>CM044107.1:10187247-10397247 GCA_024174645.1 Lemna minuta
TATAGAGCTTTTCGAGTCTCGCATCCCGTAAGATTCATGGCCACGATTTAACTATAACAAATCGCCTTCAAATTCCCATCGCGACCGTTGATTGCATCAAGGGAGAAGATTTTGGCGATCACGCCGATGACATGAATCCATGCGATTGTGAGACCACACACGGATAAGTCTCAAAAACAATTCCAAACTCACCAATTTTGAGAAATAATCACGATTTAAATAGTTTAGTGATGAATAAGGGTCGAATCGACGAGAGAATTAAGGTGTTTCTGAGGTGTTCTTCAAAATTTGATCAAATCATACAATAGGATAATGAGGTGAGAAATTAAGCTTTTGATATATTTAGAAAGATAACTCAAAAGACGAATCCACATAATAAATTGTTTGATTTGGATGCTAATATTCGCGAAGAAATCAAAGAGCATAAGGTATTAGAATTTCTAAACGCGAAGAGAGAAAACCAAAATTAAATCTAAAAATTACATGTTAATCTCGTGATTCAAAATTACTACATAATGAGACAAGATAAAACACATAATTTAGCAGCGATGAGGACTACGCTCGAGTTGAGCAATTGCGTCTCTGAGACAGAGGGCGCACATTATCAGCAGTCTATAAGATCGACATTCAAGAGGTGATTTCTCCCTATTCTTTTGACAAAATCTTGATGCAAACACTCCTTGGACATGAAAATTAGCCTAGAAAAGGAAGAAATCAAGAGATTCAAGGATTGAGTTGTCTAAACAGTTCGATTTACTTGAAACATCCAAGAATACATTTTTTTGTCGAGAACCATGCATATAAATAGGCAAATTTGGGCGTGGTCCTAGGGTTTGGCTCTTCATCTTTAATCAACGGCTCAGATGAAATGATTGAATGTGAATCATTGCCATTAAGTCGTATCCATTTGATCAAAGATAGAGATCTCATATTTCGCCACATCGCGCATGAAGAAGTAGCATCGCGCGATTGCATCCGTTTGATAGTGAATCAACGTCTATGATGTCGCCACACGTCCACTGAAGTCCATCGGGCACATTTAATCTCAGCCATTATAACTCATCAAATGAACAACTGAGATTAAATCAGTTTAAAAATAAATTCTTGCCCAATCAAAGTGTGTTGCATACCCCCTCACTTAAGTGAAGATCGATGGCTTTGATTAAGTGCGCAGATCTAACGCTTCTTGTCGCGCCACGTCACCTACGAAGATATTACAAAAATAGTCCCACATGACAAAAATCAACACGATTTCATGTGTATGTAAGGTATGCGGATTAATGGGCTTTAGCTTATATCCTCAAAAGGATGATTAACTCACTAATTATACATATGCACGCACGCATGCACTCATGCCCACACATGCGCTCATGTCACACACATGTGCCATGTGGCTGATGCACTCATCGCCATGTGGAAACACATCATGGGCCCTCCACATCAGTTGCCCATCAGCACATTAAAAACTAATTTTACAATATTTTTCAATATAAATCCATAAAAATCTCATAAAATTTGGAAAAATCTCTATTAAAATTTACCATAACTTTCAAAATACACACACGAAACTAACCCAAATTTCTTTTGATGGATCATAGATCAAATAGCGTGGATCTACTTTAGTCAAATTTAATAAATAACAAGAGAATAAATTTTAATATCATACACTTCCATATTTCTCTTAGAAAACAAAACTTTAGAAAAATAAATGAGTGTATAAAAGGTATTTTCTCTTACGATTTAACATTAAAGCCTAATTATAAATCTCAAAATCAATGGAAATATAATCTACTCTTAAAATACTATTTTGAATTATGCATAATTATCCTATGATGCATTTTTGATATTATCACTTATGTATGGAATGATAGATATGGACTCAAAGTATTCTAACATGCATAAAGAATGCAGAATTTTTATGTCTAAATTTGTAGGCTAATAATCACATAATTACATGACACCAATAGCATGTCTATCTCATGCCCACTTTCAAAACATTGTAGTCTCTCTCTTCAACAAGAAATGTATTCTTGTGAGATGTTGTGAGCTATTGAAATGCTTAAACATCCCAATCCTTGAATCTGCTTGATTTCTGAGAAAGACAGAGAAGCATACTTCGTGGACTCATTTCCGCATCCAAGGGTGTTTGAAATCAAGATCATCTTTGAAGAATGTATTTCGAGAAATTTCCTCTAAAAGCTCGCTCTATCTTCAAAATCATGGAATGCAGAGCCCTCATGATCTCGGCGATCAATAGGATCAATTTGGACTACCACTTCAGAGGGATTAGATTATGTGTTTTTCAATCCTTAATATTTCATCTTAACATATCATTATATCTTTCAATCTTTGAATCATGCATATATTAAGTTAATTTTAGATTTACTAAAAGTCTAGTTTCTCCTTCTCTTCACTGCCTCGAAAAATTCTGCCTAAATTTACAGATCTCTTGGATTTCTCACGCGAATCTTAACCAAACTCCAGTGATTTCTGATTTCATAGATTCTTCTTGGGTTCTCTTTTTAATCAAAAATCCCTAATTGATCACATTAATTTATCCTCTGATTTGGATCGAATTTGAAGAAATACCTAATTCCTTATAGATTCAGTCCCTTATTCACCATTATACAATTAAATTCGTGTTTATAACTTGGAATTGGTGAGTTTGAAAAATGTTTTTGACACGAGTCCATGTGTTTTCAATGACCGGGTAGATTAGTCTCGTCAAACGGCACTGTTTGTGGGGAGTGTTTGAATCAAAATCCCTTAATTTCTCACCTTAATTCATCCTCCAATTTGATCGCAATTGAAGAAATACCTCAAAAATATCTTAATTCTCCATAGATTCAACCCTTATTCACAATTATACAATTTAATTCGTGATTATAACTTTAAATTGGTGAGTTTACAAAATGTTTTTAACACAAGTTCATGTGTTTTAAATGACCGCACGGATTCAATTGTCAAATGGCATCGTTTATGGGGAGTGTTTGAAATCAAGATTTCATTTAAAGAATAGGGAGAAATCACCTCTTGAATGCCAAACTTCGTCTTCGAAATCACAAAATGAAAAGCCCTTGATCCGGTGATCAATTGGATCAATTCAAGTGCAAATTCGAGTTAGATTATGTGTTTTCATCCGAACCTTTCATCTTGTATCATTATCTTTCAATTTTGAATCATAGAGTAGGTTAATTTTATATTTAATTTTGGTTTTTTTCTCTCTTTGCGTTAGAAAATTCTACCTAAATTTTGTTCTTTGATTTTTCGGCAAATCTTGATCCAAATCGATTGATTTCTGATTCTATGGATTTGTTCTTGAGTTATCTTTCTAAACTAATTAAAATCCCTGATTTTTCACCTTAATTCATCCTCCGATTTGATAAAATTTGAAGAAATACCTTAATTCTCTATAGATTCGACCCTTATTCACCATTATAGTATTTAATTCATGATTATAACTTTAAATTGGTTGAGTTTGCAAAAAATTGAGATGAGTTCGTGTGTTTTCAATGACCGCACAATTCGTCTCGTTAGTGAGACTGATTTAAAGAGAGAGATATGGAGAGGAAGATGGAAGAGAATAATGGGAAAAATGAGGGGAAAGAAAGTACCATTAATGACCATCCCCTATTTCAATGATACCAAAGAGATATTAAATTAATGGAATTGGAAATGGATATAGATATGCGATATAAGGGGACAGAGAGAGATACAAAGAGAGTAAGAGGGAGATGAGACAATTGAGGAAGACATAGATTTGAGCATAAGCATATTCAAATAGAAATTTTTTCATAAGATTTTTGAGTCAAGATGTACCTCACCGAAGTCAAAAAAGAATCAAACTATTAATCAAGATGTACCTCCAGCCTTCTTGTCTATTCATCTGCCCAAGAATATACAACAAACATTGTCTAGTCTAATTTCTAGGGATAGACATTGACCCCTATTTGAGACAATCCTCATTTTCTCATTGACCATCTCTTATTCTCATACAATGGGCATGGTATAGATGTCTCTAACTCTCAATACACCTTCTAATGGTGTGTGTTTTTTATGTAACTATAGTCTATTTATATGTTGTTAGTAATATGCAGCCTACAAGCCAATCAAACTATATGCATATCATACTCAATTGGGTACTAGAGGATCAAACATATGTGTGTGAGGATATATGCGTGTGCATTTTAGTTTATGAGGCCTTTTTCTTATTGGAACTAAAAGTTTCTAACTGGTTGGTGAAATATTTATTTATCTAAATCCCTTTTAATATTTTTTTATTCATTCAATTTCTCACGCCACTCCTACACTAGATATTTTATACTATGTATGGTATTGAAACCCCATGCATAACTCTTAGGATTTGGTTACGCTCCCCTTGCCCCAAGTCTATCCCCCTAGAGTAACTCCTCACCTTGTTAGTCCTCCCATAGCTATTATTACTTGGGTGGGTTAGTCAAATCAGGCCTTAAAGGATTTTAAACACTTATAATCAGATCTTAAAGGATGTTAAACACTTCTAATCAGACCTTAAAGAATTCCCTATAGAGGTCATGAAGTTAAACATAAGTCTACCTAAGAAATATGTTTGAAGATAACTTGAAAAATGGTCAGCAACAGAAATCATTGTGAGACCTAAAAAATCTAACCAAATCACACCTAATAGGAGGAATCAACCTCAATCTAATCAGAAATATCCTCAAATTAAAATATTCAAACCAATAAAAATAAAAATAAAAATGAAATCAAAAAACCTAAATTAGAAAATTTACCAACCTTACAAAAATTAGCCTTTCAAAAAACCACAAATTTGATGTGATCAAAGAAGATTGGAACATTTGTAATCCCAATAATGAATAGAAGAGACTATTTTCCCCCTTTCTAAGATTCTTGATCTTGAAATTTCCTTGAGAGCTCGATCATTTTGGATGCAGAGAGAGAGAGAGAGAGAGAGAGAGAGAGAGAGAGAGAGAGAGAGGGAGAGAGAGATCTGATTTCCCCTCAAAGATCTTTAAGAGTTAAATGGTCATCAAAGAGAGAGAATCGCATAAAAACCCATAAGAGAACTCTAAATTTCCCTTTTGATGCCATAAAGTATGTAAAAATACCATTAGACTTGGGGAAATAGAATAAAACTATATATAAATATAATATTAAAAAGGAAGAAATCAGATTGAAAAAAATAAATAAACTTATTGATAAATATATGGGATCCTTTTAAACTATATTCAATTATGATGCCCCAAAGGCCTTGAATATCTCAATGGTAGAAAACACAAAATATAAAAAAACTAAATGATGAAGTGGTTAATTGAATATATATAAGAGAGATTGATGATAATATTCAAAAGTGTGACAAAAAAAATGGAAGATCAATGAGATAAATATTATTCTTAGATGTGTCCGATTTGCATTGCTGATGAGAGTTATAATGTCGAGGTGACCGGTACTTGCAGCTATGAATATCAACAGGTTGTCTGAAGACTGAAGTATTTCACAATATCAACCTAAAATATTGAAGTTATTTATCAACTCACATTCAGATAAAAAGACCTACTCTCAAGCATAAAATAAAATACTCAACTCTCTAAAAAATATTGAAAATTAAAATAGATGCAAGTCAAGGTAATTCCGGGGGTAATTGGTTTAAAACACAATGGTTTTTGACTCTTAAGAATTTTTTTTAAATGGATTGAAAATGGAGTGATATAATAATTATCAATGGAGATTCAAATGAAGTGTAGAAAGAGTTTTCCTAGGATTTCAAGATCATGCAAATCAATAAAGAATTGAAAGATCATAGAGAGTAAGAGAGAGAATGTGATGGGTAAGGAGAGAGAAAGTGAGACTAAACCTAAATATCAACCTACAAATGCAAAAATAATATCTAAAATTATAAATATCCTTATTATAAATATAATGTAATGATTGATTGATCCTATTATTGTCAAAACAAAGATACACTTTCAAAATCATGCCAAATAGTTCCAACATTCAAATAGTAATCAATCTAAAAAAATGAACACACTTTTCATTCAATATGATGCAATTCACAGAAGAGTATCAATTATGGAGCCAAAGATAAAAGAATGATGAAATTTAGGGCAAAAATAGTGATGAAAATAACCAAAAATAATTAAAATTTTAAAAGGGAAATCATGATGACTTCAGGCCATCAGATCACCTATTAAAGGCTGTAGGATGGCCAAGATTTGGCTGTATCACATCATCCCCCCCCAACCCCCCACCCATAAAGGAAACGTAAGAGAGAGGCAAGAGGACCCTAGAACCTCTTTCATCATTGTATGGAGGTTCTGGCACCATGCTCACCACCATGTAGGCTAGGATGTCACCTAACTCTTTAGCATGCTGCTACGACAAAGAGCGAGATCCATTTTTCAAAATAAGCCTAAAAATATTCCATAAAATCAAAATAACAATAACACATTCATAAAAATTCTAGAAAAAAATTTATACTTCAAAGAATTATATATCATAATATAGATGTCATTTTGACATGATATTAATTTCTATTTTTTACTCAAAATTTAATCTTTCTTCTGATTCAATTTGAAAAGTAAATAATAAAAATAAGCCATACATCCATTACTAAGAATTTTTTGACTTGAAAAATTAGACAAAATTCTTCAAGTGTTTGGCTATGAGATAATTTTTTTACAGAAAATCATTGAAGAGACCACCTTTCTCATGAGTTACTAACCAAGGTCAATGTCGAAAATCAACTCTACCAAGGTCAATTGAGAGATAAATTTCTATCCTAGAATTACTAACTACAAAATATTTACACATTTTCTCAAATATATTAAGTCACTAAGTTCATCTATATATACATTTAAAAATTTTATTGATTGAATGCACATTTTCATGTGCATGCATGGATCCATAATGGACATATATAAATATATATATTTGAGAATTTTCATTTCTTCTCACACAGCAGTAAGAGTAACATTATTTTCTTGAGCATTAAATCTCACTCACACACATTTCTTTCAAAACTATCAATTCAAAGGTATTGTCACTGAAGTTGAAATTTTATCTCTCATTTATGGTGTATTCTAGCCTCCATTCACTGCATTTATTATAAAGACTTCTAACGATAACTGTTTTGCACAAAGTCCCCTCTTCAATCTGAATTAAATCATAGATTCAAAGTGTGTTTATGTCACTCATTTCAGATCATTTTCTCAACTGTGTCATACTTCTCTACATACACATTCAATCATACATTTAACTTGTAGTTAAACAACTCAAAATAGATTCAACAAGTCCATGTTACCTAGTAATGGTCAACCCATGTCATATTTAAACACATTTAAGAGTCAAAGGTCATTACCTAAACAAGAATCAACTCAATAAAAGGGTCAATGGTCAAAGGTTAGCATTGGGCCAACAGTTTTTTTTTCCATCTTATTTCATTGCATTTTATTTATTGTGTTGTTTTATCATCTAGATTTAGATGATCTAGGATTAAGGCAGGAGTCATATGCACAAGACTGGAAACTTAGAATAAAGAACTTTGTGATTCATAAAAGGGTAAGTGGTTGAAAATTTATTCTTTAATTTATCTTTTGGTGGATCAAAGTGCATCACTTGATTCAAGACAACAAAAAATTCAAGGACTTGCCTTATGAAAAAAATCATAGAAACACCAGGCTACAGTGGAGCAAGACTTTGGTGATGAGGTTTGACCAAAGACTAGTGGAAGAAACAAGGGAACATAGCCTAAGCAGGTTGTGACATTGGACTAAGATGTGTCTAAGTAGAGTTGCCTTGAGATGTGCAGCTCTATCAATCTTATTTGTGTGTGTTAGCCAATTAAGATCATGGCTTGTAACTGAGGAGAGCTTTATTGGATACATGAGAAGAGGATCTAAGGTAGGAATACCTCAAGACTGTTAGAAAAGATATAGTCCCCCCCCACACCCAAAAGAATTATAAATACTCCCCACAATATATGTTGAGTGTAGGATCATAACCCCATAGATTTAGGACTATCAAGAAAACATAACAACATTTCATAATTAATTCATGCATCCTCATCTTAGTTACATCATCGCCCCATCAAGACTTTCAAAATTTTCAAACTTTAAAAAATATATTGGGAAAGCCTCTCATTGGTTGCCAATTAGTGGCATAGTCAGAAAATCATTGGATGCATCACATTTGACTAGAAAGTATCACAACTCATTTTCTAAATAATTTTCCATGGTCATACTGAATTTTCTCATTCCATTGATCTTCACTTTTTCTGGTTAAGGGTTTTGGCCATTGATTTCGTACTTCGAACAACCCCAATGATGATTTTTGCGCTCAACTTGGTCACATGCTTCATGCGAAAAAGCTATTGCACTCAACGTAGAGAATTTAATGAAAATATAGAATTGAGTCGTCCTCGAAAGATATGGATAAGAATATGTGATAACTAGAGTTATAATGAAAAGCATTGTAGCACCCACTAAAAACATACAATATATGCTTGCACTTATATGATTATTAGTGCATTTGAAGGCACAATTCAAATATTTAAGGTGCATATTATAATGTTTTGAGTGCAATTTTATGAATGTTATGCCAATTATTATACAATCTCAAAATGCATTATAAGGTTAATTTTACATAAAATATAAGTTTGACTTTTCAAACATTGAAATTCTTTAATATTAGCCTCATTTTATCGAAATTTTAAATTTCTAATATTTATGTGAAAATAATTACAGAAATCATTTTAAACAAACTTTTAAAGTGATCTCGTTTTACTTTTTCTTCTAGTTGATAGTTTTAAAAGTGGTATGCATGTTCTCTTCTCATTTATTTAGTGATGGCATAATAGAATGATCAATATTTAATTTAGGAATTTAGGATATTGTAATATGCTACTTCCAAATTCCTTAAATTGCCTAACTTGTTTATAGCAAAATGCTTTGAATTATAAAATTTGGACTAAACATTTTTATTTCTTTGCAAGTGCTGCAACATTACCTCAGAAAGTTAGGTCCCAAAATTAATATGAGATGTTTATCTTCACTCATGGAGGGAAACTGTCACGAAAATGATAATATAATAACTTATCTTACCATCGTGAAAACATCCTGCTTGCCATTCATCGGAGCAAAGAGTTATAACGGTCAAGCATTAGTTGCACCTGAAGCACTCCCATTTGATCTGTGGTGATTATTGGAGAAGCTCAAATCAAGATCCAACACAAAGGTTAGGGATGATGCTCCATCTACTGCGCAGGCACGCAAAACTCCTGAAACCTGGATCAAGCATTTCGATTACCAGAAGGCTTGGAAGGCTGTCATGGTATCAAAGAGATTCCCAACATGTGGCCTTCAGCAGAACGAAAGTCCTCATGGCGCCGTTCTATACCGGAGAGCATGTTGGAGCAAACGAAGCTTATAGATAAGGGCTGAGGGGAGATAAGGAGAGATCAGGGATGAGATCGAGTACCAAGACACTAGCCTTGGAGGTGGTAGGTGCAATGAGAGTGCATTGAGATGATTCATGCTCTTGACTCTCAAAATGCATGCGATCCTTTACCAAAATGAAATGCCATAGACAAGACTCGTAAAGGAATGCTACACAAAGTATGAATGACCAAACAACCTTGTCAGTAAGTGATCCTTTCCAGAGAAGACTTCCATATCAAGATGTTTGTACTATGGAAAAAGTATCCACATGTTTCCAAAGAATCTAGCTTCTCTCGTAATCTCTCGAAGTTTTTATCACTAAGTGAATGAAGAAAGATCGTCTGGTTGCACAAGTGTTTATGAAAAAGAGCATACGGGTTGAGCTGGCAACTATTTGTCACACCAAATTCCCTTTCATGTTGACTATCTTTTTATGATTATCAAGGATGGCATCATGCAATGGCACCATGGATGGCATCTGCACCATAGTAAAGAACTCACTCAACATACTGAACTCATTGAAAATTGACTAGCACTATCCAGTCAAAATAGACACGGGAGAGAGAAACCCCCTGAATCTTCATTTGTACTTTCGTGTATGTATATGCTTTGAGGATCAAACATGCACAAAGATCAAACATAAGGACTTCATAAGGCTTCATATGGGTAGTCAAGCATGTTCTCAAACACATCCAATAAACTCTACTGTAAGGGCATAATATGCTTTGAGAATCAATGCAGATTGATAATGAAAACTAAAAGTTAGAGAAATCTAGAGAGAGAGAGAGACTTCCCTCCACCTCCGCTGCCACCTCCATTGACCACCAGTATACTCTGTAGAAATTTTTTTATCAAAGTAATCAAAAACCTTTCTACTGAGGGATATACCTTATCCCAACAGTGCCACCACCTCTGCCATGGGTGCTGCATCCATCACCTTCAGATGCCTAAGCTAGATCACCCGGTAAACTCAATCAAGCAGCAGTCAGATGAATCTCAACCAATGGCCACAATAACCATCATTTAAACATACAATCACGGTCATCATTAAACCGAGAAATCATTTAGACCCAATCTGTCACCAAGGCCAAGACCTATCTTTTTACCTCGACAATGCCCTGTGTCAGAAGAAGATGATCACTGTACCTCAACAAAAAAACAAGCCTTCTTCTCCTATGAACAAGAAGATGACTGTGAGGGGTCACCAGCGACGACAATCCTCAGCTGCCGTGGCGGCTCCTCTTCTCCCGCTCGCCTCCAGAAAGCCCTCCGCCACCAGACCTCAAATCCTCTCTGTATATTAGGGCAATCATCCCCATTTTCTAGAAATCGATCAAACCAGGCAAGCAGAATTTCCTGCTGTAGAGCAAGCGGAAGTGTGAGAATCGTGTTTGCCAGCCCTTGCTCTACCAGATGCCTATCTAGCCCCTTGCAGGACCTCCTCATCCACCCGAAATCCTCATACAGCGGCTCCAACCATGTCTGCAGGAGCTTGAACCTCGCCTCCTTCTCCACCAGGATCTTTCCCTTCCCGATTCCCACCAGGAATGCTGCCGTCACGCGGCTGACCTCATGCCGGAGCACTGCTGGCACAAGCCGGTGCGCAGCTGCGAGCTCCACCTCTGCTGCCCATGTCCTTAGCAGATCCTCTGCCATCTGCCGATCGATGAGGATCTCCAGGAGCCAGTAAAGGTTGCCAGCATGGCGAGCGATCTGATCTTCAGCGGCAGGCAGGAAGCTGCGACGGAGTTGCAGGAGGATGGAGTCACAGGCAGAGTAGAGGGAGTCCCGGCTGAGGACAGAATTGTTCTCGCGGAGCATCTTGGAGACAAGCTTCTTCATCTCACGGCGAGCTTTCTCATCCTTGCCATCAAG
Organism: Lemna minuta; assembly: GCA_024174645.1. Taxonomy (NCBI): domain Eukaryota; kingdom Viridiplantae; phylum Streptophyta; class Magnoliopsida; order Alismatales; family Araceae; genus Lemna; species Lemna minuta. The sequence goes on from CM044107.1 coordinate 10,198,557, forward strand.
AACGACCTGGAGAAGGCGGACGAGGACCTGTTCCTGAGGTACCAGCTCCAGGGACACTCTCTTGAGAACCTCGCTAGCGCTGGAATTGTCCAGACGGAGCTCTGAGAGTAGCGCGGCCACTTTCTCTTCTTCGTCTTCAGCCCATGGAGCAGCCTCCAGATGCTCCAGGCATGCCAGCACTCCCTCATCGAACCCTATTGCCGCAGACACCTAGATTGACAAGATCCAGATCAGATCAGGACTGCTTCTGGATAAGCTTCTATAATCCTTTTATAATTGCTTGCTGGAACAGAATTTCGTTTTTCATGAGGTAGACCTAGACATTTATATCAGAGCATAGAAAGCATTGGGGGATATTTGCGTTAGGATTGAAGAACTAGGATTTGGATGAGAGCTTAGGGTAGGTGTAATGACAATATCAGGTGAGATCTCTTCATTTAGGACAAGGAATCAAGGATAGGGCTTGACTAATCAGAACCAATTCCACAAGATCCTCTTTGATGAGGAATAGTCATCTGGGTTAGCATTTGACAAATCAGAACAAAATCACACAAGATCGTCTTCAACGAGGAATAGTGATGCGGATTAGGGTTTGACAAATCAGAACCAAATTGTACAAGATCTTCTTTAGGAAAAGCAATTAGCCTGGAATTGGACAAATTACGACACCAACACACAAGAGCCAATTCATTGAAAAAAAAGGAACTAGGGTCAGAGTTTGACAAATTAGAACCAGAATACACAAGATCTTTTTCATTGAAACAATGGGACTAGCGACAGGGTTTGACAAAGGAGAACCAAATCATACAAGATCTTATATTTCAAGGAAAACGACCAAGGCCAAGGGTATGACAGATCAAAACCAAAACACACAAGACCGTATTTATTGAAAAGAAGGAACTAGGGTTAGAATTTGACAAATTAGAAGCAGAATACACGAGATCTTATTTATGGGAAAAGCAGAACTAGGGCTTGGATTTGATAAAGCAGAACAAAATCATACAAGATCTTATATTTCAAGGAAAACGACCAAGGCCAAGGGTATGACAAATCAGAACCAGAACACAGAAGATCTCATCCATTGATAGAAAAGCAAATAGGGTTAGGGTTTGACAAGTAAGAATAATAATACATAGTATCTCTTTTCATTAATTAAAAAAGAAATTAGGCCTAGGGTATGATAACTAAGAGGTAGAAAACACGAGATATCTCATCCATCAAAAAGAAAAGGCAATTAGGGTCGGCTAAGGTTTGACAAATTAGGGTCAAATGGTACAATATCTTATAAATTATGGAAATGGAATTCGGGTTTAAGATATGACAAATTAGAACCAGAACAAACGACATCTCGTCCTTAGAAAGAAAAAGCAATTAGGGTCGGTTAGGGTGTGAAATATTAGAACTAGAAAACACAATATTATTTTCATTTAAAAAAAAAAGGCAACTAGCAGTAGGGTTTGACAGAACCAGATTTCATTAATTCAAAGAAAAAGCAATTAGGGTAGGTTAGTTTGACTAATCAGAACCAAAACACACGGCATCTATTTTCATAGAATGAAGTCATACCTTCAGTATAGAGAGGACCTTGAGAACAGGCTCACGAACGAGGCGCCGGCGGAGATCGCTGGAATACATCAGGCGGAGAGTCTCCACGTAGATCTCGACGTCATCGCAGTCGGAAATCTCGATGACGTCGAGACGGTGCCTGGAACCGAGATCCGAGAGCTTGGCAGCGAAAAAGCGGCTGTGCGCTACGAGGACGCGGCGGTGGACGGTCATGGAGATGGACAGCCCGTCGCGCGAGGAGAGGGAGAGCTTGACGTCACCGGAGGACTGGTCGGCGAGGATTGCCAGGGGCTGCAGGAGGAGAGGATGGAGAACGCGGTCCTGGAGTAGGATTTGCCTGTTAGGGTTTGGGTTGGAGATTTGGGGGTTAGGGTTTTGGGATTTGAGGGCATTGGGGTATCTGGGGAACTTGGAGTCGAGGTCGGAGGACATGATTTCGAAGAGAGTGGGGGAGGAGCGGGTCTTGTCGAGGGGGAGAGAGGGTTGAGAGGCCGGCGTTGAGGGCAGAGTGGAATTTGCTGTAGCCAGAAGGGAATGGCGGCGCCGCCGATTCCATGACTGAGGAGTGGGGACTGAAGGGGAGGAGAAATGGGGATTTTAGTGATGAGAGAGAGAGATGATAAATTAATGATGTCAGACGAGGAATTTACTCATGCTTGACGCTATGCGCGCCTTCCCAACAAAATACAGATGGAGAGGGGTGGTTCCGTGTTGCTGTATTGGTGACAGCTTGAGCCATTGAAAGGCAGAGCCGAGAGAGAGACAGACAGACAGAAACAGAGGAAGAGAGGAGACAGAGGGAGAGAGAGTACGAGAGAAGAGAGAGAGCCAGACAGACAGAGTAAGAGAGAGAGAGAGAGAGAGAGAGAGAAAATCTCATCCACAGATTTTTACTATCTAGACCGTAGCAGCATGGTCACCGTTTCGTTTTGACTGTGGGACCCCCTTTTCCTTGCTACTACAACGATTTGGACGCTGCTGGCAAGTCAACATCTGCGCTGAAGTGGGACCCACTATACTAATAATGAGACCCGCTCCAACGCATTTGATTAGCCAACGGTCAACATTTGTCCGCATGCAGACACTGATTAGCCAACGCCTGATTCCAAGATGGGGCCTACTTGCCAGTTAATAGATCTGAGAGTCAACAGTGAAGTCAATTCCAAGGTGGGACCCAATTCCAAGGTGAACTAAATTCCGAGCTTTAATGTGAGGCTCGACAGACAAGTCAACGTCGGCACCTATTTGCTACCAAATAGTCCGATTCCTCATCATTAATCATCCCCAAGCAGGTCAACGGCTAATTCCACAGTGGGATCCACATGCAACGTGATAAATTCAATCTAGAGTCAACTTCAGAGTCAACAACGGGACCCGCATGCTATATGAGAGATGCCACGAAATGTCAACGTGAAAGTCAAAGTCAACAAAAGGTAAACCTTGAATTTTAAATGGGGAGCCACATGCTGTAAGAGATATACTAATGAATATCCACATCAATGTCAACACTCAAGACCCACAAACTACATCAGTTATCCGAGAGAAGGTCAACATCAATGCCTAAATTGGGATCCGTTTGAAGATGACCCTCAAAGTCAACTTCTAGCAGATACAAATGAAGCAGTTGACCACCGCTGGTCAATTTTTTAGAGCATATAATCAGTCGATAACACTATAAATTGCATATACAGACTGAAAATCCATAAATAACAATGAAGAAACAACAGTGATTTGCTTAAAGCGAGATAGGATTTTTTACACATTGAATTTGTGATATTTCAAGTCAACGGGGGAGACTGATTGACAACTTTTACACTGAAAGTTAACGATTGAGGTTCAGAGTGCTACCCAATCTGGCGCCTTCTTGCTTTATAATCTCAGCCACTTGCAACAATATATCCTGCTCAGTAGCATAAAGCTCCACCTTTCCCTTTAATTAACCAAAAAAAATCAATGTTAATAACTTCAATTTAGCACCAAAAAGGTAAGCTTTGACCTTGGGAGAAGGGAGAAGTCAAAGAAAAAGATTCAAGGTTCTGATATTAGGGGCACCGAGGGACCAGTTTATAAATGAGGGATGAGTAGTACTGGTTTGACCATAGGGAGAGAAAAGAAGGGTCACTATTCTTAAGAAGGCAAACGAGCGGGTTGCTGATGGTTATCCAACATTATGAAGTGAAGGTAACGAAGAACGGAAAACTTCTGAAAGAAAAGAATTCTTATTAAATAAATTACTTACCTTGTTCTTGAGGGTGCATCCCAAAGTTAATTCGGCATAAGCATCTTCAATCTGTGACAGGAAGCAGTACGGAGCCTCCCTCTCCGAGATCACGTCAGGATGAACCAGAAGCATGGATTTGACCTTTGCTGAAATATTTGGAATCTTTTCCACATCGTCAACAGAGAAGGGTATTGTTTTTAACAATGTGCGAAACTGAGCTCGTGTTTTATTCACAATGACCTGAAACAATTATGCAAAATATCAGACATTTCTGGAGTTTCTGATTTGCATTGAATGAAAGAACGGGAGGTTAATATACCTGACTGGAAAAAAGAGAATTGGGAACGATGATGGGAAAATTCTCTTGACTAATCAAGGAGGTGGTTGTGAGGCCCATTTCCACCACTCGACCCTCTATTGATCCAGCCTGGATTTAATAAAAACGTACAAAAAATTTGAACATTGATTATTGTCAAGAATACAGATGCAGAGAGATGGGCATATGGTGAGCAAGAGAGAGAGAGGATTTCTGATTCAAGGGCAATGGGGGTAGGATTCCCCCGCCGCCTAGAAGGCAAACGTACATGATCAAAATTGATCTATTCAATATTAAAAGGCCTTTTAAATAGGGCTATACAATGTTATCATATACGATATATAATATAAAAATAATAAAGGTAACAGTAAAAGACACCATATTACAACAACTATGAATATTAGATATCAATCCAATGGAATTATTGGGCAATTTCATGCAACAATCTCGTCATACTCATTCAGGTGGACCATGTGTCATAATTGTGCAGAACAAACGATGGTGACTGCTTTACATGTTTAGAACATCATACCAATTGGATGACGAACTCTGATAGCTGCAAATGCATTTTAAGATAACATCAAGGGAGGGGGGATGGAGATCAACAAAAAGGTAGGGGAAGATGAAGAAATGGAGATACATATATATTAAGAGAGAGAGAAGAGGGGAGGAAAGGAGATGAAGAGGGAGATTGAGCGAGAGGGGGAAGGGAGGCAGGTGATGAGGATAAAGAAATCAAAGAGAGATGGAGAAAGAAGGGTATGGAGGAGATAGAGATACATTATGGGAGATGGGATATGTACATATGCATAAATATAGAGAGAGAGGAAGGAAGACAAAGGAACAGAGCTGAAAAAAGGAGAAGTGACAGTAGAATCCCAATTCAAAAGAAGAACAAGAAAACAAGAAGCAAGGAAATCAGAACAAGGGGAATAACTCTCGCAGTTCATCCCCCTGCGAAAGATATTCAAGAGATCCCAACCCTCCACAGATGATCTGATTTCCCAAGGATGCCTTTCCTTGGAGCCGCCGCCACTATTTAAAGAGGTTTCCCACCTATCCATCTTCCCCTTGGGCTTCCAATCCTGCCAATTCATCTCCCGCCAGGTTGTCTTTCAGCGGTGCGTATCCCACCGGCTCATCTCCCATCACGGTCTCAGCCAGCTCATAGAACCAGCCGAGGCCTGTTTCTCTTTTTCCGCCAATGTGTGATTATTGGCTTCTCACTAAGGTGATAGAAAAATATTTATAAAATTTTGGTTGAAGAATTTTCATGAATTGCAATAGAACCAGATTCAAGAACGTACAAGACTCAACCACTCTATTCACTGAATTTCGACAGAGTAGTTACACAGGAAGCATGGAAAATGACAGGGTAAGATGGGAAGAGAACTCCAATTGCATTGACCTTTTTAACTTCCTCGCAAAGTCTCCTGCTCCTAGACGTCCAGAAACCGCCTCGATCTTCCATTTTTCTGATACCAGCCATTCCTTTATTTATAGCTGTTGAAAGGAGGGCTTTTTTAAAATTTTACCCCACAATACAAATATTGCACTTAGGCCCTCCCTCCTGCTGCAATAATATAAGTTACCATTTAAATATGACCGTTACACCTAAAACAGTCATATTACCCTGTATAAAACCACTTGCTGATAACTAAAATATTACCTTTTGCTTACTAAATTTCCTGGTATTATTCTATCTCAACATTCTCATTCTTGAAGTAAAACACTGGTACATCCTGGTTCAACAATAGCCTCCTTCAGAACTTTTCTTCATTTGACATACCCTCCCAATCACGTGTCCTAGCACACAACTGTTTAAGTGTGATAAACTGGCAGCAGATTTGCACAGAGAGAGACAGAAATTCCACCAGCGAAGGATGATTTTATTCCACAGGCATATGCTCCTTTTATACAACAATTTTAACAGCTAGTTTAAAAACTAGCCGTTGGGTTAAGTTGTTACATCTAACCATAATCAGCTAGATGTAACGGCTAGGAAAACTAGCCGTTGTAATGGCTAGTTTTTCTAGCCGTTACCCAATCTTAACAGATCCGGTAACTTAGGTATTTAGGCCCATTAGTTTGGGCCTAATTATACCTTCTACTATTGGGCCTTTAGGCTCATTAATATGGTCTTACTTGGACCTAACTAGGTTAGATTTTATTCCCACCCTATGCTATTACATTTACATCAAGAAAGGCCAACTGGCCCATTAGCAGATAACAAAGTGTCTTTAGGAACTTCTCAGTTCTTATCTGTGTTGTTGCCATCACTTAGTTCAGATGGTGGTAATTTCTCTTTTCTGTTCAGAGAAGGATTGTATCAGACATATTGGGAGAGATCAAGAGACAGAGGGATAATTTTAGAGAGCAAGATCTTGAGAGGCAAAGAAATAAGGAGACAGAGAGAAGAGATTAAGAAAGGGAGATGAAGAGACAGATAGATATAGAGAGGTTCAATATGATTCCCTCGGAAGGGAGAGACGAAGAAGGGAAGAAAGATCAGAAGGAGATAAGACTAATCCAAGAAGATAACCTCAATGAAAATGTCTCAAACCACATCTTCCATACTGCAAAGACTGCAGCTCTATGTAAGCCTACTTATGGATTTTAATACAGGTCAGAGGGGTGTGGTATGGATCAAGGATACCTGAATTTATCTCAATATCCAAATCCTGGCCCCTTGGATCTACTGAATTTTGATCCCGAACACCTAGAACTGGTTAATCTATTACCAGAAATTGTAAAGAGACAAACCTTCCTTGCCCCCCCCCTCCCCCCACAAAAAAAAAACCCTGCAATTTAATACAACAGTAGGGGGCGTCCTCACAGTTACCTCTAGTGAGGATAAAATAGTAAAGGCCTAGATAAGGAGTTCTTCTTCTGCAGGCCAGGCCAGATGCTGCAGGTTTTTTCCCTTAAGGGATCTGGGCCAGGGAGCAACCTCTCCGGCAGGCCAGCAGATTATGATCCTCTGCTGGTCCACCCCATCCTCACATCCCCAAGGACTTGGGGTTCGGGAGGGATGGCGCAGAGTAAAAGAAATGACAGCAGCTTCTGGCAGTGACAATGGCAAAGGAGCAGCCACGGCAGCCCACTGCCAATGGCTGTGCTGGAAGAGGTACTCCTGCTGCCCGTGCTGGCGGAGGCCTTGCTAGTGCAGGCTGCACTGACAGCTGTGTTGGGTTGCCAACAGTGCTGGCATGCATAGTACCTGCTGCCAGAAACAATGTTGCCAGAGGCCCTTGCTGCTGCTGGTTGCACTGGAGGTGGCGGTCCTTTTTGACAAAGCAGCACATGGGTGGTGGTGGTGGTTGTGAAAACGGCACACTGTAGAGGACAGTGGCACCCAGAAAAAAGCAGAGGTTGGTTACAGAGACGGAAGCGTGCAGGTGAAGGAAGACAACAGGGAGCAGAAGAGGTGGTGGTCATAATGGTGGCTGCAGCACACTGGAGAGGTGGCAGTGACATCGGTGCTGCCCTGCTGCTGTGGCTAAGTGGTAAAGGCAGGGGTGGCATGCAGCAAAAAAAAAAAAAAGGGTTATGGCAGAGGTGGCTTTATACCATTAATAGGAATCCTGATGGAGGTCCCATCGCAGAGTAACCTTGAAGGTGTGAAATTGGTGAGATAGATAAGATGACCAGGGTGAATGAGGCTAGGTGATATGAGATGACAGCAGGGAATAAGGAGCACTGCAAGCTCCACTAGGGCCTGAGAGGAGAAACACCGACGAGGACTGGAAGAGGAGTGAAGAGAGAACTAAACCCTATGAGAGACATATTAGAGTTACTATTTCTAATTACCCATAAGAAGGAAACCAACTCCCCTATTTATAACCACAGGGGTGTCCTTATGATATGACCCTGAAGGCACAGACCCACTAAGAAGCTACATGTTGAAGTCTTGATGGCCAAGAAACGAAGGATGAATCATGCACTAGATGGAGTTACATAGCTAGGGTTTAGTTTTCTCTTCCCCTCTCCAGTCTCAGAACCACCACCTTCTTCAGTGGATTTCTTTTACCAATGGTTAATTGTTCCCTTGTGTTCTACTCCTACCCCCCAATCTCGTCTCGATATGGAGCACAATATCTTAAATATCATTATGGAAATGGTTACAATGAGTAGAAATGGTTAACTATGCAGGATCAAATCACCTTCCCACAAAATCTATTGATTGAGAGAGAGGAACAGATTGATTGGTTGGAGGGGTGGAGGGGAGAGATGGAGGAGTGGAGATAGAAATATTGGGGGAGGTACAGAATCCAGGAAGTAGTAAATTGTTTTGGGTATTAGTGTGCTGTGAAACATGCATTTTTTTGTCCAAAAGTATCCTCAATGCATGTGCGACATTTTTTGCTTGCATGCTCAAGAAAGAAATGATGAAATATTTTTAAACATCTGATAAGTTTCAACAAAGACAGATAATATCATCAACCACAATTTTAATAATCAGAAATGAAAATTCACCAGCAGGATCATCAAGAAGCAAAACAAACAAACTAAATAAACTTGAGAAAATAATAAAAAACAGAAACAAATAAACCTTAATCCTATCGCCAATAGAGAAGGGCTGAGAAAATTGTATAGAAAGACCACTGAGAAGATTTCCTAGGATATCTCTTGCAGCAAAGGCAGTGGCCACTCCTGGATTGATAAAAGATTTTCTAAAATAAGATTAATCATAGAAAGAGATGGAAGTAAACTCTGGCACCAAAAGAGCCCATAGATTAGAAAGCAAAATCAAAGTTCTATTTCCCAGAAACCACTCTGTCAAATCTAATTACAGGCATTTATTTAAGTTTTATAAATAAAAAATCCATGCATCTCCACGTTTGATTTCAGAAATGTGGTTCTTAACTATGAACTCAATAAATACTTACCTTTTTCATCTATTTATTCAAATCATTTAACAACTTTTTTAAATGCATCATTTAATAACTTTTTTAATCAAAAGTGATGACTCGTTTTTTCATTAAAAAGGAACAACATCCCAGAAAAAGGCAGAACTTGAAATTTACTGGAAGGACTCCAAGAGTATGATGACAAATGATTCTTGAATTTACACAAAAAGGGAAAGTTACATGAAGGACACACACAGAGAGATCAAGAACTGTAAGGATGACAGTACTTGGGGTGTGATGATTCAAGAGACCCCACCTTAAGCTCTCCAGTTCAAGATCCCACTATCTTGACACCCCTCCTGGGTTATCCAGGGTCATATTTATAGTCAAGGGTACCAGCTCACCCATGACTGGATGTGTCCTTGAATTCTTGCACAAACTCTGAGGCAGTTAGGCAATCAGGTGTAGACCTAAATCCCCTCATCCTCTTACTATAGGTGAGAAGAGGCCCCTCACCAAACTCAAAGGAGAATTTATGAAAGCCCGTCACTTTGTCCATGAACATTTGAGAGTAATCTTTGAAGAATCTGGAGTTGCACTGAGGGAAGAGGCTGGAAAGAGAGAGAGAGAGAGAGAGAGAGAGAGAGAGAGAGAGATGAGATACTATTACAAGATATGATCACAGGTACCTCACTTTCTCACTTAACACAGGGTTTGCAAGGGATTTGAATAGGGTGGCAGATAGGCCCATAACCTAATTCTAGAAGAGACTAGAGAGTCCAACTCCAGAAAATTCTAGAGAGATTGCTAATGGGCCAAGCATCCATTAGCTTGGTGAAGTATGGTCCACTTCAAGTATCTTATTTTAAATTGATCCGTTAATTCAAACCTCTTATTGGACTTTGACTTTTCCGATAGTAATCCTGAGTAAATCTTTTCAAATAATAGTAATAATAATTGATCCTCAGCATAGGGTAGTTGTAACGCCATCCCTATGGCTATAAAAGAGGGGGAGTTGGGCCCCTTGTTTTGAGCATGGAAGTCCTAGGAGGGTATGCACTGTGCTTCTCTCTCACCGGGCTCAGTCTCTTCCTCTTCCTCTCTAGAATCTATGTTTTGTTCTCCCATCTCCTGGTGCAGATCAGCCGACTTCTTCTGGCAGAGCTTTGGCATTCTTTTCCATTTTTATCTCCTCCCTTGTTCTTTCTCCCATTATTCACATCTATTCACCATATCTATAGGGTAACATTAATATTAAGGAGCCATTAACAACAAATATCCTAGAAAAAAGTTTCTTTATTCATAGTAAGACGGAAAATTAGTAACATGAACAGACAATTTAAGGAACAAATTAATAAGATCCTCGGTCTTATCTAAATGCAGTCATGTTGCAGATATAGTGAGAATGCACTTCAAGAGAGATTCCAATTCTTGCCACGAAAATGGCTGCAACAAATCTATTAACAAGATTTATTTTCCTGTGAAAGGGATAAGTGACCTAGATACCCTTTTTAGTTGCATCTAATAGAGAAATGATCTGCGTCTTATTCATGCTTCTGACTTGAATTCATAACACAGACAACTCATGATAGTAGAAATATACCTCCAATTCCGCCAACAGTAATAATTGATTGCACAGCTACACCACAAGCTTCAGCTAATGCCATCATTCCAAGAATAATTAAGCCTATCGAAGATAATTTATCCAAAGCTACTATCCTGTCACGATCTGGGCCTGATGAAATTTTCTTTGACAGTAATAAAGATAGCACGTTAGTCTTCCAACGGTGCAGAAACCAAACTACTGAAAGGACGATAGCGCCTCTCCATGCTTGAGAAAGATATTGAGAGGTAGTTGGTGCAATGAAAACGCCCCTATACAGAGTATCTCACATTAATAACATGTAAAAATACATGACACTGCATAACATGATATGATGCCTCATGATTAGCAGATTTTTGGATGCATCATGTTATCAACATCCTGACAAAGGATAGTCGCCATCATATCCAAATTTCCAAAAATAATCAATATTAAGATCAAACAAAAACTGTTATAAAATCAAAATCATAAAAGAAACTCACAGCTGAGAGAAAGCAATAAATGTGACAGCATATCTTGCAGGATCTTCCAAAGAGCCCCAAAGACTCTTCTCATATGGAATAGAATCCAGGCTTAATTTTCCAGATAACAATGCGAAAGGTGTTTGATTGACATAATGGTGAAATCTCCTTAAAACCCTAGGAAGTACAATCCAAACCAAAACAGTTGACGACAAAGTCCATCCCACAGGAACAACAATATCTTTAAGATAAGGATAAGATTGAAAAAGTTTCTCAATATAGGTACCCGCTTCAATGGTGGCTTCTTTAGCCATATTCCCTGTTTTACTAGCGGCATCAAGAAGAGATTCATAAACTCGATTAAGTGTATCAGTGCCTTGAATTGGCAATTCTCCTTTGGAGGATTCTGTGGTAAATTGACTAGTGTCATGATTATTACCAGTTGGCGAAGAAAATGCCCGATGTGCAAAAAATTGACTTGCATGGACAGGAAATAAATTCCTCAGTGTCTGAGTATGTTGATGAGGTGAATAGGCCATCATTCCAGGAGTGTAGCAACTGCTTACAAGATTCATCTGTATCTTTTGTGGAATTTTGGGTGACGACCATTCTCTGGAATTTTCTTTGTCAAATGCAGTTAAACTTGGGGTTTGGAGAAATCTGAGACCACGTTTTGATGCATTCTCCCCGCATAAACCGTGACAAGTATACGAGTAAATAGAAGAAAGCCTAAATTTTATGGTATGAAATGACTTAAGCGTTGAAATTGCAGACGTCATTCTACTTTGCATTATCCCCAGTCAACAACTTGCATACAGAAGAGGAGACATTATTCCCTGCAAAAAAGCAGGAAATATGTAATTCAGATACACTTGTAAGCAAGATATCAAAATTATTCAAATATCTCTGATCTGCAGACTACAAAATTTCAAACATCAGTAATGAAATTACAACCCCCGGATTTGTATGAGGACAGAAAAGTATAGTAATCGAATTAGAAACCAATGAAATATGAATAGCATGAACGTGATACTATTTAAGGAAAAGACAATCAAATTGCATTTTTTTTAAATCAGAATTGGACAATGCGGATATTGATGCTTTCTGGATTCCCGATTCAGTCAAAAAATCGATTTGAAACTTTATATTAGTTCGGAATTTGCGTCCCTAGAAGCACAATCCTCTGCCGCGGGAGCATTTAGAGCCGTATTCACCGCTGAACGTCATTCATTATAAAACCAAATATTAAACTAATGACAAATTAAAACCAAGAAGAATTAGTAAAGTTCACGCAGAACCGTGCACGCTAGCAGGCACGATCCAGTTCCAAGCATCGTTCGAATCGCTAGCCTCATGTTCAAGCTGGCCGAGATGAGACGAAAGCCTAAGGCGCCGAGTGAAATACAAAATGCATAGATCGATGATCGGACAGTAACATAGCATATCAAATGACCTCATAGCATTATGCAGCGCTCTCGATGTGATGACAGTGATAACTGCGAGCAGAATGATTTTCCACCATCGTAGCAGAAATGAGAAAATGAATAAGCGTCCTTCGAATTCTAGTCTCAGACTTAACCCTGAATCCGCTGCCGTATTGCAGAGATGAGAGAGACAGACAGACAGACAGCTGAAGTTCGAAGGATTTCGAGATAATTCAAATGGTTAAAAGTCTAATAAAAATGACTAACCTACATAAAACTAATCATCTTTATTATTTATTTCAACCGAGAAAATTACGTAATCTCAACTCATTAGCAACATTTTGTCTTAGAAATTTCATTAAACTTTGATTGAGATGGAGGAATTAATTTTATCCATGAGCGATCTCTCTCTCTCTCTTGCTTGAAAAAAAATATGCTCTTTATTTCAGATTTATTATATTCTTGCCTGCTTTCCTTGGCAAAGGCGAGTGGTTGAGCTGGGAAGAACCCGAATCCGATGAACGACGAGGATGGATCCGAAGCACAAGGTGGCTGGACACGAAGAGCCATAGACAGCAGTGAAACTTCAAACCTCGGAATAGATACAGTATCTCAGTCCCGGAGCCTCCCCGAGAAATCAAGCCGCCATCGATTCCCTCTTTTTCTTCTCTTTCGTCCTTTTGCCGCGCTCGTGGAGGGAATAGTTTCATGGTGCTGCTGAAAGATCCGGGTATTTAGGTTAAACCGATAGCCAGACTGTCAGACGTCAGCTTTCCAATATCGATATCCGTATCGACATCCACGTAGCCGTTGCCGAGATGCCCAGATCGGATATCGATATCGCAAACCGATACCGGCATCGAGCATCGATAAGTACGACATGTGGATGCTCAGACGGGACTGCAGGCATCGGGTACCGTTTAGGACCTTAACGCTGTGCCCAATATCAAGTCAGTCGAGAATCGCATACCCCGCATTCGATACCTGTGATCCGAACTCAGCGAACCCTAGCTGGATTGTTGATTTTTAACAATTTCTAAAAATTCAAATTTCGAGTTGGACTACCATCGACCCGTGGGTTTTTTTTAAAATTATTCATTCACTTTTGATTAATTGTTTTATTTAATGGGCATTTGATGACTCTATATTTGCTAGTTTCTGTAAATTTTTCGCCTTTACTATTAATTTTCATATTTTTCAATATACTTTATATATTTTGCTTTATCAAATTATCTTTACGAGTATATAACTTTTCGTTCCCTAATTTTACATTTTTGATATATTTTAAAGGTATTATATTTTATTATTTTAATTATTTTCTTATTAATGATTTTATCTATTTTGATTTATTATTTTATTACTTTTACTAAACCGCACGAAATACCCAAGAATGGGGCAGAGGAGGGGGCTCACAAAACTGGGGTTGTACAAAGGGGGTGAGAGGAGGCCCATTAAAGTGAAATTTTAATGGGCTGTTTTCACACAGAAACTGTCAGCCCTAATGGGCCATTTTCTTTGCGGAGCCTTCTCTCGCGATGTCTGGAGACCGCAGACACGACCGAGAAGTCAGAGCGACTCGGCGGCGGGCGCGTAGAAAAACGGAATATTCATCGAACTGACGACTGAAAGACGATAAAAATATAATATTTTCTTTTAAATACGGAGACCAAATGCAGGGGACCACTAAAAGCTATGTAAAGATTGATAGCGAGCATGAGCAGTATTCGATTGCAATATATAAATATAGATTTATACTGAATATTTTTCAGTAGAGATTTGTTCAAAAATATTTTAAAAAGGAATTGTCCACGGCCGGATGACCTATACACGACGATTGACCTTGAAAGTCAACTTCGAACTGATTTTCTATTTTTCTAATGAATTTAAATATACTTTTCATGTAGAGCAGGTCTCGTGCTTAGATTGTGTTTTCATCTGGCTCCTTAAAGAATGCAAGATTCCATCTGGATAGAGATCCATGACTACTAAAGACTGTGCATTTAAATCGCGTTAAGCTTTATATTTATGTTCATGCCCGCGACAATGGCCGGGTCTAAACCGCCCTCTATTTGAATCCTGCATGCCGTCCGCAGAAAAGGGTCCGTAGGTGAGGACTGAGGGCCAACGCATACCCTTTCTTCTTTGCATGCTCACTCTCTTTTGCCCATCGACCAAGCTTCCGCCAGGCGTCCACGGGAAGGCGCAACCTGGCAGAACCTGCATGCTCCTCTGACTTTTTCTCTCTTCCTCGTTCTCCTCAGTTTTCTCACTCCTCTCTCTCTTCACTGACCCTCCTAAACTGTCCAATTTCTCTCTCTAGCGCAGACCTCCGTTCTCACGGATTAGTGATCCCTCCGATCTATAAGAAGGACAAAGAGGAGGAAGCGGAGGTGGGGGAGAAAAGAGAGATGAAGCCTCAACGTGTACTGCCGTTGTCAAGAACAGAACCTGAGTGGCGCTGCCACCCGCCATCTTCTTCCACCTGCCCCATCACGAGGCCTCTCAGAAGAAGCGTTCTGAGCCGTGCCCCTCCTCCTTTTCTTCTCTCTACGCCTCCTATCTTCTTTTCTTCCTCGCTCCCGCCCTCTCCTCCTCTCCTTCACACCGTCTCCACCCCTCCCCTAAACAAAACCCCTAATTCCTCCCCTTCCTCCTCCCTTAGCTCTCCATCATATCGTCTTCGGAATCGTGTCTTCTGTCCCGCTTATGGAGCAAACGGAAAGACTACATAAAGCTCTGGTTTTCTGCCTCTAAAATGCACGCCCACATCTGGCTCGATAAACCCACAAGAATCCCCCCCCTCGAAGCTTCCTCCTTACCTCAGATCCACATCTCCGCTGACACTTCAAAGTTCCCCTACACCCACAAACGCGGCCGCCGTGCCGCCATCAGAATCTCGAGAATCATCTCCGAGACTCTTTCTCTCTCCAACTTTCCGCCCGAAGCTCGCTGGCTCGTCATGTGCGACGATGACACGATCTTATTCACAGAAAACCTAATTAGGGTTCTCTCAAAGTACGATCACCGACAGGACTACTATATCGGAAGCGTCTCCGAGAGTCATCTCCAGAATATTAAATTCTCTTATTCCATGGCGTACGGAGGAGGAGGATTCGCAGTCAGCCGGCCATTAGCAGAAAAGCTATCAGCTATCCAAGATCGATGCATTTCCCGTTATCCTGCTCTCTACGGCAGCGACGACAGAATCCATGCGTGCATGTCGGAGCTCGGAGTTCCCCTCACGAGAGAAGTAGGGTTTCACCAGTTCGACGTTTACGGAAGCTTGTTGGGGCTTCTGGCGGCGCACCCGGTGGCGCCGCTGGTATCGTTACACCATCTGGACGTAGTAGACCCGGTTATTCCCGGAAAAACGAGGGTCGAAGGTTTGAAAATGTTCATGGAATTGCCGGGGAAGATGGATCAAGCGGGGATCATGCAGCAGAGCATCTGCTACGTGGGAGATCTGCAATGGACGGTGATCGTCGCGTGGGGGTACGCGGTCGAAATAATCAGAGGGGTGATGTTTCCGAGAGAGGCGGAGATTCCGGCGAGGACGTTTTTGAACTGGTATAAGAGGGAGGATTACAGAGGGTACCCTTTTAATACGAGGGCGTTGGCGAGGAATCCATGTCAGAAACCGTTTGTGTTCTTTTTGAGTGGCGGGGAGACGAGGAAGAATGGGACGAGGGAGATGACGGTGACGAGGTATGAGAGGGAAAGTGGTGAGCAGTTGCACCCGGTCTGCAACTGGAAGATGGAGGATCCGTCTTTGGTTAACAGGGTGGTCGTTTTCAAGAAGGCTGATCCACATCTCTGGAACCGCGTAAGCCCTAGTTTTCCCTCTGTTTTCCATATTTCTTGACTCGGGTTTCTTCTTCTAGGGTTTATTTATTTTCTTCGTCTAATACTTCGAGGATTTGTTTGTCTTGGCTTTTCTTCCTTTCGTTGGTTATCTTCGTACAGGTTTTTTTTCTTGTAGGATTTATTCTTCTTGTTTTCTTCTTCTTCGTCTTCTTGTTTTCTTCTTCTTCGTTTTCTTCGTTTTCTTCGTCTTCTTCGTCTTCTTCGCATAGGGTTTTCTTTTCTTTAAGGATTCATTTGTCTTCTTTATTCTTCTCGTTCTTAGATTTATTTGTGTTCTTCTTAAAGGGTTTTTCTTCTTCTTCTTCTTGGGTTTATTTGTCTTCTACCTTGGTTTTTTTAGTCTTCTTAGTGTGCACGTCTTTTCTCTTTTCCTGGGCTTTTTTTTACTTTTATATTATTTTTTTATCTTTTTCGTCCAGGGTTCTTCTGGAGTTTCTGCACTACCTACGACTTCAAGATTATTTTTTTAAAAAATTCTTCGTTTAGTTTTTTTTCACCGGGATTTCTTCATCTAAAAATATAGAATTTTTTTCAAGGGTTTCTTTGCTGCCTATGTATACAGTTTCTTTTTTCTTGTCCTCTTCGTGCAAGGGATCGTTTTCTTCTTGTATCCTTGTTTTTGTTGGGTACTGATGAAGATGAATTGGTGATGACGATGATCAGGCACCAAGGAGAAACTGCTGCATGGCGAGGAGAACAGGAGTGGCGGACATGGCGGTGGAGGTGGGGATTTGCGGGGACGGAGAGATCATTGAGCCGCCGGTGCACAAAGGATAGGTTTTCAAAGAGGAACACCTAACATCCCACCAACACAAAGAAAAACGCCAAAGCTTTTACATTGCCATCAACGAGATTTCTGCAAGAGAGATTGAATATTCAAATTATGAAATGGTTGAATGTAGACACTTTATTTCATCTCATTGAGTTTGTACAAAGGAAGGTTTTTCAGATAGTGAATAGAAATGGGAGGGATTGAGATTCAAGCATGGTTAATTACAAGATGAAAATTTTCCAACCATTTTTACATTCCATTTATTGATCAAATTGAAGAAATTTTGACATGAAATCAATATTTGTAGTCCCTCAATGGATATTTTGGCTAAAGCCATGATGAAATTTAGCTCAAGAATTAAGATAAAGTGAACTTTAGTTTTCCTTATACATCAATTCATCTAAGATAATGTCATCTATTTTACGCAATCACGATCATCTACTTCATATTCAAAATCTTACTCCCAATGCAATTTTAAATTATCATTTTCTTACCAAAAATTGTGCGTTGTCATCATCATCTTCTTTACAAAATGTAATCGTTGCTGCTTTAAAAATGTATTGATCCCCATAATGTTGATTACATACATCTTGAAGTTACCTTTCGTGCACGTTATTTCTTTACTATCTGTCATCTTGGAGTTACCTTTCATCCTATTCGGCATGTCCCATCGGCTGACTGACGAGGTGTTTTGTGCGGTCGTTTAAAACACACAAACGTCGATCAAATAAAATTTATAATACCGAACTCAAAGTAATAGAGATATACAATCAAGTAAAGTGTAAGTATCAGATCGATCCACAAAGAACAAGGTTGACTTTAATTGCAGAGTTGACTTACCCAAACCTAGGTTTAAAAGAGGTTTTAAAGTAGTAAAAATAAGATTTTTATAAATATAAATGATATAAATATACTAAATAGAGAATTTTAAGATTTAAGATCTCGAATTTGACTGAGAAAAGTCAAAAGTCAAAGTCAAAGCATTGACTTTGACCAATAATCAAAGTTCTATAAAATCAGAGAATCAAAAGATGTCAGAAGATTACAAAAATTATATATTTGGAAACTAGAGAGAAAATAGAATTTATTGATATAAATTTCGTGATTTTTCAATAAGAAATGGATTTACAATGAATTATTGAAAATCAAAGATCAGAAAAATCCCGAAATAAACACTTCAGCGAACATCTTCAAATTGACTAGTCAAATGATATCTAAATCTTGAAATTTATATATCAATAGAAAGCTAAGAACCAGATGATTCTAAAGAGACCAAAATTATCAAATTCTAATTTATATTTTGAAATTAATTGACCCCGAAAGTCAATGCTCAAATTAGGATTGAAAATAAACAATGCTCAGTAAAACATTAAATTGAGGGGTCAAATGATCTCGGAATTCGACGAATTTGCTATCCACAAAAATCTGATGAAATAAGGAATCCAATGAAACCAGAATCAGGAGATTCGGAATTATAATTAGAGAGATATCCTTTTTCAAAATCAGTGAAATTTCATACTAAAATTAGGCAAAATTGAAGAACACTAAGAACTAAAACTCAAAATTAACTATCTAAATCTAATTAAAACTTAAATAACCACCTGATAATTGATCAAATCTCACTACTAACCCGATTGCCGCACATATGGGGCTTCAATTCACTCGGATTGTAGCGGATTTTGCTTGATTTCTTCCTTGCGGACATTTGGCGTTCAAGGGAAAAATTCGATGAAATCAAAGGGAAATTCGTGATCAATCCCGCTCCGATTTTATCTAAATCGAGTCTAAACGCGGGGGGATCACGAAGAGCTCAATATATTTCTTTCAAATTGCTTCATTCCTTCACAATTCAATCAAGAGTTAAGAAAAACAAGAGGGAATACATCGTTATTAAAGGGGATTTTCGCCCGAAAAATTCGGCAAAATTGAAGAACACTAAGAACTAAAACTCAAAATTAACGATCTAAATCTAATTAAAACTCAAATTACCACCTGATAATCGATTGAATATCACTACTAACCCGATTGCCATAAAGATGGGGCTTCAATTCACTTGGATTGAAGCGGATTTTGCTTGATTTCTTCCTCGCGAACGTTCAGCGTTCAAGGGGAAAATTCGATGAAATCTGATGGAAATTTGTGATCAATCCCGCTTTGATTAGATCTAAATCGAGTCTAAACGCGGGGGGATCATGAAGAACTCAAGATATTTCTTTCAAACTGCTTAATTCCTTCACGATTCAATCAAGAGTTAAGAAAAACAAGAGGGAATACATCGTTTTTAAAGGGGATTCTCGCCCGAAAAATTCGGGCCGTTTGTTCTGGGAATGGATGCCGATTGGTGGCCACGATTGTACGAAGATCGTGGGCCACCAACGTGAGGTGATCGTGTGCCACAATCGCCCACGAATGAGCCACGATCACGTTTCAATCGAGCCACAATCGCGTGGCGATCGAGCTGCGATCTCGTGGAAATCTTCCGCGAAAAGCTCCAGCCGTCTGATCTGATCCACGTTAATTGGACGGTCCTGATCGCACCCGTAAGCTAAACCTCTATCCATCTAACGTGTTCCACATCATCCGCTTGATTCGCCCGTCCGATGAAGATCAAACGCTCCTAAAGCGTCCACGCGTCGCCAGGTGAGAGGTAGATCAATCTCACTTAAGTTGGGATTGACGCACGTGCTCCATATGTGATCGCGTGGACTCGGGTCCATGCGTTCGACGTCCCTGCATATATCACGGTTGTATCCAACGTCCTCGGCAATGCCACATGTCCTGCAAAGAAGAAACCTCAAGGGAACATAGTCCCACTCCGAGGAAATAGGCGAAGTTTGCTAGTATATAGGGTGGGGCGGCGTAACGCAAATGCTTTACCGCCCCAATCCTATAGCCAGGGCCCACTAACCCGTGGGCCCTCCAATTGCTGACCTCTCCACTCGCCACATGGCGCCCCTCACGGGCATCCACGTGGACCCACGTGGCCTCCTGCCACGTGTCCACGCCACCTGCGCCTCGCGTGGGCCATGCGCGGCCTTGCCAAGTGGCCTCAGTGCCGCGTTGCATCCGTGCTGGTCCCGCGCGCCACGTCAGCCTCGCGCGCCACGTCAGCTCCACGGTCCTGCAGTAAATAACCCCCTTTTCGTGATTTTAATTAAGAAATAACATTTAAAAAATCATAAAAATCAAATTAAAAATCAGATAAAAATCCAAAAAATATCCAAAACTTCATAAAATCATAACTGAAAAAATACAACTCATTTTTAATCCAAATTTTCTCCATTGTATCACAAATTTCTTCCTTTTTAATATCATGCCTAAAATATCATTTCAAAGAAGAATGTAAGATGAACTTATAATTAACTTAAATCATTTCTTAAGAAATCTTCTTAATATCATCATCACATTTTTCATCTTAAAATTTATCTTTCAAAAACATGCACTAAAGTCAAAGTAATTCAAGAAAAGAGATTAACTTCTATTAATTTTAACTTTGCAAAAGATTAATCATCAATCTAGCATAAAATTAACCCTAAATTATGCATAAATATAGACTTTAGTGAAATGACATACCAATGGAGAAAATTTCTAAAAACTATGATAACATGCATCATACTCACATAAAATAAGCATGAATATGAGTTAAATAGGGTAAGAATTTAAGTTATAAACGCATGTTATCACTGACCCACCTAGTATCATTAATTACATTGATTTCCTATAGTTTTTTTTATCTCAAATAGGTCATGGGGAATATTAAAATTAGAGATATTTTTTTATTCATAACGTTGTACCGGGGCTCTCTATTGATTAAAATTCATTGAATTGAGCCTTTCTATTTGAACTTCTAGGTTGGCATTAGTCTTCTTAATTGATGATGATTTTTTTTTATCCCACACAGAACTCCATACACAAGAATGTGAAAAACAACTAGAAGTTTTCATGAGGCATTTCCTTTGGTAGTGTTGGTCCTCTTTGCCATTCATTTTCCTCTCTCTTTCATCATTTTTTATTGTTTTGCATTTTTCCTTCATGTTCTTCTTTATAAAAAAACAATGTCCATTGCTAAGAACAATGTCCAAGATAGCATTAGAGTTGTGAAATCCTAGGAAATATGGTTTCCTCATGAAATCCTAGGCATAGTGTGGCCATTAGTGGCCATTGTGCCATCTTCTTGTTGCACGAATCCATGTCATTATGCCTTGAATAGATCACATTGTCTACCTCTATTTTCCCCTAAGTGGTCTCATGACTGCCATCACTCTGCTATGAGTGATTTGAAAAGGAAACACAACATAAATATTGTAGCATAGATAGAGAGGGACACTAGGAGTGCAAAATGAAAGCAAGGAGAAAGCACATGTGAACTTTTAAACATTTTCACGTGGAAGACCCAATTGAGGACTACAACTACAAGAGTGCAAGGTGACAAAGAGAAAACCTCTCACCTCAAAAGGACTGCTCAAGAACCCTAGGAAGCCTGCTCTAATACCATGTTGAATAGGGGTAAGCGAATGATAAAATGTATTAGAGTATGCTGATGGTTACAAGAAGAAGCCTTACATAGGACTACATATGAAAGCAAACATAATCAAGTGTTAATCTTGGTGGGTGACAAAGCGTTCATCGAATACACATGTCCACGAGTTAAAATAAAAACCAAATAACTTAAATTCAAGATTAATTATGTTTAATTTAGTTTAAAGGTGAGTAAGGGTCGAATCCATGGAGAATTAGGGCCCACTTCTGAGATGCTTTTAAATTCGATCAAATTGGATGACAAATTGAGACGAGAAATTAGAGGAAAATGTATTTTGGAAAGAAGACTCAAAGATCTATCCACATAATCAAAAATCACTTATATGGAATATGTATCCACCAAGAAATCAAATAGCAAAGTAAGAGAAAGAAATTCACTCGTGAAGAGAGATAAAATGACACAAATTATTAAAATTCACCTAATATAAGCTTGGAAATTAAAACCTAATGCTAAATGACAAAGGATTAGGAGGAAAACACAAAATGTAAACCCAAAACCACACTCAAAATGATCCAATTAATTGCGAGATCAAGGCTTTTCATTTTTGAATTTTGAAAATGGAACTTCATAGTTCAAGAAGTGATTTCTCCCTATTCTCTCAACAAATCTTGACTTCAAACACTCATTAGGCACAAAGATGAATCTAGAACATCATTAAATCAAGATATTTAAGGATTGAGCTATCCAAAGGTTTGATTAATCAGAAAATCCAAGAACGCGTACATTATCGAAGAGAGAGAGGGTTTAAATAGAGTGAAATTTGGGAATGTTCGTTGGATTGTCACTTCTTCTTCAATCAATAGCTCAAATGAAATGTTGGGGAACTTGAATCAATGCCATTAAGTCATGGCTGTTGGATTTGAGATGAAGCACCAAGATTTTGCCATGTTACCACGTGAAGAGGAATTGTCACTTAATCACGTATGTTAAGTTTTCATTGGATGCTTTGGATCACATCGTGTCTCCAAATGAGTCCATCAATCGCTTTAAAGCATGACAATTATAACTCTTCGAATCGACGGTCCAGATTCATCACATTTTATAAAGCATTTTTTGTTACATCACGTGGTCACCATGTACCCTTCAGTTAAGTGAAGGTCAAGGCCTTAGATTAATCAACTAATTTGTGCTAATTAGACACTCCTGATGATGTCACATCACTTGAAATATAAAACATACCCTAATTGAAGTCTCACATTGAAAATATTGATGATATTGCAAGCTCCCCTATAGGCTGACCCTCTAGTTAAGTTAACTAGGCCCATAAAGGGCACTTAACACTAATTACACTCCCCTAATGTGTGCCGCATGTGCGCCATGTGGCATCCATACACATCCACGTGTGGCAACAAGAAACCTTGCACATCATGTTAGCTATCACATTAGCATGCACTTAAAAATAACATTATCAATATTATTAAATAAATCAATTCACAAAATTAAAAATAAATTAAAAAAATCTAGAAAAATCCTTAAAAATAACAAAATTCATATCTTTTGAGATATATATCCTTTGTAATCCAATTTTTTTCATCAGAAAATAAATATCTATCATTCTGTCCAATTTATTTTAAGAACTAACTAGGGAGAAAAATTCACTTCAAAATTTTCTCAACTTAGAAAATAAAAATAAATAATTTTAGAGCGTATTTGAAAATATTTTTCTATCTACTTTGCATTTAAAAATGAAATAAAATCTCAAATAGAATTGGGATAATCTTTTTAAAATTCTATTCTTGATTTATACATGATTTTACCCTCAAAATAATGTATTTTGATATTTGAGATTAAAAATTGCATAGAATGATGAATATGCACTCAAAGTATGATAAAATGCATAAGAATGATATGAATTATGACTTAAAATTTACTGATAATTATGTAATTAGAAGTAAATCTTATATGTTATCAATGTGATTGCATATCCCCCCTTAATCTAGAACATGAATACAGTGAGGTTGAAATATAGAAAACCAAACCAAGATATTTGATAACAGAAATTGATGTTGTGAGTGGTCTATGATAAATCAATAATTATGATTATTGAAAATTTTTAGTTAAAAAATAAATAAAAGAAGTACTCAACTCACTAAATTTTAGAATTACACTAATATAGTGGCAATTTGATGTTGGATCGACAAAAAATTAGGCTAGAAATGCATAGATCATTGGAAAACTTTTTGAAAATTGTTTAAAGAAATAGTTTCAAATGATAGCTGAATATCTATTTTTGAATTAGACAAATTGAGCCTTTTAAAGACCCCAAGATCACAATAATCGAGGTCATATTGATTGAGAAATCCTATAGAGAAGTTTGGAGAGAAAAAGTGATGTATGAGGGGAGAGAAAGAGCAAAAATCTTGCCTTTGGACCAATTTTCAAAATATTTTGTTTGATTTGTGTTCTAGACTAATTTCAGCTTTCATTGAACCCAAAAAAAGCAAGGTTTTCATCATAATTAACCTCAATCTACCCAAATTCATCCAATTTTCAAACAAATGATCGTTTTTAAACACAATTTTCAATGGATTTGAGCCATATTCACCACTTTACATAATTTTATCATTATTTTAGTGAATTAGATTTTTATTTTCATAATATTGTGTTTAAGAATCCATTCTTATTGACCACATGATTTAGGCTTGTGAAGGCTTTTACGAGTGAAATTATGAGGGATGAATACAATTGAGAAGTTCTTTCTTACCAAACATGGCGCGTGACAAGCCCTCTTCATTTTGTCCTTCAATATACAAGAGAGGATTCCAATGAACCAAATCCAAGGTAAATCTACTGAAACCTTCAATCACATGAAAATCCACAAAATAACCTAAAATCACCCTCGAGAATGACTCCATTTTTATATAATCAAAATTTTCATTAAATTTTTATCATAGTCTTTTTTTTATTCCTTTCTCTTGTGAGAAGTTAAATTACTACAGTACATTTCAAGAGTGCAAGAATCTTTCTTCTGATGGTCATACATGTGGTCTTGTCTATCCCACATTTTTCTTACTAGGATAAAAATTTGAAATAGAATATTAATGGTGGTTTTGGTCTAAATAAAATCCAATTTATGCCACTTAACGTCTTTAATTATTAATGGGAACTAGCTCATAAGCGAAACTATGAAATTTCTCATGGGCTAATAGAAAATTCACAATGAAAGAAGTCCTAATCAAGTAGCATATTAATGAATGTATTTTTAGTTCATCTAAATCCACATAGTACATGTCAAAAATAGATGTTCAACTCATATATGATATGATAGAATTCAAGTGTAGTGATGAATAGAGGTGAAATCCACAAGGACATAGATATCAAAGCAATGATTTTAAGCACATAGTAGTATTTAGGAAATTGAAAAAGATGGAGTAAAATGAAAAAAATATAAATTCATAAAAGAAGACAACAAGACAATTCCAATGAATATGAGGATTCAAAAATCAAAAGAAGAACAAAGAAGAGATCGATGGTCGAAGAAATTGAAGAAAATTGGGCTCAAGGAGAGAAAAAAAAGTGTTTTCTAACATAATTCTCCATCTAAACATGCAATATAAACCTAATTATGCATGAATTTGATTAATTACTTGTTCCTAATGTGGAGAATATTGACAAACAATTCCACTCATTCCAAATAATGGCTTTCATAAAAAAATCACCAAAGCAATACTACAAGAGTTTAAGAAATGATTATTCTACCAATGCACAAGTACTTAGGATCTAATTCAATCACACATGAAGGTGTTTCATCTGCGAATAAATTGAGAGACCAAAGATTGTTATGATATCAATAAAGATCAAGAATTTCCATATTTATAAGGGTGAATAACGACATTTCAAGAATTCAAGAAATGGCAAATAACAGCCCAAAAATCTTTGCTATTTCTAGCCATTGAATTGCCAATTAGAGGGGCCTTAACATCAAGATGATAGCCACGTTGCCTCTTCTACGTGAAGAGGTAATAGGAGAGAGAAATGGATACGAAAAATTGAAGCCACTAGTTTAAAACAACTCAAATGGTGACCATCCATGATCTCATAGCAAGGTGCTAATGAGACAAATCCACGAGGTCATTTAAAACACGCGAACACGTGTCAAAACAAGTTCCAAACTTACCAATTTTGATAAATAATCTAGAATTAGATAGTATAGAGGTCAAATCTACTGAAAATTAAGGTATTTTTTAGGTATTTCTTCAAATTCGATCAAATCGGACAATGAATTAAGGTGAGAAATTAGAGATTTTAATCAATTTAGAAAGATAACTCAAAAATCACTCAATTTTGACCAAGATTCGTGGAGAAATCAAAGAGTTCAAAAATTCAGTGCAAAATCAATCGCGACAAGAGAGAAAAATTGAAATTAACTCTAAAATTAACGTAATCTACCATTCAAAATTGAAATCTGATGTTATATGAAGAAAGATTAAGAGGAAACACAAATTCTAATCCGAGATAGTGCTCAAAATGATCCAATTGATCGCCGGATCAAAGGCTTTTCATCCTGCAATTTTGAAGACGATCGTCGACATTCAAGAATCAATTTCTCCCTATTCTCTCCCACGAAATATTACTTTCAAACACTCATTACACTCGAAAATTGATCTAGAAGCAAAGGAAAGCAATAGATTTAAGGATTGAGGTGTATAAAAAATTTGATTTCTCGAAACAACCTCAAATACATTTCTCGTCAAAGAGAGAGAATTTATAATGTTTTGAAATTGGGTGTGACCTTCAGATCTTCTCCTTGATGAGATCAAAAATCGCGATGGAATTCAAAGAGGCAAATCGTTATGATTAAGTTGCAACCATCGGATCTTCATCATAGCGTCAAGATCGCGCCACGTGATCGAGTGAAGAGAGAGCGTCGCGAGATCTCATCCGCCCAATCATGAATCAATGTTTCAGATTCTCAGATGGGGCTTTAAATCCTTGCTGTAATAACTCCTCAGATTAATGTCTAGGATTGATCTGTTTTAATTAAATGAATCGTCATCCATTCAGATGCTGCTACTTACCCCCCTCACTTAGGTGAAAATGAGGGTCTAAGATTAAATTGCATTAATTCGTGTCGATCCGTTGATTCTTAGAGTGCCACGACACCTATGAAAATATAAGACAAAACATAGTCCCATATGACAAAAATAAACACTTTTCAATGGGTATATAAGTAAAGTTTATAGAAGGGATTGGCAAAACTCCTTAATGGATGCTTAACCCACTAATCATGCTCGTGCGCACACACGAGCACACGCGCACACATGCGCATACTCATGCACACATGTGCGTCACGTGGCATGTATACACGTCACCACGTGATGACATGTCACTCCACTGCCACATCAGTGCGTGACAAAAACTTGAATTTTTATTTTTATAAATCCAAAAAATCCAAAATTCTTGAAAAATATAGAAAAATTCTAGAAAAATCCCTAAAAATTATAAAATTCATAACTTTCAAAAATAAAACTTCAAATTAATCCAAATTTTTTTCGTTGGATCAGAAATTAAATAATCTATAATTTTAAAGTTTTATTTCAAAAATACACTCATTTCTATTAGAAAATAAAACTTAGAAGAATAAATGAATGTATACAAAAAATATTTTCTCTTATTATTTAACGTGAAAAACCTAATTATAATCTCAAATCTAGATGCGAATAATCCACTCTAAAATATATTCTTTAAAAATGCATAATTATCCTTAAAGTAGTGCATTTTAATATTATAGTTTAGGTTTGACTTTTTTAAAATGATAGATTATTTAATTTTTGATTAAACAAACAAAAATTTGGACTAAAAAGGAGTTGTATTTTGAAAGTTATTCATTTTCTAATTTTTAGGGATTTTTTTGAAATTTTTTAGAATTTTTTTAAATTTTATAGATATATTTTGAAATTATTTAATTTAAACATTCAAAAATTGGTTTCATAAGCACACATGCTTGCGTGTCGCCAAGTGGAAATGTATATGCGCGTCACGTGCATACGCATGTACTCATCATTAACACATTCAATTAGTGGTTAAGCACCCTGTTGAGGGCACATATAAGTCGCATGCCATTGCGTCACTTTAATTTTTGCCATGTGGGACTATTCTCGTTTTTATCTCTTCGCCGGTGATGTGACACATCCTAAAGTGTCAAATCGTAGCATAAAATATGATTTAATTTGAGCCCTTCACTTTCACTTAAGTGAAGAGCGTACATGGCTTGTTCTATTTGGATGACGATTCACCTTTATTAACTTCTATCAATCTTGGCAGGCCATCTAGGAGTTATAACGGCTAAGATTAACTCGCACCTAATGGACTCCAGTGTACACGTGTATGCATCTAAAGTGTCCAATGAAGATCAAACGGTAACGATTACACGACTCAATGAATGGACACTCTGATGAAAACCTACGACCATGACTTAAAGATCAATATTCGACTCTAAGTGTTTCATCTAGCCCTTAATCAAAGATCAATCGTCAAATCAAATGGTCATACCCAATTTGTGCCTATTTATACTCTCTCTCTGTTCGACGAAAAATGTATTCTTGGATGTTTTGATCAAGAAAACCTTTTGAATATCTAAATCCTTGAATCTCTTGCTTTCTTCCTCTTCTATACTCATTTTCGCATATGAGGAGTGTTTGAAATCAAGATTTCGTTGAGAGAGAAGGAAGAGTTCATCTCTTGAACTCTGAATTTTTGTTTTTTGAAATGCAGAAGGAAAAGCCTTGATCAAGAGATTAATTGGATCATTTTGAGCAATATTTCAAGTTAGATTACATGTTTTCTTACTAATCTTTTGTCTTATACCATTATATTTTAATTTTGATGGATAGATTAGTTTAATTTTACACATTTAAGTCAATTTCTCTCTCTTTGTGACCAAATTTTCTCTCTTGATTTCGCTCCTTGATTTCTCTGAGAATAGTAATCCAAATTGAGTTTTTTTCATGGATTTTTCTTGGAGTCTTCTTGAGAAAAATACTAATTTCCCTAATTTCTCAGCTAAATTCATTTTCCGATTTGATCAAATTTGGAATACATCTCGAAAAATACCCTACTTCTCTGTGGATTCGACCCTTACTCACCATTATGTTAATCAATTCATGATTAAGTCCTCAAATTAGTGAGTTTGGAAATTGTTTTGACTCATGTACATGTGTTTTCAATGATCACACAAATTCCTTTTGTCAATAAAGAATGCCTAATCAACACTTGGCATGATGTTTGGGGGGGCACTATGCAAGAACTATAAGACCCACCTTGTCAGATGGCTAGCTAGTGCATTACATGCGGCAACACTACCATGTGAAGAAACAACATTTTTCTGAAAATATGCTAGAAAATCAATGAATTTTTTTAATAATTCTAATAAAATTGGGGAAAATTTATAAGCATTTTCAATTTTTTTCCTAAACTTCACAACACAATGGCTTGTGATCTAAACATCCATTTGGACAAAATTTTCAATTTGTCTTCTCTAATTTTTATGAATGACAAGAAAGACCTTTTTGTAGTATATCCTTCAAAATCAAGCATAAATAGAGGAAAAATGATATATGTTGTTTACATGGAAGTTTGATGACTTAGGTTAATTTAAGGGTATTATTTAATGCATATATACACATAGTATGTATATACATACACGCATTTATACACATACTAATGAATACATATATGTGTGTGTGTGTCAAGGGAGAAGAAGTGCAGCAATTCTTTTCACTCTCAATCTTCGACAAGAGAAACTAGGCAACAAATCCTCTCTTCATTGGGCAGAAAAATCTTGCTTCACTGGGCAGCGAATCCTCTCTCAGCCAATACTAAAAGAAACCAGAAATTGGCTCAAAACCTTTCTCTCTGTGGCTCACATTGGTGGTGATTCCTTTTATTTTCTATTTTTTTCCCTTGCCAATTCATCTCCAAAAGCACAGAAGAAGAGGACCTTTTAGCTTCCTCTAAGAATTTTGAAGAGTAAGGAAGGAGAAGAATCATATTCCAACTTAATTCCCTCAAACAAGAACCTCCAAATCAGCGCAACTTCTCAGCATCCTCAAAATTATAGAAATCGCAACAACTCTCTCCTTGTTCCATGATTGACAAATCGAGACCACGAGGTCATTGAAAACACACGTTCAAGAGTCAAAATGATCACCAAACCCACCAATTTTATCAAATAATCATGAATTAAGGAGTATAGTGGTGAATAAGGGTCGAATCCACGGAGAATTAAGGTAATTTTGGATGATCTCTTAAAATTCGGTCAAATCGGATGATGAAATGTAAATAGAAATTAGGGTTTTTGGTATTTTTGGAAAGAAGACTCGAAGAAAAATCCGTGGAATCAAAAATCACTAACTTTGGATCAAGATTCGCGGAGAAATCATCGAATGAACAAGAGAGAAATTTTTGAAAAATAAAATCATGAAAAACCAAAATTAAAATTGAAATTGACTCAAATTACGATTCAAAAATGAAATCTAAAGCTATACGAAGGAAGATTAAGATGAAACACGATCCCTAACCCAAGATTGCGCTCGAATTGAACGAATTAGTCGCCGGATCATAGGCTTTTTATCCCAAATTCAAAAACACGATCGTTGATGTTCAAGCGTTGATTTCTTCCTATTCTCTCAACAAAATCACACTCTCAAGCACTCTGTGGACGTAAAAATGAGTCTAGAAGCGATTGAAAGCAAGAGATTCAAGAGATTTGGTATCTTAACAGTTCGATTACTCGAATTGCCCCGGAATGCTTTACAATATCGAAGAACATCTCAATTAATAGGGTGAATTGGGCATAACCGTCTGATTGTCATTTAATCTTGGATCAACAGCACTGATAAAACACACAAATGCGAATCGTTACTATTAAGTCATAGCCGTTAGATCTCCGATGAACTATCGAGATGATGCCACGCAACGCGTGTTATAAGTAATGTATTGAATTGCAGCCGTTTGATCTCGATCGAATGCTCCAGATGCGTCTGATCTCGATCAGACGTCGTTAAAACTCCTCAGATCAATGGCTGAGATTAAATCATTTTTAAAATGATTGACCGGCGAATCAGATTGCGCCACGTACCCCCCCTTTAAGTGACGATCAATGGTCACGATTAAACACGCATCGAATGCTCCAAATTGCGCCACATCACCTGCGCTGCTAGGCATGGTTGTTCTGTTCTATTCTTTTAAAACGAACAGAAAATTCGCACATAAGAACCGCACAGGGCCTTGTTCTTTGTTCTGTTCTTTTTGTGTGCAAAAATTAGAACAACTTTTCGCACAATTCGCACAAAATTTGCACAATCCGAACAAAATTTGCACAGTATACAAAATCCGAACAAATTTGCACAATTCGCACAATTTGAAGAAAATTCGCACAATCCGAACAAAATTCGCACACTCTGCTGAATTTGAACAAATTCACATAAATTCGCACAAAATCGCTATAATTAATTTTATTTATCATATATATGATATATATATATACTATAATATATATGATATGTTCCTATTATATTCATTTGTTCTTATTATATATGTATATTATAACAAATTGTTCTTATTATATTTATATCTTCTATACAGTATGCTATAATTAATTTGTTCTTATTATATATATGATAAATATGTATATATGATATGTTTGGATTGTGCGAATTTATGCGAATTAGTTATTAATGGCCTTAGCTAGTGTATGTATTAATGATATATTCATTGTAATATACATTTGAGATTAAAAATATAATTATAGTTATATTTGTTCTCTTTTATTTCTGGAAAAAATTTGACAGGGCCCCCCCTATTTGCATCGATTTCTCGCTCCATCTTGTACGCTGCGTTGAGTTCATACGAAAACTAATTTTTTTTACCTTTGCTTACCATTCGCGGCGATCACTAATGTGTTGTTGTGTGAGGAGAGGTCCACCGGTTGATGCAAGATTAATATGAGAAATTATTGTTAGTCATAAAAATTTAGAAACCTTTGTCATTAGATAGAAAGAAAGAGTGACAAAATCTAAATATTGGATGAATCGACATTAATGACCAATGGTCCATCATCATCGCTACAACCATCGTCATCTTCCGCTCTCAAATCTTCGTTACTATACCATGACTCCAACGTCATCAGAACTTCAACGCTCTCTGCTGTGAGCCTAGAACGTATGTAATTAATTCCTCGGCGCCCTTCGAGAAAAAGTCGCTCACACACGGCGCTTGTCGCTTGAACTACTAGAAACTCCTTTGCCACCAATGCTAATAAGGGGTATGAAATTTGACCTGTCATGGGGATAAAAAAATAGAAATTCAAGTTTTGAAGTAACATGTTTCTTAATCTAATGAAGCACATTATATGATAATTAAATAGATACATGTCGTCTTCCACCAATGCAACACCTATGTACCCAATACTGGGGGGGCCGTCACATATAAGTCAAGCTCCTCCATTGGACCAACTCTTTGTGGTAGTTCATACAGATCTAGCAATGCCTCCATCTCCGCTCGTAGAAACTCATGCCTCATGGATGCAGCAGACATTTCAACGGACACATCCCAAAGGTCCCCAGTTAGTGAATATGACTCCATGATAGTTCGTACATTAGACAGAACCCCGTTCTTTGAGCCAGGATCAATTAGGCAAAGCTTCATCGACGGATCAAGTAGAGAAGCGATAGTAAAAGCCTTATTTTGTGCAAGTATTGACACATATTTTTCTAGCTTCACCTTCATAGCACCACATACACTAGCTAAGGTGTTGCTTTGCCCAGTGGAGATAGACTGTCCAATTAGAAGCATGGATGAGTTTGAGATTTCTACTTTAATTCGCTCAAAATGCCTCATCAATCCTTTAATAATCAGTATGGCCTCATTTGAAGTCGGTGCCTTGCTTTGAATAGCAACAGAGCTACCGTCCTTGAGTGGTTTCAATAAGACTACAAATTTTTGTACTAGGTCCCATTCCGCATCAAGTACAATAGGTTTTCTAAAAGTGGATGACATCATCCCATCGATGACTATTCTCTTTTCAAGGCATTCATGTAGCATTTTGTAAGTAGAGCTCCACCTGGTTGGGCAATCTAGTGGGATCCTCCTCGTATTGGGCATGTTTAACTGTCTACAATAAGAATAATACTTATTTTCTTGCTTCATCGATCCACGTATTGCTCTAACCACTTCTAAGGCGTTGAACAACATCTCCCAAGAAAATATCAGAAGGAACATTTGTCTCGCCACCATTCACCACACCATCAAGGTTAGTGATGTCTACTCCATCAATGAAAGTTGATTCGGGCTTATCTTCGACGACATTCAGTGCATTTAACCCTGCCTGCATCACTAAGTTAATCACATGCGCCATACACAAGACATGTCTTTTTGCACTGAAATGTGGATTCACTGGCCACAACTCTCTATCTAATATAGCCATCATTGTTGAATTATTCAAAGCATTATCCATCGTAACAGCACAAACCTTAGCGCTCAAATTAAATTCTGCAAGAACCTCCAACACAACAGCGCTCAAGCACTCCCTAGTGTGTGATCCCTCCAACTAGCGTATATCAAGAACACATTCACAAATTTTCCATTTCGTGCCCACCCAATGAACTGTGAGACCGATGAATGAAATTCGATTATCATACGTCCAACAATCTATAGTAATGGCTAGTCGATCAACACTCTCTAATCGGTCACAAATGCTGGTCTTCAACTCCGCATAAAGGTTAAAAGCTTTTGCCTTCATGGCCCTTGTCGATGGAAGGGATATCTCCTCCTCTGCGACAAATCGAAGCAATCGTATGAAGTATTTTTTACTCAAAATGTTCCATGGTGAGGCTAACTCGTAAATGAAGCGTACAAGCTCTTCTTTTGTGTCCTCCATTGTGCGACTAGTGTAGTATTGTTTCGTATTCACTTTTTGCTCAAAGTAGTTAGCCACTGACAGTTGGCTTGGGGACCTAACTTGTTGTGCCCTCAACTCATTATACTCTTTACGATGCTCATTTTTCAAGTGTCGCCATAAGACCGTGCTGCAACTGTACTTATTTTGCTCTACAGTCACACCGCATATATTGCATCTAAAAACCTTTGGCTCAATCTGTGTGAAATGTATCTGTGCAGCATATTCATTCTTTCTCGACTTCTTTGGTTGGCTTTGGCCAACACTTCCCTCAGTCGATGAAAACCTTTCATCGGCAACAGATGTACGAGATAAAGGACGTGTAGGCTTCATGCACTCCTCGCATCAACAAAAACAAGTTCAAAAAGAAAATAAAGAAACTTAGCAAAACAAAATTAATGATGCAAAAAAAAGAGAGCCTAAAAAAAACTTTTAATGACGTGATTGGGGGGCCTGCTCAGTGTCGCACGGCCTGCCCTGATTCTCTCTTACTGCAACTCATCAGAGATTTTAGCACTGTCGGCCGAGTGAAAGAGAGAAAACTCGAAGAGGGGGAGAAGGGAAGAAGAGAGCATTGTGTTATTAATTTATGTGTGCAAAATTCGCACAAATTTGCACAAAACAAATGTCACACGGGTGTGTGCGATATTCTGTGCAAATTTGAAAATATTATGTTCTGAAAAGATAACAGAACGCACAAATCGCATAAATTCGCACAAAGCAAACAGAGCGACCATGTCTACATGTGCACTTATAAAATCGATTTAAAATTAAATAAATATATTTTAAATTCAAAAAAATTCAGAAAAAAATATAAAAAATCCCTAAAAATTAGAAAATTCATGTCTTTCAAAATATAACTCCAAATTAATCCAAATTTATTTCATTTGATCAGAAATCAAATTATCTATCATTCTAAAAAGAAAAATTTAATAAATAACAAGAGTAAATTTCTATTTCAAAAATACTTTCATTTCTTTTAGATTTTAAAACTTAGAAAAATATATGAGTGTATATAAAATGACTTTTGTCATTATTTAACCTTAAAAACTAATTATAATCTCAAGTAAAGATGGATTATGAAAATATTATCCTTAATTCATCATAATTAACCCTAAATTAATGCATTTTGATATTAGAATGAATTTTTCATAGAATGATACATAAACACTCAAAAACATGATAGCATGCATTAGAATGGAATGATTTATGCCTTAATTTGCATTAATAATCATGTATTTTCATGTTTAATTAGCATGTTATCAGTGATCGAGATGTTGCTAGCTAAAAAGTGAGATCTAATCAAATCAGTTTCATAGGTTTATTTTCATGTAAATTTATATACACCCAGATGCATAACTGTAATATTATCATATCTGTACATGCAGATAACATATATATACTGAACATATTTAGATATCCACAAACATTTTGAGGTTTAGCTATCCATAAATAGATGCACCAATTTAGTAGAAATCTAGACATATAGACAAAGGTTTACAGAGTGGTCAATGGACAGATAATCCATGTTTGAAACTATTGCGCAAAAATATGTGTATATATAGATATATATATATATATATACCTGGACATAGGAATATATAAAGAAACAATATGTATACATAATACTGGCATATATGTATACAATCATATATATTAATAAACACACAAACACACATATATTCCTCTTCACAAATAGATTGGAAATTGCTATCTAATTAGATGTTGAAATAAATAACGAATCAAGACTGAGAGGTCATTGACAACACACGGTCAAGAGTCAAAATAAATACCAAACTCACCAATTTTAAGATTAAATCACGAATTGAGGGGTATAGTAGTGAATAAGGGTCAAATCCATGGAGAATTAGGGTAATTTCTGATGATCTTTTCAAATTTGATCAAATCGGTCGATGAAATGTGGATAGAAATTAGGAAATTTAGTATCTTTGGAAAGATACTAGAAGACGAATCCATGGAATCAAAAATCATTAAATTTGGGTCAAGATTCGAGGAGAAATCATCGAATGAACATGAGAGAAATTTCCAAAATTAAATTCACAAAAAACCGAAATTGAAATTGAAATTGACTCAAATTACGATTTGAAATTGAAATCTAAAGCTATACGAAGGAAGATTAGGATGAAAAACTATCCCTAACCCAAGATTGCACTCGAATTGATCCAATTATTTGCCCTATTCAAGGCTTTTCATCCAAAATTCAGAAAACGAGACTGTAGATGTTCAAGCGTTGATTTCTCCCTATTCTCTCAACGAAATCTCACTCTCAAGACTCCGTGGACACAGAAATGAGTCTAGAAGCGATTGAAAGAAAGAGATTCAAGGGATTTGGTGTCTAAACAGTTCGATTTACTTGAATTGCCTTGGAATGATTTACAATGTCGAAGAACATCTCAATTTATAGGGAGAATTGGGCATAACCATTCGATAGTCAATTAATCTTCGATCAACGGCTCTCATTAAACGCACGGATGCAAATCATTTCGATTAAGTCATATCCGTTGGATCTTTGATTGACCACCGAGATTTTGCCACATTGCGCACGTTATGAGTAACGCATCAAACGCCAGCCGTTAGATCTTGATCGGATGCTCAGATACGTTTTCGTCAGTTTTAATCTCAGCCGTCAGTTTTAAGTCATTTTTAAAATGATTCGCCGACGAATCAGAGTGTGTCATGTACCCCCGCCTTTAAGTGACGATCAACGGTCATGATTAAACACGCAATCAGACGCTCCCGATTGTGCCATGTCACCTACGCACTTATAAAATCAATTTTTAATTAGAAAATCAATTTTTCATTCAGAAAAATTCAGAAAAGAAAATTCAAAAAAATCTCTAAAAATTTGAGAATTCAAAACTTTCAAAATACAACTCCAAATTAATCTAAATTTATTTCATTGGATCAGAAATTAAATTATCCTCATTCTAGAAAGTCAAAGTTAATAAATAAAAGATATTTAATTTCTATCTAAAAAATATACTCATTTCTTTAAGATTTTAAAATTTACAAAATTATATGAGTGTATATAAAATGATTTCTCTCATTATTTAACCTTAAAAACTAATTATAATCTCAAGTAAAGATGGGTTATGAAATTATTTATCTTGAATTCATCATAATTAACCCTAAATTAATGTATTTTGATATTATAATGGTTTTTTCATAGAATGATAGATAAACATTCAAAATATGATAACATGCATGGGAATGGAATCTTTTATGCCTTAATATGCATAAATAATCATGTATTATCATATCTAATTAGCATTTTATCAATAAATATATATATGATAGAAGTTAGTTGTATTCATTTTCTTTGATTTCTAGATCTTTGCACAATGCTGTAGTAGAAATACACTCATTTATATAGTTATAGATGTAGAAATTATTTTGGATATCTACATATTCATGAATTTTGTTTTCTACGTATACTGCAAACTACTTAATGGACTCATAAATAGATGTATAGGAGTCTTTTATATAGGTTTAGATATAGTTAAATTTATGGATATCTACATATTCATGAATTTTGTATTATGTCTATATTTTAGATTATTTAATGGATATATATATATATATATGAGTCATTTACATGGGTTTAGATAAAGAGAAATTTTTGGATAACTACATATTCGTGATTTTTTTTCTATGTACACTACAGATTACTTAATGGATATATAAATAGATATATAGGAGTCATTTATATAAGAATAGATACAAATAAATTTCAGGGTATATATACCTAGATTTCCAAATCTGATATAGATATATAGATACACACACACACACACACACACACACATACAGACAAGTTTTTTTAATATAAACTTAATCTATAGATATTATTAGAAAGATAAATTTACATACATATAAGTAGAGTTTTGTATTTTTGTATAACATAAATATATTCACATGAAATTAGAAATACCTTCAAATATACCTAATCATAGATTCCAAATGTGTAGACATTCAAAAGAGTGGTTTACCTATACATATGCATATAAATCAATATATCTATTGATATGTGTGTGTGTGTGTGTGTGTACTTATGTGCATAAATTGCAGGCCCATTAAAGGTCTAGTAGAAGGTCTAATAATATGCCCATTAAAGCCCAATAGGAAGGCACATTAAAGTCTAAGAGGAAGGTCTACAGAGGGCAATCTAGAAGGCTCATTAAGGACCAATTAGCATGTCTAGGAAAGACATTAATGCATGTAAAGGATAAGCAAAAGACCCGTGAAGGGCCTAATGGCTTGCCCCCTAGCGATAATCTATAAGGCTCATTAAAGCCTAATCCACACACCCGATAAAATCTATAAGGCTCATTAAAGGCTCCATTGGGCGCTATTAATCACAGCAGTTATAACTTCTCAGTTGAAAAATTGAGATCTTGTTGTTTAAATAAAATGAATCAGCAACGAATCATGATATGCCACGTACCCCCCTTCTTAAGGTGAAGATCAATGGCATCAATTAAATCTCAAAGATCGAATGCCTCTCGTGCCGCCATGTCACTTGCAATAAACATAAAAATAACATAGTCTTACATTGGAAAAATCGTAATGATTTTTGCAAAGAAATACATGCGTGGATTAAGAAGTTAGCTTATGCCCTTCAAGGGTTCTTAACCTCTAATAACACTTGCCATGCATGCGTCACACATGCACCACATGGCGCGCACATACATCGTCACGTGATGACACATAAGCGTGCATATCATGTCATCGTCTATGATAACATGCTAAATTAACATGATAAAACATGATTATTGATGCATATTAAGGCATAAATGATTTCATTTCCATGCATGTTATCATACTTATGTGTATTTTTCTATCATTCCATGAAAAAGAAAGTATAATCTCAAAAACACTTTAAATTAGGGTTAACTATGATGATTTAAAGGTAAATAATTAATAACCCATCTTTACTTGAGATTATAGATGTTTTTAGAGCTAAAATAATGAGAGAAATCTATTTATAATTATTTATTTATAATAATTATGTTTTCAAATAAGATTTTAAACTCTCATTATTTATTAATTTTGACTCTTTAGAATGATAGATAATTAAATTTTGGATCAAATGAAAGAAATTTGGACTAATTTGGAGTTATATTTTTAAAGTTATGAATTTTCTAATTTTTAGGGATATTTTTCGATTTTTTCTGAATTAATTTCGATTTTTAAATGATTAAAATGATTTAAAATAAGGCAAAAAGGGAGTATTTGCGCGCGGGACCCAGGTGGATGTGACGTGGCATGCAAGGCCACGTGGCAGTGCCACGCGGGCCCACGCAGCGTCTACGCGGCGATGTGACACTTAATTATATTTATATATATATGGGTTATAGTACATATAGTCTTTCGATTACCGGAAGAGAATTATTACCCCTCTAAACCGTCGCATAATATAAACCCGATTGCTTCTCTTAATTTTTTCCGTGTGGGACTGAGTCCCACAAAGTTTCTAAGTGCAGGTGACGTGGCCACTCGCGGTGCGTTGGATCGGGCAGAGCGCGGAACATCATGCATCGATCGTGTGGACGTGCAGACCACCGGATCACATCATCGCACGTGACTATTTAAAAGAGTTATAATGGCCACGATTTAATCTCAAGGGGGGCATCCGGATCGTTGGATCGCGATCCAACGGCGGCGAGACGATACGTTTCTAAACACTTATTTGCGCGGATTAATCTGAGCTTTTCATCAAGATCGGACGGCCATGATATTTTTGAAACGGTCCACGATGGACCTTTCCATCGTAAACATTGATCATTTCGATCGGACGGTTACGCCCAAATGCCCTATAAAACAAGGTGTTCTTCCGATTTGTAAAGCATTCGAGTTAGAAATCAAGCAAATTGATCTGTTTAGACACCTCCCTTCTCGAATCTCTCGATCCCACTTTGTTCTACACTCATTTCCGCACCTCCGGAGCATTTGATATCGAGATTTGGTCGTGTAGATCAATAGAAATCGACGCTTCAACTCATGATCGCGTTCTTCGATATTTTCGACGACTAATCGGGTTAATTGCGTTAATCTGATCGCTACTTGTCGTTAGTGGAAGCGGTTTTTGCTAATATTTTGTCCATTTATGTTAGATTAGCATGATTATCCCCTTAAAATGATGAATTTTGATATTATAACTTAAACTTGTATAGAATGATAAATATACACTCAAAGTATGATAACATGTATAGGAATGAAATATTGTATGCATTAATTTGCATTAATAATCATTTAATTGCTAGTATAAGTTACATGTTATCAGTGGGCCACTAAAAACCAGCTTTATAGGATCTTGTTTGCAGTCTTCAGCGCAACAAAGTGTCCTTCACATGTAGATGAGTGGTATATTGCTAAAATGTTTCCTTGGTCCTCCTCTGGTACGCATAGTCAAATAATCTAGTCATATCCGAGATGGAATTAAAGTGGTTCTTCCCTAAATTAGTATTTAAGTTCATGAAATAACTTATTCTTTTGCTGCCAACTTCAATGCTTCGGGATCAATCCAGTCACTAGGAAGTTGGCAATATGTGCAAACCAAGGGTTGCTAGTATATCTAGCAAGGAGATGCTAGTCAGGAAATGTGTCACTGATGTCTCTCATACATGGAATATGGAGATGTGATAGGTCATCCATCACTGAGTTATCATTACCCTTCTTGTCCTTAATCTCCAAGTCAAGTCCTTGAATAAGGAACACTTGTCGTATCAAAGGTGGCTTCGTGACGTATCATTTTCGTGCGTCGTTCAAACACAAAAACAATGGTAAAAAAAATTTAATAAAACCGAACTCAGAAAGATAAGATATAAAATTCAAGTATTGTGTAAGTGTCGGGTCGATCCACAGAGAGCAGGGTTGACTTTAATCGCAGAGTTGACTAGGTCAAACTTAGGTTTAAAAGGAGTTTTAAATAAGAGAAAATAAGATGTAAAGAATGGAAATGATATAAATAAGCTAAATTAGAAGTTTTAAGAATTTAATTCTTGGATTTGACAGAGAAAAGTCAAAAGTCAAAGTCAAAGCATTGACTTTGACCAACAATAGGTGTTTTGTAAAATCAGAGAACCAAACATAGTCAGAAGATAACGAAAATTAAATATTTGGAAACTAGAGAGAAAATTGAATTTATTGATATATAATTCGTGATTTTTGGATAATAAATCGATTTATTATGAATTATTGAAAATCAACTATCACAAAATCCCTGAAATTAACACCTCAGAGGAAATCTTCAAATTGAATGGTCAAATGAAATCCAAATATTGTAATTTCTATTTCAATGGAAAGCTAAGAATCAGAGGAATCTAACAAGACCAAAATTATTGAATTCTGATTTGTAAATCAAAAGTAATTGACCCCGAAAGTCAATGTTTGACTTCTGATGAGAGATGAACAGTCCTTGGTCAAATGAACTCGGAATTCGATGAATTTGCTATCCACGGAAAGCTGATGAAAAGAGGAATCCAATGAAACCAAAATCAAGTGATTTGGAATTATAATAAAGAGATATCCTATTTTCAAAATCAGTGACTTTTCGGACAAAAATTTGGGGAAAATGAAGAACACTATGAACTAATTTGTAAAATTAAACTTCTAAATCTAATTAAAACTCAAATTACCTCCTGATAATCGATCGAATATCACTAATAACTCGATTGCCGCAAGAATGGGGCTTCAATTCTCATGGATTGAAGTGAATTTGCTCGGATTCTTCCTCGCGGACGTTCGGAATTCAAGGGGAAAATTCGATGAAATTAAGGAGAAATTCGCGATCAATCCCGCTCCAATTGCTTCGCAATCGAGTCTAAACGCGGGGGGATCACGATGAATTAGAGATCTTCCTCAAAATTTGCTTAATTCCTTCACAAATCATTCAAAAGTTGAAGAACAAAGGGAGAATACATGGCTTTTAAAAGAGGAAATTGGCCCAAAAATCATGGGCAATTGACGCGGTCGTGGGCGCGGAAGTGCTGCGTCGTAGAGGCGGTTTCCATTGAGCGGCATTGTGGCTTCAAATCCACGGTGAATCGGCTTGAATTTTGCTTCAAAAAGACCCACGATCGGGCCACGATCGCGCCTCAATCGGGCCACGATCGAGCCGCGATCGTGATCTTGATTCTCCAATAAACGCTGTTTGATGGTCGTGGAGATGATTCCGTGATGAAACATCAACGATCGCGGCTCGATCGCGCCGCGATCGCGGTTCGATCGGACCGCGATCGTGGAGTTCTTCCGCGAATCGTCCTGGCCGTCCGATGGAGATCGCAACTTGATGGAGATCGGACGTTCCAGATGAGTCCACGTGTCGCCAAGATGAGAAGGATGGTGGCCGTCTGATCGCGATCGCGCGATATGCCCGTTGATGACAATCGTAGCTCCTCGTGACGCCACGTGCCGCTCAGTGAGCCCTTCGATCGCAGCGACTTAAACTAACCTTAACGCACGTGCTTGATTGACGATCACGTGGACTCGGGTCCACGCGATCTCCGCCTTTTTGATAGAATCCGACGCCTGCTGAAATTCCATGTCACCTGCAACAGAAGGATTCTGTGGGAACATAGTCCCACACGGAATAAAAAGATGGCATTTTCGCAGTTAAATAGGGGGGCGCGGTAACGCATTTGCGTTACCGCCCCAAATAACTAACCAGGGCCCACTAACCCATGGGCCCTCCATCTGCCAACCTCGCCTGCCATGTGGCACCCCACACGGGCGTCCGCGTGGACGCGCGAACACGCGTGGCCTCCTGCCACGTGTCCGCACCCTGTGCGCCTCCTGCGCCTCACGTGGGCCACTCGTGGCTCTGCCACATGGCCTCAGCGCCGCGTCGCACCCGCGCGGTGGCCCCGCTCGCCACGTCACCCTACAGGTAAGTAAAATCCATTTTCGCGATTTTAATAAAGAAAAATACTTAAAAATTCATTTAAAAATCAAATAAAAAATCGGAAAAAGGCATAAACTTCAGAAATTTATAAATTAAAATATACAACTCCTTTTTAATTTAAATTTTTTCCATTGGATCACAAATTTCTTCCTTTTTAACATCATGTCATTAAAATATATTTTCAAAGAAGAAATCAAGATGAATTAGAATTTACTTAACTCACTTCTTTATAAATATTCTAAATCATAGATTCATCTTGAAATTATTCTTCAAAACATGCAATAAAGTCTAAATCATTCAATAAAATATATTAACTTCTATTAATTACAACTTAACAAAAGATTAATCATCTATTAAGCATAAAATTATCCCTAATTTATGCATAAATATCAACTTTAGTGAAATGACATACCAATGGAGAAAATTCCTAAAAAGTATGATAACATGCATCATATTCACATAAAATAAGCATGAATATGAGCTAATTAGGATAAGAATTTAAGTTATAAATGTATGTTATCACTTCGCCTCTTTCTTTGAAAGTAAGTACTTTACTGTCGCATGATCTATGTAAATAATGATCTTACTCCCTAAGATGTAAGGCTAGAACTTCTCTAAGGCATAGACTGCTGCCAGTAGCTCCTTCTTCATAGTCAAGTAGTGTGTCTAAGCTTCGAAAAGTGTCTTGCTTCTATAGCATATGACAGTTGGCTTCTTATCCACCCATTGCCCCAAAACTACTCCCATTACATAGTATGAAGTATTGCATATAATCTCTAAAGGTAGGTCCCAATTAGGACACTATAGAATCAGCGCCTCGATCAAGGCTTATTTCAACATCTCAAATTCCCACTCCCCTTCATAATTCAACATCAATCAAGGCTTGTCGATGATGAAGTCTTTGTCTTTGTCATTGCAAAGAAGGGTGGTAAAAAACTTTGAGACTTTGGCAAAGTCCTCTATAAACCTTTAGTAGAAGCCAACGTGCCCGAGGACGCTTTGTAAATCTCGTAATGTGGTAGGTAGATGGAGGTTTTAGATGACCTCAATCTTGGCCTTGTCTACCTTTTGTCCATTGCTTGAGACAAGATGCCAAAGCACTACTCCATCTCATTTCATGGAGTGAGAATTTCTCACAACTCAACACTAGTCATTTCTTGATGCACACCTCAAGGATCCTTATCAAGTGATCCAGACAATCGTCAAAGTCCTCTCTAAAGACTGAAAAGCTATCGCCGAGGAAGTCAGAGAAGATCATCATCATACATCTCTAGAACCTCGCGGGCATTACATAATCCAAATGACATCTATCTAAAAGCTAAACTGCCAAAGGGACATGTAAATGTTGTCTTCTCTTGATTGTCCATATGAATAACAATCTGATTGTAGCCCGAATATCCATCCAAGAAGTAAAAATAACTTTGACGTACCAAACGGTCCAAGATTTGGTCGATGAATAGAAAAGGGAAGTGATTGTTTTTCATTGTGCCATTAGGCTTCTAATAGTCAATGCAAACTCTCCACTTCGTCGGAAGGCGTGTCTAGATCTCCTCGCCTTCCACTTTCACTGTTGACGGAACGAATTGATGTGATCATTAATTGCAGACCGATTCATGTCAAAATAATACCAAACTCACCAATTTTATGAAATTAATACGAATTAAGAAGTATAGTGGTGAATAAGGGTCGAATCCACGGAGAAATAAGGGATTTTTTAGAGATCTTTTGAAATTTGATCAAATCGGAAC
Organism: Lemna minuta; assembly: GCA_024174645.1. Taxonomy (NCBI): domain Eukaryota; kingdom Viridiplantae; phylum Streptophyta; class Magnoliopsida; order Alismatales; family Araceae; genus Lemna; species Lemna minuta. Next base: position 10,242,741 of record CM044107.1, read on the forward strand.
AATGAATTGAGGTGAGAAATTAGGGAAATTGATAGATTTGGAAAGATAACTTAAAGACAAATCCACTGAATAAAAAATCACTCAATTTGGATCAAGATTCGTGGAGAAATCGATGAGTGAATTAGAGAAAAATTTCCGAACGCGAAGAGAGAAATTCAAAATAAAATCTAAAATTATCTAAATCTACTATTCTAAATAAAAATCTAATGATACAGGATGAAAGATTAGGAGGAAAACACATAATCTAACCCAAGATAGCGATCGAAATGATCCAATTCATTGCCTCATTCAAGACTTTTCATTCCGCAATTTCGAAAACGATCTTTGGTATTTAAGAGGCGAATTCTCTCTATTCAATCAACTAAATCTCGCTTCCAACCACTCCGTTGACGCGGAAATGAGTCTAGAAGTGATTAGAAGTAAGAGATTCAATGATGATGGTGTCTAGATAGTTCGATTAATCGAAATCATCCAAGAATGCATTACAATGTCAAAGAAGATCTCAATTTATAGTGAATTTGGGCGTAACCGTCCGATTTGACATTTCATCTTCGATCAACGGCTCTGATGAAATGCGCGGATGCAAATAGTTAAGATTAATTCATGGTCGTTGGATTGGAGATGGACCGCAAAGATTTTTCCACGTCGCGCGCTTTGGAAGTAACGCGCAAACGCCATCTTGTTGGATCTTGATCTAATGCTTCGGATGCGTTTTCGTCGATTTGAATCTCAGTCATTATAACTCTTTTGATCAACAACTGAGATTAAATCGTTTTAAAAATTATTCGTCGACTAATAGAATTGTGCCAAGTACCCCGCCTTAAGTGATGATCGACGATCGCGATTTAATCGCGCGATCAGACGCTCCACGTGCTGTCATGTCATTTCCCGCCTTTGATCATCGATCGCGATTGATCGTATGCTCCAGATTGTGCCACGTCACCTGCCCACTTATAAACATCCAAAAAATTGATTTTTAATTAGAAAATTCTTTTTTTAATTCCAAAAAATCCTGAAAAATTCATTAAAAATTCAGAAAAATTTAGAAAAAATTTGAAAAAATCCCTAAAAATTAGAAAATTCATAAATTTCTAAATACAACTTCAAATTAATCCAAATTATTTCATTGGATCAAAAATTCAATTATATATCATTATAAAAAGTCAAAATATTTAAATAACAAGCGAATAAATTATACTCATTTCTTCTAGAAAAACAAAACTTAAAAAAATAAATGAGTGTATATAAACATTTTCTCTCATTATTTAGCATTAAAACCTAATTATAATCTCAAATTTAGATGGGAATAATCTATTTTAAAATATATTCTTAATTATGTATAATTATCCCTAAATAGTACATCTTGAGATTATAACTTAAAATTGCATTAAATGATATAAATGTAATCAAAGTATGATAACATGCATCAAAATGGAATGTTTTATGCATTAATTTGCATTAATAATCATATAATTGCATGCATAAATTGTGTGTTATCAACCGTCATAGTCACTTCAGTTTTCTAGGGAACAACATTCACAGTACTAACCCACTGACTATTAGATATGAGATATATGATTTATGCAATTAGCCACTTAAGGATTTCTTTTTTCACTGTTTCACATACCTTAAGGTTAGTCTTCTTTGGGCCTCCCTGAAGAGTTTAGAATCATCATCTAAGAAGATATGATGTGTGCACAATGAAAGATCCAATCCCTTTAAGTATGCTAGGGTTCAACTAATTGCCTACTCATTTCGTCGCAATACATCAAGTAATCTCTTCTCTTGCTCTAATCGAGCTGTAAAAATGATCAATGGTTTTTTTCTTGCTACGCATCAAGAAAAACTTACTTAAGTGAAGATAGTAGAGGCTAGAGCTCCAATATAGGCTCATTTGATGGTAGTAACTTTGCCTCGAGCTCCTCTGTTGATCTCCTCATTGAGTGCGATAACTTCTTCTATGTATGCTTCAATATCCTCATCATTATAAATATCTATGGCACTCAAGCCCTCGGAAGCTTGTGAAGGGTACTTCATCAACTTGTTGATGTCAACCCTCATTGTGTGCTCTCCCACCTTTAGTATCACTTCTCATTTCCCCCAATCTATGATGGCTTTCGCGGTGGTTAGTAATGGTCATCCTAAAATGATTGAGGCTTGACTAAGTTTCTTAGTGATTTTCATATCTACGACTAGAAAGTCTACTAGGAAATAACAATCTTCAATCTTGAAAATCGCGTCTTCTACTATTCCATGCGGTTTCCTAACCAATCCATCCACTAAGTATAATTCTATAAGGAAAGGTTACAACTCCACTACATGATGACGCTCAAATACAGCCTTAGGGAGAATGTTAATATTAGCTACGATGTCTAATAAGGATCTAGTGATGCAAGACGGAGTGGGAGAACTCTTGTACCTGATCAATGAAATGAGGGCCGACTACGGGCAAAGCAATTGAACCTTGCCTACAGTGGGCAAATCCTCGACTCTAGGTATAACAACCAAACCTAAGTGCATGCAGGCGTGCCGATCTGCTAAGCCAACCATGGGTAAACCCGGCGAAACTCGTGGTGATGGGCGGGAAGAGGTCCTCGGTCCACGTCCAGAGGGCGGGATGGCTCGACGTGGGTTAGCCAAAGGCTGCAGCCCATGCTCTGTATTGGACCAAACATTCACGACAAAAATCTTGATTATTTCTTTCACCCTGTTGCCTCCTTACTATCTAACTTCAACTTTCAGATGACGGTTCAGAACACTCCATACGGAAGGGAAGGAGGGGAAAAAGAAAAGGACTGAGCGTCCTCAGCGTCCTTCAGGCGGTCACAGGCGATTTTGGACAACGACCAGTTCTTCCACCCTCTCGTCTCCCTCCTTAGGGTCTAACTACTCAGAGGAATTAAAGAACTACGGTGCAACTTCTTTCAAAAACGGCGCTTAGGGTACCGGGGGGGTCCTCCCTCCCTTATATAGAGCCCAAAAGGGGCCTAAGGGAGGGAAGGCCCACTTGAGGCCCCCTAATCCATAAACAGGCCCAACAAGAAACTCACACACACACATAGGTTTAAGAGTTTATTGAGCCAAGGGGGAGGGCCCAATAAACCCCAAGAAAAGGTAAAGAAATGAAAGACAAAAGAAAAAAAAGTAGGTGGGCCCACTTGCAAAGCGTTTTATGCGGTCGTTAAAACACACAAACGTTGGTCAAACAAAATTATAATACTGACCTCACAATGGTAAAGATATAAAATCAAGTAAAGTGTAAGTATCGGATCAATCCACAAAGAACAAGGTTGACTTTTATTGCAGAGTTGACTTGGTCAACCTTAGGTTTAAAAGAGGTTTTAAAGAAGTAGAAATGAGATTTTATTAATAGAAATGATATAAATATACTAAATAGCAAATTTTCAGATTTAAGATCTCGGATTTGACTTAGAAAAGTCAAAAGTCAAAGTCAAAGCATTGACTTTTACCAACAGTCAAATTTCTGTAAAATCAGATAATCAAAAGATGTCAGAAGATTACAAAAATTCTCTATTCAGAATCTATAAAGAAAATGGAATTTATTGATATAAGATTCGTGATTTTTCGATAAGAATTGGATTTATTATGAATTACTGAAAATCAAAGATCAGAAAAATCCTTAAATGAACACTTCAGAGAAAATCTTCAAATTGACTAGTCAAATGTTATCCAAATCTTGAAATTTATATATCAATAGAAATCTAAGAACCAGAGGATTCCAAAGAGACCAAAATTATCAAATTCCAATTTGTATTTTGAAAGTAATTGATCCCGCAAATCAACGCTCAAATTCGGATTGAAAATGAATAGTGCTAGGTCAAACGTTAAATTGAGGGGTCAAATGATCTCGGAATTTGACGAATTTGCTATCCAAGGAAAGCTGATGAAATAAGGAATCCAATGAAACTAGAATCAGGTGATTCGAAATTTAAAGAGATATCCTATTTTCAAAATCAGAAAAAATTTGGACTGAAATTGGGTAAAATTTAAGAACACAACAACTTAAAATGTAAAATTAACTATCTAAAACTAATCAAAACTCGAATTACCGTCAGATAATTGATTGAATCTCACTACTAACCCGATTTCTAAAAAGATGGGCCTTCAATTCACACGGATTGAAGCGAATTTGCTTGATTTCTTCCTCGTGGATGTTCGGCGTTTAACGGGAAAATTCGATAAAATCCGATGGAATTTCGTGATCAATCCCACTCCGATTGGATCGCAATGGAGTCTAAACGCGGGGGGGTCATGAAGAACTCAAGATCTTGCTAAAAAATTGCTTAAATCCTTCATGATTCAATCAAGAGTTGAGTTACAAAGGAGAGAGTTCATCGATTTTTAAAGGAGATTTTGCCCGAAAAACTCGGACCGTTTGATCCAGTGAGAGGTGGATTTGATGGCCACGATCGCACGATGATCATGGGCCATCAATTCCAAAGAAATCCAATGTCAAGGCATGGCATGCTTTCTCAAAACTCTGATTCAAGATTTGAATAAATCATATAGCTGCAATCAAGTAAAACACTTTTTAAGATATTCGTGTAATGATCGAGCCACGATTTCCTTAATATCACTTCCGCCGTCCGATGAAGATCGTGCGGCTGCTTCACGATCGCGCGTCCGATGAAGATCGAACGCTCCCATTGCGTCCTCGTGTCGGCAAGTGAGTCCTCGATCGCGATCACTTAAATGCCCATTCACGCACATGCTCCGATGGTGATCACGTGGACTCGGGTCCACGCTATCGACACCCCTGCATTTATCGTGATAACATGTGATGTCCACTGTGCAGCCACGTGTCCCGTGGGCCCTTCACCTGCCAACCCTTCTGCCATGTGGCGCCACCCGGGCGTCTGCATGGACTCGAGTGGCCTCCTGCCACGTGTCCGCGCCACCTTGCATCGCGTGGGCTCGCGCGGCTCTGCCATGTGGCCTTGCGTGCCGTGTCACACCTGTCGCGTGTCCCGCGCGCCACGTCAGCTCCACGTGCCACGTCAGCTCCGCAGGGTCTGTGGAAAATAAAACCCCATTTTTTCGCGATTTTAATTACGAAATAGCATTAATAAATTAATAAAAATCAAATTAAAAATCCGAAAAAAGTCAAAAACTTTAGAAATTCATAACTTCAGAAATAGAACTCCTTTTAATCTCAAATTTTCTCCATTGGATCACAAATTTCTTCCTTTTTAATATCATGTCATCAAAATATAATTTTAAATAAGAATATAGGATGAATTAAAAATAACATAATGGCATTCATTAAGATCTCTCTCTTTTAATCATCCAAAATTTTCTTCTTATAATTAATCCTTTAAATTATCTACTAAAGTCAAAATAAGTCAGGGAAAATACTTAATTCCTATTAATTTAACCTTGCAAAAAGATTAATCATCAAGAAAGTACATAATTAACCCTAATTTATGCATAAATATGAACTCAAGTATAATGGCATACCAATGGAGAAAATTCATGAAAACTATGATAACATGCATCATATTCATATAAAATAAGCATGAATATGAGTTAAATAGGGTAAGAATTTAAGTTATAAATGTATGTTATCACCCACTAATATATAGGGCCCGTAAGATTAGAGAAGGTAAATACCGTAGCACGGATGGAAAGACTCGGCGAGTTCGGCTCGATGTCGCTGCAGAGATAGGCGAGATCTCGGAGTATCAAGCCGCGTATCGAAAACCTGGCGCCTTTTTCTTCGCGCGTCAATCGGGATGAACTCGTATCGCGATAGTCTCCTGATCTAATGGGGGTGGATCCCGCTCGCCATCATCTAGTAAATTTCATTCATCCTATTTTTCTAGTGATCATGGGTGCTCTAGAATCTCCCCTTTTTATCGTCAAGGTATTCATCATATTTGAACTCACAATTTCACTCAATTGGATCGTCTTGGGGCTCCTATGGGGTGTGCAACGCCTTTGAGAAATTTTACATACGAGGGAATTGCTTAATGGCATGTATTAGAAGAATGGTGATTGTACATTTTCGGAAAACTTCTAGTAGGTGATTATCATATTCACTTGTCTTGGCTCTAGGACGCTTTAATGCCTGAAGGTAAGATATATGAGGCTTGTATGTGTCTGGATTCGGCTCAGCCTTGGTTTGCTCGTCCTCAACCTCAAAATTGTTGTCTTGCTATGCCATGACCATTAGTGCCTCTTCATTTATCGAGCCTCTATGGAAAGGATGATTGAGAAAAGTATAAAAAGTAATTATAAACACCTATAAATTACTTTTATTTAAGTCTCTTAAACTCTTGAACATACCATCACATCCATCATCTAATGATTTAATATTTGTACAATATAAATGCATCAAGTAGAATTCCTCTACATGAATTTTGCCCTCTTTAATGCAAGAACCCAAAAACAAGAGAAAAGTGAGCACCTCCTCGAGCAAAACTCTTTAAAATAGAAGTGTTATTCTAAGGACATAATGGGCTGTCCAAGGCAAGCCTCTTTGAGCCCTATCAAAGAAGCCATTGAGGGGGAGAAGTCGGCTGCTGGAAATTAATCTTAGCTCTTTTTCAGCGGATTCTTCTCCTTCCTCTCCCTCTGTTGTTGTTCCCTCTCTTTGCTTAGGTTTAGATTTCTCCCGGAGTTCTTCCCCTCGGAGTTATGTAGTTGAAGAATCAGAAGAAAATTTTAGTCTTTAAAGGCTCCAATTTTACCCTCTTAGGCTATCGCCCTCTAGTTCCAATTTTCCCTCTTTGTTTCAGCTTTGGTTCTTCTCGCTCATTCATTCTCTCATTAGGCTAAATTTCTCTCCCTCTCTCCCTACGAACTCTGCCTTTTTTGCGTTCTCTCCTTCTGCTCATCTCAGTCTCTCCTCTTCCATCTCTCTTTTCTTCGCCCTCGTAGGCTCACTTGCTCGATCCTTCTATCACTCTTGTTCTCTCTTCTACTCTGCCGCATTCTCTTCTTGTCTTCCACATTCTCGCTCTATAGAATTACTCTTCCGATTGCTCGTGTCGTCTCTTCTTTTCGGTCTCCATCTCCCTCTCTCTTACATTTTTTCGTCTCCATTTGTGTTCCCTCAATCTCTCTTTTCTTTTTTCCCCATCTCCAACATCCCTTCTCTCTCTCTTATGTTCCCTTTTTCGTGAATCTATTCTCTCTGCAAATCTCTCTGCCTTCTTCCACTCTCCATCTCTTTTTTCTACCATGTTCAGCTGCTCTTTGGTCCTTCCTCTTCCTCCGTGTCTTCCGATTCCTCTCCATCCCTATAGAAACCTTTCTATTCCACTCTCCATCATCGTCGTCCTTGATCTCTAACTTGCCTCTCTCTCTCTATCGCAATTTTTCTCTACCTCTAAAATTCTCTCGCGCTCTTTCACTCTCTCTCTTTCTTGCATTTTCTTTTTTTCACTCTTCCCGACATTTCCTCTCTCTAGTTCACCCTCTTTCCTACTCGGTTTTCTGTACAGTCAACTCTTCGCACCCGAGTTTCTCTCCTCCCTGTCCAGTTTTGCGCCCATGTTTCCATCCACTATTTTGCCCCCGTTTCTTCCATCGGTTCTCCAGTTCCCGACTTCTCCCCCTCCTATTGCCCATTCGCTCTCTCCTGCACAATCTCGCTCTCTCTCTCTTCCTCTCTCATTCTTCCCCTCATTATTTCCTCCTCTCACACATTTGTGTTCCTCTGTGCTCTCGCGCTTACTCAATGTCTCTCCTTCTCTCCCTTAGGTTTGTTCGCATCCCCTCTATCTTCCTCTAGCTTTAACTCGCTTCCGTTTTCTGTCCATAATTCCAACTCCCTTTCCCATTTTTCCTCCATGTAACACTCTCTCGCCTCTTTCGCATCTCCGCACGCATCTTCTTCACACTCTCTCTTTCTTTCTCTTTCTCACAATCCTTTAACTTCTTCTGATCCTTCTGTCTCTTCTCTCTCTATCTCGATCTTCTAGTCTCCCTCTCTTCTGCTCCCTCTTGCTCTATCCATCTGCCTCTATCTCTCGATCTTCCTATATCCCACATTCTCTCCTGCTTATGCTCAATCTCTCTCTTCCTCGTTCAATCGCTCATAGTCGCATCTCCCCCTCTATTGCATTCTATTTTTCTCTCTCTTGTCTCTCTCATGATCTCTCCTTCTTCCCTCTAAATCTCTCTCACCCTCTTTCTTCCACACTCTTTCTGTACGCCCTCTCTTGCTCATTCCTTCTCTCTTTGACTCTCCATCTCTCTCTCTTCCTAAAGGTCTTTCCTCCCTTTTCCTCTAGTTTCTCTTTCTCTCCTTTCCCCCTTTATTATCTCTCTCCCTACGTTATCCTTCCTAAATTTTATCCCAGCTTTAATATCACTCTATTTTTTATACCCTCAAATTGTCCTTCTAATTGATATGTCCAATTAATCTTGGGCATTCTTCTCTCTTACTACCTAAATTGATATTCTCTCACCCTAAAGTCTTTGTGGATTGACCGAGGAAGCTATATGATAACACACAACTTATACTAATAATTAAATCATTATTAATACAAATTAACGCAAAAAATAGTCCATTTTTATGCATGTTATCATACTTTGAGTGCATATCTATCATTTTATGCCATTTATAATTATAATCTCAAAATATATCATTTTAAGAATAATTATGTATAATTAAATAATATATTTCAGAGTAGATTATTCCCATGTTTATATGATATTCAAATTAAATTTTAATGTTAAATAATAAGATAAAATATATTTTATACTCATTTATTTTTCTAGTTTTATTTTCTAAAAGAAATGAGTGTATTTTTAAAATAAAAATTTATTCTCTTGTTATTTATTAAATTTGAATTTTTAAAATTATAGATTATTTAATTTTATTCTAACAAAATAATTTGGATTAAATTAGAGTTACATTTTGAAAGCTATGAATTTTCTAATTTTACAAAAATATCTATAAAAAATTTGAATTTTTATAGACTAATTTTTATTTATTTAAAAGAATAAAAATTCAATTTTATTTTGCACGCTTACGAGGCAGCTAACGTCGTGAATTGCTTGCGTGTCCCCACAGGACAACATATGCACACGCCATGTGACACATCCGTGTATCTAAATATGTGTGCTTAATAATATGGGTTAAAGCATCCTTTTTAAGATATATGTTAACCCATTATCCCGCTCTACTATTTATACACACATTTCGCCTTGATTTTTTTGCCCAGAGAGACTATGTTTTTATTTTCTTTATGCAAGAAACAAAATGTGGCGCTTAGAAGCATCCAATTAAAGCTATAGGAAACGATTTAATCTTAGCCCTCGATTTTCACTTACTCAAAGGGGTACGCGGTGCAATCTGATTGGAAGATGATTTGTGTTTTGAAATGATTTAATCTCGGCCATTTATCTGAGCTATAACCACTGAAATTAAATGTGTCTGATAGACTTCTATGGACGCGTGACACCCTTTCAAGCGTCTGATGAAGATCGAACGGTAATCGTTACGCCGCGTTTATTCTTCGCTTGATAATGCGGCGTAATATGGACGCTCTATCAAGTATTTAATGGCCAGAACTTAACGATACCAATTCGATTAATCACGACCGTTGATCGAAGATAAAGAAATGATAGAACAGCCATACCCAATTTTCACTCTATTTATACTCTCTCTCTTCAACAAAAAATATATTCCTTGATTTTTTAAGTAATCGAATTGTTTAGACATCTTAATCTTTAATCTCTTGATTTCTTTCCCTTCTACACTCATTTCCACGTCCAAAGAGTGCTTGAAATAAGGATTTCTTTAAAAGAATAGAGAGATTTCACCTCTTGAACTCTGAATATTTGTTTTTGAAAATACGAAATGAAAAGCCTTTAATTTGGTGATCAATTGGATCATTTCGAGCACGATTTTGGGTTAGATCATGTGTTTTCCTCTTAGTATTTTGTCTTTTCTCATTAGATTTTAATTTTAAAGCTTAGACTAGATTAATTTTTGTAATTTTTATCAAATTCTCTCTCTTCACAATCAGTTTTTCTACCTAGATTTCAGTCCTTGATTTATCCATGAATATTGATCCAAATTGAGTGATTTTTTATTTCATAGATTCGTCTTGGAGTCTTCTTTCTAAATTTACTAAAATACCTAATTTTCATCTCAATTCGTCATGCAATTTGATCGAATTCAGAGAGTACCTAAAAAATTCCTAATTTCTCTGTGGATTCGACCCTTATTCACTATTATACTAATTGATTCTTGATTAAAGCTTTGAATTGGTGAGTTTAGTAATTTTTTTGACATGCATTCATGTATTTTCAACAACTATACGAAAACATATTGTCACTATATACCTTAACTATTTCTATCAATTCATGGTTTTCTAGAATATAAATAATAAATTTGTCGGGCTTGAACACGCGACAACTTTGAGGTCAACAATAATCCTTGTAGGGGTCCAATAAGTCTTTGCCAATTTGAAGGCTTTATATAGCTAATGCAATCTCTACTACCTTGTTGTCAACATGTACGTAGTTCAAATTGTGCATCTAACTTGAGGATGGTCCTTAATTCCTTAGGTTGGTAGTGTCATATGATGGTAACTGGTTAGTAAAAGAAACTTGTTTACCCTTATTGTAATCAGTTGCGACATGAATGTTCATCTTTACAAAATCTTGTATCTCATCCACGCGCGAGTTCATTCTATTCATCTACTCCAACAACAAAGAGATCGCTCCAGAATGGGGGACCAATATTAGTGCGATCTATTGTGGAGCTTGAGCATAGGATGGTCGTGGCCGGATATATGTGATGGATATTATGTGGCATATAAGCCAATCACGCTTCCATGTATCTTATTTATGTTTATTAAAATAAAATTTATTCATTATCATTCTTGTGTGATGTTTATAATGAAGTCCATGGGCATATGCAATGATTAAGTGAGTTAATATGAGATCATAATACATTGATCACTAATCCTTAAACATATGTTTTAAATATTCATATTCATGAGATTTTGAGAAGGACATCGAATTATCCGGAAAGAATAACACTATCTGATCTGACTCATATGATGAGTATGGCTAATCCTATAACCATCGGTGTAGAGACACTAAGGATAGATAGTTGGTGCCCTTTGGAGAAAGAGCTCACTAAATTGATTCATATAAATCCCTAAATGGTAGTTTTACCTAATAGTCAATCAAGTTAATTCATGTCACAATTGTGTATGTGGTCCTTTGACTTGAGACACCAAAGACATCAGGTGGATGAATGATCGTGTTTTGATTATAACTTACAAATCCCTAGCCACGTGATATCTAAAATGTCATATATTGGATACGACATGAAGTCCATAAAGATGATTGTGTGATTAAGATGAGATTATCTGCCATATATATTTGATAAGATTGACTCATAGAATGAGATGTGATGAGATCTTTGGCCTAGGTAGTGGAAATATCAGTGAAAGAGTTCTCAATGATTTCCTAATCGCATCAGTACTAACTTGAGTAATCGATTAGGGTTTGACAGTTGATCATACCCTAATTAATTTATGATTCTCATGCGGATGAAGGATTTATACATACATGGTAATTGATCGCGGAAAAGTTCCATATTGAGTTCTTACATACTCCATATCTCTTAGAGTACGTGGTGTAGCTTGGCACCCAGCGGACTGACAACTCAACCTATCAATTGGGTTAAATTAATACTGGATTAATTAATATATATGTTGATATGGATAATTAATTAAGATTGACCAATAAAGTGTTATTTGGTCTATAGAGTTATTAAATAGTGAGATATATGGACTTAGAGGGTCACACACATAAGGTCTATGAATGTTGATAGATATAGATATAATTTTGAGGGTTTTGTTTATAAAAAAACCTCATACCAATAGTCTATAAATAGGGGGAGAACGACCACAACTAAAGGTGTCCATGCAAGCCTTGAGAGAATTCTCTCCTCTCTTCTCTTTCTCTCTTGGTGAAGAGTTTTGAAGAGGAGATCCAACCATCCGGACATTGTGTCAATACCGCTAGAGGCTAGATGCTTGAATAACTTCAAAAAATCCTTCAAGGAAACCCTATAAGTATATTTTTTCATATATACTAGATGATAGGATCATCTATTCTTAGTACCTCAATATTTGAATATCTATTTCAATAAATTATGTTATATTCGATGTTTTGATCAAAATCAAAAATTTTGTCGATCTCAAAACCCAACATATGTGATAGTGGGTCCCTAAACTAGAGTAAAAACCTTGTACGAAGACAATTGTGAGATGAGAGTATAATCGAGGAATCCAAAACTCCAAATTAGAAAAATTAAAGAAAATTAGTTATCTAATTTACCCCTCCCCATTAATTTATTCCGTCCATCTTGGGATCAACAATATATTCATCATGATGTGGCTTGTTAGACTTTGAATTCTTATGAGGCATATTATCATCTTTTCTCCTTTTTACATGATTTTCCTTCACTCAAACCCTAAAAACATTGAAACAATCAAGAAAATATGAGTAGTCAAAGGTGTTGTCACATTGGAAAAAGGTCAATTGAACCAAATCTATCATTTTAGCTCTAATTTGTGAAAAATGAGGAGAAAGTGCTAAACTAGTTGAAAAAGATGATAAGGCACAATAAATTAAAACAATTAGGTGCTAGAATTGTTTAACAATGATGAAAATGGAGATAAGAATGCCACATTATTATGTGTGCAACTAGACCTTTATGTTTTGGTGAGGTTATCATAAAGTGTAGATTTCTTGGTCAAAGGGAGAATTAAGAGGAAAATATTTTCAAAATTTTGAAAATATTGTTGAGATCTCAAGATTTGGGGGACAACTAGGTCAAACTTAGAGCAGAAATAAGAAGAAGTTATCAAATCTTTCTAATTTTATGGACAAGTGGCCTAGTGACAACTCCAAAGAGCCATAAAAATGACCAAAAACTAGGATTCATTCCTCCCACTGTGAGATTTGTATCCCAATGACATCGGAAATTTTATGCCAAACAATAGAATTTGAAACAATTTGCAAACTCAAGTTCTTTGTGGGTTGGAAAATGGGCTTGTGCTCTCATGTTAATGGGTCCATATATACTTAAAATGATCCAAGAGTTAAATTTTATTGTATTTTGAGGAAATAATTAGGCCAGCCCAATCACCAGCTCAAATTTTGTGTAACAAATGTGAAAAATTGGGCCATCAGATAGGGGGCAATGTAATGTAGGAAAATAAATGTCTACTCTCACTATATTGACCATTCTAATGAATGAGAGTGAAGCATGTGACATGTCGATTACCACCATTGCTTGATTTCACTATAGAAACGATGGCACTAGAAAAAAAATGGCCTAAAGTTTTGAGGAGTCAAGGAGAAATCAATTTTCCAATGACATCTAGTCGAGCAAAATAGAAAACATGTTACGATTTATTGATGACTAAAGGGGTTGAGATCCATTATGATCAAATCAATCAAATAATCCATAATGAATTTCTCAAAAAGGGATTCTACACGAAAACATCAAGGTTATATTGATCTAGAAATTTTTTCTACAACTAGAAGATCCTCTAGAAACTGAATTTTTGATCTCTTCAAATAACAAAAATAGAGAAATTCTTTGCATGATGTAATAATTATTCGAACCGAGTTTTTTAATTAGACAAGTGATACAAAGGAGGTGGCTTGAGAGGAGAAAACCGCATAGAATAAATAAATTTCTATATCATAAGTATTTTACTATTTTAGCTTACAAATATCAATGCATTATATCTCTAAAAAAATTATAATATGTAATTAAATTGCACATATATATGCAAAATAATGCATTTATTTCGAGCGCTTCATTATTTTTCTCAAGAAAGCAAATATTTCATCTTCAAGACTCGGAGATCATAGTCTCCAAGTATTTTATAGTGATGAGCCATTATTTCATGAATAAGCTAAGATGGGTACTTTATGTGATGCCATGATCAATAATTATAAAAAAATTCAATAATTAAAATATACTTATTTTTAACATTTTCCTCGAAAACAAATAAACCCTAACAGATTTCATATTCCATTGATATACCTTCACTAGTAGAGAGAGATATGACTCATCCATGATGTTTCCATTCGATGTTTCTAGCAGTGGGTGACATCATATTGTTTTATTTTTAAAATATTTTTATGATCGTGGTTTTAAATAATAAAAAAGTATTATTTCTTTTATTGGCCGTCGTTTAAGTGTGGGCCCACGGCCGCTTTCTTGCCGTCTACACCAACACAGCTCATCTCCGCATATTCCATCGGATATTCCGAAATTACCCTTCCTCGAAGCCCAAAAATGCAGTGATTATAATATGGGGGGTATTTTTATAAAACACTAGATCTCGCGGTATAAACGCGGGAACGGCATTTTCTCGTGGCGGATTAGGGTTTTCTTCTCGGAAAGATCTGCACCGTCCGTGTCAGATTGACGTTTCGAGAGCCTGGAGCAGATCTCGAGATGATCCAGGAAGTCTCTGGAACGACACGAATCATCCGGCTCGGATCCGATCAAAATCGATCCGACGGTTAAGATAAAGCATCTGGCCCTCGTTCTCTCTCTCCTAATGCCATTGGCTCACGAATGACAAGGTCAAGAAGACTCGACTTTATGGCGGAGTTAATGGAAAATAGGCGACCTTTAGTCGGGTCAACATTTTCGGATCATTATCGGGTAATTTGACCCTATCTAATCGACGGCTGACAGCTATTAGGATCTACTAAATCAACGGTTTAGATATTGCCAGGCTGTCTGGAAGGAATCGATACGTATGAAAGGTAATTTTAAGAAATTGGAAGGGCAAAAAGATTCAGATTGAGGTATAAATCCGATGAAGTGTGTGGCCCGTAAGAAGCGGACAGCTTGAGGGAGGCGGTGGAGCAGCCGGAAGAGGCTACCGAGGAAGAGCGCAAGACGACGGAGTAGAAGGCGGATGGAAGTTTGGAAGGAAGAGCTTCTTGATTGACGAAGACATCGGTTTGAACAGAAGGATCTGTGGAGATTTCTAGGGCGGATTTGATCGAGAGAAATAGGAAATAACTGTTGGATGGAGGTTGCGTGAGATTTGGGGGCGTGATTCGGTTGCGGTGTTGGATTTTGGTCGCCGCGGGGGTTTGTTTTGGCAAAAAGGTATTGAAAACCATAGCTCTTGATTTCTTCTATGTTTTTCGGTTGTTTTTCCTTGGGGATGTGTACGGCGCGGGACAGGTTAGGGATGCTGGAACAGGTTTGGGAAGCGGGAAGTGGTTAGGGATTCAGGAACAGGTTAGGGATGCCGGAAAAGGAACAGGTTTTCTCGGAGATGCTGAAGAGAAGCGGAAATGGATGGATTTCACGGATTCTACCTTGTCCTTGGTTAGGACTTCCAGATCCAGGCCTAAGATCTTCAGAGATTTATGTTTCCGAGATATTTGAATCTTTGGAACTTCATGATCTGATTCGTAAACGTTGGGGACAGATTAATTACCTCAAATTATCACCAAAACATGGCATCTTTTCATCAGTGAACGGAAAGGTCGTGAAGATCCAAGTTTTATATAGGAGACGGATGATAAAATGTTTCTGTGACTTCCTGTCATATCTTCTTCAGGAAGATATCTTCTACATGATCTGATTCTTTAATGATAGAAGATTGAAGTCTACCCAAATTACGATCTGAACAGAAATGGTCATGACATCCAAAATTGTTTTGGAATGGGATGGATATTCTCTTCAAAAAAAAAAAGGGATGGATATAATGTTACTGCGATTTTCTGAAATATCTTCTTGAGGAAGATATCTTGAATCGTCTCCCTCAAATGCTCTATTCATGAAAGTCAAGCATGCGGAGGGCAATCGGCTATTTGCATGAAAGGGTACGTAAGCTACCCAGAAGAGAACTGTCTAGGACACTGTAGCGAATTTCATACCCGTTGAACATTATGTTGTTGTCGTATGTGATTATGACGATATCGGGTGTCAGTTGATTTTACTTCTTCTCTGAAAAATGTTCAGACAGAAACATTGAGTCGAAAAACCCTTGTTCTTACTTTCATGTTAATTTTGAAGTTTTCTCTCTTGAATGTTACCTTCTGCTCGGAGGAAATTTTCAGCGTCGTAGACAGTCAATTTTGTGGTTCAATTTTACAACTTCATTCTTCTATTTTAAGCTTTTTTGTTATTCTTCTTTCAGTGGGCTCTGGTTGTCAAATGCTAGAAAGTGATTAGTGGGTCCATCATTGCATGTAGATATGCGATCAATAATGAGGATTCTGAAAGATATCAGAGCCGTCAGCTCTCTCTTTAGACAGATCCAGGAGATTAGATTGGAAATGGAAGTCATTAGAGAGAGAATGCGAGTTACCTGGTTTGCAAAAGAAGTGGGGTTTTACAAAGTTCGTTGTGGGTCAAGCGACAAGCTGATCTCCTCAGTTGGGCAGCTTCTGGATCCCACTGGGGAAGAGGGATGGAGAGGGAGAGAGGCTTCCTGCCGCCATTGTAATCATTTCAGTTGGCCAAGGGAGACCAACGATTGTCAGAATCATCATTGGATCGTGATGATTTGATTCCATACCTCAAGTCTAGCCCTATGTTGTCAAGCAGATAACGTTGGCAGTGTTTCTTTTGCTCCTCTCTCTATTTTTTCATGTTCTCTAATTTCTTTTGACCTTTAAATTCTTGCTTGCTTGATAAATAGACGTTTTGACTAGTTCTGGTTGTTACCTTTCAGGTGATATCGGTGGTCTATGGCCATGAAGTCTTCACTCTAATGGTCTGTTGACTGTTGACCCCTGTTTTGAAAGCATTTTAGTCTTTGATATCTTATCAGCGGTTAACTCTCACTTTTTTTGGGCTTCACAGAATCATTCGTGCAGCTGCTCTGAGGTTTCAGGCTCTAAAAGAAATCTGAGTTTATGCAATACCTGCAGTGACAATCCTGTCAATATGCTTGGCAGTTTCGGCCTTGAAGTCGTTAACCCCCATTTCAACTGGAAGAAGGTTCCTAAGGGTAAATCTAGGGCTGTAAGGCGAGCAAGAACTTCTTTCACCAGCATCTTAGAGAGGGAACCCTCTGAAAATCCACATAGAGAAAGTAAAGATCTAGTCAAAACAGAGGCGAAAAGGACCAAGGAAGTGGCTGTCTCAGAGTCTGAAAAGGTTCTCTTTCTATTGCTCTCATTCTATTGCTCTCTTTCCCTCTCTCTATACCTCTGGTTGAATATTGTTAAGATGAATCCTTGATGTGCAGGTTGGTGTTGCTATCCTAGGGCAGAGATTTGGTGATGTCCTTGAGAGCATTCCGATTAAGAAGAGGAGATTTCTGTTCCGATCTCCATCACCTCCAATCTACAGAGATGAATCGAAAAAAGATTTAGTAAATAAAAGCAATTCCATTGTTTCTGCTAATAAAGGGAGCAACTTCCACAGCACAGGAATGAAGTTTGGTGACTGTGCTGATTTCTCTGGGATAACTATTCTCGCCGCAGCAGCTTGCAACACAGAAACCCTAGAAGTAGAAAGACTTGATAATAATTATGAAAGCTCTTCGAATTTAACAGAAGATTCTCCGGAATCTCTCATGATTATCCCTAATGATAATTATGCTAATGATGATGGAAAAGTATCATTATCTAAGGATGATAGGCTTCACTGGGATCTTAATACTGTGATGGAGGCTTGGGATAGCCCTCGCAGTGAAGACAAGAAGACGGTTGAAGTGGAGAAAAGTACAATCATAGAGGGAGAAAATCCTGTTTACCCAGAGGGCTCTCGTCAACCGGCAAGTTTGCTGGTTGACCCAGTATGCAGTGGTCGATTCTCGCATGTTGGAGCACAGTCAAGTTTGGAGGTCAACGGTCTAGCTGAAATTGTACATGGGGAGAAGTCAACAGCAGAGTCTGATGTAGACTTTTGTGACCCTTCTGATGAGCTGACAGGTCAAATAGAAGATTCCAGAAAAGCTTTCTTTGATGGAAAGGAGAAGTCTGACAAAAGGGATGGCTATCCCCTGGAGAAAGAAAGTGTTGAAAAATGCACCGCGGAGAATGGGCAGCTAGATGAAGATCATGTAGATCAAGATCAGGATCAAGATTCAGCTGGGGAATCTTGTTCAAAAGTGGAGAAGAAGGTAGATCAGACAGCGGAAGATGAATCTTCGTCTCAATACGAAGATGGGGAGTTCAGAGAATCGTTTGTTCAAAGCTGGGGAATTGACTGCTGTGATGATGGTGATCAGGAGCACGTAGACTATGAATCAGAGGACATGGGAGAGGCAGAGAATCTTGACTCTGCTGCTCCTCCGCCAGATGCTTTGCCTGACTCTGGCAGTGGCGCCGTCAATGAACCACCAGTGGAGCCCGGGATCTCGTCTTCAGTGTCGGCTGATTCAGACCTCGTGTCGGAGAAGAAGTACGTTATTCGTAAGTGGGAGGATGGCAGTGGCGGTCCAAGGAGTGCCCGGGTGAAATCTTCAGGCTGGGACAGGATGCCTTCTGGGGAAACCACCCCTGATTCAGTATTTCAGCGGAGGAGAGAAAGACCGTACTTCCATGCAACCAGGTTAGTGAGAGAACCATCTTCCTGCCCTACCTTCATTGAGGCTCAAGTCAGCATATGATCTGGCACATGATCATGATACTATCCATCATTGATCAGCTGTGACTGCGAGCCATTGATGAATCAAGTGTTGGATGATGATATACATCCCCCTCTTCTCTCAATCTCTCTCCCTCTGGTTTCCTTCCCCTGTGCACCTGCGCTTTCTATGCTCCATTCTTGAAATTTTGTGCCTTCCGCTTGATTTTTAGGTCAATGCCGGAAGCCTACCATCCTCTATTTCTCACGATTTTCACCCACTGTTGCCAGGCACAACGAGGAGCGATCAACAAGGGAGCGGTGGGCAGTGGAACCACCGCCAAGACGCCAGAGCTCGCCAGGTTTCTTCCGGCAGGATGCTGCTGCTGCATCAATCGCGAAGTTGGAAAGCAGTGGGTTCGTTGTTGCCCCCGATGGAACTGTCCTAGAGGCGGCAGCAGCTGTTCCCAATCTTCAGCTGCCAGCAGAGCTCCCTCGATTCCGCCCGAACACGGGAAGCGCTGATAGGCTTCACCACTCTCACCACCACAGCTTCTCGCCTACAGCTAGATCTAGGTCGCCACCTCGACAGTGGCGGCGGTCGCCAGAGTTTCGAGCCCGGGATTTTTGCATCTCGCCGAGGGCACGGATTTCACATAGGTGGGCAGAGCTGCCATTCTCTGGCAGCAGGGACAGGGGTAAGCTGGGGGAGCCGCCATTCTCAAGCTGCGGGGACAGCAGAAGATACCAGAAGGACAGGTTACTGCACTTCAGTGGCAGCGGTAATTGGCGGTACAATGGAGGCGGAGAGGAATTCCGACGGTCCTCCGGTAAGAACAACAGCGGAGGTTTGGAGGGGGAACTAGGCCGATTTAGATATGGATCTCGCCGGGAAGATGACAAGTTGGCCCAGTTCAAGCCCAGCTTTGACCACAGGCACTTCGATGAGGAGAAGTCCCGGAGGAATCGGTACTCCTGACAAGGATCCTGCCGGGTGATCCGCCCTCAAGCTTTCTCTCTCTCTACCCATTGCTGTAAAGGAGAAGCTTTCCTTCTCTCTCAATCTTTTCTTCCTTGCCGCCTTCTTCGTGGGCGAGTTTTCTCCAGCTTAATTTTATTAATTTAGTTTCTACCTCATAATCCATCCTGATTTCATTCAACACTGAATTTTCTCCCCCACGATCAAGGGCTGCAGTGTAAGAACAGTAGAGAGTTTCCCAGAAGTCTAGAAGCAAGAATAATGGCTTCTCTCTCTGTACAGATTAGGAAACTAGGAGGAAAGAGTGAAGGGAGATGCCAAGAACTGGTGAATGAGAGAGAAAGTAGGGTCGTCCTCGAAGTAGGCTGGTTGCGAAGCTTCCCGTAGTCCCTGAGGCAAGATCAACGTACGGCACAAGGGGCACGTCCTCTGATCGTGGGACATCCAACGGTCGATACAGCTCCGGTGATAGATATGCCGGCAGTTCCCTGGCCGTCGGATTTCCTCCAGCGCAGCAAACTCCTGCAAGCAGACGGCGCAGCTCTCCGGAATTTCCCAACCCTCCGCCTCTAGGTCTTTCACCAGGACTACCGGCAGCATTTCCTCGATCTGCTTAGCCGCGGAAAATTCTGCCGGCGGCGGAGCGGTTGAGATTTCCGGTTCCGCGATGAGATCTCCTAACCCTAGGGACTCGAAAATACAGGAGATCAGTTGCCGGAGGTTCCAGAGGAGGAATACGAGATGAAGGAGAAATTTCGGGAGGACGAATTCCGAGTATCCGACAGGAAATCCCATTCGACGAAATTGACGGAGGCGCGATCCGCAGGAGAAATTTGAAGAGGATAAATTCTATCCTGAAAATAGTTCTCGTGAATCAGCGCCCGCCGACGAACATATTTATAGGCCCTCGCACCCCGGGCAAGTGAAGTACCGTCAGAGTCATAATTTTAGTTTTTTATTTAGAACCCCTCGGTTCTTTTTTTATTTAGAGTTATACCTTTCTTATGGACGGAGGCAGTCTACTCTGTGGGCCCCACACGAACTGCTCCCCGACCAATTTGAGTGCGTTTGCGTTCGGATCCCTAATTATTTATATCACTTATGTCCCCGCGCTGACCGGGATTTGATTCACGTGCGAGAAAGGTAACGCGGTTCGACCTTCTTTGACCCAGTTGACTTTTGACTGATCACGCGTCGAGGGCACAGAAACAAGGAAAAATTTTCTTCGTCTGAAATAAATATCATATAAAGGAAGGGGTTTATCAAAGAAATTGGAGTAGCAGTGATCTCAGATGCTGTAAACCGCCTGCTTCAAATTCTTCAATCTTATCTCGATTCCTTCTTCAAAGAGCAAGTACGCCGAGAAAAGCTTCCTTATCCCTCTAGACGACCCATTTGTCCGTTTCTCTCTCTAAATTTTTTTAAATTTCTACCGTCCCCCTCTCTCTACTCTCCCTCTGCCAAGTTCATCTTTCTATTGGTCTTCTGTCGCATCCTTTCTCTCTCTAGACACCTCGTCCCTCTCGTAAAACCTTATCCTGATTGCCACTTGAAACATCAGGAATGTAACGAGGCTGTCTTCTCCCTCTAGACTACCCGTTTGGCCATTTTCTCTCTATAAAAATTTGAAATGTCTACCCTTCTCGTCTCTGATGGAGATGCTCCAGCTCAGCAGGGGGGCAACGACGTCCCGCTGACATTTTCGCAAACACCCTGCAGCGTTTTTCTGTTTAGGCAGTTAGAGGTTATTTTGGAGCGTTGGATGAAGACTTTAAGACGACCCAGATGGCGCCACATCACGGGCGACGGAGTCGTCCGTCAGAGGTCGTTGAAATGGACCGCGTCTCTCTCCTTACGCCATTGGACGGAGTGTTTTATAAAACACTCCTTGAGTGTTCGACGAAATGCATCGCGTGTGTGTAGTATTTACGGTTAATCGTAATTGAAGCTTTTCTTGTTCAAAACTCTCTTCTCGCTCTCTTTTGTCTCGGCGACTTCGTCGGAGTGAATCCGACGACATTGTGCGTATTTTTATCCCAACAGTCTCTACTCTCCTTTTGCCAAGTTCACCTTCATACTATTCTGCTGTCGCATTCTTTCTCTCTCTAGACACCTTATCCCTCTCCGCCGGTCTATTCCCTCTCTCTACTATTCCTTAACCTCTCTACGACCCATCATATCTAGAGAGCGAAAGAGAGAGATTCACCGACTACCGACAATTCTCCTACGGCAATCAAGCTTTATCTCTCTAACATATCGCTGTGTCGGCAGGTGGAAGACGGGAGATGTCCCCTTTCTACGGAGATCTGTTTCAATGAAGGGGGCTGCTGGCTGAGTTTTCTATGGCAAGGGAGAACACTCGTACTCTGATCATCCAGTAACCCAAATCATAGATTTCATTTTACAATTTTTTTTCGACCGAAGAATGCAAAATTTTTCGAAATTTTGAAATTTTTTCATAAAAATCAAAAACAGCAAACCTATAAATTTGATATTTACTGGAAATCCTTGAAAAATGTTTTAGAGAGCTTGATATAAAAAAAACGAGCTGATCATAAAAAAAAAATGAAAATCGGTGTGCATGTATAAAGGAATCGAGACCGAGTCTATGCTGAAAAAAATGATTCAAAAAATTATTTTTTTGAAGTGATTTATGTGATCTATAAATGTGATAGGCAACAACTCCAATGGTTGCAATGCTAGGTTTGAGTCATTGGCTTTGATATGATGTGGAGAAAAGAAACCTAGATCACTATATAGAGAAATAAAAGGAAGAGAGAGAATACTCGATCATCAATCAACCACTCATGTCTAAAATGAACATCAAAAGCCCTTAGTTTTTTCTTCTAAGGACTGCAAAAGAAGCAATCAACCATCTTCAATGTAGAACAATCTATGGATGAAAAAAGGAGGTATTGGACCGAAGAAAACCTTAGGAAACAGTTAAATGTCTAAAAGGAAAAAAACTCATGGGATTTCGGATTTAAATGTGAGTCTACAAAGATAAAAGGCTAGATTGGTATTTAGGAGCTAATCTTAAATCTATGGCTTAGACTACATCAAACCATTTGCTCCACTGGCTAAAATGAACTTTGCAAGGATATGATTACCATTGTGCAAAAACCTTGATTGGCCCTATCTATATATGATATTAGGAATATTTTTCTACGTGAAGACTCAGAGGAAGAAATCTACATGTCAATTCCACCAACATATGAACAAATAGATAACACTAACAAAGTATCTATGCACATGTGCTTAGATACCTCAAGGGGACAGCATGACTTCACCTAACCTTTCCAAAAACATGTAAGTTGACCTTAACGACTTATAAAATTCTAACTATGTTGAGTTCTTGGTTGACCACAAGTCTACTACCGACTATTACACCCTACTAGTGGGCAATCTTGTTAAATGGAGGAGAAAAAAACAGGATGTCGCCTCCAATACGAGCAAAAAAATCTGAATTCTTGCAAAATCCTACGACTCTAGTGAAATAGAGCGTATAAAAAAAATTCTATATGAGCTGAAATCCCTTATGAAGAACCGATCAAAGTCTTATGTGAGAACAAATCCGCTATTAGTACAGCCTTTGATCTGTTCTATCACAATATGACCAAGTATATTGACACCTAAAGGTTCTTCATAGAGCAGAATTAGACACCAAATGGGAGCACCATCGGTCAAAAACATTAGATATTCCAAGATTGGAATGAGCAATATCTGTTCCTTCACTTGAGGAGCGTTACATAGTGAGTTCATTAATATTTAACATGAAACTAGGAAATATCGCATCTACTTGAGTAGATAGATTTTTTTTATAGTAGTAGATGTAGTCTAACTTTCTATAGACTACATCTACTCAATTCTTCTCTCTTCATCGTCTGATTCTTCAAGTGTTCATACTTGGAAGTAGATCTACAACATATCCAAATTGTCAAAAATCATAAGCATCGATCAGATGAGTGACATGATGAGTTGACTTGATGTGAAAACATTCGATAAATATTACATAGTAAAAAAAATTTCAAATAGCAACGATCAACCATTAGCTATAGATAAAATACCACCTCTTGAGCATTTTAAGATGTTATCTGATCCTTTCTTGTTTCTTTCATGAAATCAAGACATTTCCTCATGGAAATCATCTCACATCCTTCTTTTTAATCAAAAAGGGATTGAGATGATTGTTTTTTCTAATCAATGAACTTAGATTTTTACTTCTAAGAAAATGATGAACTATTACTCGGCAGACTTGATAACATGCAGGGTTTTCACCTGATAGACTAAGCCGCTGGTCCATGATGACTCAGCATTAAAGCAATCAGCTTGACTGTTACTTTGAGATAATTACTTGCATTTTCCACTGCAGACTCATCTGCACTTGAATCTTCTCAATTTCTACAATGAAATGATGTGTATAAAACCAATCAATGCAGGCCAAGAGTAACTCTAAACTCCTTGACTCAGACTATTCTACCATGAACAAATATTGGGTATCCTGACCATCTTAATCAAGTTCCCTGTCAAAGTCACATATCCTGGGCATCACAAGAATCAATGCATTAGTATGAAAAAAATGAAATCATTACAATATAATCTACACCAAATAGTTTTATTGAAGATAACCAACTTGGCTTTATCTTACATAAATTTGAACCCATCACGAAACCCATACTTTGAGGAACCCAAGAACTGCAGGCAGCAAGCAAGGCCATGCAATATTCACAAGGCATAAAATCAATCTAATCAAAGAAAACTTTCACAAATTTGAGTGAAGCAATTATTTTACCAGAAATATGAGAAAATTCCACCACCATGAAGCTTGATGGAAAAGCAAACTGTGAAAGAGAGTTGATGGTATTTTTGGCCAGGTACTGATACAATGATCCTCATGGTCGTTATGTGACCCATGGAACATTTTTATGTGATCAACAGGTCTCTCTCTCACACACACTAACACTCTCTGTCTTAGTCCTTCAACTTCAACCATCCTGTTCAAGGCCTAGATCGAGAGGGCCACACCAATCCTCAGGTTTTTACTGGCCAAAAGTCTTAAGTTATATAAGCAAGTAGATATGCATTCAATTCAATGGTGGCTAGTGAGTGGGTTCGGGATTGAAAGTAAGACACTCTCTCCAGATATGGTCTTTGATACTTTCCTCCGTTAGTGCCAAGTGCTCAAAGTCAAAACTGAAAGGTTGGGGGCAAACCACCTCCTCATTGCTGTGATGCCAGGCTGACAGGTATGGATGGCAGACAGCCTGCTCAACTGCTCAGAGAACAAACAGATTAACTCATATGGCAGGGGGCAGATTAACTCATAGAGCAGGAACAGGAAGTAGGAGAGAGACAGAGGGAAGGTATATTGTAGGAAAGTGAGAGGAATATTTAGAAAAAAAGGGAGAGAATGGATTAGTGAAGGCGAGAGAGAAAAATAGAGAGTTATAAAGAGCATAAGACAGACATTAGGACAAAACTATAGAGGGAGAGAGGGAGGTTTGTAATTAAAAGATTGAAAATTTTCACCTGTTATTCGCTTGCTTGGGTCAAAGACGAGCATTTTCTCAAGGAGGTCAACAGCTGCAGGAGACATTTGAGGAAACCTTTCAGAAAAATGCTGTTTCGGGTACCGAGGTAGCTGCCTCACATGTCTTCTGATATTGTCACTCTGGATAAGCTCCAGGCTTGCGTCATCAGGCGAGCCTATAAGCTGAAACACAAAAACGATTCTATTTCATTTACTTATTTTATTTGCTGGATTATTTACCAGAAATCCTGCACTTAACGGTTTTTAAGCCATTTTGACGTTATCCTATTTTCTTCTCTTTTAAAGATCTTCTCTTTCTTCACCAGGGAACCCTGTGAAGCTAGAGTTTCTAATTCCCTGCAGTATTGACCTTGAGAAAACACTAAGGAGAGCTGACAAGAATACAATGTTGGAAGAGAAACTGCCAACTGCTAGGGGCTAGAATTAAGTTTTTCCTTGTATCGTTGAGAGGCACATATTTTATAGGCAGTCACGCAAAGGACAAATAACCAAAACACATACTAAAAAAACTTCCCTAGATTATTAGGTGACCAAAATACTCCTATGCTCCAAAAGATGTAAGAAAATTAAACCAGTTTAATCAGTTGTAGAAAGGTGTGGTACAGGCATTCAAAGAAAAGCAAACCCCCAAGAAAAGCACATTGTTTTCTACTCGGGAAGAAAAACTGTGCAGCCACCTCCAAAAAACGGCCATGTGAAAGTCTGGCAGTGTTTATTTCCACTTCTGCCAACCAATTATTCAGTTTTTTGTGACCTTCCATAACCTATTGAAATAGCTGTCATGCAATCATAAGTATAAAAGTAAAGAAATCTGTTATGACCCCAATCTATTGATGAATTAAGTTTACTATAGCCATCACTAGAGGGAAATTGCAGGGACAGTATTGTTCAATAACCAATGACCTGTACGAAGGCTGTAAATAGTGTTAAGCATAATGAGACGTTGGTTGTTTCCCAGAGTTTATCCCCTCTAGTCCTAACCCCAGTTGATCTACAGCTAGCTACTTTCATCAGCTCCCATTCCACCAAAATCTGCCATTCCTCAACCTCCCCCTAACTCATATCTCTCAATCATTCTCTGGATTTTACTTCTGTCTCTTTTCTCATGAACTTGGTTACAGATCAATACAGTAGTATTAGGGAACAAATCAAGATTTATCAGTTTCCACATTGAAGATTCATCTCCAATGCAAGGAACATTACTTTTAAGCATTGCATAACTTGATATCCCAACCATTCTACGTATCAGATACATATAATACATTGAAAGCATGAATACCACTATTTTTAGCTAACAGAAACTTGCATGTCATATAAATTTATCATCTAATTTTCTTAAAAAGATCCAGACTTCATCAACTCTTTTATAAAATATCTGATCTGAGATTCTCCAAAAAGTCAATATTTCGACAATTTCAGGTTTCTGGATTATACCACAAGAACATACCTCAGTGATGAGCCTAAGTTGATGGATATGATTTTTCCAGGAAAAGAGTGGTGGCTCGAGTTGCAACCTCAGCAATAATACATCCAACAGACCAAATGTCAATGGCAGCAGTGTATTTAGAAGAGTTAAGGAGTAGCTCCGGGGCACGATACCAGCGGGTGACTACATATTCGGTCATGCTCTCTGTCTCTGAGGTGGTTCTCGCCAACCCAAAATCACCAATTCTAAGGTCACAATTTTCATTCAGGAACAGGTTACTTGGCTTTAGGTCCCGGTGCAGCACCCCAGCAGAATGAATATATCTCAAACCTCGCAATAGCTGATATAGAAAATACTGAAATAGGGGAAAAAAATTTGTTTCAGTATTGATCCTTAACTAAGTTTGAACAAAACTTATATTGCATCAAATTTGTTTAGCAAAAAGTCTACACCATCTGTGCTTAGAATAATCATATACAATGGCATATATATGCTGAAACAACAGAGAATGAAATGAGAAGAACAGTATCTGTAATAAATTTGTAGATGCTGCAGCTAAGACAGCGATCAAGATGTTTAGAAAGTAGAGTTTCTCCCAGAGAAATAGTAAGAAGAAAGGAAGGTACTTCTATTATTCATTTAGAGTTCATTTATACAAACTGAGGAGACCGTTACATTATAACGGTCACTAGTGATAGGGCAGAAATATAAATAAAAAGGACATAAATACAAATACTGGAAAACAGGCTAAATTGGTGAGTCATATCTGTTTTCTTAACAGAATTATTTAGGAAAATCTCTAGAAAAAATATAAATTAAGCTTCAGCAAAATTTTAAGAAAGCAGATAGGAGTTATGCCATTGAGGAACCTGAAAACACACTTGTTAATATATATGCCAAAAGCTGATCAAATTTACAATAGACGGAGAGAGATGAGAAGCCACAGAGAGGTGTACTGTGCGATAGAGTTGCAGAAATTCAAGAAGCTCCTTGTCTCCTGAGTAACCTCCCTTACGGCTGAACTTCTTTCTCATTTGTCTTGGTTTCTTTGTTGCTGTAACTACTTCATAAGAACCCTTCTACATGTTCAGCCTAATTATGTGGATTGCCCTTCAGGCCTCTAAGGGTCCATGGGCCCATCACCGCACCGCCCCTGCATTGCAGGGCCAACTTGTGTAAAAAGAATGCATGTCACAAAGTTGGCCATGGCTCTATGAATTGGTTGATTCCTCTGTGGCGAGCTCAACAGCCTGAATGCAAGAGCCAATTGAGTCTTTGTGAAGTTTCTTCTTGGCGCTGTCTGATGGGAGACAATGTCTGTTGGACAAGCGTAATATTGCATTCCCGGCAAGCATGACCAGAAGTAAACTTGCCAGAGCAGTAGAAATGAAAGTCCCTAACGCAAACACCAAACTTGAATCTCCATAATATGAGATCAAACCATACTCTAACGAACTGACAGCTACCAGACCGTTGTGGTCGACTGGAAGGAAGCTTTGTGTAAAAAGAATGCATCATAAGCCAAAACATGTGATGACTTGCCTTGAATTAACCTATTGTAGATATGTTTCATGCTCTATTAGTGCCTCAAAGTGGCCAATTATGAGAGACCACCATTATGAGAAAGCCACATTACAGCTTTCTTTTAGGTCAAGGGGCTCCTTAAAGCTTGTTAAGTGTAGGCTTCAACCCCTTGAAGAAAACCTGCATCAGGGATTCTTCCAACAAATCCTTAATCACTGTTGAGAAGCACTCCCTCGCCTTGAGATAGTCTGCTGCTGAACCTCGATGTTGGATGCTGAGGAGTTGCTTGCAAAGGTTGTCTTTCATGTGTTCCACGAGTGACTTCTTGATATGACAGCAAAAGTATCAGTCCCATGCATCATCTTCGAGGAAAACATCGGTCTAACATCAAATTTTCCCATTTGATCTAGGGTGGAAGGAGAAGTACATCCCTATTTTATAGATCCATGATTGGGGATTTCAGCCGGTGAATGGATGAATCTCCTATACGAGCTGGAGCAGACTTCGATATGTTGATTACCGGTCTTACCACCCTTGGGAGAAAATGGTCATGACCAACAGCAGGAATTAGTACCATTTATATACAGTTTCATTATTTGTGAAGGATTGGCACATGAGATTTTGTGATATGCTCTGTTGTGTTGAGTCACACCTCAGGCAGCTCCATCTTGGTCTCAGATTGGAACACCACCAAGTCGACCTCAAGAGCCTCCAACTTTTCCCTCTGGGCACCATAAGCGGGTCTGATGTCATCCAAGAGACCATACCTTAAAACCCTCAATAAGCTTAATGAGCATGACAATTAGGTGCCCGTACACTTTATCATGCCAAAACTTGATTGGGCTCAAATCAAAGAAAAGCTTACAATATCTTGGAATCAAACTGGCTGCTACTGCTAGAATCTACTCATAATCTCTGTCCAGACATGTCACTGCTCAGAATCTTCTATAGTCTTTTCAGTTATTCCTTCTGAAATCCCCATTATCATATGGGTACTGTCAGACTCCCTAAGTTGTCTCCATAAATGGCATGTCCTTCTGGACCACCCTCTTCTTTTTCGGGATGAAATAAGCAAATATCATCTACTATTCATGTTGAGTGTTTTGTTTCTCTTCCTGAGTGTTCTCCTGTTGAGAATGTGCTCCTCACGCTTGTGGACCCAACCACACTTCATTGTAAGCTGAAGAGGGTAATTCTGTGGACTCAGATACATACTCCTCACAGAATAATGTGGTACGAACCCAATTTGATGCAACAAAACCCCGTTTGGGACCAAAAAAAATACCAATGTCAAATATAAATGCATTCAGTGGTGCTGAAGCTCAGAAAGAGAGGGAGAGGAGAAGATGCAGAGGTCACTCCTGATGGGGGCTGGTTTGAGAGCACTCCCTACTCTCCCAAGTCTGCCAGATGAGGTCTCACCTACCTCCCCGTGCTTGCCCTAGCATCAATTTGAATCGATGCTCTTCCCCCACCTGGGCCCTTGACGGTCCATCTACTAGTGGGGCCACCAGCCATCATTCCCCCTTCTGCTTGGCCATCTGCTGTCTGATCGCCCTCTGCCAACCATTCCAGTCCCTGCCCGGTCCATGGTCTTCCTTGCTTGCCTCATTACTCCCTGCCAGTGAGTACATCTTGTCCTCAAGCTGGAATTCTAGGAACAGTTCATCAGGTGCAACAGCTGGTTCCCACGTAGCTTCTGACTTCCATAGGCCCCCTCCACCTGATCAGCACTTTGTTGCGGTTCCAATAAAAGTATATGAAAGAAGGAAGAGAAATAAGAAAGAAGGGAGTAAGCCTCAGGACCCAGTAATAGCTGAGCTGTCAGCATTACTACCAGTTCTTGACTGGTAGTCATAGGAAGGAATAAGGAGGCATATAAATAGGCGGGAAGAGGGGGAGAGGCGGGGGGCTTTTTCGAAGAAGGATTCTTGGAGAGCGGAAACAACTAGGAGATCAGGAGCTGCATTCGGACGAGATCCACCTAGGAGTAGCTAGGCAAATAAAGAAGACCAGCTGCGGAGAGTACACCTATTGCTATCAGAGTCTAACATCCATTAAAGATCGCAGACGTTCTTGTAATATCTCTCTTCTCTCTCAAAGAAATTCCAAATTCAGGACAGATATGTAACACATCTTCCATGGAGCATCTCATGCCTCTGATATTCTCCATGCTTTCCGGTTCCACTGCACATTCACGGTCGTCTGTCAAGATCTCCAGTAGAGGCAGAGGCAGATCACACCTCCCCAATGTAGGCGAAGCTTGTACAGTGCATAGAATTTAGGTGATAATTTCTCATTCGCCTTGCAGGCGAACGACTTCATATGAAAAGAAGAGATCCTTGAGTGCACAAAGTCCCCTGGCAATAACTGGACTTCTCTTCTCTTCTCGTCTTTATTGAGCTTCAAGGAATTCAGGGTCTTCCCCAATTTCTCCCGCAGGCTACGATTGTACACTTTTTGCGAAGCACTACATCCCATCCCAATGAAAAAGGGTGATGCATCTATAAACTACTTTGAATTTTCTTCCCAAATCCCAAGAGGTATTAGTCAATGATAGAAGTAAACCAGGGAGTAATGGGGATAATGCCTTGCCTTGCCTTGCCTTGTGGACAAAAAAGACATTAATGGACAAGACTGTTAACATCCTTCTTCTTGCCCTCCCCATAAAATTGAGCAGCTTTCCTCAAAGTAAATTATGTCCTTAGACGTTGATAAAGACGGCAAAGACCTTTCTGAGAAATCATGCGATGTCATTGATTACATTCCTTGGCACAGCACATAGCCATGAATGTGTTCTGCGGCGAGTACCTGGGGTGGTGCAGGGCAGTTCCTGGGCCCAATTTTTTTTAGAATGCCCAGAGAGCATTTCTCCTTGATCTTCCACAGGAGTCATGGAAGACAGTAGCAAGCATGGAGATGTAAGTGGCAGTTGCAGATGCCATTGTAGCCACAGAGATAGGAGAATCAGAGGAGAGGATCACCAAAACAGTGGCTGCCTCTCTGGTGCAGGACTTGGTTGGTGTGGCTTTGGCAGAGCATGCAATGGCAGACGTGGTAGCTGAATTCCCAGTGATGGACACGGTGGTGGACTCAACAGGAAATGCAGTGGCCATACAGGGAAGAACCCCTGCTGGGCTGCACTGCCAGCTGGGTGGCAGCAATGCCATGACTTGGGCCTCAAGTAAGATGGTCTGGGCTGGGGCAACTAAACCTGAACAGGTGAGTCAGGCCCAACTGGAACTGACCTGCCGTGGCAGAGTCTGTGAGGCAAAATCATTGGTGGGCATTAACGAGGATGAAAAATGAAACAGAACTGTGGCAGATGCACAATAATAACAGAGGTAGTGAATTAGTGATGGTAGCACCATAATGATAGATGAAGATGATTGTAGCAGCAGCAACAACTGAAACTGTGCAATGGCAGAAAAAATTGCAGGCTGCCTGCAGAGGAGGGCACTGATAAAATTTGTTGAGCAAGTGAGAATTCCAGAGGGTATTAGAGATGGAGAGGGTGAGGAACAAAGATGGACAGTGGGATATGTGGGAACAAATGGAGAAGCTCCTTGCCTACAAAGAGATAGAAGTGGGATGTATGGTGCTACCTTCGTCGGAAGAGACCTTCTTTCTTTTGATTGTTCGTTCCAAATACACAGAAGAAGTCACTCTACAGATTCTTACCATCTGTTCACCCCAGTTGTGTTGGCTAGCCCATGAGTTCTCCTATTCCACGGTCTCAACAGAAACGAAAATGAAACAAATTTCTGTAATAAAAATTTTTGCATGCTTCAACAAATAAGACAAACAATAGAGAACATCAGTAATTTTCGATAGGAATATGAGACTTCAGAAGAGCAAGACATTAGGGATCCCGAGAAAAATCTGTCATAAAACCTGGCAATGTTCATCTGTTAATGGTTCATTGGAGTGTATTATCCGATAAAGATCAGTATCCATTAATTCATAGACGATGTAAAACATCATTGAAGTTCTCTTCTCGGAGGGGGTATGATATCTTTGACGGCAATAATCTGCACATTGAAAAACCAATCTTATCTTCATGGCGTGATTCAGAAATCGATTGGAGAGCATCACATAAAAATGCAAGAAAAATTTTTAGAACTAATGGTAAATTACACAAGTTCATCATTGAAGGAGAATGTACATAAATTAAATGTGAAACCTTTTTATGAAAACTTTTTAAATGAAAAAAATGAATAATGTGCAGTTATTGAGGAAGTTGAGATCCTAACATTCGGGTGGTCCAAATGGCGGAGAAGCTTAATCTCTCTAAGAGTTCTTTTGGCATCAATCTGATTGCCAAATGCATTCGCAATCTTTTTAATAGCAACCTCTTCACCCGTCTGAGAATTTTGAGAAGCACTGCAGGAAAGAAAATACATTAACGATCCATTATTGAATGTAAACCAGCACAGTAAACATAATAAAGACATTAAATCATTTCCAGCTATTAAAAAATTACGTTATTCATAACCTTTAAGCATCCACGCAAAAATTTGACACTAGGAAATTTTCAATCCATTTCGCACGTTTAAAGTACACTTGAAACGAAAAAGTTCGAGTTCGAGATTTATGGTTCTGTGATGTCTTAAAAGATCAGGTAATTCGCTAGCACGACACGATGATAAAAAATAATCTCTCCAGATGTACGGCATTTGGGCTAATCCATTTTCATTAAATTGATAAAAAAAAGGCAACTAAAGTAAGAGAGAGTTTCTACGGAGAGAAAGGGAAAGATTATAGCGAGTGATATACCAGACACTTCCGTAGGCGCCTTGGCCGATGAGGCGAATCGGGGGAGCATATTTGTTTGGGAGTTCAAAGACGATGCCGTACAAGCTGTAACGAGCGTAACGGCCACCGTAGGTCGGCACTCCTCCGTCCTGGTCATCTCTGTTATTCATGATTATTCCCTGCTGGAGGCCTCCACGGAAGGAATCCAGAGAAAAGAAGGTGATGAGAAGAGACGATCGCAAGACTTTCTGAATCGTGGACCCCTTTGGAAAATGATCACCTTAGAAAAGAATGGATGTATTAGTCCTTGGAGAAGATGTTCGACTTTCCCGCTGTTCCCATGTATTTTTCTCCCCATCTTCTCTTCTCAATTCACCTGTCTCTTTCCCTCGCTGCAGTGCTCTCTATCTCTCCGACTCACCCCCCACAAAAAAAAAACAAAATTACCACCTTTTTGTACGGGCGGTCCAATTGTGATCGTTCCTGACGACGATCATGATCGGATCGCCGAACATCGATCACTGTGACGATCAATCACACAATCATTAATCGATCGATTCCACCTCTTGAAATTTTGAAAACACAGAAAATAGATAAAAATAAATAATCTTCAGAAAAACTTGACTAAAATGCCTACCATCTGATTGTCGATATTATATTTAAGGGATAGATCGCTGATCGATTCAAGAATTGATCAATTCTTTAATCAATTATTTGGATTTGACGATTGATCGATCGAAAACACCTTCACATTATTGAGGATCTTATCAGTGGATAAAAAAATGAAATGATATATTTTCACAATTGGAAAATATCATGATCATTTAGGCCCATTGAGTGTATTCATTGAGGAAAATATCAATGTTCTTGATCAATTAAAGAAATAAGAGAACTCCCATAAATTCTCGATCAATTCGAGATCATGCCACAATATTCTCGATCGATTCGAGATGCAAGAATTATTTGAACTCCTTCATAAGATTTATGGTGTAGATTTATCGAGTTCTTTTGTTGCAAAAAGAAATCAAATGATTTTAATGCCCACATGTTGGAAACTCAATTCCCATTTTCACAAGTAGAATATGGTTGACTTTGTTTTCGGCAACTCCTTCAATCATTGGAAAGTCAACAATGGATGGCGGAGTAGGAAGTCGGAACCCATGATATTAGATTAGATTAGATCAAGGCACGGTCATCAATCCAAGAACCCGCCGGCATATTCAATTAGAATACTATATAAAGCAAGAGCTAGAGGGACCGACTACATGAAAATGGCCTTCAAATTGACCATGGATATTGAAATTCTATCCATCTTGGAGCATGGTATTCTAACCCTATGAAATTTACATCTATCTTGATCTTGTCTATTTACTTCATAAAAAATATTTGCAACCCGGGTAATCTCTCTCTCTCTTTCCCTCTCCCCTCTCTATCTCTATCTATTCTATTGATTTTGCCGTTGACTTTTTTATTTCACCCTATTTGACCTCTCCCTCTCCATTTTTTTCTCATTTATTGACTTTATATCGCAGATTACATCTGTTTTTATCGTTTTGGAGTTTTCTACTCCCTCTCTCTCTCTCTCATCAATTGACTTTATCCAACTGGACAGAACTACACGCAAAACCGAAGACTCAGTACGCGGTCCACTAACAGGCGCCGCCGCCTTGACCCCACCTTACGCTCACCGACAGCAGACCAACCATTAAAACATCCCAATAATCTCCCCGCCCTCACCCATCTTCACCCTCATGGATTCCTGGCGGCGCCACCGCCTCTCTGCCCCTTTCTTCCTCTCCGTCCTCCTCCTCCACCTCCCTCTCTCTGCGCCTTATCAACCCGCCACCAACATCCTCATCAACTGCGGCTCCTCTGAGACCTCCTCCCCTCCCGACGACTCCCGCTCCTTCCTCCCCGACTCCTCTTCTACCTCTATCTCCATCTCCGGTTCTTCATCTCAGGTTCCCTCTCAAGATAACTCCCCTCCTTCCCTCTACCGCACAGCAAGAGTCTCCTCGTCCTCCTTCTCTTACGAGCTTACTTTTTCCTCCACCGGTGACCACGTTCTCCGCCTCCACTTCTTCCCCTTCTCCTACCCTTCCCAAAATCTCTTCTCCGCCAAGTTTAAGGTTTTCTACGGCGATCTCCTTCTCCTAGAAAATTCCGGGTTCCCTCCCGGCGTTACAGTCAACGAGTTTTTCATCAGAGCGACCGGAGGAAAAGCCAGCGTTTCCTTCCAGGCGACCTCGCCTTCCGTCGCGTTCATCTCGGCCGTCGAATTCTTCTCCGCCCCGGCGGACCTCCTCAAGGCCAACGGCAATTGGATGGGCTTATCGGACCAGATCTCGCTGCAGACTCTTCACAGGATCAACGTGGGGGGGCCTCTGATCACTCCTGTGAACGACACTCTCTGGAGGAAATGGATTCCGGACGACGAGTTTCTTCTAGATGCGAGAGTCTCCAAAGCTGCGAACACCTCTGCCACGATCAACTACGCCGGGAATGGCGCGCTCTCGCCGGAGATCGCTCCGACAAGAGTCTACAGCACTCTGCGACAGATGAACTCGCCATTGGAGGATCCACAAATCAACATCACGTGGAGATTCAACGTCTCCGCCAACGACGCCTTTCTGATCAGAATGCACTTCTGCGATTTCGTGTCAAGTCAACCTTATGACCTTATCTTCAACACCTACGTCAACCGGAGGAATTTCTTCCCGGATCTCCGCCTCACGGATTTCGTCGGCAACGCGCCGTTAGCGCCTTATTTCGCACAAGATAGCGTCACCGGCGGGAGCTCGCCGGAGATGTTAGTCACCGTGGGGAGATCCCAGAGGAGCTCTCCTGCCGCCGCTAACGCGATCCTCAACGGACTAGAGATCTTCAAAATTGTGGGCGGTTCTTCCGGCGGCGGCGGCGGATCGAAGGGCAGTAGCGTAGGAATTATCGCCGGAGCAGTCGCCGGCGGGGTAATTCTTTCACTGGTTGTTGTTCTCGGGTTTTTGTTGGTCCGCCGGCGGCGGACCCAAAAGCCGAGACCGCCGGCGGAACGAAAAGACACGGAGATGTGGTGGTCCCCGTTACCGGGACACTCTGCCGTCTCCGGCGTGAGCTCCGGCGGCGGCGGCATCGCCGGCTCCGTTGCTTCCCGCCAGCCGATGAATATCGGCCTGATAATCTCCTTGGAGGAAATCATTACCGCCACGAGTAACTTCGACGAGAAATTAATCGTGGGGAGCGGCGGATTTGGAAACGTTTACAAAGGAGTTCTCAGAGATGGAACTCGAGTCGCGGTCAAGCGCGCTTCGCCTGGATCTTCTCAAGGATATCCGGAATTCCAGGCGGAGGTTCTTCTGTTATCCAAAATCAGGCACCGGCACTTGGTTTCACTGGTAGGGTATTGCGACGAACAAGGCCAGATGATCCTCGTGTACGAGTTCATGGAGAACGGAACGCTCAAAGGCTTGATTTCCGGCGGTGAGGTGGCGCCGCCGCATTGGAAGCAGCGGTTAGAAATTTGCATCGGTGCGGCGAGGGGAATTCATTATCTGCATACCGGAGACGCTCAGGCAATCATTCATAGGGATTTGAAAACTTCGAATATTCTTTTGGACGGAGAATTGGTGGCGAAGGTTTCGGATTTCGGCCTTTCCAGGTCTGGACCGGCGGTGGGGAGAACACACGTCAGCACGGCCGTTAAAGGAAGCTTCGGCTACCTAGATCCGGAGTATTTCAGGACTCAGCAATTAACGGAAAAATCCGACGTGTACTCCTTCGGAGTAGTGCTCCTCGAGGTTCTATGTGCGAGAGCCGTGATCGATCCGGATCTGCCGGGAGATCAAATTAACTTGGCGGAATGGGCAGTGATTTCGCACAGGAGAGGAAGAATCGAGGAGATCATCGATCCGAGGTTGAAATCGGACCCTTCGATTTCGAGTGCTTCGCTGAAAAAGTTCGCGGAGACGGCGATCCGGTGTTTGGAGCCATACGGAGACGATCGGCCGGCGATCGGAGACGTGCTGTGGAATCTCGAGTACTGTTTGCAGCTGCAGCGCTCCAGCGAGACTAGGAGAGATCCTTTTGACGATAGCGGAGTCGTGGAGACGCAGTTTCCGGTGCCGCTACGGCGAGTTCCGTCGATCGGTGAGGAGGAAGAAGATGATGACGCGGTTCCGTTGGCCGGAGAGGAGCTGGATTTCACGGCGAGCAAAGCTTTCTCGCAGCTTGTCACTCGCGAGGGGAGGTGACGGGGGGAAGAAGACGGGAAAATCTAGAGTTTCAACGAAGCCGGCGACTTACCGGTTATTTTTTATTTGGTTTATTTAATAAACTTGTTCGCTGACGAAGTTTGGTATTTGTAATTGGCTGTTGACCGTTAATCCTTCGTCTATCTCTCTCTCTTAATGGTTTCCCATCCTGATGACCATAATGGATGATGTCTCTCTCTCCCCATCCCCCTCCTCTTTTTTTCAATTCCTGAAATTGACGTAAAATTATTAATGGGCCCACCTCACCACATTTGAGCGCGTTCCAGCTGTTATTGGGGGTCGGCCCATAGAATTCCCCCCGTCGATATCCTGTCAGAAGAGACAGAGGGAAGAAATTGAGGAAGTTCTGATCGGACGTCGGAATGGCGAACTCCCGGATCTTCCTTGCCGCTGTCTTTATCCAGATCTCAACGATCCTCGCCTTCGTTCATCCGGACAATTTCCTCATTAGTTGCGGCGCCTCCTCACCGACAACCACGCTCGACGACCACCGCGTTTTCATATCCGATGGATCGAATCTCGCCTCGTCGTTCGATATCCGATCTCCCTTGAAATCGATCTCCGTTTCGGATTCCAAGTTTCCTGATGCGTTTCCCGAGATTTACCGCAGGGCTAGGGTTTTCTCTTCCACCGCGAGCTACCGATTTCGAATCAAGAATATGAACGCCGCGCATATCATCCGCCTTCATTTCCGCGCATTTAATTCCTCTTCTGGTAATCTATTGAATGCAAGATTCCATGTATGTTCTGGCGGATTCGTTCTTCTCAGCAATTTTAGTCTACCTGGCGGCGATCCCGTAATAAAGGAATATATTTTCAAGGTGAAATCTGATTACCTTACTATAACGTTTACTCCGGCTGATAGATCCTTGATGGCGTTTGTGAATGCTATTGAGGTTTTTTCTGCTCCTCGAGACTTGATTTCTGATCTTGCTTGGTCTAAGTTGGATAAGGGTTTCAAGAATTGGACTCTATTGGATCAGGCTTTGGAATCTGTGTACAGGATTAATATTGGTGGCGGGAAAGTAACTCCGTTTAATGATACTCTTTGGAGGACTTGGACTGCTGATGATGCTAAGTTTCTTCAATCAGGGGTCTCTTCATCAAGAGTTAGGGCTTTCAGCGGTCCGATTGAATATATTGAAGGTGGAGCTAGCCGCGAGGTCGCTCCTGATCATGTTTATGATACTTCAAGAGTAACAGATTCCAACATGACGTGGGTATTTCCTCTCAATTCTGATCGTGAGTACCTTGTGAGGATGCATTTCTGTGATATCATCAGTCTGGCTCTCTACCAGCTATATTTTGACATCTTGATCAATGACGATATGGTCTACAGCAATTTGGATCTCTCAGAAGCCACCTCCCACACTCTAGCGTCTCCTTACTACATCGATTTTGTCGTCAATTTGGATAGCAGGAAATCTTTAAAGATTGAAATCCGTTCCTCCAAGCATGATTTTCCGGCAAATCATTTGGGCTTGTTGAATGGATTGGAGATCTTTAAGATCAATAACACGTTTGGAAGTCTGGATGGGCAGATAACAGCACATGAAATCTGCGAGAATCAAATGAGCGGAGGGTTCCACACGTTCCTTAATTCTGTAATGTGCGGTTCCATGGTCGTGATCTTGATCGTTGTGGCACTCATGCTGGTGAAATTGTTGAAGAAGGAGACAAGAAGCCCGTTGGTGTGGTTGCCTTTACCTGTCGTTGATGCTGAGGCAGGAAAACTGGTTAGCGGAGTTTCATTTTCTGCTGGTAAGTCTTCACATTAATGAATTGCATCATCCCCTAGGTATCTTTGTTCTTATCGATCGATGAAAATTCCATCCCTACAAGAGATTTTCTGAGTGGTGTACATATTTTTACGATGAATAGCGCAAAGAAATTTCTAAGGATTGGTGTGCAAATTGGAAGTTCAATAATTACATTTCAATCACAGCAATAGCATAGAGAATTATAGAGCATGGAAGGGATGAAAACGTGAGGAAAATATAGAATCGGAAAGTAAAAAGGGAAAAGATTGAGGAAGAGAAAGAAACTGAAATTGTTGATGCATAAATTTGGTGGAACTAGGGCACCTACCTGGATTTCTTCCCCTTCCCTGTCCAAATTAGCTCTGTATTCTCGACTGGTTGATTGAGTGGTCTCTCATCAGGCATGAGCGGGTTGACCTAGCTCTCTCCTATCATCCATATGAATTGATTTTGTGGCTTCAGACTGTTGTGAGATGACATTTGATGATGCCTTTCAAGGTTGACTGGGGAGGGTTTAAACAATGATGATGAATTGAGCTGCATTTTCAATTCCCTTTTTTTAATAGAGATCTCTGGTGGAGAAACCTAGGGAGATCTCTAGCTTAATTGCTTAATTGTCCTAGATTCACTTTTTCAGCACTTTCAAAAGGCCCTCGCAATGAGGCCAGTGCTTTGCAATGATCCATATCTCTCTTCTCTTTCAAAAGTTATGATTAATCTCTCTCTCCTCTCTCAAAACATTTGTTCAATATCAATTTCAGAAATTTTTTCTTGAATGATTTCTCGTTTCAAGCGACTGATGGTTAATTCTCTATAATTGCCTCTTAAAACCAGAAATTAAAAAAAAATGATGAACCTGCTTTAATTATAAATACCCAAAGATAAAGACAAATGACCCATGTGAACATTAGTTAATAAGACATATGGAAACCAATGTTAATGATTAATAAAAGAGCAATGCTGTTTTCCGATAAATATAAATAATGCCTAAAAATTATTGAAAAATTAATATTCATCAATGAGTAATACCTTAATGAAATAAAGTTACTTTTTTGCAAATATATTTTCATAATGATAGAATGTGACATACATTCAAGCATTCAATCATGTATATTTTGTAAATTGAAATGTTCACTTAGTTCAATTTTCACCTCACTAATATCTGAATTTCTGAATTTTTCATTGATTTGATTTTGATCGGAAAGCATAAAATTGACCTATTGATGCATTTAAATGTAGGTGCGTGATTAGACATGGAGAGTGGAATAAAATTTTAAATTTTGTAATTAGACTAGGGAGTATTTGTTGGCTAGTTCTTCCCTCTTTCTATTATTTTAAAATAGCCTCGGAGAAGGGAAAGAAAGTGCCATTCCCTAGTTATCTAGAAGCAGAACAAAGAGACTCTAGTAACAAGAAATGAGGCTTAACGATGGAGGAAGAGGGCTTTTGAGAAAGAATCTGTTGGCATTTTGTCTCTCTCTCTCTCTCTTTTTCTCTCTCTACCCCTTTAACATTTTGAGAGTTTTACCTTTTTTTGTCTGCTTGTGAGATGGGCCTTAAAACTACCCTCTCTACTTGAGTCTCTTCGTTGCTTGCCTTATGGCCCTTTGGTATTCTCTATTGGGCTGTTAAAACTCTAGCCCTGTAAGTATCTACCCATTTCTTCATTGGAAGCACCGTGAATGAATCTAATCATTCCGCTCTACGTTCTTGTTTCCTTCTCTCTTATGTGTGTGTTTTATCTATCTCTTGGAGCATTTCTTATTCTTCATCCTCTTCTTAAAGCTTGAGGATCTACATCTCCATGTTCGCACTAAAAGAAGAATCACTTTGTGGTCACGATTATACAACACAATCATTGTAGAGATCAATCACAAGGGAATAGAGTATTTCTATTATGATCTTCGAAGGATAGAAGACATTCCCATATTATTTTTTACTTTTAATTAAAATTTCTTCATCATTTACGATTTTCAATTTTTCAAAGAAAAATAGAAGAAAAACTTGCCTTTTGTGGTTTTTTTCAATAGTTCTCTTTTACAAACATAGATAGGGGACATAACTATCTATACATCCACATTCATAAGTACATCAACAAGGTAGATGAAATTCCATGTATAATTCTAGATAGTAAAAAAATAGTTTGAGATCTATCAATAATGATGACAATAGTGTGGTCCAAGAGTAAATTAATCTACCATGATGCCTCCACCAAATAGCCCTTTGTTGTCGGTCACAAAACACTAGATAAATAAAGAGACGATATTACATGTCCATTTTGAAAATCTCAAAAGGAGTGATGGATTAATTAAGAGAGGTGGTGTGAATGAATTAATTAAAATTTTTAAGTTTTTCTAATTCCATTTTGGATGCCTTAATTATTTTCTCACCTCTCTGCTCTTTGTGGACAGAATTTTTACCCTTGGCTTAGGGGCCCAATGCAGAACTATAATGGAGTCCAATTAACTCCATTATTTTTTTAACAAAGGGCTAAAAAAAATCATGACGTTTGGAGATACAATGAACATGTCATGGGCACGTGCTTAACCTACTCAACTCCAAAAATCTTTTAGGTTTGTCACAATTCTTCTAGTCACATGTGGTTCAAGGTGGTTCACTTCTCTGAAGTTCTTGAGCCTTAGTTACCTTTTCACTCAAGATTGAGTATTTCCTAAAATTAAAAATTTTTTTAGATTCTACAAGTTAAGAAAAAATAAATAATGTTATTCATCTACTAATCAACGCCTTGACTTATTGATTCGTACTCTTAACCTTTTGGGAAAGTTTGATTCACAAAGAATTTATATGTGTATGTGTATGGCCCACAAGCCAATCATACTTCCATGCACCTCGTGTATATCATTGAAATGAAATTTATTCATTGTCATTCTTGTGCGATGTTTATCATGAAGTCTATGAGTATACGCAATGACAAAGTGAATTCTGATGGGATCATAATATATTAATCACTAATCATTAAGCATATGTTCTAAAATATTCATATTCGTGGATATTCAAGAAGGACATCTAAATTATCTAGAAAAAATAGCTCTATATGACTCAACTCATATGATGAGTATGGATAATCATGTAGCCATCAGTGTAGAAAACACCACGTATAGATATTTAATTGCTCTTTAAAGAAAAAGTTCACTGAATTGATTTGTATGAATCCCTGAATCGTATTATACCTAACTGTCAATTACGTTGATTCATGTCACGATTGTGTATGTGATCCTTTTGACTTGAGACATCAAAGACATCTTATGGACGGATGATTGCGTTTTGATTATGACTTACGAATATATAGCTATG
This sequence comes from Lemna minuta, assembly GCA_024174645.1. Taxonomy (NCBI): domain Eukaryota; kingdom Viridiplantae; phylum Streptophyta; class Magnoliopsida; order Alismatales; family Araceae; genus Lemna; species Lemna minuta. The sequence goes on from CM044107.1 coordinate 10,284,884, forward strand.
AGATTTCTAAAAAGTCGTATTTTGGATACAACATGAAGTCCTTGTAGATGATTGTGTGGTCAAGATGACATCGTTTCGCCCTTGGTATTTGAGAAGAGTGACTTAGGGAATTAGATATGATAAAATCCTTGGCTAAGGTAGTGGAAATATTAGGGAAGGAGTTCTCGATGATTTCCCCCATGCATAAGTACTAACTTGAGTCACCAATTAGGGTTTGACAATTGACCATACCCTAAGTCATTCATGAGTTTTTCATGAAAAAAATATTATATGTATACGGTAACCTATGATTGAAAGGTTTTATATGGGAATTCTTTTACACTCTATATCTCCAAGAGTACATGGTATAACTTAGCACCCAACATGTTGGCAACTCCACTTGATGATTGGGTTAAATCAATATTTAATTAGTGAATCTGTATGTTGATGTAGATAATTAATAAGGTCAACCAATAAAGTGTTATTGGGTCTATAAAGTTGTTAACTAGTGAGATATATGGGCCAAGAGAGTCATACACATAAGTTCTGTAGATGTTGGTGGATATAGACATAATCATGAGGGTTTTTATGAAAATTTCGTATACTTAATGTCAACTAATAAGGGGAGAATGACCACAACTCATGATGGCCATGCAAGCTTTGTACATAGTGAATCAATTAAGGGGGGGGGGGCAGTGTATTAGTTTCTTTTGAATATATTTGTTTTTCTAATTCTTTTTATGAATTTGTTCATTATACACTAAAATCCTCAAATTACTCATGCATCAAAGTTTCTAATATTGGATAGGGTATCAAACCCCCTCCCCCCTACCCCCTACCCAATTAATTAGATCAAAGTTTTGATTTGGATCTGACCTACTCACTCTCTCAGTTAGTGACCTCAATTTATTGTCATCCTTCCATATGCCGCCACTCATCCCGTCTCCCACGAGCCAACTCCTAGAGCTCCTTGCACTGCTACCTATTTCATTTCCGGCCAGCCTGCCTCTCTGATGTAATCAAGCCTCATCAAAGATCCATGCATGCCCTAAGTAGGTCTCTTGTCCCCAATCCCAAATGAAGAACGAGTATGCCTCAAGTTGACTTTTTGGTCAACTCCTTAAACCTGTCCTATCTAGGATTAATTAACTAAAGAATATTCCCCTTACCCTCATGAGCAAGTATGACTTACCCAAAGTCAACCTAGTGCCTAAAATAACTTCACATGAGGTATAGGGATGAAAAGGAAATTTAAAGCAAATCAATCAGAAACAAATAACAACCAATAATCTAAATTTAAAGTGCATAAACTATAAAAAGAAAATTTTTATAATAACACTACTCTTCAGAGAGTCACTTTGACTTTTGCCTTGGAATTGAACTTCTACCTTTGAATTTGACTTCTACCTTTAACTTGGACTTACAACCTTCAACTTTGATACTTTGCATCTTCACCCTTAAATGTATTGGTAATGCGAATATGGACTCTATATATTGTTGGGATTTGAGGTTGATAAGACTTCCAAAATTTTGATCAAAACATCGAATGAAGTGAAATACATTAAATCGGATATTCAAAACATTGAGGCACCAAGAACAGATGATCTTTTCATCTAGTATGTATGAAAAAACATACTTACAGAGTTCCCTTCAAGGAGTTGTTAAAGCTATTCAAGTGTTTAGCCTTTAGTGGTGTCCACACAAGCACCAAATGGTTGGATCTCCTCTTCAAAGCTCTTCACCTAGAGAGAAAGATAAGAAAGACGCGAATTTATACAACGCATGTATGGGCACCTTAAGTTGTGGTCGTTTTCCTCATATTTATAGACATTAAGTGTGTGAGTTTTTCATAAAACCCTCATAATTATGTCTATATCTACCGACATCTATAGACCTTATGTGTGTGATCTTCTTGGTCTATAGATGTCGGTAGATATAGACATAATATCTCACTAGTTAATAACTCTATAGACCCAAAAATATCTTATGGATTAACCTTTATTAATTATCTATATTAACTTATATATTAATTAATTAAGGATTGATTAAACCCAATCGATAGGTCGAGTTGCTAGCACATTGGGTGCCAAGCAACACCACGTACTCTAGGAGATATGAAGTATATAAGAACTCCCTTATAGAACCTTGTCATCATCAGTTACTATGCATGTATAATACTTTGTTCTCAAGAGACTCATGAATGTCTGAGGGTATTGTTATCTATCAAACCCTAATCGATCAATCAAGTTATTACTAATACGCAGATGAAATCATCGGGAACTCCTTCTTTGATATTTATACTACCTTGGCCAAGGATTTCATTGCATCTCATTCCTTGAGTCAACCTCCTCAAATATCAAGGGCATATGATTCCATCTTGACCACACAATCATCTTTGAGGACTTCATGGTGTATCCAATATATGACATTTTAGAGATTCTGTGGCTAAGGATTCATAAGCCATAATCAAAACACAGTCATCAATCCATAAGATGTCTTTGGTATCTCAAGTCAAAGGACCGCATATACAACCATGACATGAATCAACCTGATTGACAGTTAGGTATAATACCATTCATGGATTTATATAGAACAATTTAGTGAACTCTTTCTTCAAAGAGCACCCACTATCTATCCTTAGTGTCTCCACAGTAATGGCTACAAGATCAACCACACTCATCATATGAGTCGAATAAGATAGAGCTATTCTTTCCTAATAATTCGATGTCCTTCTCAATATCCTATGAATAGGAATGTTTAGAATATATGTTTAAAGACTAGTGATCATTGTATTATGATTTCATCATAATTCACTTAGACATTGCATGTGTTCATTGACTTCATTGCAAACATCACACACTAATGATAATGAATAACTTTCATTTCAATGAATATAAACGCGATACATGGAAGTGTGATTGGCTTATAGGTCATATACTTTCGATCATGGACTACCTAAAATTGTGTGGAATGTGTCTAGAATGATGCTCCTAACCTTTTAAATGATGAATGAAATGGAATTATATTTGATTAAAACTTAGCTTAAAAGTGATCACCTGGATGTAGAATTGTATGAGTTTTATACTAATCCTTGAAAACGCTTCTCAATGGTATAATGGCCTGCTAAATAAATATTAATTAGTCCCAAAATTCTAATAGTGATCAGTCCAAGAGGAAAAATCAAAACTGATTTTAGGAAGAGTCCAAAATGAAATCTTTAGAACTCAAAAATAAATTTTAAATAAAACCAAAACATATTTTAAACCTTAGTCTTAAAAATCAAATTTCTCAAATTCTAACTATATGAACAAATTTCTAAAACTAAATGATTACAAAATTTGAACATAAGTTCGAAATAGATTTCAAAGATTTCAAACGAACCCTAATCAGTTCCTAAAAATTCTAATTAGATTTAAAAAAAACTTGATCGCTATAAAAAAAGCTCCTTGGTTAGATCTCAAATTTTATCTCTAATGTTACCTTAGATAGAATTTCCAATCATCTGGAACAAGAACAATTCTGTTTAATAATAATATGGAATTAATAATGTAAGCAAAATCAGAATGTCAAAAATAAACTTAGAAACTACAAAAATAAAAAATAGAAAAAATAAATAAATTTGAAATTCAATCTAAAATCTGAGTGCCAAGAGAAATCAACAGACAAAAAATTTGATGGAAATTAAATAATAAAATAAAAGATATTAGAGAGAAAGAATAAAACTATTAAAAGATGAAAATAAAACAAAGAATGAAATTCAAAAGGGACATAAATAAAAAAATGAAAATCACAAATTGAAAACAAGGTTTAGAAATCATTAAATCAGAATCAATATGAAACTGAATTCTATTTACAAAGATTTGAGAAATCAGTTCAAAAATCAAAAATCAAAGAAAAAAATTTAGAAACCTAAAATTAGAAACTAAAATCCAAAATCAATTTACAAAAAAATGTGACCGAAATTCAACCAACAAAGAAACTACTTGAAATTGAAATCAAAAATAAAAATGAAGAAATTCAACTACGGCTGTTTTGAAGTGATTTCCACTAGAGATTGATTTTGGTGTCGATTAAAGAAGAAACTACCGTGAGAGAGCTTGAGAGAGATTTCTGTGAGTAGAGGAATGATTGTCGATGAGAATGCATGTGTGAGAGAGATTGATTGGCAATGGGAGAGGTGCTTAATTTGTCAACGCTGAGGGAGAGTAGGATTGCCATGTGAGAGAGGGGTAGAGAGAGAGAGAGTTAGTGAGAGACGTTGGGTTATTTAGGGTTTTTATTTTTTAATAATTTTTTTAAAAGTACCTTAAAAACAAAAAAATATCATTAGAGTTAGGAAGAGGAATAGAAAATAAAATAGAAAAACCAAAATTAAATTAAATTGAAAATGAAATCAAAGAAGATAAATTGACAAAAATAATTGATCCAAGAAATTAATTAAATAAGAGATAAATTAATTATGCTTTTAAAGCTTATTCTTCAAAGAGTTAGGAATTTAATGTCGATGAGGGTTAATTGCTCGAGCCATTAGTACTTGCTCCAACAAAGATATACCTTTCTTGAATTATTTTGGCTAAAATATCAATAAAGTTCTCAAATTACATGACATAGGATTTCATAAACATCAATAAATCAACAATGTAAATTATCAAACTGATATTGAACTACCAATGACTTGAATGATTTCAACCGATTTGAGTCTGATAGGAAGAAAGCTAGAGCAACTCTTTGTTTGAGCTTGATAGGAAGTGACAACCATGAGAGAGTGAAAGAGAAATAGGGAGAGAGAGGGACCAAACGACCATCATTTCCCCTTGAAAATGACCTGCCTCTCGAAGATATAGATGGAATTATTAGAAAATAATAGTTAGAAGATTCATTGTTAATACATATACTGTAACAATATATGTATCATGCATTTTTACAACATAGCAAGATGATCATGTAACTATGAATTTACGTATCTAAAGTAGGAAAATATAATATATGATATATAATAATATTATCTTGTATCATATGCTAATAGTATAGTTGTTTGATGTTCCTAGGTTGTGAGATTGATGGAAACTATGTTTTGTAAGGTTTAATGAGTTCCTAGAAGAATATTACAGCCCCTTGAGATGATATGTACGGCCACTGACAATGAAGACAACATGATAATAAGAAAAAATTAAGTACTTAAGAAAGATGTGATTGTCTATCTAACATATGGGAGGATGCTTCAGAGACCCTTGTCATATAATTTTCTTTAAATTAAATATAGCAATTTTACTTGATTTTTTTGGTTTTCCATGTATCCAGGACAATCTAGTAGCTCGTTATGAACCATTCTTGATTAAACCATCATATTCTTTGCATGCCATAGAAATGATAGAAAATATGAGTGAGCGTAGTCCTTTACTGTGATATTTGAATGATTCTTGTGCCCAAATTTGTTTCCACAAATTCTCCTCCTAATGACCACATTGATGAATTTTCATTTTCTATTGAATGGGTTAAATTGGCCAATACAATGAACAAGATTTCTATCATGTTCTGAGCCATTGATGTGACATTGGTATATTAGAAGAATCTGGCTCGACTAGTCCTTTTGTTGACTTTTTGATAACTCAATGACCTTTCAAGAATGTATTTCTAGAGTACAAAACTCATCATTGTTCAAAATTTTAATAATAAAATTGTGATTCCATTTCAAAGATGGGCTAAAGAAATAAATAATAGTGAATAAATTGTCTCAATAATGTTTAAAAATATGATATCATAATTTGGTTATTTGAATATGAATCTAACTTCTCCAAAATAATCATAGCTTATCAAATTGGTCACACATAATTTTCTTGCATGATTGCACACTTAAGATATGCTCGTATACCTATAATGTGCAAAAGACTTGTGTTCACATATTTTTGGATGAAAAATAAATACAAAATTAGAAGTTATGAATATTCAATTGAGGTAATTACTCGATTCTAAAGAATTTCTGGAGATGAAAAATTATTTTGTACTTTATAAGGCTATTACTTTATACAAATTGGGATAATTCAGTGGAAGAGTATGAGCACGAGACCAAGAAAAATACATGGAGCACGTGATCATGATACTAGGATATTAGGCTTACAGTCGTCCCCTCCTAAAGTCTGTTGAGGTATCAAAAAGGGTACTAAGCATGAATTCACAATGTTATCGGCCATTCAATAGAAATTATTTGGGAAAAACTTTCAAAAATCTTCATATTTTATAAGCAAATGATAGAAAATTTATCATTTTCTACCAAATCATGTTCTGATAAAATACATAAATCTTTTGGGTACTAGGTCATAACTTAAAAAAAATACTACATCAAATTCCTTGATATGCTCTTGAAATAATTTCTAATAAAAAAAAACACTAGGGTAAGTGGAATATCACTCAAGTTGTTACAAAATTGTGGGCCAGATGATATGCCTTCAGGTAATTCCCAAAAATATTGTGTAAGGTTTTTTGTCCATATGATATATCACAAGTATCTTTGCTTGAAACTTAATTTCAGAGTAGTGATCAGTTATGATCTTTTCTAGATTAAATCTTCTCAAGGGTTGCATACATTATAAAACTCCACTACCCAAAAATTTATGATGAACAAATGGTACCTTGAAAATCCATTGAGCAGAAAAAAATGAAACACTCTTTCTATTTACCAAAAATTTTATGCACATAACTCTGAAATAAAAAAATATATGACAAATTGGAATTAATCATTGAAATTTAAGTTCAAAATCACTTCCTAAATTTAAATTTAACTTAAAAATTTTCAACTATTATATATATATATATAGACGGTGTTGGGCCAAATTAATTTTTAAAAAATGATATTTGGACATATATTCTTAAATTATGAAACATTGAAAGCAATGAAATAATACATAGAAAATCAAATATCTATAAAGTGATGGCTAATGCAAATGAATTTCATTACACCATGTACTAAATTCCTATTATTCTATAAAAAAGTGCGTCATGTTATGCTAAAAAAATATCAACTTGTCTATTATTTATTAAAAATGTATGAGAAAAATACTAATTGAAATTCCATTGAGTATATTAGTGGCCAATACTTCTTACAAATCAAGTTAAAGTATGAAGCTGAGCCTTTCCAACAAGGCTTCGGAGGAGGTAACCATGATAAAGAAGGGGCGATGCAGCAAACCACATAAAAATATAAACTGGGAAGCTCCCAATTGCCTTGAAAGTCACAAGAGTTGGAGTTACATCTTTTTTATGACATAATGGCATGCACCCATCATTGAATCACTTATATCTTGTTTAAGTTTCACTGAAATTTAAATAAAAAAGATAATATATCCATGAATTTTTTGGCAAGTAGAAATTTTTCCGTTAAAACCTGAAAATCCATTCCATAAAAATATTCTTAATTCTATACAAAGAAATAATCGGAGAATATCATGATTAATTAACCTTAAATATTATTCAACTGACATCATATTTATTATTCAGTAATTTTTTCCATAAAAAATGATTCAAAAGGTTATCTTCTGAAACCATTTCCTTGATGATGAGATTGCATGAATTAATCAGAGAAATTTTAGATCATAGTACATCACCTGAAGTCACATAATCCCAAAAATTTGCAAAAAAATGAAAAAGTTTCAGAAATTCAATTCAACTGGTATGAATATAGGTTCAAAATAAAAGCTATGAATCATGAAGCACACAGTTTACATTAATATATTGTGATCAGAAATATAATCAGATTTGCAAAGAAAGACCTTTATTTGAAACCAAGATTTAAATCTAGAAGTTGATAGTACAAAACCAAAGCGTCCTAGTTCAATGCAATAGTAAAATTAATTACATAAATAAAACAAGTAACTAACTGATTTCATCTCCATTGATAATTAGTCTGAAAACACTACAAAATCAAAGTCATTGTCTTGTTTTTACTGACCCCTTAAAAAAATAGTTTTAAATATTTTTTGGTGATCATAAAGTACTACAATATTAAAATTTCTTGCTGTGTGACATACATAAATGAATTTGATGATGATCACTCATGATGAATATAAAACAATGATTTTTTAACATAGTATTCTTTAAAAAAGTGAAGAAAAATTTACTTATTTATATGACTAAAAATAAACCATATTTATATGCATACATATAAATATAATTATAAAGAACAAACTTAGTTTCATGGAACTTGAGGTGTGGGTATTCAACACATAAAATAAAAATTGATTAAATTTTTTGGTCTGAAACCAAATTCTTTTTAACTTAACTTAACCAAATTTTTATTCCACATTTTAAATGTCGCTGAAAATTTGGGATGAAAATTTATCTTAACTTTCGAAGCAAATGCATTTTTTAAGATATTTTTTTTCCTAATCAACACAAATCTCTAGTAAAACAGGTTTCATGAAATGGATAATCCACTTCTAATTTCTCAAATTGTTACTCAACATATTATGCTTACAAATAAAAAAATTTGTTCAACGGATCACCCTGACCTAGTTTTGAGGAAAGACTAAGCATTCAATTGGATCTACACTTGTCTATTTATGTGATGAATATAAGTTGTAGACCAATCAATTATCGCATATCCTCTTAAGAAAATATGACTTGCCATGAAAGGGTCTCATTTGACTACTCAACATGGAAAACGAATTGGCTTTTCACTTTCTAGAAAACCAAAGAAGACAGATTACTTTCATCTCTGTTGGCCCTTGTTCATTAACGGGAAGTGATGCCATTAATGGAAGCGAAGTAATCCATCAAGCTGCTCTATTGCTAAATTTTTTCCTAATTCATAGAACAGTTCGAGCCCTCAAACTGTTCCATTTCCTTTCGGATATGGATATTACTAAATTTCAGAAAAAAATATTATTATTTTTCGCTGTCTATGACTTTCTAATTTTTAATTCAACCAAAAATTATGGACGGTGAACCATCAGTGACGTCACATGCGCGTCGACTGATTTTGAGTATCAAGGAAAACAAGGAGAGCTTTCGGATTTCTCCAAACTCCAAAGCGTCAATTTCTGAAGACTTTCCCCATAACTTCCGACTAGTTTCCACCTGAGGAAAATCACAGGCCACTTGCTTCCAGTTCAGACACAATTCTACTCTATATAAACGACAGCTTTCCGCCACAGCAACAACACAGAAATGGCCGGAGAGCTTCTTCTTCTTCATCTGCTTCTTCCCCTTCTCCTCGCGTCTCCGTCCCACGGTATGCGGTCATGTTGTCTCTCTAAATCTTCATGCCCGCTTCGCTGTGTACAGAGTAAAGAACATAACGGGCATCTTCTTTTTTTTTCTTTTTTCTTGCCGGGTAGGTGCTGGTGGACCATGCATCCAGACCAGCGTGTGGGCGTCCGGATAACGGAAAGGTCTAGACATGGAGTTCGCGGTGGAAATTAAGAACAGCTGCTCCTGCGCTCAGAGGGAAGTTAAAGTCAATGCCCCCGGATTCGCTTCTCAGTCTCCGATAGATCCCATGATATTCCGTCGGGATCGAGATGTCTTTGTCGTCAATGGAGGAAACCCTATCGGCGGGGGGGAGGCCGTTAGATTCACATACTGGTGGGACCACGCGACGCGCTTCTCTCCCGCCGGATCGCTCCCTGCATGCTGAGGAATCTAGTGTAATATGGTGTATCTAGTGAATAATTTGCTGATGAATGATATGGTGTAGACGTTTAAATCCAGACGAGCACGAGGCACTGTGTTGCTGTTCGTCGTTCGCGAACCAGCCGAGTGGACTAACTCAACTCTGCTAAGAAATCAATATCAAGATAAAACATCCGGACCCAGTTCTCTCAGCCTCTCTCCCCCGGTCCCCCTCTCCGGCTCTTGGCCTTTCCCAATCTCATTTTCTCTCGATCTATCATTTCCTCCCTCTCTCTTTCACACACTCCGCTGGGGTCCTCCCTCTCTGAGTTCTCTCCCTAGCTCCTTGCTCCCCCCCGCTCACACTTGTTGGCCTAATCGTGGAGTGGACCCACGATGTCCGTGGAGTTTTCTTCAGCGTCAACCATGGCTGTTGGCCTAATCGTGGAGTGGACACACGATGCATAGTGGCGGCGTGGGCCACTAACGTTTAAAGCAGTTGTTTCCTTTCTCCTATAAATAGTGTACCTTGATTGAATGAAAAATACGAAGGGTTTTTGTTTGTAATCGGGAAGAAGGGTCGAGAGCTTGTCGGACTTCAACACTTACCCAGATCCGAGGAAGAGGCGAAACACTCAGCCTCCGAAAATTGACGAAGATGACGACTCCCACTCCCTCCTCCTTTCTGTCCTTGCTCCCGTCCCGCTCAGACGTCGCAGAGAACTTACCATGGACGAGATAATATGAACTTGAGATCGGAATTTAGAGGGAGTATTGAACACTCAAGATTAGAACAAACTAACAACTCCATGCAATTCAAGAACACACTCACTATTGTTTTGTCCACGTGGCGCTCCGGATCGCTGTTATAACTCCTTGATTCCAACGGCTGAGATTAAGTCTTCGCCGTTTAGAAAACTCCAGTAACGCTTCCACCGTTATTTGTGAGATCAACGGCTGGATTATCATCTCACAAAATCTTCCTTAATCCACGCCTAGTTCATCACCGCGACGCCCAATTTCTCTTGAATTTCTTCAAATTTGATGTGTCCTAGCGGTTTTGTAAACAAATCTGCCAACTGCGATTCCGTATTCACATACTCGATGTCCACATACCCTTTTTCCACGCAATCTCGGATGAAATGAAATCTCATCTCAATGTGTTTGCTTCGACCGTGTTGACTCGGATTCTTGCTCAGTGCGATGGCCAATTTGTTGTCAACGTATAACTTAAAAGGTCTCACCTTAATATTTAGTATTTCTTCAACGAATCGGATGATCCATATGCCTTGACAAGATGGAGCCGAGGCTGCAATATATTCAGCTTCACATGGTGATAATGCAACCACATTTTGCTTCACTGTATTCCAAGTGATAGTAGAATTCCCCATGAAAAATAATTGACCGGTTGTGGTCTTCTGATCGTCACTATTTCTAGCAAAATCACTTTCGCTAAAACCCTGAATAGAGTAATTCTCCTTCCCTCTCTCATATCTCAGTCCGAATGAAGATGTTCCTTTGATATATCTTAAAATTCTCTTTGCTGCACTCATACGCTCTGAACTTGGCTTGTTCATATACCTGCTCAGGTGATTCACACTGTACGTTATATCAAGTCGTGTATTTATCAAGTACTTGAGACTACCAATATGACTTCTGAATTGTGACGGATTTCCTTCATCTTCTTTTCCGTCTTTCACAAGTTTAAACCGAGCTTCCATCGGAGTTCTTGCTGAATTGTATTCGCTCATTTTGAATGCATGAAGGATAGTTTGGATATAGGATTTCTGATTAAGCCAGGTGCAAGATTCTTCATGCATGATTTCAATTCCTAAATAGGAAGTGAGTATACCCAAATCTGTCATTTCGAAAACCTATTTCATGCTTTTTTTGAACTTCTTTATTTTGCATGAGTTTGGCCCTGTGATGATCATATCATCAACGTACACTCCAATTATGAGTCTCTCTTGCATCACTTTCTCATAATACACTGCATAATCATTTTTGCTTCTCACAAAGCCCTTTTGTATCGATACTTCATTTGGCTTTGAATTCCAAGCTCTCGGTGCTTGTTTCAATCCATACAGAACCTTTTGCAATTTCAGTATATGATCCTCCTTCCCTTTAATTTCGAAGCCTTCAGGTTGAGATATATAGATGTCTTCCTTGATTTCCCTATTCAAGAAGGCTGTTTTAACATCCATATGATGTAATTCCCATTCTTCTTGTGCATCAATAGAAATTAAAATTCTGATGGATTCCATTCTCGCAACAGGGGAGAAGACTTTACCATAGTCTATTCCCTCTTTTTGAGAATATCCTTTCACTACCAACCTTGCTTTATACCTCACCACTTTTCCCATGCTGTCCTTCTTCACCCGAAACACCCATTTCACTCCAATTGGTCTAATGTCTTTCCTCGGTTTGACTGCAGTCCACGTATTGTTTCTCAGTATTGTTGAAATTTCTTCCTTCATTGCATCTCTCAACACTTCTTGTTTTTCAGCCAAGGAATAAGAAGATGGTTCTTCAGCGAAGAGAAGACTGAATTCACTACATAAGAGGTTAGTTTTTTCATAAATTGACTGTATGGATCTATACCTCACTGTCTCTTCTTCTTCATAATCTTCGGACTGACTGAGCTCCCTTTCTCTTGACTCGTTGATTTCTGACTCTTCTCTTGGTCCTTCAACCAGTTCTCTTCCACCTTCTTCTAATCCTATGACTTGAAGCATCTTTGAAGGACACAATGAAAGTTTTCTCAATTTATTTTGTTCACTGAATTCAAAAGACTTTGTCTCAGTAAATATCACATCTCTGCTGATATGAATTTTGAAAGTGACAGGATCTAAGCATTTGTAGGCTTTTGATCCACTTTCATATCCCATAAAACCATGCATTTGCTTCTGTCCTAGAGTTTTGAGAGTCTTCCAGTGGTTTTGACAAATACCACTGAACCGAATATTTTAAGATGACTCACATTTGGTTTTCTTCCATTCCACTTCTCATAAGGTGTCTGTCCTTTTACCCTTTTAGTTGAAGATATATTAAGCACATATACACACGTACATGATAGAACACTCAAGATTAGAACAAACTAACAACTCTATGCAATTCAATAACACACTCAGTGTTGTTCTTAATACCGCTCACTCACTCAGGCATTACATCAAACACCAATTTATAGAAAATATGTAAAGAAACCGATGTAACAGTTTTGTCCACGTGGCACTCTGGATCGCCGTTATAACTCCTTGATTCCAATGGCTGAGATTAAGTGTTCGCCGTTTAGAAAACTCCAGTAACGCTTCCATCGTTATTTGTGAGATGAACGGCTAGATTATCATCTCACAGCGGCGAGGCGGTACTCGTGTATTGTCCAATTGGTCTTGCTGACTTTTTGGGTGCTGGAGGGAGCCATGAGGCCGACAACCCATCTGGCGGCCTCGGCGTAGTCATTTTGGATGGCACGGAAGAGCTGCAGGTGGATGTTCTACATGAAGGAGAGGGTCACCAGGTCCTCGCTTGAAGTAGGAGTGCGCCAGAGCTCCCTTAGTGCTCGTCCTCTACCGTCCCTTCTACCGCACCATGGACGTCAGTAGCTCCTAGCTGATGCCCCCCTCCACATCCAGAAACTCCTGCTCGCCGTAAATCCTGCCTAGCCCACGCTTCCGTCGCTGTCCAATGTCAGCGGCACCACTGCATGTATACCAAATCGCTCTAACTCATTCGCACAAGTCAACTCTAACTCTTTTTTGGCTAGAACGCCTACCATTTGCAAGAAGATGAGCCCCCGACAATAGATATCGAATCTGTCCGACACGTTCATTTGCAGCAGAACACATCGCAGGATGTTTATAGTCTATGAAAGGTGTAGGGATTTAAGAAGTTTAATACTACCATCGGAGAAGATGAACCTTCTGAGCCTTGATGTCTCTGTCCAAGATTCCCATGGAATGGAGCGAGTGGCTTTGTAAAAGGAGATTTCTTCAATCCCCACGAGGACCCCACGCACGAACACGAACACGAACACGAACACGAACACGAACGCGAACACGAACACGAACACCGAGAGTGTTTTTGAACGGTTCATTCGCCGACAGAACGAGTTCGTTCGTCCCGAAAAAATGTTCCATAGTTCCCTAAGAGCGCTAGTTTAGGCCAAAAGGAAAAATCTAAAGTGCATGTTGATTATGACTCCATGAAGCTTGACTGTAAAGGATAACCTTGATGACCCAAAATCCTCAGGTTGATGAATACACACAATCACATGTCAAAAGTATTTCTTTACTCAATTAATTGATTATTTAACTTATCTTGAGTGAAAGAGTTGAAATCTACTCAGAGTTACATCTGATATTGACACCTCTTTGAATTCAATCCAATTTCACAGATAAGTGGAAGTTCTTTCTAGCAAATCAAATCACAAACAAATCGAAGTCCAAATGTGGGAAAAATCAATGAGCGAAGCTTGAGATACAATATCCCAACTAAGGAGAGAGAGGAAATGAGGGAAAACAATGAAGTTCTCTTTATCCAAGATTCTAGAATTATATATAACCCTAAATGGTGATAGACTAATTAAAATAAGATCAAACTAACCTAGAGTTTCCAATAAATGATCCAATCAGTTTCGCCGATTTATTGATTTTTCATTCTAAATTTTTTTTGCATGTTTTAGCATTCTAGTGAATTCTCTCCAATCTCTCATTGAATTCATAATCTCTTGGGCTTAAAATCTATAAACGAAAATCTTCAAGAGATTTTCAAGTAAGTTTAGAACTTAAAATCTTCAAGAGATTATAGGTATTTTTGTGTGGCAAGACCACGTTAGCCCACAAATATGTCCTTAAAAATCACTGTGAGGGCTTAAAAAATGCAAGAAAAATCCTTAAGACTTAAAAATTTCATATATTTCCAAATATAATTCGTCTCTGCTTCGATTTTCGTCATTACGTCATAGATTTACTTATTTACTATTCTTTGCCATTTTATTTTAGGATAGAATCATAGAATTTAACATCTATTTATAAAAGTTAGCTAATTTACTTATAAAAGTCAAACTAGGGCAAATTGAAAGTTGATTTCAAATGAATTATCTTTATTATTCATAAATAGATTCATATAAATATTAAAAAATAACACCTCAATAGATTAAGGCTAATATAGAGTTAATTTTTTTTTAAAGTTAGGCTTGCAAATTTTCACAAATTAGTCATAAATAAAGCAGTTTGATCGTGTTAATTTAAGATAAATTGCAAATAAGTCGTGGAAATTCACTACAAACATGGTAATATCATTGTATTTAAGAAATGTAATAGCTAATAATGTTATCATGTTATCAAGTTATTGTGAGAACAAATGGTGTGTTATAATCAACTTGAAGTGCTAGTAGACAAGAATCACACCATTGCGATTCCATGTGAGGAAAAAATGAGGCAAAGTGAGGGCCTACTGAGGGGAGAGGGAACCTTATACAAAAAGAGAAGTAGACCCACTTGAGTAGGCCTAATTGTTCAAAATGTCAAAATATAATAACAAGTTCCAATAAAGAAACAAGATATAAATGATAGCATGAATTCAAGATGTTAATTCACTTCAAAGTTAAACACATGGCGTGCAAAATTCATATAATTTTTATTTGTGTGGTCAAAGTCTTCTATGTTTTAGAGACATCATAATATTTCATGAAATTTGACGAAAACATTATTTTATAGCTACTTTTAGATGAAATATGTTTGATCGTTTTCAAGGTCAAACATCCAAAAAGAGCTATCTTTGATCATAGTTTTGATTGACTATGTCTAATCATGTTTTTTCTATTTCTACGTTGCAAATCTCAAGTGAATTTTACTATATAAAGAACAAGCCACCAAAAAGGATTCAATAAAGTTAAGTTTTAGGTGTCATTGTTAACTTTTCAGGTGAATTTTATGAAACTGTTTAAGGTTTCAAGCTTACATGAATTTTCTAGTTTTAATGGAATTTTTAGTCATTTTTCAAAATGAAAAAATAGAAAGAAGAGGGCGCACTACAACAATAGCTAATGTGACATACTATGTTAGGTAGTGGACCACTAAGCACTGAGGCATGCAAGAGCTTAATTGTGGCTAGCATGATGGTTATGTGGGAACCTATGTGGCTTGGAGATGTAGTGCAGCACAACACTTTGAAAAAGGAAGTAAATAAAATAAAAGATTTGTGTGAATTTTCAAGTTCTTTATATTTGGGAAAAACTTGTATCTTGGAAATAATTTTTTATGTTTAAGATTTTGATTACTAGGGGACTAAAAGTGGAGATTGATGTTGCACACTTGAAGGTATTGGCATGGTGTGATGTTTCATTGAAGCTCCATTTCACTTTAAGGAGTTTGGGTTAGTGGTGCAACATCACTTGCTCAATTTTAACCATTGGATAGCATCATGGAAAATGATGGTTCTTTCATTTTAGTCAAAACCTTGATTCCCTTATTTTTGGACAGTGGGGATTATGCCCCACATGAAGAAGGGACGTGGAAATACCTTTATATCTTATCTTAAGCAGGGAAAAATTGACGAATGAACTTTTATGCAGGCTCGCCATCATTCATGAGACGTGGAAAAACTTATAGCCAACATATGTCACATATGGAGATCCAACATCCCTGATAATAATCACTAACATGTATCTATTAACAATTCCAAGACTTTTAAAAAAAACATTTCGCTGGGATATCTTAATGATTTTATGTTCTTCAGTTTTATGCAAGGAATGAGCTCAAGAAGTCAAAAAATTGATGAAAGTTTCCAATAAAACTCACAAAGAGGAATTATGAAATGAAAAGCATTGATCCAAATATAACACAATCCATTTCATGGTAGATACAGGTGAGTTTGCTGATATTGATGATAATCAATAACACAACATACCTTGATTTTTCATTTGACGTGAAACAATGACAAATGCCTTTTGGATATTTTTCTTGTTCCACCCCCACAATCATTACCTCTCTCCTTAGGATGGAATTTCACTCTATGCGTTTGTTATTTTGTTGTGTTGGAACCCCCATGGCTAGGCTTTATATAATACACTCCATACGCTAATTGAGGTGATCACATTAATATCACTATTTATTCATAATTGCACATATGTCCAATTAGAGTAAAAAAGTCACTCTATAGAGTTTGATTCTAAAAAAATATTTCATGTATTCAGAAGATTCATAAGATTTCACAAGATGAGCGGCTAGACAGAGATGGTCTATCTGCTTCTTCTTCCTCTTCTTCTCCATTGTCATGTTTTGGCTACGCCACTCGTAAACATGCCTTTAGTTGTCTTCTTTTTCTTCCTCTTCTTATTCAAATTAGCATTCCATGGAGAAAAGAAGATGATGTGTATCTTTTCCCCTTATTTCTGTGCTAGCAGGTCCTTGGAAATTGTGTATCCAAGTTTTGCATATCAGGTTCTGCGATAATATGTTGTATATAAAACGTATGCTTGTATTTGATGGATGTGCTTGAATGCATAAGCTTGAATTGGGTTTCCTTGTTGCTTGATAATTATTATTAATAATTAATACTGTAATGATAATTATTACTAATACTGTAATGATGATATGTCTTTCCTCTCCCTTGTTGAATAACATGATTCCACCACAGGAATCAATTATTGCTAGCAAGACAGATTACTTTCATCTCTGTTGGCCCTTGTTCATTAGGGGAAGTGATGCCATCAATGGAAGCGAAGTAATCCATCAAGCTGCTCTATTGCTAAATTTTTTTCCTAATTCATAGAACAGTTCGAGCTCTCAAACTGTTCCATTTTCTTTCGGATATGGATATTACTAAATTTCAGAAAAAAATATTATTATTTTTCGCTGTCAATGATTCAACCCAAATTATGGACGGTGAACCATCAGTGACGTCAAATTATGCGCGTCGACTGATTTCGACTATCAAGGAAAACAAGGAGAGCTTTCGGATTTCGGAAGGCGTCAATTTCTGAAGACTTTCCCCATAACTTCCGACTAGTTTCCACCTGAGGAAAATCACAGGCCACTTGCTTCCAGTTCAGACACAATTCCACTCTATATAAACGACAGCTTTCCGCCACAGCGACAACGCAGAAATGGCCGGAGAGCTTCTTCTTCTTCATCTGCTTCTTCCTCTTCTCCTCGCGTCTCCGTCCCACGGTATGCGGCCATGTTGTCTCTCTAAATCTTCATCGCCCGCTTCGCTGTGTACAGAGTAAAGAACATCACGGGCATCTTCTTCTTTTTTCTTTTTTTTTGCCGGGCAGGTGCTGGTGGACCATGCATCCAGACCAGCGTGTGGGCGTTGTTGGCGATAGATCGGTTTGGATGCGGAATTCTCGGGAGGATTTAGACACTCACGATTGGAAACAAACTCTCAAATGTACTGAAAACAAGAACACACTCAATGGTATTTTTCATATACCGCACTCATACATAGGCATTTCATCGAACACCTATTTATAGGAAGAAGAAAGAAAAAACGGTCGTAACGGCTTGGTCCACGTGGCGCGCGCATCTCCGTCATAACTCCACTTTGTAGACGGCTGAGATTTAATCTCTTCGATAGTAACTGAAGATAACGCCGAAGCCGTTGTTTGTGAGATGAACGGCTGGATTAAAATCTCACAAACTCTTCCTTAATCCAAGCTTAGTTCATCATCGCGACGCCTAGCTTCTCCCGAATCTCTTCAAATTTGACGCTTCCCAACGATTTTGTAAAAGAATCAGCTAGCTGTGATTCCGTCTTCACGTATTCAACCTTCACACACCCTTTTTCCACACAATCCCGGATGAAATGAAACTTTGTTTCAATATGTTTGCTTCGTCCGTGCTGACTTGGGTTCTTGCTCAATGCAATAGCCGATTTGTTGTCGACTTCAACAAATCGGATAATCCATAGGCCTTGGCAAGTAGCAGTCGAGGCTGCAATGTATTCCGCTTCACACGACGATAAAGCCACTACATTCTGCTTCACAGTGTTCCGAGTGATAGCAGAATTCCCAATGAAGAATACATGTCCGGTTGTACTCTTCCGATCACTTCTATCTCCAGCAAAGTCACTGTCGCTGAAGCCTTGAACAGAGAAATTCCTCTTTCCTCTCTCATATCTTAATCCGAATGATGATGTTCCTCGGATATACCTTAGGACTCTTTTTGCAGCACTCATATGTTCCGAGTTTGGATTACTCATATACCTGCTCAAATAATTCACACTGTAGGTTATATCTGGTCGAGTATGTATCAAATACCTGAGACAACCGATTAAGCTCCTGAATTTTGATGGATTCTCCTTGTCTTCTCTTCCTTCCTTCTCAAGATTCAGCCGCGTTTCCATAGGAGTTCTTGCTGAATTGCACTTACTCATGTTGAAAGAGTGAAGTATGGTCTCAATGTATGACTTCTGAAAAGCCAAATGTGAGATGATTCATGCTTAATTTCGATGCCTAGGTAAGTACTCAGTATCCCCAAATCTGTCATTTCGAAACATTCTTTCATGCTTTCCTTAAATTTCTTGATTTTGCTGGAATTTGGACCTGTGATGATCATATCATCGACATACACCCCAATTATGACTCTTTCATGCTTCTCCTTCTCATAGTACACTGCATAATCATTTTTGCTCCTCACAAACCCTTTTATCATCAGTACTTCATTCAATTTTGAATTCCAAGCCCTCGGTGCTTGTTTCAAACCATATAGCGCCTTTTTTAATTTCAGTATATGATCTTCTTTCCCCTTGACTTCAAAACCTTCAGGTTGAGATATATAGATATCTTCCTTGATTTCCCCATTCAAGAAAGCTGTCTTGACATCCAAATGATGTAATTCCCACTCTTCTTGTGCAGCAATAGCTATCAAGATTCGGATGGATTCCATCCTTGCAACCGGGGAGAAGACCTCACTATAGTCTATTCCCTCCCTTTGAGCATATCCCTTAACCACTAACCTTGCTTTATGCCTCAAAATCTCTCCCTTGCTGTCCTTTTTCACCCGAAACACCCATTTCACTCCAATTGGTTTGATATCACTCTGTGGTTTAACCATAGTCCACGTCTCATTTTTTAAAATTGATGACATTTCTTCCTTCATTGCTTCTTTCCACTCCTTTTGTTTTGCAGCCAAGAAGTAGGAGGATGGTTCTTCGTTGAATAGGAAACATGTTTCATTGCACAAGAGGTTGGTTTCATCATAGATAGATTGAATAGATCTATACCTCACTGTCTCTTCCTCTTCTGAGTCTTCCGGTTGACTGAGATCTCTCCCTCTTGACTCATTTATCTCCAATTGTTCACTTTGTTCTTCCAGTGAGTCTCTTTCACCTTCTTCCAATCCTGAGATTTTAAGAAAATTTGAAGAACATAAAGTAAACTTACCCAAATTACCTTCTTCACTGAATTTAAAGGTTTTTTTTTCATCGAATATCACATCTCTACTGATGTGAATTCTGAAATTGGCAGGATCTAGACATCTGTAGGCTTTCGATCCAGCTTCATATCCCATTAGCACCATGCATTTACTTCTATCTTCAAGTTTTGATAGCCTTCCAGTGGTTTTGACAAAGACAATTGAACCGAAAATCCTTAAATGACTCACATTTGGTTTTCTTCCATTCCACTTCTCATACGGTGTCTTTCCTTCCAGCCCTTTTGTAGAAGACCTGTTAAGAACATAAACACATGTACTAACTGCTTCACCCCATAATTCCAGGGGTAATTCTTTCTCTTTCAGCATACTCCTTACTAAGCCCATGATTGTTCTATTTCTTCTCTCAACTACGCCATTTTGTTGAGGAGTATAGGGGGCAGTGAGTTGTTTTTTAATCCCACTCTCATCACACAATTTTCTGAATTCATCTGAGGTGAATTCTCCCCCTCGATCACTTCTTATACACTTTATTTTCACTCCTTTCTCAGCTTCAGCCATCGTTTTAAATTTCTTGAATTGTTCAAAGGCCTCTGACTTCTCTTTGAGCAGAGCCACCCACATACACCTTGAGTAATCATCCACAATTAAGAAGAAATATCTCTTTCCTCCTAATGTTTGTGGGTTAATAGGACCACAGATGTCCATATGAAGTAATTCAAGAACACTCAAAGCTCTATATGATGAAGATGAAAAAGAAGTTCTTGAGTGTTTACCTGAGATGCAGTGAGCACATACCACATTCGGATTTCGGAATTTTGGAAGACCTTTCACTAGATCTCCTCTTATCATATCCTGTAGAGTGTAAAAACTCTGATGGCAGAACCTTTTGTGCCATAACCATGCTTCACTTGCTTCTTCCTCAATCAAATTACACCTCTCTTTTATGTTAATCATCATTTTGTACATATTTCCTGACGTTTTCTTTGTCTTGGTGAGGAGTCTACCTGATTTGTCATGAACCGTGAGGAAGCCACTGCTCAAGAAGGTTTTACAACCTTGTTCATCTAACTTTCCCAGGCTAAGAATGTTAGTTTTTAAATCAGGTAAGTAAAGAACATTTGGAATAGTTAAAACTTCACCGGTTTTGAGGGTGACAGATATATCACCCTTACCTTCATAGGGAATTGACGATCCATCACCGAATTTAACTTTACCTTTCTTGTTCTCATCAATGTTATCAAAGAACACCTTCTTTCCTGTCATATGACTGCTTGCTCCCGTGTCAAGATACCACATACACTCATCATGTGGGTTATTTGTTCCTTGTAGCAGTAGTTCCCCACACTCATCAGACACAACCATCATAAGGGCCGATTCTTCTTCGGTTTCTTCTGAGATATTCACCTTCTCTTCTTTACCTTTCTTTTTGTGTCTGAATAGCACTCATCCGCGAAGTGTCCCATTTTTTGGCAATTGTAACACTTTACTTTTGACTTATCAAACGACTTTCTCTCTTCTTCCTCTTTGTCATTCTTTGAGAATCTGCCTCGTCCGCGGCCTCTTCCTCTCCCTCTGCTCGTTCCTCTTCCTCTTCCTCTTGAAGAAGACCCTCGATCGGTCTTCTTGGACTAATTAAAAGCCCGAGTAAGTAGGACTTGCTCTTCTTCCCTTGAATCTCTCTCTTGGAGTCTCTGTTCATGCACTCTCAAAGACCCGATCACCTCATCAACACTTAATGCTCTCATATTTCCAAATTGTTCAAGAGAAAAAGTTAGAGAGTCATACTTCACCGGCATTGATCGGAGGAGTTTCGCCACTGCTTCTTTCTCCTCCAAACGCTCTCCCAAATCCCTTAATTCGGAGATGATTTTGGTGAAGCGAGATGAGAAGTCGCTTACCTTCTCATCTTTCTTCATCGCAAGATTCTCGAATTCTCGCCGCAATGACTGGATTTTGGACTTAACAACATGATCTACTCCCACGTGGAGTATTTTGATCGTTTCCCAATTCTCCTTTGCGGACTTCTTGACATCCAACTGAAAAGAAACAGACTCGGAGACGGAATTTAGGATGGCCGAGAGAGCTTGCCGATCCTTTTTCCGTTTAGTTTCGATTCCGGTGATGGAATCCCATAATCCGTGCGCTTCCAAGTAAACTTCCATCCTCATTGCCCATAGGCGATAGTTGGTGGATGTCAGTGCAAAGATTGAAGACGTCACTGCTTCAATTCTTGGCACAAGTTCTTGAATGGTGCTTGAATCACTTCCGGACGAACCTCCTTTCTTCGGCATCTCAAAGATTTTGAACGAGGCTCTGATATCACTTGTTGGCGATAGATCGGTTTGGATGCGGAATTCTCGGGAGGATTTAGACACTCACGATTGGAAACAAACTCTCAAATGTATTGAAAACAAGAACACACTCAATGGTATTTTTCATATACCGCACTCATACATAGGCATTTCATCGAACACCTATTTATAGGAAGAAGAAAGAAAAAACGGTCGTAACGGCTTGGTCCACGTGGCGCGCGCATCTCCGTCATAACTCCACTTTGTAGACGGCTGAGATTTAATCTCTTCGATAGTAACTGAAGATAACGCCGAAGCCGTCGTTTGTGAGATGAACGGCTGGATTAAAATCTCACAGGCGTCCGGATCACGGAAAGGTCTGGACATGGAGTTCGCGGTGGAAATTAAGAACAGCTGCTCCTGCGCTCAGAGGGAAGTGAAAGTCAATGCCCCCGGATTCGCTTCTCAGTCTCCGATAGATCCCATGATATTCCGTCGGGATCGAGATGTCTTTGTCGTCAATGGAGGAAACCCTATCGGCGGGGGGGGGAGAGCGTTAGATTCACATACTGGTGGGACCACGCGACGCGCTTCTCTCCCGCTGGATCGCTTCCTGCATGCTGATGAATCTAGTGTAATATGGTGTATCTAGTGAATAATTTGCTGATGAATGATGTGGTGTAGACGTTTAAATCCAGACAAGCACGAGGCACTGTGTTGCTCTTCGTCGTTCGCGAACCAGCCGAGTTGACTAACTCAACTCTGCTGAGAAATCAATCACAAGATAAAACATCCGGACCCAGTTCTCTCAGCCTGTCTCCCCCGGTCCCCCTTCTCCGGCTCTTGGCCTCTCCCACTCTCATCTTCTCTCTATCTATCATTTCCTCCCTCTCTCTTTCACTCCCTCCGCTGGGGTCCTCCCTCTCTGAGTTCTCTCCCTAGCTCCTTGCTCCCCACCGCTCACACTTACCCAGATCCGAGGAAGAGGAGAAACACTCAGCCTCCGAATATTGACGAAGATGACGACTCCCTCTCCCTCCTCCCTTCTGTCCTTGCTCCCGTCCCGCTCAGATGTCGCAGAGTACTTACCATGGACGAGGGAACTTGGTTGTTTTTTTTTTTCTGGGAGGGGGAGAGGGGGAGAGGCGGCGAGGTGGTACTTGTGTATTGTCCAGTCGGTCTTGCTGACTTTTTGGGTCCCGGAGGGGGCCATGAGGCCGACGACCCATCTGGGGGCCTCGGCGTAGTCATTCTGGATTGCGCGGAAGAGCTGCAGGTGGAGGTTCTACATGAAGGAAAGGGTAACCAGGTCCTCGCTTGAAGTAGGGGTGCGCCAGAGCTCCCTTGCGCTCGTCCTCTGCCGTCCCTTCTACAGCACCATGGACGTCAGTAGCTCGCAGCTGAGCCCCCCTCAGCCCAAATCCCGCCCAGCCCACGCTTCCGTCGCTGTGTTGGCTTTGAAAAGCCTCTAGCTACCTCAGAAATACACTCGGGAGAGAAGAATGTAGAGAAGAAGGAAGAACTCTACTCTTTTTTTTGATGTTTTGGTTCATACATAGGAGCCCTTTATATAGGCAGCAAATCACAAGAAGAGAGGGGGGGTTAGGTAACACTTGACACGAGTGGCCTTGGCATTTCCGTAACGCTTGGGCGTTATATTCCAAAAGTAACGGACTGCTGGACAAAAATGCCACGCTGAGACAGCTCAACAGTCTCCTCCTTGGCTCAGCTCCTCTATGCAGACCTTGACAATGCCAAGACGCTCACGCATCCTAGAAATTTTACTCTTCCAAGTGATTTAGTGAGGATGTCAACCAGCTGATCCTCAGTCCTAACATAGTGCACCTGAATCTTCTTGTCTTCTACATACTACCGTATGAAGTGATGACGGGTGTCGATGTGTTTCGTACGGCTGTGTTGTACTGGATTTTTGGTCAGGACAATGGCTGACTTATTGTCCACGAGCAGCTTCACCATTGTTTCATTAATCCCGCTCAATTAACTGACCAATCGATTTAGCCACATTCCTTGACACGCTGCAGCAGTACCAGCAACGTACTCTGCCTCACATGACGATAAAGCAACCGTCTTTTGCTTTTGAGATGCCCAACTGATCAGCATGTCACCGAGGAAGAACACTTGTCTTGAGGTGCTTTTCAGGTCTTGCTCGTCACCAGCAAAATCACTGTCACTGTAGCCTACCAGTCTTGCCTTCGATTGACCCTTCAAATACTAAGCCATAGCCAATTGTCCCTCTCAAGTACCTTAGTACTCGTTTTAGTGCCGTGAGATGTTCTACGGTTGGCCGCTCCATGAACCTGCTTAGGAAGCCCACGAGTAAGTCCAGGTCAGGACAGGTATGAGTTAAATACCTTAGGCTCCTTATAAGGCTTCCAAAAAAGGTTGAGTCAACTAATGGGCCTTCTTGTTGACTGAACTTCATTTGAGCTTCTAGAGGGGTTTGCGCTAGATTGCACTCTTCCATTTTTGCAAAGGACAAGATGCTTTTGGCACAATTTCTCTGAGATAGAGTAATCCTACCTCCTTCTTGGCTTACCTTAATGCCCAAATAGGAACTTAGTTGTCCAAGATTACTCATCTCAAAATAATGCTTCATCTGCTCTTTGAATTTAGTGATGTCACTATCTTTCTCACCTGTGACAAGGAGATCATCCACATAAACCCCTATGATTAAGTGAATTTGATCCGAGAACTTCAAGTAAATTCCTTGTTCATATGTGATCCTTTTGAAGCCAAGTGAGACTAGGCAGTTGTGCAACTTGAAGTACCAAGCATGAGGGGCTTGCTTGAGCCCATAGAGGGTCTTCTTCAATTTTAGAACATGAACTTATTTTCCTTCCACAATGAAGCCATCCGGTTGCTTGACATACAGCTCTTCATGTACTTCTCCATTCAAGAAAGCTGATTTTACATCTACATGATGTAACAACCAGCTATGTTGAGCGACAATGACAATTAAAACACAAATTGATTCAATTTGAACCACCGGAGCAAATACCTCATCGTAGTCAATACCATGCTTCTAAGAGTAGCCTTTGACATCTAATCTTGCTTTGTACCTCACTACATCTCCATCTGAGTTTCTTTTAACTTTAAATATCCACTTGAGTCCAATCGGCTTGCATCAGATCGGAGGTGGTACTAGCTCCCAGGTGTTGCTTCGATCTATGGCTTGCATCTCCTCTATCATGGCTTTCTTCCATGCCTCCTCACGGGAAGCTTCTTCATAACTCATGGGCTCATCAGTAGAAACCATGCACTCATCTATGGGTGGAGGAATTGGGCTGGTCTCCTCATACAATTGTGCAATTGTCTTTACCCTTGTAGGTTCACTTTGCTCAGACTTTGAAGGGGTGACAAAAGTGGGCTCAGGTAGCTGCACTTCACTATCTTCTTCTTTCTCTTTAGAGTAGCTTTGATATCCTTCTTCTTGATTAGAAGACATCATAGGGAAAAAGGTAAGATCCGGAACATGCTCCCCCTTCCTTTCCCAATTCCACTGCCCACCTTCTTCAAAAACAGCATCTCGGCTAACATGCACACTCCCATTGATCGGGTCAAAGCAGCAGTAGGCCTTAGAGCCAACTTCATACCCTATGAAAACCATAGGAGTGCTGCGATCTTCGAGCTTCTTTTGTGGCATCTTAGTGCACTTCACATGCACAAGGGAGCCAAACACCCTTAAGTGGGCAATTGAAGGCTTACGGCCAGTCCAAATCTCATATGGAGTCAACCCTTGGAGACTATGAGTGGAGGAGCGATTAAGTAGGTAAACAAGCGTACTTAGTGCTTCTCCCCACAGTTCACGGGGTAATTTCTTCTCTTTCAACATGCTTCGGACTAAGGACATAATTGTCCTGTTCTTCCTTTCCACCACGCCGTTTTGTTGAGGAGAGTAAGGGGCAGTTAACTGTCGTTTAATACCGTGTGACACACAAAATGAAGTGAATTCATCAGAGTTAAATTCACCTCCTCTATCAGTCCGAAGACACTGGATCTTTACCCCTTTCTTTGCTTAAACAAGTAGCTTAAACTTCTGAAAGTGAGATAGTGCCTGAGACTTGAGCTTCATCATAGCCACCCACATTAGCCTCGCGTCGTTGTCCACAATTAAGAGGAAATACTGGCTTCCCCCTAATGTGGGTGGGCTAATTGGACCACAAATGTCTGCAAAGACTAACTCAAGTGGCGCATTAGCTCTAAAAATTGTTGTTTTTGGAAATGGTATCCTGGATTGCTTTCCTGCGAGACAGCAGTGGCAGAGTTGGGTAGGGAGAATAATTGGAGGAAGTCCTTTGACCAACTTTTTCGTAGCCATCTTCTTCAAGAAATGATAGTTCAAATAGCCATAGCTGAGGTGCCATAGCCGACTTGAATTATCATCTGCCTTCGTGAGGAGACAATTGTCTACAACTTTGAGCTTAAGCAAGTATAATCTTCCTTCTGTGCGATGGACTTGTGCCAATAGAGCACCATCCCGATCATGGATGGTAAGCCGGCCTCCAAACATAGTCATCTTGCATCCTTCTTCATCTAGCCTCCCAAGATTGAGTATGTTAGCACACAATTTTGGGACAAAGAGAACATTACCAAATGAAAGTCTTTGTCCATCTTGATGTAGTACTACCACACTGCCACGACCTTTGATTTCAACACGTGAATTATCCCAAAATTTCACAAAACCTTCAGCTAATTCATCAAGAGTAGTGAAGAAATTTTGTTGACAAGTCATGTGGTTTGTGGCGCCTGTGTCGAGCTACCACAGATTAGAAGCGTGATGATCAATCTCGGATCCTTGAAGCAATGAATCACTTCGAGCTTCTTCAATGGCCATGAGGAGGGAGGACATAGCAGCCGGAGCTGGTGCTTGTGGAGTTTGCACCAAAGTTGGAGCCGAGTTTGTCACATAAGCCCTATCCTCTCGTTCCCTTTTAGGATTCCTACACTCGTAGGCAAAATGGCCATACTTTTGACAATTGTAGCACTGAATGGATGATTTGTCAAAAGTCTTCTTCTCTTTCTCCTCTTCATTCCCTGAATGACGTCCTCGGCCATGACCTCGGCCCCTGCCTCTGCCACGACCGCGATGACGCCCTCGGCCGCGAGATGAGGACTCCTCCTCACTCGTCAATTTCGTCTTGTTTAGTGCCTTGGCTAGGAGGGTTTGTTCCTCTTCATGAAATTCCCTTTCTTTGAGCCGCAGATCATGAAATGTAAAAGAGCCAATAATCTCATCAAGGCTCACCTTGTCTAGATTGGCGTATTGCTCAAGAGAGAGAGAGAGAGAGAGAGAGAGAGAGAGAGTGAGAGCATCAAATTTTGATGGTGTTGCTCGCAAAAATCGCCGCACGACATCCTTCTCATTCATTTCCTCTCCCAAATTCCGTAATTCGGAGATGATGAGTGTGAATGTCATCGCGAAATCCGCTATGGAGTCAATTTTGGCCATAGTGAGCATCTCAAAGTTTCTCTTGAGACCTTGTATGTGTGACTGAATCACTCTGTCAACGCCGAGATTCCTTTCCCGTAGAATCTCCCAATTTTCTTTTGCATTCTTCTTAGCATCGAGAATGCCTAGCATGTCTTCTGGGATGCCGCTAATGATTGCCGAGAGAGCCATACGATCCTTCTTCTTGGTGACATTTTCACCGATCACAGTTTGCCATAGATCATGAGAGTCGAGGTAGACTTCCATGGACATTGACCAAATGCGGTAGTTAGTCTTCGAGAGCTTGAGAGATGGCATCGGCGCCGTCGTTTCTTCGCCATGGGCACCAGAGGTGCTTGCTTTTGCCATGCTAGATCCCAAAGGATTGATTGGCTATGATACCACTTGTTGGCTTTGAAAAGCCTCTAGCTACCTCAGAAATACACTCGGGAGAGAAGAATGTAGAGAAGAAGGAAGAACTCTACTCTTTTTTTTGATGTTTTGGTTCATACATAGGAGCCCTTTATATAGGCAGCAAATCACAAGAAGAGAGGGGGGGTTAGGTAACGCTTGACACGAGTGGCCTTGGCATTTCCGTAACGCTTGGGCGTTATATTCCAAAAGTAACGGACTCCTGGACAAAAATGTCATGCTGAGACAGCTCAACACGTTGTCCGATCTCAGCGGCAGCCTTGCCTGTATACCAAATCGCCCTAAGTCCTTCGCACAAGTCAACTCTAACTCTTTTTGGGCTAGATCGCCTACCATCTGCAGGAAGATGAGCCCCCGACAATAGATATCGAATCTGTCCGGCACGTTCATCTGCAACAGAACCCATCGCAGGACTTTGTATATTCTATGAAAGGTGTAGGGATTTAAGAAGTTTAATACCATGGAGTGGAGTGATTGGCTTTGTAAAAGGAGATTTCTTCAATCCCCACGAGGACCCCACGCACGAACACCAACACCAACAGCTCTGCATGGCGTTTTGCCCAGACAGACCGTTACCGTTTTGGAAGAAAACGCCAAGCGTTATATCGGCCAACGTTTTTGGAAGAAAATGCCAAGTGTCAAGGGTTACTTGTAACTCACTCTTCTTGTGTGAATGGCTGCCCTATATAAAGGGCTCCATATGTATGAACCAAACCATCAAATGAATAGAGTTCTTCCTACTTTTCTGCATTCCCATTTCTCTCGAGTGTATTGTCTAAAGTAGTTACAGGCTTGTTAGCCAAGAGTGTGCATGTTAGCCGAGATATTGTTTTTGAAGAAGATGATTAGTGGAATTGGGAAAGGAAGGTTGAGCGTGTTCCAGATCTTACCTTTTTCCCTATGATTTCTTCTAATCAAGAAGAAGTAAAGCAAAACTACTCTAAAGAGGAAGAAGAAGACATTGAAGTGCAGCTACCTAAGCCCACTTCTGTCACGCCTTTCGAGTTTGAGCAAAATGAACCTACAAGGGTAAAGACAATTGCACAATTGTATTAGGAGACCATCCAAATTCCTCCCCCCATAGACGAGTACATGGTTTCTACTGATGAGCCCATGAATTATGAAAGAAGCTTCCCGTGAGGAGGCATGGAAGAAAGCCATGATAGAGGAGATACAAGCCATAGATCAAAGCAACACTTGGGAGCTAGTACCACCTTCGATCAGATGCAGGCCGATTAGAATCAAGTGGATATTTAAAGTTAAAAGAAACTCAGATGGATCTGTAGTGAGGTACAAAGCAAGATTAATTGTCAAAGGCTACTCTCAGAAGCATGGTATTGACAACAATGCGATATTTGCTCCAGTGGTCTGAATTGAATCAATCCGTGTTTTAATTATCATTGCCGCTCAACATAGCTGGTTGTTACATCATCTAGATGTAAAATCAGCTTTCTTGAATGGAGATGTACAGGAAGAGCTGTATGTCAAGCAACCGGATGGCTTCATTGTGGAAGGAAAATAAGGTCATGTTCTAAAATTGAAGAAGGCCCTCTATGGGCTCAAGCAAGCCCCTCGTGCTTGGTACTTCAAGTTGCACAACTGCCTAGTCTCACTTGGCTTCAAAAGGATCACATATGAACAAGGAATTTACTTGAAGTTCTTGGAACGAATTCACTTAATCATAGGGGTTTATGTGGATGATCTCCTTGTCATAGGTGAGAAAGATAGTGACATCACTAAATTCAAAGAGCAGATGAAGCATTATTTTGAGATGAGTAATCTTGGACAACTAAGTTCCTATTTGGGCATTAAGGTGAGCCAAGAAAGAGGCATGATTACTCTATCTCAGAGCAATTATGCCAAAAGCATCTTGTCCTTTGAAAAAATGGAAGAGTGCAATCTAGCGCAAACCCCTCTAGAAGCTCGAATAAAGTTTAGTCAAAAGAAGGCCCATTAGTTGACTCAACCTTTTTCCAAAGCCTTACACAGAGCCTAAGGTATTTAACTCATACCCGTCCTGACCTGACTTACTATGTGGGCTTCCTAAGAAAGTTCATGGAGCGGCCAATTGTAGAACATCTCACGGCACTAAAACGAGTACTAAGGTACTTAAGAGGGACAATTGGCTATGGCTTAGTATACTTGAAGGGTCAATCGAAGGCAAGACTGGTAGGCTACAGTGACATTGATTTTGCTGGTGATGAGGAAGACAGAAAAACCACCTCAGAACAAGTGTTATTTCTCGGTGATATGCTGATCAGTTGGGCATCTCAAAAGCAAAAGATGGTTGCATTATCTTCATGTGAGGTAGAGTAAGTTGCTGCTACTACTGCCGCATGTCAAGGAAGGTGGCTAAATCGACTGGTTAGTGAATTGAGTGGGATTGATGAAACAATGGTGAAGTTGCTCGTGGACAATAAGTCGGCCATTGTCCTAACCAGACGTACGAAGCACAACACAGCCGTACGAAGCACATTGACACTCATCATCACTTCATACGGTAGTATGTGGAAGACAAGAAGATTCAGTTAGGACGGAGGATCAGCTAGCTGACATCCACACTAAATCACTCGAAAGAGTAAAATTTCTGAAGATGCGTGAGCGTCTTGGCGTTGTCAAGGTCTGCATGGAGGAGGGGAGCCAAGGAGGAAAATTTTGAGTTGTCTCACCTCTGCATGGCATTTTGCCCATCAGACCGTTACCTTTTTTGAAGAAATACTCGTGTCAAGCATTACATGTAACTCCCTCTTCTTGTGTCAATGGCTGCCCTATATAAAGGGCTCCATATGTATGAACCAAATCATCAAATGAATAGAGTTCTTCCTACTTTTCTGCATTCCTATTTCTCACAATGTCCTGAGTGTATTGTCTGAAGTAGTTAGAGGCTTGTCAAAGCCAACAAACAGAATGCGTTTGTTCGTGTCGACAAAGATGTTCCACAGTTCCCTGAGAGCGCTAGTTTACGCCAAAAGGAAAAATCTAAAGTGCATGTTGATTATGACTCCATGAAGCTTGACTGTAAAGGATAACCTTGATGACCCAAAATCCTCAGGTTGATGAATACACACAATCACAGGTCAAAAGTATTTCTTTACTCAATTAATTGATTATTTAACTTATGCTGAGTGAAAGAGTTGAAGTCTACTCAGAGTTACATCTGATATTGACACCTCTTTGAATTCAATCCAATTTTACATATAAGTGGAAGTTATTTATATTAAATCAAATCATAAACAAATCAAAGTTCAAATGTGGGAAAAATCAATGAGAGAAGTTTGCGATACACTATCGCAACTAAGGAGAGAGAGAGAAAATGAGGGAAAACAATGAAGTTCTCTTTATCCAAGATTCTAGAATTATATATAACCCTAAACGGTGATAGACTAGTTAAAATAAGATCAAACTAACCTAGAGTTTCCAATAAATGATCCAATCCGTTTCGCTGATTTATTGATATTTCATTCTAAATTTTTTGGGCATATTTCATCATTCTAGTGAACTCTCTCTAATCTCTCATTGAATTCATAATATCTTGGGCTTAGAATCTTTTAAACGAAAATCTTCAAGAGATTTTCAAGTAAGTTTAGAACTTAAAATTTTCAAGAGATTATAGGCTTTTTTGTGTGGCAAGACCACGTTAGCCCACACATATGCCCTTAAAAATAACAGTGAGGGTTTAAAAAATGCAAGAAAAATCCTTAAGACTTAGAAATTTCATATATTTCCAAATATAATTTGTCTTTGCTT
Organism: Lemna minuta; assembly: GCA_024174645.1. NCBI lineage: Eukaryota > Viridiplantae > Streptophyta > Magnoliopsida > Alismatales > Araceae > Lemna > Lemna minuta. The sequence continues at coordinate 10,316,767 of CM044107.1, forward strand.
TCGATTTTCTTCCTTACATCATAGATTTACTTATTTACCATTCTTTGCCATTTAATTTTAGGATAGAATCATATAATTTAACATGTATTTATAAAATTTAGCTAATTTCACTTATAAAAGTCAAACTAGAGCAAATTGAAAGTTGATTTCAAATGAATTATCTTTATTATTCATAAATAGATTCATAGAAATATTAAAAAATAACACCTCAATAGATTAAGGCTAGTACATAGAGTGAAAGTTAGGCTTGAAAATTTGCTCAAAATTAGTCTTAAATAATGCATTTTGATCATGTTAATTTTAGGATAAATTGCAAATAAGTCATGGAAATTCACTAAAAACATGGTAATATCATTGTATTTAAGAAATGAATTATTTGATCATGTTATCATGTTATTGTGAGAACAAATGGTGTGTTATCATCAACTTGAAGTGTCGAGTAGGACAAGAATCACACAATTGTGATACCATGTAAAAGGAAAAAATGACGCAAAGTGAGGGCCTACTGAGGGGAGAGGGAACCTTATACAAAAATATAAGTAGACCCACTTGAGTAGGCCTAATAGTTCAAAATGTCAAAATATAATAACAAGATCCAATAAAGAAACAAGATATAAATGATAGCATGAATTCAAGATGTTAATTCACTTCATAATTAAACACATGTCGTGCAAAATTCATATAATTTTTATTTGTGTGGTCAAAGTCTTCTATGTTTTAGAGACATCAAGATATTTCATGAAAGTTGACAACCACATTATTTTATAGCTACTTTTAGATGAATTACGTTTGATCCTTTTCAAGGTCAAACATCCAAAAAGAGCTACCTTTGATCATAGTTTTGATTGACTATGTCTAATCATGTTTTTGATCATACATTGCAAATCTCAAGTGAATTTTACTATATAAAGAACAAGCCACCAACAAGGATTCAATAAAGTTAAGTTTTAGTTGTCATAGTAACTTTTCAGGCGAATTTTATGAAAATTTTAAGGTTTCAAGCTTACTTGAATTGTCTAGTTTTAATGGAATTTTTAGTCATTTTCAAAATGGAAAAATGGAAAGAAGAGGGCGCACTACTACACTAGCTAATGTGACATACTATGCTGGGAAAGTTGGGTAGTGAACCACTAAGCACTAAGGCATGCAAAAGCCTAATTGGTTCCAGCATGATGGATATGTGGGAATCTATGTGGCTTGGAGATGTGGTGCAGCACAACACTTTGAAAAAGGAAATAAACATAATAAATGCTTTATGTGAATTTTCAAGTTCCTTATATTTGGGAAAAAACTTGTATTCTCAAAATAATTTTTTATGTTTAAGATTTTGATTACTAGGGGACTAAAAGTGGAGAGTGATGTTGCACATTTTAAGGCATTGGCATGGTGTGCTGTTTCATCGCAGCTCCATTTCACCTGAAGGAGTTTGGGTTAGAGGTGCAACATCACTTGCTTAATTTTAGCCATTGGACAGGGTCATGGAAAATAATGCTTCATCCATTTTAGTCAACACCTCGATTCCCTTATTTTTGGACAATGTGGATTATGCCCCACATGAAGAAGGTACAAGGAAATACCTTTAAAACTCATCTTAATGAGGGAAAAATTGACGACTAGAAGTTAATGCACACTCTGCATCATTCATGAGACGTGGAAAAACTTATAGCCAACATATGTCACATATAGAGATCCAAAATCCCTCATAATAATCACTAACACGTATCTATAAAAATTCCCAAGACTTTAAAAAACATTTTTCTGGGATATCTTAATGATTTTATGTTCTTCAGTTTTATGCAAGGAATGAGCTCAAGAAGTAAAGAAATTAAATAAAACTTCCTATAAAACTTAAAAAGAGGAATTTTTAAATGAAAAGCATTCATCCAAATATAATATAATCCATTTCCTGGTAGATACAAGTGATTTTGCTGATATTGATGAATATCAATAACACACCATACCTTGATATTTCATTTGATGTGAAACAAATGCCTTTTGGATATTTTTCTTGTTGCATCCCCACAATCATTACCTCTCTCCTTAGGATGGAATTTCACTCTATGAGTTTGTTATTTTGTTGTATTGGAACCCCCAAGACTAGGCTTTATAGAATACACCCCATAAGCTAATTTCTGTGATCACATTAATATCACTATTTATTCATAATTGTACATATGTCCAATTAGAGTAAAAAAGTCACTCTATGGAGTTTGATTCCAACAGATATTTCATGTATTCACAAGATTCAGAAGTTTTCACAAGATGAGCGGCCAGACAGAGATGGTCTATGTGCTTCTTCTTCCTCTTCTTCTCCATTTTCATGTTTAGGCTACGCCACTCATAAACATGCCTTTAGTTGTCTTCTTTTTCTTCTTCTTCTTCTTATTCAAATTAGCATTCCGTAGAGAAAAGAAGATGATGAGTATCTTTTCTCCTTATTTCTGTGCCTAGTAGGTCCTTGGAAATTGTGTATCCAAGTTTTGCATATCAGGTTCTTTGATAATATGTTTGTGTCTAAAAAATATGCTTGTACTTGATGGATGCGCTTGAATGAATAAACTTGAATTGGGTTTCCTTGTTGCTTGATAATTATTATTAATAATTTAATGATAATATTTATTTCCTCTCCTTGTTGAATAACATGATTCCACCATAGGAATTGATATTTGGTTTGTGCAAAAACATGTGCAATAAATTCTCCAATGATTTTCAATGCTCTAAAATGCATGAAGAAAAAAATCCATGCTCTATTGATAAATGAAAATATAATTTTTTTATGCTCCTATGGGACAGTCGGGGCAAGGACAATTCTTTGGTGGTATGAAAGTACTTATTAGAGTGAAAAAAAAATAAATAAAAAATATATATATTTCCTTTATTATTGCAATAATACTTTATTTTGTTTGTAAATATTTTCCGAGTCGTTTTGCCAATAGTGCTTCAAATTAGGGTAATGGAAAAGACAAAGAATACTTTTAGTGACTGGATATCATAAAACTGATAGTATGATGATAATAAAATAGCCCCAAAATAGCTTGAAAATATTCATGGCAAATAATCCATCCCTGCTCATGGATTGGAATGAAGAACTGAGATTGTATATTCGCGAATGGAGAACAGATGAATAAAACAGAAACACCAGAATTTCGAAACAATGAACATCAGAATGCGATGGTGTAGAGAGAGAAATTAAAAATAAATAGAGAGAGAGACGGAGAGACAGAGAGAGACAAACAGACAGACAGACAGACAGAGAGAGAGAGTGTGTGTGTGAGAGAGAGACTCAACGAGCAAGATAAAATTTGCAACAAGGTTTAACGAGACGAAGACCTCTGATCAATGTCAGTGGCTCGCGCTCATCCTCTATCTCTGCCGCCAAACATACATAAATAACCCTCCAATATCCCGACCCATCAGTCATCACATCTTCTTCCCTCAATCCGTGGAGCTCGCCCTAGTAATGCTCTCGCCCCTCGTCACCAACACCTCCGCCAAGGTTTAATGAGAGAGAAACCCAACGGGCAAGATAAAATTCTCCAACAAGATTTAATGAGAAGAAGACCTCTGATCAACTTGGGCGGCCAGAGCTTATCGTCTTTCTCTGCCGCCAAAACATGCATAAATAACCCTCCAATATCCCGACCCATTGGGCATCACATCTTCTTCCCTAAATCCATGGAGCTCGCCGTAATTATCCTCTCCCTCCTCCTCACCACCACCTACGCTGTTCCCGTCCTCGACACCCAGGGAAACGAGCTCATAAGAGGCCAAAAGTACTACGTCCTGCCGGCCATCTCCGGCCCCACCGGCGGCGGTCTAAAGCTCGTACCGCTGGGCGGCCCTTGCCCTCTCTACGTCGGCCAGGAGGAATCCGGGGTAGGCCAAAGGCCTTCCCGTCTTGTTCTTCCCGGAGAACCCGGGTCGCGACACCGTTCAAGTTGGCGGAAACGTTGTACGCCATGTTCGCCGTGCCCACCGAGTGCTCCGACTCGACCGTTTGGCGGTTCCAGAATGGCGCCATCACCACAGGGGGAACAGTGTCCTCCAGTATTACGCCGCATTTCAGCAGATTCGGCATCAGTAGAGCTGACGAGTCATCGATACCGACGTACAGGATCTCCCCTTGCCCGTGCAGCGTGGACGTCCAACGTCCCGCCTGTCGCCTGGCATGCACCAGGGCAGATTCGCTTGGCGAGCCAGTCGTATTCATGAGGGCTGACGTGTAGGAAAATGTGGAGGAAACTGTAGCAAATAAATGAATGAGCAAATCCTAAAAATCAATGAATGTTTGCAGCACTGATTTTTGGTTTCAACTTTGTGAACGGTCAACGACGATAAGCGGCAATATGTGATTAAAGCCAACTGACCAATCCAGGGAGTAATCAATTCTGCGATCGAGGGAGTGATCAACCCCCTTAAAATAACGATCCATCTGGGATATTGGGGATTTTTGTCATTTTTAAAGTCTAATCCTTTTTAAATCTATTTTATTTTTCGTCAGATATACCCACTCGTATCGATGGATCATCTATTTTTTTGTCAGATTTACCCCTGGGGTATTTTCTTTTAAAAAAATATTTTAAAATCAATTAGATTGATTATCTATTGGATCGATCCCTGTCAATCAATCAATGATCATATATGCCTTTGTACCTATGGACATTGATAACTATGGTCAACAGATCAAATGAATAGAGATCGCTGCCCGCCTTTCAGGTCATGATAATCCTTGATTGATCAATCAAATCATTGATCAATCAAGGAACAATCATGATAGAATAACCATTCCCTAGTCTCAATGGCAACTCATTGATTGACCAACACTGTAAAAATTTTGAATAAGTGGTTTGAATACAAGATGATGTATTTAACTCTGTTGTATCAAATGAACCATTAAATATTTCTTTATGTTTATGATCATTAAGTCAAATCATTCATAAATCTGGTAATTTTTATGATCCGAATCGTCACTGTTAAGTCTTGTCTATCTGATCAAAGAAAAACACTTAGATTTCCCCACGTCATGCATGAATATTGATCGTCACGTAACGGTTGCCGTTTAATTTTCATGAGACGCTCGAGACATCGTCACGCGCCCAAAGAGTCCATCAGGCTGCATTTAATCCTAGCAGATATAACTCCTTAGATGAACTGCTAGGATTTAATCAAGATTTATAAAGCAAATCGCGGCCGAATCATAGTGTGCCGTGTACCCTTTTATGTAAGTGATCATTGATGGTTGTCATTAAACTAAAAAAATCAGATGCTCTTCATTGCCTGAGATAAAAGTAAAAGCACAAATATTCTTACATTAAAAAATAAAAAGAATTCCATGGGTATATAAGGCAAATTTCATTATGTGGTTATCTTATGCCCTTAAAAGGATGTTTAACGCTAATTACATGTGCCACATGACATACACACAATGTCATGCTGCGACACACAAGCACATATGTCACATCATCAACCACGTCAACGTGCACATAAAAACCCAATTGTTTAAATAACTTAAATTAAAATAAATCCAAAAAACTCAAAAAAATTTCTAAAAATTTCTAAAATTTATAACTTTCAAAATACAACTCCTCTTTAATTCAAAATTTTTTGTTTGATTAAAAATTAAATAATATTAATCATTCTAAAAATTTAAATTTAAGAAATTAAATTGTTAACTTAAAATACAGCCATTTTCTATGAAAAAATAAACCTTAGAAAAATAAATGAGTGTATCTACAAATGTTTTTCTCTCATTATTTTACATTTAAAACTCAAATATAATCTCAAGTTTAAAATGAGAATAATCTACTCTAAAATATCAACTTTTACTTATTGTATGATTATCCTTAAAATAATATATTTTGATATTATAACTTTAAATTGTAAAGAATGATAAATATATACTCAAAGTATGATAATATGCATAGGATTGAAATGTTTTATGCCTTAATTTGCATTAATAATCATGTAATTTTAAATATAAGTTACCTGTTATCAGCAGTGAAATATGAGAATTCTTCCATGTATCTAACGGGCACGACTTAACGATGACAATTCAACTTGTGAAACTTAATCTCAGCCAGTAATCGAAGATGAGAAGACTATTCGATGTTCACACCCAAATTGAAATCTATGAATACTCTCTCTCCTTGATGAAAGATGTATTCCTACATATTTCAATCAATAAAACCTTTTGGACATCTCAATTCTTGATTCTCTTGCTTCAATCATGTTCTAGACTCACTTCTATGTTCAAGGACTATTTGAAGTTAAGTTTTTATTGAAAGAATGTGAAGAATTCATTGCATGATTCATTTTCAAAATGGTAGAACGAATAGCCTTGATCTGACAATTAATTGGATTATTTCGAGCATGATTTTGGTTTAAATTTTGTGTTTTCCCCTAATCTTATGTCATTTAACATTAGATTTTATTATTGAAGCTTAGATTAGGTTAATTTCTCAAAAGTTCATCATTTTCTCTCTCTTCACAAATAATTTCCTTCCTCTTACTTCGCTCTTTGATTTCTCCATGAATACCAATCCAAACAGAGTGATTTTTTATTATGTGGATAGATCTTTGAGTCTTATTTCCAAATATACAATTTTCTAATTTCTCATCCCATTTATGATCCAATTTGATAAATTTGAAAACAATCTCAAGAAATAAAACTAATTCTCCGTAGATTCAACCCTTACTCACCTCTATTATAATTAAATCTTAATTTTACATCAAATTACAGGAGTTTGGGTGTGTGTTTTTTAGGACTACACAATAATGATCTATCAGCTACTGAGTGAATTTTCCTGGCACTCGTCGTTATGTGACTTTTGACAATGTCACTTTCCATAAGGACTCTTCCTCACTTTCTCTAACTCCCACCATTGCATCTCATCCATCTAGCTTCCCTCCCATGATGGTCATTACTGATCCCCTCCATTTGGTTCACTCTCCTCCACTCTCTCTCCTCTCTTTCTCTTCCTATTTCCTCAGTCACAACCCTCTCCTTTGTTCTAGCTACAGATCTGCTCTCTTCCTCCACGAAATACTAATAACATATAATTATATGACGATTAATACAAATTAAGGCATAAAACATTCCATTCTTATGCACTTTAACATACTTTAAGTCTATATCTATCATTTTATGCAATTTAGAGTTATAATATCAAAATGTATTATTTTAGGGATACTCATGCATAACTAAATAATATATTTTAGAGTAGATTATTCTCATATTTATTTAAGATAATAATTAAGTTTTAATTTCAAATAATAAGAGAAAATATTTTAATATACACATTTTTTTTAGTTTATTTTCCAAGAAAATAAGTAAATTTTTTAGATGAAAATTTATTCTCGTGTTATTTATTATATTTGACTTTTTGGAATGACAGATAATTTAATTTCTGATCAAATAAAAAATTGGATTAATTTAGAGTTAAAATTTAAAAGTTATAAATTTTCTAATTTTTAGGGATTTTTTTTAAAAAATTTCAAAATTATAATAAAATATTATGTATTTATTTTGAATTTATTTATATTCAAAAATATGAAAAATCCACTTTCTATTTACATGCTGACATGGCAACGCATGCCATGTGTCGTACACATGTGTGCATCATTAGAGCATGGTTAAGCAGTTAAGCACCTTGAGAGCATGTTATATGCTAACCATTAATATAACATATAGATTTTATACGCAATATTTTATGTATGGATTTCTCCATGGATTCGACCCTTATTCACCACTATACTCTTTAATTAGTGATTTAATCCTTTAATTGGTGAGTTTGGAACTTGTTTTGACATGAGATCGTGTGTATTCAATGAACGTATGAAATCGTTTCGTTAGTGAGCTCCTCCTTTTATAGAGCTCCTTAGAAGCTCATAGAGACTCTCTCTATAGAAGATGGCCGTAATTTTCTAGAACATCTAGAAAGATCTACAGGCTTTTAGAAATATCCATAATCTTCAAGGGTAATCTATAAGACTCCACAAGCTTCTTGAAGAAGCATAGAAGATTGAAGAAGCATCCAGAAGATTTTAGAAGCATCCAGAAGATTCTAGAAGCATCCAAAAGATTCTAGAAAGCTCTAGAAATGTCTACAACATTCCGGAAGTTTCTAGACTAGAGAATTGACTAAGTCAACCCTCACATGACTATCTCTCCAATGGAAGCTCAGTTGAAGCTGAAGAAAGAAAGAGGAGGATGAAACATTGATGCGACATTAAATAGGAGCTTAATTGGGAACTTAAGGTATCTACTTCATACGTGATGCCGTATGACTTACTCAGTGAGCATATTAAGTAGATACATGGTGAATTCTACCTCTGACCATTGGGTAGCAGCTAAGAGGGTGTTAAGGTACCTCAAAGGTACCATTGATTTTGGTCTTGTATATGGAAAATGTGTGAAGGATCTCAATGTGATTGGCTAAAGCGACAGTGATTTCGTCAGTGATTTGGAAGATAGAAAGAGTACTTCAAGACAGGTAGTCTTTCTAGGTGATCTACCAATCAATTAGAACAACTTGAAGCAAAAGGTGGTGGCCTTATCTTTGTGTGAAGCTGAATATATATCAATTACATGAGTTGTATGTCAAGGAGTGTGGAATGCAAGGTTAGTAAAGGAGTTTATGGAAGTCAAGATAGAAGCAATGAAGATTATGGTTGATAATCAATCAACCATTATGCTAAGAAAAATCTCAGATTATCACAATCAAACCACGCACATCGAGCCACAGCGCGCCAGCTGCACGCAGCTTGGCGGGTACTATAGCACCCGCCGAGCAGGCAGCTCATGGCAAGCCGAGCCACTCAGGGACAAGCCCCAACATGTGCACGTAGCGCGCAGCTCGAAGGTACTGTAGCAAGCACCTGCGTGGCGCGCAGGGGCGCGTGATTTGGGAGGACCCTATATGCCAGTGCGCACACATGCATGCACATCTCAGCGGGTAATGTAGAACCCGCCGAGATGTGCGCAACGTGCCCACCATATCGCGAGAAAATCGCCGATTCTCACGCACCATGACGCACACTCGGCGAGACGGTAGTGTATGAAATTCTGAGGTGATTTTTTTAACTTTTCTCCTTTGTTGCCTATTGACGTGTCATTTTCGTGCGTCGTTACAACACAAAGACGATGGTAAAACAAAATTTATAAAATCGAACTCACAAAGACAAGATATAATAATCAAGTATTGGGTAAGTATCGGGTCGATCCACAGAGAGCAGGGTTGACTTTAATCGCAGAGTTGACTTGGTCAAACTTAGGTTTAAAAGGGGTTTTGAATAAGAGAAAATAAGATGTAAGATATGGAAATGATATAAATAAGGTAAATAAGAAGTTTTAAGAATTGAAATCTGGGATTTGACATAGAAAAGTCAAAAGTCAAAGTCAAAGCGTTGACTTTGACCAACTATAGGTGTTCTGCAAAATCAGAGAATCAAACAGAGTCAGAAGATTACAAAAATTAGATATTTGGAAACTAGAGAGAAAATGGAATTTATTGATATATATTTCGTAATTTTTGGATAAGAAATGGATTTATTATAAATTATTGAAAATCAATGATCAGAAAGTCCGCGAAATTAACACCTCAGAGGAAATCTTCAAATTGAATGCTTAAATGAAATCCAAATCTTACAATTTCTCAATGGAAAGCTAAGAACCAAAGGAATCCAACAAGACTGAAATTATCAAATTCTGATTTGTAAATATAACGTAATTGACCCCGAAAGTCAATGTTTGACTTCTGATGAAAGATGAACAGTCCTTGGTCAAACGTTAAATTGGAGGGTCAAATGAAGTCAAAATTTGATGAATTTGCTATCCAAGGAAAGCTGATGAAAAGAGGAATCCAATGAAACCAAAATCAAATGATTTGGAATAATCAAAGAGATATCCTATTTTCAAAATCAGCAACTTTTCGGACCTAAAATTGGGGAAAATGAAGAACACTATTAACTAATTTGCAAAATTAAAGATCTAAACCTAATAAAAATACAAATTACCTCTTGATAATCGATCGAACCTCACTACTAACCCGATTGCCGCAATAATGGGGCCTCAATTCTCGTGGATTGAATCGAATTTGCTCGGATTCTTCCTCGTGGACGTTCGGAATTCAAGGGGAAAATTCGATGAAATCAAGAGGTGAAATCATGATTATCATGCTTCAATGGCTGCGTCTCTACACTCTTGGAAGCAGAGGATCACGAGAACTTAAGACCTTCCTCAAAACTCGCTTACTTTCTTCACGAGTCGATCAAAAGTTGAAGAACAATGAAGAACTACATGAGTTTTTAAAGGAGAAATTGGCCCGAAATCAAGGGCAATAGAGGCGGTCGTGGGAGCGGAATTAAGGCGTCGTGGAAGTGGTTGCACTTGGCAAAGACACGACTTCAATTCCGCGTCGATTTTGACCGGATTTCACGGTCAAAAAGCCTCCGATTTTTGCCACGATCGCACCACGATCGCGCCGTGATCGGGCCACGATCGTGCGTCGATCGTGATACTGGAGCTCCGTCGATCATCGTCGGCTCGAGTAGAATCGATTCCGCGGCAGAAGACGTGCGATCGCGGCTCGATCGCGCCGCGATCACGGCTCGATCGCGGCTCGATCGCGAAGTTCTTCCACGTCGTCTCTGCACCGTCCGATGGCGATCCGCAGATTGTGATTGCGAATAATCTCGGCCGTCTGATGCATCTCAAGCCCTTCGATTCGATGCCGATCGGGAGGTCCTATGGTTGCCACGTGGTGCGAGGTAAGTCGTCCGATCCTCGTCACTTACTCTTCCTATTGCGCACGTGGTGGATTTGATGATCGCGTGGACTCGGGTCCACGCGATCTTCACCGTCTTGATAGAATCCGACGCCCGCCGTGCCGACACACGTCCTGCAGAGGTAAGACCGTGTGGGAACATAGTCCCACACGGAAGAAATAAAGGGGCAGGACGTGGTTAAATAGGGGAGAAGATTCCTCTATTAATTGTCCTAACATCTCCTCTCTACTCTGTGACACGTGGCACCCCACACGGGCGCCCACGTGTACCTGCATGGTCGTGTGGCCTCCTGCCACGTGGCCGCGCCGCTATGCGCCTCCTGCGTCCTGTGCGGGCCACCCGGGCTCTGCCACGTGGCCTCAGTGCCGCGTCGCACCTCGAGGCGGTCCCGCGCGCCAAGTCAGCCGCTCTCCTGGGCTCACTCGCCACGTCAGCCGCCGATTGGGCCCGCTCGCCACGTCAGCACCTACAGGTAATAAAACCCCCTTTTTCGCGATTTTGTTAATAGAAAATACCTAAAAAATAAATAAAAATCAAATAAAATTCAGAAAAAGGGCATAAAACTTCAGAAATTCATAATTTAAAATATACAACTCCTTTTTAATTGAAATTTTCTCCATTGGATCATAAATTCTTTCCTTTTTAATATTATGACCTTTAAAATATATTTAGAAAGAAGAAATCAAAATGACTTATAATTTACTTAAATAATTTCTCTTTAAACATTTTTTAATCATAAATTCATCCTAAAATCTTCCTTCCAAACATTTACTAAAGTCAAAACTCATTCAATAACAGATATTAACTTCCATTAATTTAAACAAAAGATTAATCATCTATTAAACATGAAATTATCCCTAATTTATGCATAAATATCAACTTTAGTGAAATGACATGCCAATGGAGAAAATTCCTAAAAAGTATGATAACATGCATCATATTCTCATAAAATAAGCATGAATATGAGTTAATTAAGATAAGAATTCAAGTTATAGATGCATGTTATCACCTATAAATAGGGACCCTTAGAGCATCACTAAAGGCATCTGAGCGTTCCTTCCTTTCTCTAGAGAGTTGTATGTGAGTTTTAGAGATGTTTAGTGCATTTTCTCTCTTTTTCTTATTCCTCTTCCTCTTTTGAGTGTGTGACTGATATTGTGAGTGTGCTCATCGTCTTTTCAAGTGCTTCATAGGGTCATCAGCAGCCAATACTTTGTACGTTGCCCCGGAGTAATCTGAGGTGGCCAGAGGCCTAGCAGTCTTGTTCTTCCTAAAGAACCCAAATCGTGCCACGGTTCAAGAAGACGAAACGTTGTATGTCATGTTTGTTGTACCCAATGAGTGCTTCGACTCAACCGTCCGGCGGTTCAATAAAAATGCCATTACCACTAGCAAAAAAATTTCCTTCAGTATTGCTCCACATTTCAACAGATTCGCCATCAGTAGAGGTGAGTTATTGGACAACCCGTACAAGATCCAGTCTTGCCCGTGCAGCATGGACGTCGAGCGTCCTTCCTGTCACCTGGCATGCTCGGAGGTTGATACGCTTCCCAATCATGTCATATTCACGAGGGCTGACAATGAGGGAACTGAGATCGCATAACCAGCATGAAACTGTATCAAATCAATTAACACACAAATCTTGAAAGTTACATGAATGTTTTGAACACTCACTTTGGCTTTAACCTCTATGAATGGTCAACGATGATAAGTCTCAATGGGGAACAATGATCAGTGATTGCATACGCCAAATGTGTCAATCCGATCACCAATCACATTAAGTCAGCTTTCAACCAATTACTATCAAGGCCAATTGACTGAGGGAGTAATCAATCCCTTAAATAACGATAAGATCTTTGGGTATTTTTGTCATTTTTTACAATTTTACTCCTTTTTATATTTTTTTTTAATTTTTTTCAGAGTTTTTATTGGAGATTGTCAATCATTGATCATTTATTGAATTGATTGGAATCAATCAATCAATCAATGAGCAATCATATACACCAGAGATCAATTCCGATCTATCCAATTATGATCGTCCACCATAACATTCCTCTAATTTTGAACCAAGATGGAATTGATTCAATATGGAATCATGAATAGTCTTTGACTTAGTAATTTTTATTTTATTTTATCCATTTCCTATTTTTTAGTTAGGAAAAAAATATAAAGTGATGCGGGACCGGGTTGATAAGCTTGGTAGTGCAACGACGTGCTAAAGGGGAGTCTTGGGAAAGGATACCCTATGGCGATCTATGATGATCAGATCCTCTCAAATGAACTTGTCCAGATTAATATAAATTGGGCTACATCGGTGGACCTTTGTGATGGATATTATGTGGCCTATAAGCCAATCACACTTTCATGTATCTTATTTATGTTCATTGAAATTAAATTTATTCATTGTCATTCACGTGCGATGTTTGAAATGAAGTCTAATAACATGCAATTTCATGCATTAATATCATGCATTTTATGCATTTCTTCTTTAAAATATAATCATAAATACATGTTATCATGATTTAAAATGATTAAATTGATAAATTATATGTTTTAAAAGATATTCTTGATTTTTCATAAATTAATAATATTTTATGATCATTTAATGACATTTGATTTAACCAAGATTATAATTTTTTTATATATAAAATGAATTGAAATAATTATGGATTTTTCTAGAATTTTTAAGGAATTTTTAGAAATTAAAGTGTAAAAATGAATCTCTCTCTCTCCTTCGATATCTCGAGATATTTCGATATCTCGATCTCGATCTAGATATCTTGATCTCTTCATCACGATCAAACTCTCCCTCTCCCGCAACCTCTCTCTCCAGTCTTTCTCTCTTGGAATCTCTCACTCTCTCTTGCATTGTCTTCGTCTCTCTCTCTCGGAATCTCTCACTCTCTCCTCTATTGTCTTCGTCTCTTTCTCTCCTTCTCTTCTTCTCTTCATCGCTCTCTCCTTCTCTTCCTTCTCTCACTCTCTCCTTCTCTCCTTCTTCTCTTCTCTCCTCTCACTCTCTCCTTCTCTTCCTCGCGCACGCGTGATTCCTTTCTTGCGACGAAAAATTTTCCGTCACGAGAAGATCTCACCAATTCTTCCTCCCTATTTCTCACCTCTCTCTCTCTCTCTCTCTCTCCCTCTCCTCTCTCTTGCATTCTCCCTCTCTTTCTCTCTTTCCAGAAATTATTCCTCTCTCTTCCCCCTCTCTTTCCTCTCTCTCTAGCGCTCCCCTCCTCCCTTCCCTCTCTTGCGACGGAAATTTTTCCGTCGCGTGAGGAGTCTCTCTCCTTCCTTTCTTCCGCTTTCTCTCTCACTTTCTCTCTCTCCCGTGGCACCTCAATCTCTCTCTTGCGATCTTCCTCTTCTCTCTCTCTCTCATGTGCGCGATTCCTTTTCCGTCGCGAGAAGACCTCTCCCCTCTCCCACTGTTCCATGATCTCTGCTCTTCTCTCTCACTCTCTCTCTCCCCATTTTCTCTCTCTTCCATCTCCTCCTATTTTCTCCTAGTTTTGTCATGGAAGATATCTCCCTCTTTTGTCTCTTCCATCTCTTCCATCTCCTATTTTCTTTTCTTCCAGCAAGAGACAGAAAGGAGAGAAGAGAGAATATAATGGAGAAGATAGAGGAGAGAGAGTGAAAGGATTTTAATTTTGTTTTTAGTGCGTGACTCAGCTCGAGGTTTGACCAGCGGGAGTGGTTTGACCGATGAATTTGGGGAGAGAGAAGATCAGATCAACGGCCCAGATTGCTCTAAATTAAAATCGTGATATCTCATGATCATGTTCGAGTTAGGGGCTGAAATTTCGCGGAGATGATAGTCATCTCAAGGTTTACTAATCTGGTGGGACTGATTAAAATTCCAAGACAAAAAATAGGGTCATAAATGTTTTATTATATGCTTCTAGCATTAACTAGCCAAGAGGAAAGAAAGCAACGATTTATCATTCTTCATGTGTTAAACATCATTCTTAGTGAGTTTCGCGGTCCGAGCGTGCACAGGGGTGTGACCTAGTGCCGGCGCAAGGGCATGGTATGAGTGGGCACGAGGGCGTGACCTGGTGCAGGCACAGAGGCGTCGAGGGGTGGGCACGGGTGTACCTCAAGGCGGTTCACGGCCGTGAGCAAGTTACATGTGAGCAACCCTTTGGGCGGCTCTTGAGGGTGGTTCGGGAGCAGGCGAGGGTGATTCAACGCGGGACACGACAGGAGACAAGCGCGGGACAGGGAGGGCGCGACACGCAGTTGGCACGAGCAAGTCCGGTGGGAGGTCACGAATCGGGTTGAAGGCAGGAAACGGCTGCGGCTGGGCGACCAGGGGAGGTGTGATAGGGTGACGGGAGGAATCAAGTGTGGCGAGGTCATGGGAAGGGGAAGGAAGAAGCAACGAAGGGATAGAGGGAGGGAAATCAATGACGGAATGGGAAATGATGAGGTCACGGTAAAAGGGACGGGGGGAAACTGAGAGAGAGAGGGTAAGGTCATGAGACAGGAGTTGCAAGGCGATGGAAGGGAGAGGGTAAGGTCACGCGACAGGAATCACAGGGCGACGGAAGGGAGAGAGCAAGGTCACGCAATGGAAAGTGCAGGGCGACAGAAGGGAGGCATCGAGATCACGGGATGGGGAATAAAGAGGCGATGGAGAGAGAGGGAGGGAAATCGGCGACGGAAGGTAAAGAGCAAGGTCACGCTTCGGGAATTTACAAGGCGACAAAAGGGGGGGGGCGTCGAGGTCATGAGATGGGGAAGGAAGAGGTGACGGAGAGAGAGAGAGAGAGAGAGGGAAATCGACGACGGAAGGGAGGGAGGGGGCATCAAGATTACGATATGGGGAAGGAAGAGGACGAGCAACGGGGATGGAAAGGCTAGGTCGCGGAGGGGAGGTGACGAAGCGTTTTCTGCAATCGTTAAAACACACAAACCTCGATAAAAAAAAAATTATAATTCTAAACTCACAATGACAAAGATATAAAATCAAGTACAGTGTAAGTATTGAGTCGGCCCATAGAGAACATAGTTGATATTTATCGCAGAGTTGACTTGGTCAAACTTAGGTTTAATTAAGGTTTTAAACAAGTAATAATGACTTATAATCAATAGAAATGATCTGAATATATGAAATAAGATATTTTAAGACTTTAGAAACTGATTTTTAGAAGAAATGTCAAAAGTCAAGGTCAAAGCATAGACTTTGACAAATAGTTGACTTTCTACAAATCAGAGAACACAAAGAGCTTTAAATATTAAAAAAAATTATATATTCAGAAACTAGAGAGAAAATGGAATTTATTGATATAAAATTCATGATTTTTTTGTAAGAATTAGATTTATTATGAATTATTGAAAATTAAAGATCATAAAAATCTTGAAATGAACACTTTGGTGGAAATCTTAAAATTGACTAAACAAATAATATCAAAATCTTGAAATTGATATATCAATAGAAAGAAAACAACCAGAGGATTCCAAAAAGACCAAAATTTTCAAATTCCAATTTGTATTTTAAGAGTAATTGATCCCGCAAGTCAACACCCAAATTCGGATTGATAATGAACAGTGGTTGGTCAAACGTTAAATTGAGGGGTCAAATGATCATGTAATTTGATAATTTTGCTACCCACGGAATTTGATGAAATAAGAAATCTAATAAAACAAAATCCAAGTGATTTGGATTAAAGAAAAGAGAGATATCCTTGTTTGAAAATGAACACAAATCCGTCACCAAAATTGGGCGAAAATATGAATTTAACTATTTCTACACTCTATTTACCTACCTAATTCTAATCTAAACTATATAAATTACAAGGATTACGAATGAATCACACTACAAACCCGATTGACGCAAACATTTGGCTTCAATTCACGAGGATTGAAGAGTATTTCCCAATTTTGTCCTCGACGTGCGTTCGGCATTCATGGGGAGATTATGACCGATTTCTTGCAATGATTCATGATTATCATGCTTCAATGGCTGCGGAATTGACTCGAGGAAGCAGAGGATCACGAAGAACTTAAGATCTTCCTTCAAAATTTCTTAATTTCTTCACGATTCGATCAAAAGTTAAGTAAAAGAGGAGAATACATCAGTTTTTAAAGAAAAATTCTCGCGAGAAACGCGGACAGTCCATTTCAAGATGAGATCTGAGCTGTTCGATCATGCGAAATCAGCGGAATCGTGGCCCATGACGCGATCCATGTTCTTCGGTTATTTCGCATGTCAGATCTTGATTGTACCCTTCGTGTGAAGCCATGTGTTGCAACATAACTCGTCAAGATCGCGATAAGATCTCAGTCACCCGTCGTCACTTAAGCCACATTAAGGCACGTTCGCTTGATGGTGATCGGGTGGACTGGAGTTCACGCGATCGACGTGCCTTACGTGACACGATTGGATCCAACGCCCACGATGCTGCCACCTATCCTGAAATTTCAAAATAGAAAGTGGAACATAGTCCCACACGGAGGAAAAGGGAGGAAATGGCACGTATATAACGTGGGGTGAAATAATGCCTTTGCGTTACCGCCCAAATACTCTAACCAAGGCCCACTAACCCGTGGGCCCTTCACCTGCCAGCCCCCTCATACTGCCACGCGGCGCCACCCGGGCGTCCGCGTGGACTTGTGTGGCCCTACCACGCGTCCGCGCCACCTACGCGCCACCCAGGCACCGGGTGGGCGCGTGGCTCTGCCAAGTGACCTTGCGTGCCATGTCGCATCCACGCGGGTCCCGCGCCACGTCAGCCCGCGGTTCTTGTGAAAAATACCCCCTTTTTGCGATTTTAAATAAGGAAACAAAAATCAGATTAAAATCCAAGAAAATCTAAAAAAATTCAAAATTCAATATCTTTAAAAATATAACTCCTTTTAAACTCAAATTTTCTCCATTGGATCACAAATTTATTTCTTTTTAATATCATACCATCTAAAATATAAATTAAAAGAAGAATATAAGATGAATTCATAATGAATTGATATAATCTCTTAGGAAGTCTCCTTTATATCATCCTATCATTCTCTTCTTTAAATTTATTCTTCAAAACATCTACTAAAGTCAAAGTAATTTAAGGAAAGTGATTAATTCTTATTAATTTAACCTTGCAAAAGATTAATCATCAATGAAGCACATAATTAACCCTAAATTATGCATAAATATGGACTTTAGTGATATGGCATATCAATGGAGAAAATTCATAAAACTATTGATAACATGAATCATAATCACATAAAATAAACACGAATATTAGTTAAATAAGATAAGAATTTAAGTTAAATATGCATGTTATCAGGAGAAAAATGGGAGAGTTGAGGGTGACGGGCATAAGAGGGACCAGACGAGGGGATCAAGAGAGGAAATCAGGAGAGGGAGCAGGAGGAGGGGGATCCGAGAGGGAGTAGGACGCGGCGGTGGTGAGTACAGTGACGGCGGCACAGGGCACGCGGCAACGGTAGTATCGGCGGCGGCGTATGCAAGATTGGGGCAAGGGGAGGTGGTGGCGTCGGCAGCGGACGCGACGGCGGCACGTGGTCGTGCGGCGCCGGCGGAGGTGGCGGTAGGTTTCCTTCCTCGATCTTCCTTGAGCAGCCACTTGAGAGGGAGTTCACTCATTTCTTTCTTCAAATGATGGCTAGGGTTTGTGGGGGTCCCTTCCCCTCTTGTAGAGCCCAAGATGGGCCGAGAAGGGAAAGGGCCCACTTGAGGACCACGACTGGAAAGCCTAACATGATCATAATAATAGTAAAAGATCTACACAAAGGGGAGATGGAGATAAAAGAGGGCCCGCTAAAACATGTGCGGGCCAATAAAGTTCAAAATGAGGAGAGAAGATAGATCCACCCATGCGAGCTCGGAGTGGGGCGAGACGAAGTCCTCAAGCGGTGTAGCGGAACTCGCCATCCTTCGTCTTCGCCTGTCGTGGGGCTCGGACTCGTGTGGGTGTCGGCTCCTCCGGCGCCGTGGTGTCGTGCCTTGGTGGCGACAGGGGTTGTACACCACCAGAAAGTCTTTATCCAAAGAAGTCGTAGCAATAAAACAAAAAATTTCAAGCATCAAACCCTATTGTCTAGTTAAATCTAGTTTTTTCTATAAAATTTGCGGTATGCCACTTTTGAGGTTTCTGATTTTTTTTATTAAATTTTCATTTGAATAAGAAAACTAAATCATTTTGTCTAATCAAAAAAGCGATTTATTCAGCAAAAAACTATAACTATTCTATGGCCAAAAAATGTATTGAATTGAAAAATTCGAAGTGTATTTTCTAAAAAAATAGATTTATCACTTGCATTTCTTCAATTGATAAGAACAAACAATCATATAAATTGAAAAGAAGACTTTAATTCACAAATCTTATCTTGTACTCTAATTCAAACCCTAACAATAAATCCGTTTTATAAAAATGACTCAATTTTCTTTCCTTCCTAGGAGTCGTAGAACATGAAACAAAGCTGCAGTAGAGGAGTCAAAACTTTAGCTTTTTTAGGGTCGAAAGTACTACCCTTAGAAATATATTCTATGCTGACTCGAAAGTTGCTTATATTTCATTGGCATAAATACTGCCACATTGTATGCAAGTTAATACAGTAATTTTCTGGTTGGACTTTGATTGTTCAAATAGTATACCATGGATAATCAAGAGAATATTCTAAATATGGACTATCTTCAAGATATTGAGCGTTATAGTCATACTCTTTTAACATTCTCTTCATCCCAAACCCTTCTCGATAATTTAGTAGCACATATGTCTCTAGAGAGCCTCCGAGAAGACTTAGATTTTATTGAATTTCATACTATACTTGTCATTAACCCTACAAGGTTTCTCCTCTCTTGGTTGAGAGTTCAATTGCTGAAAATGCAAAAAATCTTCGTCCACAAAAAGAGAAATCAAGTTGAAGGTGCCCAAGATTTTCATGCTAAAAGGACAGCAAGTTTTCTTTTGTGATTTGATTGCGCCATTTGCCCTGCATAAATAACTATGTAGAAATTTCTTCTAAATCAGTCTTTTTAGGTAAGAGTATTGAATACTCATGAGATCTTTGGAAACTTCATGAGATCTTTGCTAGTTTCTAAAGGTGCCCAAGATTATTCCTCTCTCTAAAAATTACTAAGAAAATTACAGTAGAATTTTAATTAGTGATATAGGCACAAAGGAGAAGAAGGCAAGATCCTACATGGTGGCGACGGATCCCTATTTATAGACCTCGGCGGAAAAAGGAAAGAAACATAAAAAGAAGAAAAAGCAATTAAAAGAAATTAGAAAATAAGTTAGAAATTAGGCAAAGCTTGGCTCCAATGTTCCCGATCAATCCTCCTCATTGGGATAACTCAACTATAGCGAGTAAGCAAGAGAACACAAGGCGAGAGATGGGGTTGACAAGTCGGGTAGCCATTCTCCATCAATAAGTATCATGAAATTCTTCCTCAATAGTCCTAATCTACTCAGTCCAATTCCAAGTTCTGTTGGTTTCCATTCAAGTGCCAGAGAATGAGTTTATTAATGGAATGAACAAGAGTCTTGCTAGCTACACCATCTTTCTCAATACTCATATAGTTAATAGGGCCACTCGATCAAACTGATTTTTACCAGAAATCAGAATGCAATGGAAGAGTGAGATACTTTTGGCAACATGCTTTATTTGTATCATTTTATCTTATTGAATTATATGAGAATATTAATGATTTATGAAAATTTGAAGAGGTTGTGCATAATAATGATATTACAAAGGTTTATTTGTAGAAATGGTGCCAAATATAGTGATATAATCAATATTGATAAGACATGTTAGTAATTCAGAATTTTTACATTATAAATGCAAATAAATATCATACTTTCATTTGTTACAAAATAGTGCCACGTGTATTTCAATTTTAATTAAATATTCAATTTTTTGACACCGTTGACCAGTCAACGTGACTTAGACAGTTGACCACGGTCAGCAGGAGAGGGAGAACGAAACTAGTAGGAACATTGACCACGAAGCTGAAATCCAAAGTAGATGTTTTGAATATTTATGTGACCTTGAAAAATCTGGCCGTTCATTTATTTAGTACAATCCACATGGCACGAAATTCCAAGGGATCCATCATCAATGATAACGGATCGCAGATTCCTCCATGATGGATATCATCAATGATAACGGATCGCAGATTCCTCCATGATGGATATCATCAATGATAACGGATCACAGATTCCTCCACATTTGCACTCACAAATACAACAGTATGGGGTACTGAATCAACATCCGAGCATCCCATCCGGCAAGAACCACGGTCGACATCGATGCTACATGGGCAAGACAAGATCTTGTACGCAGACTCCGCGAATTCATCAGCTCTAACAATGGAGAATCTGCTGAAATGAGTACCCACACTGGACGACACGGTTCCTCCCGTGGAAATTGTATCATTCTCTAGCTGCCACACGGTCGAATCAGAACACTCGGTGGGCACAGCGAACATGGCGTACAACGTACCCCCTTCTTGTATGACGGGTCGATCAGGATTCTCGGGGAAGAACATGACGGGCAGCCCTCGGGCAACCTCAGATTCCTCCCGTGCAACATACAGCGGGCATGAAAAATGCCGCGGTGCGAGCTTTAGGCCGCCGCCGGTCGGACCGCGGATGGCGGGCAGCACGTAGTATTGGCTGCCTCTTTTAAGCTCGTTTCCTTGGAGGTCCACGACGGGAACCGCGTATGAGGTGGTGAGGAGGATGGAGAGAATGACAACGGCGAGCTCCATAGATCGAGTAAAGATGATAAGATGGGAGCTGTATCTGGCTATAGGAGGGCTACTTATACAGTTAAACGTCTTTGGATGTAGAAGAAAAAGATGTTAGGCGATGGAGTGAGTCGCTGTAGTCGCCGAGGTTGACGAAAGATCCTCCTCTCGCATATCTCCCTCTCCTACGTCTCTTGACTTCTCGCTTATCTCTCTCATACTGTCCAACGATGGTCAGTCAACATAGATCAGTCAACGACGGCGGCTAATTCGGGAATTATCGCTTGCAGATGCCGATCGCACCAACCAAGGAAGGACACGTGGCTCTTTGTCAACTGGATATTAGGTGCTCTACGTGGAGAGAGATACAATGGGAAGGAGACGACAGGTTTCCATCTTCCTCTGCTTCTTGCGCGTCTCCTCTTCCACTTTGAGGGGGAAAGTATGCGGTAATTTCATAAAATCACGTGAAATAGTTCTTTAACTGTCACTGCTAGATGAAGAGGGAGAGATGCCTAAAGATAAGGAAGCATATAAATAGATAGATGGGTAATTATATAGAGGGATAGAGATAGAGGTAAATGCGCAGAGGAACATAAGGAAGCATATGGATAGATAGGGAAGGTAGTCCATAGATAAGGAAGCATATGGATTGGTAGATAATTACATAGAGAGAGAGAGAGAGAGAGAGAGAGAGAGAGAGACGTAGAGGAAGTTATGTTGACAGATGGACGGGGAGGGTGATCAACGGATAAGGAAGCAAATTGATAGGTAGATGGATAAATTGGTGTATATACATAGAGAGAGAGAGAGAGAGAGAGAGAGAGATAGAGAGAGAGAGAGAGAGAGAGAGAGAGAGAGAGAGAGAGAGAAACTCAACTTTGGCTTCTCTTTTACGAGAAGATTTAATATGATAAAGACCTCTGCTCAACTTCGGCGGCCAGAGCTTATCCCCTTTATCTGCTCTGCCGCCACACATGCATAAATAACCCTGCAAACTCTAGACTCATCAGTTATCACATCTTCTTCTCAATCCATGGAGCTCACCCTAGTAATCCTCTCCCTCCTCCTCACCACCTCCTACGCTGTTCCTGTACTCGACGGCCAAGGAAACGAGCTCAAAAGAGGCCACAAGTACTACGTACTACCGGCCATCTTCGGCCCCACCGGCGGCGGTCTAAAGCTTGTTCCAGGGGACGGCACTTGCCCTCTCTACGTTGCCCGGGAGGAATCCGAGGTGGCCAGCGGCCTACCAGTCTTGTTCTTCCCGGAGAACCCGGATCGCGCCACCGTTCAAGAAGGCGGAACGTTGTACGCCATGTTCGCCGTGCCCACCGAGTGCTCCGACTCGACCGTCTGGCGGTTCGAGGAAAATGCCATCACCACAGGCGGAAAAGTTTCCTCCAGTATTGCTCCGCATTTCAGCAGATTCGCCATCAGCAGAGGTGAGTTCCCGGACAACTCGTACAAGATCCAGTCTTGCCCGTGCAGCGTGGACGTCGAGCGTCCTTCCTGTCGCCTGGCATGCTCGGAGGTCGACACGCTTCCCGCTTCTGTCGTATTCATCAGGGCTGACGATGAGGGAACTGTGATCGCATAACCAGCACGACACTGTATCAAATCAATGAACGAGCAAATCTTCATTGACTGAGGATTTCAACCAATCACTATCAAGACCGACTGACTGAGGGAGTGATCAATCCCTCAAATAACGATCAGATCTTCATTTTGGATCGATTGGAATCAATCAATCAATCAATGAACAATCATATACCCAAGAGATTAATGCCCATCTACCCAATTATGATCGTCTACCATAATATTCCTCTAATTTCAAACGGGGGTTGGAATTGATTCAATATGGAATCATGAATAGTCATTAACTCAGTAATTTTTAGTCCATAATTTTTATTTAGTTAGGAAAAAAAATAAAAAATATTGATCTTATGAAGACGCAGCAATAAAACAAAAAAGTCCAAGCATAAAAATTAATTTATAAAAAAATGACAGAAACATAAAAAAATGAAAAAAAAAGGAAATTAGAAATTAATTTAGAAATTAATTTTAATATTAGGCAAAGCTCGGTTTTAATGTTCCCCATCAATCCTCCTCATTGGGATACCTCAACTCTAGTGAGTAAGCAAGAGAACACAAGGCGGGCGATGGGGTTGACAAGTCGGGTAGCCATTCTCCATCAATGAGTATCATGAAATTCTTCCTCAATAGTTCTAATCCACTCTGTTCAATTCCAAGTTCTGTTGGTCTCCATTGAAGTTGATGAATTGCAAAAAAAAAATTTGTTAATAATTCACCGTGAGCTGGTTTGAAAATTTGCATGAAAGTTACGAAGTAAATGATGAATAAATTTTTGTTCTTGTCTCTTGACTCACAATTTTTTTGAAAAAAATTCTCCCATTCCTTTCTCATTTTCTCTCCCTAGCCTTCTTTCTTTTCTCTCACCTTTTAGATTTTTTTTTCCTACTCCTCACTCTTTTATATTTCCTTTTGCCCAAATTTCTTCCACTTATGGACATTTTTTATTTTCCTTGTCATTTGTAACTGCTCAGGTGATTTAATTAAAGAAGCTCTTTGATTGGTCGCCAACGGAAGCACAGATTTGAATCATGCAGATGATTCTTCCTCTCATTCCCAATGAACAGGTGATGTTTCTCCTTCCCTCAAAAAGCCCTCTTCCCCCCACCGATCAGCTTCTCTTTCTTCACAAAAAGTTCTCCAGAACGCGATTCCGGCCTGCTAATTTCTTCTTTGCTGCAATCTCTCATCCGCCAGAAGAACATCAACCACGGAAATATTATCCACACTCGACTCATCATTTTTGGCCATGGCTACAACGCCCATTTGGGAACTAAGCTCATGAACCTTTATTCTGTTTGTCATTGTCTGGATTACGCTCGCAAACTGTTCGATGAATTGCCCAAAAGGAATATCTTTCTCTGGAATGTACTCATCAGGGGATACGCTTGGGATGGCCTATTAGAGAAAGCCGTTGAGCTTTTCCTCCGGATGTTGGAGCTTGATCTTGAACCTGATAATTTCACCTTCCCCTGTGTCCTCAAAGCGTGCTTCGCTATCTCTGATATGCATAAAGGAAGGATAATTCATGATAGAGTAAAGCTCTCTCAATGGAGAGATGATGTCTTCGTCGCAGCTGGGCTGATCAACATGTACTATAAGGTCCTCACTTCTACATCTCTAGTAGGTCAGATCTCTAGATGAAAAGACTTCTAAGGTGGGGTAGATTAGATTAAATTTTTTGAAAAATAGGAGTTTTTAGAAGGTAAAATTTTTAAAAAAATTTAAAAAATGGTAGAGCTTTTTCTAAATCCTCACCCCCCCAACTAGAATCTTTCATTGCCCTCAATGAAAACTACATGCTCATGGGACAAACTTATCGAATCATGGCATGAAAACAATAAAAAGTGCGGTGAGATGGGTTTAGAAAAGCTCATTAGTTCGTGATGCTTATGGGATTTCCGGTGCAAGTGCGCCCTTTCCTAATGTAGTTCTCCGATGTCTAAAAAGAAACTGAAATTGAAACATAAAACTAAAAAGGTAAGATAATCTTGGGGTGCCTCCCAAGAGCGTTAAGTTTAACGTCTTCAGCCAGACTAAACAAAATAAAACCTAGACTACTGATGGGTCGAGGTGATACCGTCACGTCCTCGAGTACTCAGGAAGATGCAGATTTACCTTATCTGCTGGTGCGGGTGGCTCTGAGGTCAGATACAGCTTGAGACGATGGTCGTTTACCTTGAATTGTTGATCGGTCTTAGGGTCGGAGATGAGTACTGCTCCGCCGTCGAACAATTCTAGAACCACATAGGGACCGTCCCATCTAGAGCGCAGCTTTCCAGGGAAGAGTTTGAGGCGTGAGTTGTAAAGCCGGACCTTGTCGTTGACCTGGAATGATCGTCATCAGATGTGTCGGTCGTGGAAGGCCTTGGTCTTCTCCTTGTAGATCGTCGCGTTCTCGTACACGTCGTGCCTCAACTCTTGTAACTCTTAGAGTTGGAGAAGTCGTTCTTTCCCTGCTTCGTCCAGTGCGAGGTTGAGCTTTTTAATGGCCCTGTTGACGAGACGAGACCGCGAGGTCGTCGATTTCACACGGTCTCGTGTCAAAAATAATACCGAACTTACCAATTTGGGGAATTAAGAGAGAATTGAGGGGTATAATGGTAAATACGGGTCGAATCCACAGGGAATTTAGATATTTTCGAGATATCTTTTAGAATTTGGTCAAATTGGACGATGAATTGAGGTGAGAAATTAGGGAAAAATGGTGTTTTTTTGGAAAAGAAGACTCAAAGATCTATCCGTGGAATCAAAAATCACTCGATTTGGATTAGTAATCACGGAGAAATCAAAGATGGAAGTGGAGAGAAATTTCGGATCTCGCGAAGAACACACTTGAAATAAAAATGAAATTAAACATAAATTTAAGTCCTAATCCTAAAATTGATGATACACGACGATAGATAAGAGGATAAAATTGTATTCTAACCCGAGATAACGATCGAATCGATCCAATTGATCGCCGGATCGACAGCTCTTCATTCCGCGAATTCAAACGTGAACATCGGTGTTCAAGAGACAAATTCTCCTCACTCGATCGTCGAAATCTCTCTTATAAACACTCCGTGGACGCGGAATCTTGTCTAGAAGTGATTACAAGAGAGAGATTCAAGAGAGAATGCAAATAGATAGGTCAATTAGATTGAAACACTCAAGAATGAGTAGAAAAGACGAAGAACAAGGCTATTTATAGCCAATTTGGGCGTAACCGTCCGATCGAAACGATCGGACGGTTTTGATGAAACGGTCCACCATGGACCGTTTCGATTAAGTCGTGGCCGTCCGATCTTGATGGGACGGCCACGATCATCAAATAAAAACGCTTCTTATAAGCGTTTTGATTAATCGCCGTCGGATCACGATCTAACGGCTGAGATGCGGTCCGCGTGGATGCATCTCGGCCGTTATAACTCCTGGAATTGACGCACGTGCGTCTGATCTTGATCCGTGGACCGCAGGCGCACGCGATCGGCGCGCGTGATGCCGCCACGTGGCTCAAATCCAGCCGTTATAACTCGTTGATATGCGCACGTGTTTGATCAGATCGGATGTTCCGTGGTCCACTTAATCGCTGCGCTCCGATCTCGATCTGGCGCTCCACGATCGTCCACGTCACCTGCGTAAAATAGATAAGGTGTGGGTTAGTCCCACACGGAAGATAATGATGACACCGTCGGGTTTAAATAGCCCGACGGTTATTAAGGGTATGACCCTCCCTTATAAGGGGAGGACAAAAACCCCTTTTATATATGATAAAATAAAAATATATATGATAAATATATACGCGCCACGTGGCGCGCTGCGTGGGTCCGCGTGGCGCTGCCACGTGGCCTTGCGTGCCACGTCGCATCCACGCGGGCCCCGCGGCCCATTTTTTTATTTATATTTTTATTATTAAAAATCGAAAATTTAAATCAGAAAAATTAGGAAAAATCCAGAAAAAATCCCTAAAATTGTAAAAATCATATCTTTTAAAATACAACTCCAAATTAATCCAAATTTCTTTCATTGGATCTGGAATTTAATTATCTATCATTCTAAAAATTCAAAATATTTAAATAACAAGAGATTTAATTTATATTTCAAAAAAATATATTCATTTTTTTATAAGATTTTTAACTTTAGAAAAATTAAATGAATGTTCATAAAAAAATGATTTCTCTTATTATTTAACTTTAAAAAACCATTCATAATCTCAAGTGAAGATGGGTTATAAAATTATTTATCCTTAATTCATCATAATTAACCCTAATTTAGTGTATTTTGAGACTATGACATAAATATGCATAGAATGATAAAAATGCACTCAAAGTATGATAACATGCACATAAATGTAATGTTTTATGCCTTAAATTGCATTAATAATCATGTTTTATCATGTTAAGATTGCATGTTATCACCTGTAGGCCCAAAGCTTTAGCTCAACCGGAAGGTGGCAAGCTTTCCCGAAGATGAGCCAAAAGGCAGACATCCCAATGGGTGTCTTGTATGCCGTTCGGTATGCCCATAGTGCGTCGGGGAACTTGTGTGCCCAATCCTTTCCATTTGGACGAATTATCTTCTTAAGAATAGTCTTGACTTCTCGATTACTAACCTCTACTTGTCCATTCACTCGGGGGTGGTATGGCGTGGTGGTGATGTGATGTACTCCGTACTTCTTCAACAGCGCCCGAAAGTTAAAGTTGTTGAAGTGTGAGCCGCCGTCGCTGATGATAGCCCTCTGACAACCGTATCGTGTGATGAATCGCAGAACCTCCTGATGATCGTTTGTCCTAGTGGGGATTGCCTCGACCCACTTGGACACATAGTCAACCGCTACCAATATGTACTCTTTCCCGTCAGAAGGTGGGAAAGGTCCCATGAAATCTATCCCTCAAAGGTCAAAGATTTCCACCTCAAGGATCGGCCGCATCAGCATCTCATATCGCTTAGAGATGTTGATCGTCGCTTGACATTGTAGGCATTCCGTGAAGAAACGGTGGGCGTCCTTGAAGATGGAGGGCCAGTAGAAGCCGCTCTGTAGGATCTTGTCTGCGGTCTTTCGTGCCGCAAAGTGTCCTCCGCACGTCGATGAGTGACACATCACCACAATGTCTCCCTGCTCCTCCTCCGGTACGCATCATCGGATGATCTGGTCGTATCCTACGTGGAACAGAAGCTGTTCCTCTAAAAAATAGTACTTGAGCTCGTGGAAAAACTTATCTTTTTGGTGCCGGTTCCAATGCTCCGGGATCGATCCAGTGATGATGAAGTTGACGATGTGCACGTACCAGGGGGCGTGAGTCGAGATGGCGAGGAGATACTCGTTTGGAAATATTTCTCCGATGTCCTCTCCTCCCGAGATGTGGAGACGCGATAAGTGGTCCGCCACCGAGTTTTCGCTGCCCTTCTTGTCTTTTATTTCCAAGTCGAATTCTTGAAGGAGCAGCACCCATCGTATGAGTCGTGGTTTGGCCTCTTTCTTGGAGAGCAAGTATTTCAGGGCCGCATGGCCAGTGTAGATGATGATCTTGCTCCCCAAGATATAAGGCCGGAACTTCTCGAGAGCGTAGACCACCGCCAGAAGCTCTTTCTCCGTAGTCGTGTAATTAATTTGAGCTTCAATTAGGGTCTTACTTGAGTAGCAGATGGTCGTCGGCTTCTTGTCCAGTCGCTGCCCCAAGAACGCTCCCACCGCGTAGTCCGAAGCGTTGCACATAATTTCGAAGGGTAAGTCCCAATTAGGACTTTGTAGAATTGGTGCCTCGATCAGTGCTTGCTTCAACATCGTGAATGCGCGCTTCCCTTCTTCGTCAATGATGAAGTCCTTGTCCTTGCAAAGAAGGGTGGTGAGGGGATTGGATACTTTTGCGAAGTCCTGGATGAATCGTCGATAGAAGCCGACGTGCCCGAGAAAGCTCCTCATATCCTTCACGGTACCTGGTAGAGGAATGTTTGGGATGACCTCGATCTTGGCCTTATCCACTTCTAAGCCTTTGCCCGAAACAATGTGCCCGAGCACTACTCCCTCTCGTACCATGAAGTGGGATTTCTCCCAGCTGAGTACCAGTCGTTTCCTAATGCATACCTCCAGTATCTTCGTGAAGTGAGCAAGACAACTTTCGAAGTCGTTTCCAAAGACAAAGAAATCGTCCATGAAGACTTCTAAGCTGTCGCCAAGAAAGTCAGAAAAAATTGTCGTCATGCATCGTTGGAAGGTTGCGGGGCCGTTGCACAGTCCGAATGGCATGCGTCTGAAGGCGAAGGTGCCAAAAGGACAAGTGAACGTGGTTTTCTCTTGATCGTCGGGGTGGATGGCAATCTGATTATAGCCCGAATATCCGTCGAGAAAGCAGAAGTAGTTTGATCCTGCCAATCGGTCCAGGATCTAGTCGATGAACAGTAGCGGGAAGTGGTCCTTCTTGGTTACGGAGTTCAGCTTCCGATAGTCAATGCAGACCTCCACTTCGTCGGTAGGCGCGTCTGGATTTCCTCGCCTTTCTTGTTCGTCGTGACCGTTACTCCGGCTTTCTTCGGAACGACATGTACCGGACTCACCCATTGGCTATCGGATATGGGGTAGATAATTTCTGCATTCAGCCATTAAAGAATCTCTTCTTTTATGGCCTCCCATACCCTCGGGTTGAGTCGCCTTTGGGCCTCCCTGACGGGGCTCAACTAATCCTCTAGGAAGATGCGATGAGTGCATAGTGAAGGGTCCAATCCTTTCAGGTCTATCAAGGTCCATCTGATTGCTTCTTTATTTTTCCTTAGCACTTCCAGTAATTGCTCTTCTTGCTTCATGTCCAGCTTGGACAAAATAATTACTTGCTTTGCTTTCTCTTCATCAAGGAAGGCATACTTTAGTATAGACGGGAGAGTTTTGAGCTCCAAAGTTGGCTCGTCCATCGGAAGCTCCTCATATCTTGCTTCCTCGTTGATCATCATAACTTCTTCTACGCATGCATCAATGTCTTCATCGTCGGCGAAGTCGATGGCGCCCAAGTATTCAGAAACTCGTGAAGGGTATTTCATGAGTTTGTTGATGTCGACCTTCACGGTGTGCTCTCCTACCTTGAGAGTTACTTCTCCTTTCCCCCAATCGGTTACGGCTTTGGCGGTAGCTAGGAAGGGTCGTCCTAAGATAATCGGGGCTTGACTTAGCTCCTTAGTCATTTTCATGTCGACCACTAGGAAGTCTACCGGGAAATAACAATCATCTATTCTTACGATGACATCCTCTACTAATCCATGGGGTTTCCTAACTGATCAATCGGCTAAGCATAGTTCTACTAGGAATGGTTGTAACTCCCCTACATGATGACGGTCGAATACAGCTTTAGGGAGGATGTTGATACTAGCTCCTGTATCTAGTAGGGATCTAGTGAAGGACATTCCTCCTATTTCACTCGTGATCATGGGTGTTCCCGAAACTCTCTTTTTTACGGGTAAGGAATTCATCATGATTGACCTTACCGTCTCACGAAGTTGGATCCTTTTAGGGTTTCTATGGGGAGTACATATACCTTTTAAGAATTTTGCGTATGAAGGGATATGCTTGATGGCTTCTGCCAAGGGAATGGTTATCGTCACCTTTTTAAAGGCTTCTAAAAGGTTGTCATCGGTTTCACTATTCTTGGCTTTTAGTCTATTAAGAGCTTGAGGATAAGGCACAGGGGGCTTATATTTGTCAAGATTAGGTTCAGCTGTAACCTGTTCTTCCTCGTCCTCTGAGTCACTGTCTTGCTCTACAACAATTGGTGTCTCTTTTTCTTTATTTGAGCCTTGGTGGAAAGGATGGTCCTTGTATGGATCTGGCAGAGCTTTCCCACTCCGAAGGCTTGATATGGCCAAGGCTGATTCTACGGCTTCCTCATCGACGTGTACATGGTTGATATTGTGAGTCTGGGTCAACGAAGCTCCTTGATTCGTTGGATTTGCCGTGGCCTGCGAGGGTAATTGGTCAGTAAACGTTACTTGTTTACCCTTTCTGTCCGTTGTCGGTTGGACGTTCATCTTGATGAAGTCTTGAATTTTATCCACGTGTGAGTTCATCCTCGTCATTTGCTCCATTAGTTGCGAGATCGCGCCGAGGATCGGGTCGGATGCTGGCGTGGTTTGGCATGGAGCTTGTGTGTATGCTTGTGGTTGAGCCGGCGGGACGAACGACTATCTTTGATTAGGGTAATTTTGTTGATCGTTGTATCGTGGAGGATAGGGTTGATCGTTGTTCCTCCTATATCCATTGTTCTGTGAAGAATTGTTAAAAATAGGGGTATTATATTGGTTAGAATAATTACTTGGATAATTTGGTCATCCATAGTGACTTGGTCCTCCTGATGAACCTTGTCTATACATCCCTTGCCCTTGGATTGCCATCACGGGGCAATCTAATTGGACGTGGTCGAATCTCGAGCAAGTCGCGCATGGTGATGCCTCTTGGAGTGAGACGGGGGCGAGTCCTTCGAAACCATTGCGGATGTTGAGTCTGTCCAGTAGTAAATTCTAGACTTCTGCCATTTTGTCGATCCTTTCAAGGAGCATCCCCGTCTCCGCTGATTTGGTGTCGAGAGCTTTCGGCATTGCACCTCTTCTAAATGGTTTCGTCGCATCATGGTGACTATTTTCTACCACCGTTTCGATGAGATCCATCCCGTCGTCTTTGTATTTGCTCATGAAGGTGCCGCCGCTAGCTGCATCCCAAAGGTATCTATCTTGCGGGCCAAACCCGTCATAAAATATTTGAGTTAATTTGTGGTTAGACACTCCATGGTGTGGGCACTCCCCTGTAAGATCTCTCAATCTCTCCCAGGCCTCGTGGAAGGTTTCACTCGAGCCTTGGGTGAATTCTCAGATGGCTTTTCGGAATAGTATAGTATTTTCTCAAAAACTCTTCCTCCATCTCGGTCCAACTTGTGAATTCTTTTCCTAATTTTATAAACCAATCTTTGGCTCTATCTCTAAGGGTAGCGAGAAAGAGTTTCATCTTCATCGTGTCGGCGGGGACATTTTGAAGGTGATTTATTTCACAAACCTGGGAAAGCTCATCTACATGTCTATAGGGATCTTCGGAAGGCTTACCATGGAAGATATGTACCATGCTCATGACATGGGAATCAATTCTAAAATTGGCCCCTCTTCCTAGGGGTGCGTGAATTCTAGTGACGGGTCGTTGGAGGACGGGCCTAGCATAGTCACTAAGGCGTTTCCTGGCATTTCCTTCATCATTCCGGGCCATTTCTACTGGTTCGGTGGGATCAAAAAATGAGTCGGTCTCGGTAGTGTCGGTCTCGGTAGCTTCGGGAGTTTGCGAGGATCATTCAAAGAGGTCTATTTCTAGGGGATTATTTTGTACTCTCTGGGCTGTTCGTCTTCTCATGAAGAGTGGATAGAATACTTAGATGGATAATAACTTATAAATACTTAAAATATATTAGAAATTGAGATCAATCGTACCTGAATGTCGGTCTCCGTGAGAGTTACGCGTTCTTAATGCGATTTTTAAGATGTGATTGTCCGTAATCCTTAGAAAAGGGGCGAAAATCACTTAATCTTGTCGAACTAAGGATCTCGAAGATTGATTTCTACTCGGATCACTCAAAAATACAATTGAATTGCGTGAATTTCAAGAAATTAAGAGAAAAATCTGAGTTGAGCAAGTCAAAATTGAATTAATTTGACCAAAAATTGCCTTAATTCCCGGGCAACGGCGCCATTTGACGAGACAAGACCGCGAGGTAGTTGATTTCACACTATCTCATGTCAAAAATAATACTGAACTTACCAATTTTGGGAAATTAACTCGAATTGAGTGGCATAATGGTAAATAAGGGTCGAATCCACAGGGAAATAAGGAAATTCTTGACGTATTCATCAAAATTGATCAAATCGGACGATAGATTGATGATACAAATTGGGGAAAATGGTAAATTATGAAAGATAACTTTAAATCGATTCCACGGAATCAAGAATCATCAGATTTAGACTTGATTTCGTAGAGAATTCGACGATTGAAGTAGAGAGAAATTTTCGGAATTGTAAATCACGATTTGATCTAAAATTCAACCAAATTGAACCCTAAATCCTAATCTAAATTGAAATCAAACTTGAATAAACTAAATCTCAGTAAAAACCGCTTTCACTAACCACGATTAGCGATCGGATTAGCTCGATTAAACTGATTAATCAACGAAAAAGCCGAAGAACACCTTCGCGAGTTCAAGCTGCAATTTCTACTGATCTACACGATGAAATCTTGATTTCAAGGGCTCCGGAAGTGCGGAATTGAAGGTAGAACACGATGAGATCAAGAGAAACTAGAGGGGAGGTGTCTAGACAGATCAATTAGATTGATTTCCAACTCGAATGCTTAGAACATCGGAAGAACCCCTCATTTAATAAATCTTTTGGGCGTAACCGTCCAATCGAAACGATCAACAGTTACGATGAAACGGTCCATCGTGGACCGTTTCAAAAAAGTCGCAGCCGTCCGATCTGGATGAATGGTCTGGATGATCCTGCGTAGATGACCGTTATAAAACGCGTAGAATATCGCCCCTTGGATCGTGATCGAATGGCCGAGATGCGATCCACGCCACATCATCACAGCCGTTATAACGCTCCAATTAAAGCATGTGCGCCTGATGATGATCTAGTGGACCGCGCGTCCACATGATCGACGTTCATCGATCAAATTCCACCCGATCCGACATCTCCCCTTCCGCCACGTGTCCTACATTTAAAGAAAGACCGTGTGGAACTTAGTCCCACATGGGAAAGAATAAAGGAAAGAACAAATTTAAAAGCAGCGACGATTTCAGAGGGTTGAATACCCTTCCGATATATAGAAGGCTGAACATTATACTTATAAACTATATAAATATATATGTAAATATTCGCACACGTCACCTTGCCGCGTAGGCGCCGCGTCGGCTTGCGTGGCGCCGCGTCAGCTCGCGTGGCGCCGCGTCGGCTCGTGTGGCGCCGCGTCGGCTTGCGTGGCGCCGTGTCGGCTCGCGTGGCGCTGCTATGTGGCCCGGAGTGCCACGTCGCATCCACGTGAACCCGCGCGAAATAATAAACCCTTTTTGGCATTTTTTATTTAATTTTAACATTTAAAAATCGCAAATTTAATTAAGAGAAATCCCTAAAAATTAGAAAATTCATAACTTTTAGAATATAACTCCAAATTAATCCAAATTTCTTTTATTTGATCCAAAATTTCATTATCTATCATTCTAAAAGATAAAAATTGATAAATAACAAGAGTGTTAAATTTTATTTCAAAAACACATTTATTTTTATGGATTTTAAACTTTAAGAAAATATAAATAAATGTTTATAAACATTTTCTCTCATTACTTTCACTCTAAAAAGCATTCATAATCTCAAGTAAAGATGGGTTATTAATTTATCCATCATATTAAACCCTATTTAAAGTATTTTTGAGATTATAAGGATTTATTATGGAATGATAGAAAAATACACCTAAGTATGATAACATGCATGTAAATGAAACTATTTATACCTTAATATGCATCAAAAATCATGTTTTATTATGCTAATATAGCATGTTATCAATAAGGTCACGCGATGGGAATTGCAAGGCGACTGAAGGGAAAGAGCAAGGTCACGCGATGGAAAGTGCAGGGCATCGGAAGGGAGGCATCGAGATCATAGGATGGGGAAGAAAGAGACGACCGAGAGAGGGGGAGGGAAATCGGCGACGGAAGGGAGGGAGCAAGGTCACTGACGAAACGAATCGATGCCTTTGTTAATTGCACACCGATTCGTGTCAAAAATAAATCCAAACTTACCAATTTGATGAAATTAATTCGAATAGAGGGGTATAATGGTAAATAAGGGTCGAATCCACAGGGAAATAAGGTATTTTCGAGAGATCTTTTGGAATTTGATCAAAATCGGACAATGAATTGGTGATAGAAAAAAGGGAAAATGGTAGATTTATATAGATAACTCGAAGACGTATCCACGGAATCAAAAATCACTCGATTTGGATTAGTAATCGCAGAGAAATCAAAGAGCGAAGTGGGATGAAATTTCCGAAAATCGGAAGAACTAAAACAGAAATTGAAAACAAAATGAAACTAAATTACGATCTTAAATTACAAATTGATGACATGATGATAGATTAGAGGGAAAACACAGATTCTAACCCGAGATAGCGATCGAAATGATCCAATTAAATGCCGGATCGAGGCAATTCGTTCCGCGATTTTGAAAGCGAGCATCAGTGTTTAAGAGACTAATTCTCCTTAATCGATCGGCGAAATCTCACTTTTCATCACTCTGTGGACGCGGAAACGAGTTTAGAAGAGATTAGAAGCAAGAGATTCAAGGATGGAGGGGTGTAGATAGATCGATTTGATGAAATCATCCAATAATGTCTTAAAAAATTGAAGAACACCTTAATTTATAGGCGAATTGGGCGTAACCGTCCGATTGAATTCAATCGACAGTTTCGATGAAACGGTTTACCGTGAATCATTTCATCACGATGGAAGGCTTGGATCTTGATGGAAGGCTTGGATTAATCTCCGTGGATAGGCATTATATAACACATTTGATCGCTGTCGTTGGATCGCGATCTGACGCTTTGGATGCCTTCCCATGCGTTTAATCTGAGCCGTAATAACTCTCCATTTACGCCACGTGCGTTTGATGGATCCGATGGACCATGAGTCCACACGATTCAGGCACCATGATCCGTGTTCCTTTTAATCCAGCGCTCCTCCTTCGGCCACGTCACCTGCACTTAAAATACCGTGTGGAACTTAGTCCCAAACGGGAAAAATTAAAAGAATCTATCGAGTTTATAATGTACGTGGATTATATGGGTTAGCTTAAATTCCGATTACAGAATGCTTATATGTACTATACCCCTAATATTACGAGTATATATAAATATGCATGCCACGTGTCACCTCTACGCCACGCAAGCGCTCGCGTGGGTCCACGTGACCTTGCATGCCACGTCGCATCCACGTGGGTCCCACGTGAAAATAAAACCCATTTTGCCCCTTTTTTAATTATTTTAATCATTTAAAAATTGCAAATAATTTCAGAAAAATCCAAAAAAATCCCTAAAATTAGAAAATTCATAACTTCCATAATATAACTCCAAATTAATCCAGATTTTTTTCATTGGCTCTGAAGTTCAATTATCTATCATTATAAAAAAACTATTTAAATAACAAGAGATTTAATTTCTATTTCAAAAATACATTCATTTCTTTAAGATTTTAACTTTAGAAAATTAAATGAATGTTTATAAAAATGATTTCTCTCGTTATTTAACTTTAAAAACTACTTAAAATCTCAATTAAGGATAGGTTATAAAATCATTTATCTTTAATTCATCATAATTAACTCTAAATTAACACATTTTGAAATTATAGCTTAAAATTGCATGAAATTATAGCTTAAAATTGCATGAAACGATAGAAATGTACTCAAAGTATGATAACATGCATACAAATGTAATGCTTTATGCCTTATTTTGCATTAATATCTATGTATTATCATGTTAAGATTGCATGTTATCAGTCACACTACAGGAATTTACAAGGCGAGAGAAGGGGGGGCGTCGAGGTCACGGGATGGGGAAGGAAGAGGTGACGGAGAGAGAGAGGGAAATCAGCGACGGACGGAAAGGAGGGGGCGTCGAGATCACGAGATGGGGAAGGAAGAGGCGGGGCGACTAGGATGGGAAGGCTAGGTCGTGGAGGGGAGGAAAATGGGAGAGTTGGAGGTGACGGGCGGAAGAGGGAGCATGAGAGGGGATCGGGAGAGGGAGCAGGACGCGGCGGCGGCATGGGGCGCGCGGCAACGGCGATATCAGCAGCGGCGTATGCGGGATCAGGGCAAGGGGAGGTGGCGGCAGGACGCGGCGGCAGCACGTGGTCATAGGGCGACGGCGACGGTGGCGGAGGTGGCGACGACGGCGAAGGCGGCGGTAGGTTTCCTTCCTCAATCTTCCTTGAGCAGCCACTTGAGAGGGAGTTCACTCCTTTCTTTCTTCAAATGATGGCTAGGTTTTGTGGGGGGGTCCCTTCCCCTCTTATAGAGCCCAAGATGGGCCGAGAGGGGAAAGGGCCCACTTGAGCCCCACGACCTGAAAGCCTAACATGATCATAATAATAGTAAAAGATCCACAAAGAGGGGAGATGAGGATAAAAGAGGGCCCTTTAAAACACGTGCAGGCCAATAAAGTTTAAAACGAGGAGAGAAGATAGATCCACGCACGCGAGCTCGGAGTGGGGCCAGACTAAGTCCTCAAGCGCTGTAGCGGAACTGGACATCCTTCGTCTTCACCTGTCGTGGGGCCTGGACGCGTGTGAGTGTCGGCTCCTCTGGCGCCATGGTGTCGTGCCTTGGTGGCGACAAGGGTCGTACGCCACCAAAAATTCTTAATCCAAAGAAGTCGTAGCAATAAAACAAAAAATTCCAAGCATTAAACCCTATTCTCTAGTTAAATCTAGTTTTTTCTATAAAATTTTTGGCATGCCACTTTTAAGGTTTCTGATTTTTTTTAATTAAATTTTCATTTGTATCAGAAAACTGAATCAGTTTGTCTAATCAAAAAAGTGATTTTTTCAGCAAAAAACTATAACTATTCTATGGCCAAAAATTGTATTGAATCGAAAAGTTCGAAGTGTATATTCTGAAAAAATAGATTTATCACTTGCATTTCTTCAATTGATAACAACACGCAATCATATAAATTGAAAAGAAAAGTATAATTCACAAATCTTATCTTGTACTCTAATTCAAACCCTAACAATAAATCTATTTTATAAAAATGACTCAATTTTATTTCCTTCCTAGGAGTAGTAGAACACGAAACAAAGCTGCAATAGAAGAGTCAAAACTTTGGCTTTCTAGAATCGAACGTACTACCTTTAGAAGTATATTCTATGCTCACTCGAAATTTTTTTATATTTCATTGACATAAATATTGCCACATTGTATGCACATTTAATAGATTAATTTTCTCGTCGGACTTTGATTGTTCAAATAGTATGTCTCAGATGCTCAAGAGAATATTCAAAATATGCACTATCTTCAAGCTATTGAGCATTATAGTTGTACTCTTTTAACATTCTCTTCGTCCCAAACCCTTTTTGATAATTTAGTAGCACATGGGTCTCTAGAGAGCCTTTGAGGAGACTTAGATTTTATTGAATTTCATACTATACTTGTCATTAACCCGAAAAGGTTTCTCCTCTCTTGGTCAAGAGTTCAATTGTTGAAAATGCGAAAATCTTCGTCCACAAAAAGAGAAATCAAGTTGAAGGTGCCCAAGATTTTCATGCTAAGAGGACAACAAGTTTTCTTTTGTGATTTGATTGCGCCATTTGCCCTGCATAAATAACTATGTAGAAATTTCTTCTAAATAAGTTTTTTAGGTAAGAGTATTGAATACTCATGAGATCTTTGGAAACTTCATGAGATCTTTGTTAGTTTCTAAAGGTGCCCAAGATTATTCCTCCCTCTAAAAATAACTAAGCAAATTACAGTAGAATTCTAATTAGTGATATAGGTGCAAAGGAGAAGAAGGCAATATCCTACATGATGACGACGTATTCCGATTTATAGACCTCGGCGGAAAAAGGAAAGAAACATAAAAAATGAAAAACAATTAAAAGAAATTAGAAAATAAGTTAGAAATTAATTTTAATATTAGGCAAATCTCGGCTCCAATGTTCCCCATCAATCCTCCTCATTGGGATAACTCAACTCTAGCGAGTAAGCAAGAGAACACAAGGCGGGCGATGGGGTTGACGAGTCGAGTAGCCATTCTCCATCAATAAGTATCATGAAATTCTTCCTCAATAGTTCTAATCTACTCTTTCCAATTCCAAGTTCTGTTGGTTTCCATTCAAGTGCCACAGAATGAGTTTATTAATGGAACGAACAAGAGTCTTGCTAGCTACACCATCTTTCTCAGTACTCATATAGTTATTAGGGCCACTCTATCAAACTGATTTTTACCCGAAATCGGAATGCAATGGTGACGCAGCCTTAGCGCAAGAACAATGAAGAACAGGGGCTTGAATCCTCAAACCTTGATCTTCAAGAAGGGTTAGGTTCTGAGTCCACAGAACTAACCTCTTCAATCCTTGAATCCACAAGGGGTTGTACTTGAATCCACAAGCACAATATCACTCTCAAAATAGGAGAACACTCAAAGGGGAGAAAGCAAAGCTCTCAAAAGGGATAACTTCAAATTGTGTTTTCCAGTCTTACAATGGGGGCCTTATATAGGCGTCAAAAAGTAGGGGTCGTCCAAGTGATTTGACCAATGAAAATATAACACAAGAGTCTTGAAAATATAACTATGACAGCATGCATGTGTCAGAGACAGAAGTGACAAAAGCAAAAGTAAATCTTCTAGGTCTTGTCAGACCTCTTCAAAAAGATATCTGTAGTTTCCAAGGCATGTTATAAATATTTGTGGTCCCTAGGAGATTGTCTAACATATGTGTCAAGTCCTAGGGATTCTCCCAAGGCCCAAAAGCCTTTAAATGGGCCTCTAATAATGACTTACCCATAATAGTAGAAAATGGGCTCCTGGGCTACATTCTGGGCTACATCAAATGGAAGGGTGAGATACTTTTGGCAGCATAGATTATTTGTATCATTTTATCATATCAAATTATATGAGCATATTAATGATATATGAAAATTTGAAGAGGTTGTGCATAATAATTATATTTCAAAGGTTTACTTGGAGAAATGGTGCCAAATATAGTGATATAATCAATATTGATAAGACATGTTAGTATTTCAGAATTTTTACTTCATAAATGCAAATAAATATCTTACTTTCATTTGTTGCAAAATAGTGCCACGTGTATTTCAATTTTAATTAAATCTTCTTTTTTTATATCATTGACCAGTCAACGTGACTTAGACAGTTGACCACGGTCAGCAGGAGAGGGAGAACGAAACTAATAGGAATATTGACCACGAAGCTGAAATCCAAAGTAGTTGTTTTGAATATTTATGTGACCTTGAGAATCTGGCCGTTCATTTATTTAGTACAATCCACATGGCACGAAATTCCAAGGGATCCATCATCAATGATAACGGATCGCAGATTCCTCCATGATGGATATCATCCATGATAACGGATCACAGCTTACTCCACATTTGCACTCACAAATACAACAGTATGGGGAACGGAATCAACCTCCGAGCATCCCCTCAGGCAAGAACCGCGGTCGACATCGATGCTACAAGGGCAAGACAAGATCTTGTACGCAGACTCCGCGAATTCATCAGCTCTAACAATGGAGAATCTGCTGAAATGAGTACCCACAC
This sequence comes from Lemna minuta, assembly GCA_024174645.1. Lineage (NCBI taxonomy): Eukaryota > Viridiplantae > Streptophyta > Magnoliopsida > Alismatales > Araceae > Lemna > Lemna minuta. The sequence continues at coordinate 10,357,184 of CM044107.1, forward strand.
TGGACGACACGGTTCCTCCCGTGGAAATTGTATCATTCTCTCGCTGCCACACGGTCGAGTCAGAACACTCGGTGGGCACAGCGAACATGGCGTACAACGTACCCCCTTCTTGAATGATGGGTCGATCAGGATTCTCGGGGAAGAACATGACGGGCAGCCCTCGGTCAACCTCAGATTCCTCCCGTGCAACATACAGCGGGCATGTACAATGAAGCGGTGCGAGCTTTAGGCCGCCGCCGGTCGGACCGCGGATGGCGGGCAGCACGTAGTATTGGCTGCCTCTTTTAAGCTCGTTTCCTTGGAGGTCCACGACGGGAACCGCGTATGAGGTGGTGAGGAGGATGGAGAGAATGAGAACGGCGAGCTCCATGGATCGAGTAAAGATGATAAGATGGGAGCTGTATCTGGCTACAGGAGGGCTACTTATACAGTTAAACGTCTTTGGATGTAGAAGAAAAAGATGTTAGGCGATGGAGTGAGTCGCTGTAGTCGCCGAGGTTGACGAAAGATCCTCCTCTCGCATATCTCCCTCTCCTACGTCTCTTGACTTCTCGCTTATCTCTCTCATGCTGCCCATCGATGGTCAGTCAACCAGGATCAGTCAAGGACGGCGGCTAATTCGGGAATAATCTCTTGCAGATGCCGATCGCACCAACCAAGGACACGTGGCTCTTTGTCAACTGGATATTAGGTGCTCTACGTGGAGAGAGATACAATGGGAAGGAGACGACAGGTTTCCATCTTCCTCTGCTTCTTGCGCGTCTCCTCTTCCACTTTGAGGGGGAAAGTATGCGGTAATTTTATAAAATCACGTGAAATAGTTCTTTAACTGTCACTGCTAGATGAAGAGGGAGAGATGCCTAAAGATAAGGAAGCATATAAATAGATAGATGGGTAATTATATAGAGGGATAGAGATAGAGGTAAATGCGCAGAGGAACATAAGGAAGCATATGGATAGATAGGGAAGGTATCCATAGATAAGGAAGCATATGGATTGGTAGATAATTACATAGAGAGAGAGAGAGAGAGAGAGAGAGAGGAAGTTATGTTGACAGATGGATGGGGAGGGCGATCTATGGATAAGGAAGCAAATTGATAGGTAGATAGGTAGATGGATAAATTGGTGTATATACATAGATAGATAGAGAGAGAGAGAGAGAGAGAGAAACTCAAATTTGGCGTCTCTTCTACGAGAAGATTTAATATGACAAAGACCTCTGCTCAACTTCGGCGGCCAGAGCTTATCCCCTTTATCTGCTCTGCCGCCACACATGCATAAATAACCCTGCAAACTCTAGACTCATCGGTCATCACATCTTCTCAATCCATGGAGCTCACCCTAGTAATCCTCTCTCTCCTCCTCACCACCTCCTACGCTGTTCCTGTACTCGACGGCCAAGGAAACGAGCTCAAAAGAGGCTACAAATACTACGTACTACCGGCCATCTTCGGCCCCACCGGCGGCGGTCTAAAGCTTGTACCAGGGGACGGCACTTGCCCTCTCTACGTTGCCCGGGAGGAATCCGAGGTGGCCAGAGGCCTACCGGTCTTGTTCTTCCCGGAGAACCCGGATCGCGCCACCGTTCAAGAAGGCGGAACGTTGTACGCCATGTTCGCCGTGCCCACCGAGTGCTCCGACTCGACCGTCTGGCGGTTCGAGGAAAACGCCATCACCACAGGCGGAAAAGTTTCCTCCAGTATTGCTCCGCATTTCAGCAGATTCGCCATCAGCAGAGGTGAGTTCCCGGACAACTCGTACAAGATCCAGTCTTGCCCGTGCAGCGTGGACGTCGAGCGTCCTTCCTGTCGCCTGGCATGCTCGGAGGTCGATACGCTTCCCGCTTCTGTCGTATTCATCAGGGCTGACGATGAGGGAACTGTGATCGCATAACCAGCACGACACTGTATCAAATCAACGAACAACCAAATCTTGAAAGTTACAGGAATGTTTTAAACACTCACTTTCGCTTTCACCTCTGTGAATGGTCAACGACGGTAAGTCTCAATTGGGAACGACGATCAATGATTGCATAGGTCCAATGTGTCGATAAATCCCTTAAATAACGATCAGATCTTCATTTTGGATCGATTGGAATCAATCAATCAATCAATGAACAATCATATACCCAAGAGATTAATGCCCATCTACCCAATTATGATCGTCTACCATAACATTCCTCTAATTTCAAACCCGGGTTGGAATTGATTCAATATGGAATCATGAATTGTCATTTACTCAGTAATTTTTAGTCCATAATTTTTTTTATCCATTTTTTTTTTTTCTAGTTAGGAACAAAATAAAAAATCTTGATCCTATGAAGACGCAGCAATAAAACAAAAAAGTCCAAGCATTAAACCCTATTTTCTAGTTAAATCTAGTTTTTTCCATAAAATTAGCTGTATGACACTTATAAAGGTTTTTGATTTTTTTTATTACACTTTTCATTTGAATCAGAAAACTGAATCATTTTGTCTAATCAAAAAAGCGATTTTATTCAGCAAAAAACTATAACTAGTCTATTGCCAAAAATTTTAAAAAATCGGAAAATCCGAAGTCTATTTTCTCAAAAAATAGATTTATCACACTTGCATTTCTTCGAGTGATAAGAACAAGCAGTCATATAAATTGAAAAGAAGAGTTTAATTCACAAATTTTATCTTGTACTTTAATTCAAACCCTAACAAGAAATCTATTTTATAAAAATGACTCAATTTTCTTTCTTTCCTAGGAGTAGTAGAACATGAAACAAAGCTTCAATAGAAGAGTCAAGACTTTAGCCTTTTTAGAATCGAACGCACTACCCTTAGAAATATATTCTATGCTGACTCAAAATTTGGTTATATTTCATTGACATAAATATTGCCACATTTTATGCACATTTAATATATTAATTTTCTTGTCGGACTTTGATTGTTCAAATAGTATATCACAGATACTCAAGAGAATATTCAAAATATGCACTATCTTCAAGCTATTGAGCATTATAGTCGTACTCTTTTAACATTCTCTTCTTCCCGAACCCTTCTCGATAATTTAGTAGCACATGTGTCTCTAGGGAGCCTCCGAGAACACTTAGATTTTATTGAATTTCATATTTTACTCGACATTAACCCGACAAGGTTTCTCCTCTCTTGGTCAAGAGGCCAATTGTTGTAGCACTAGGTTCTCTAAGGCCATCACTATTTGGTTTTCTATTTTATCTTCTTTCTCGTATGAGATGAAAGGGCCAAAAATGCAAAAAACTCTTCCTCCAAAAAGAGAAATCGAGTCGAAGGTGCCCAAGATTTTTCGTGCAATTCGATTTGATTGCGCCATTTGCCTTGCATAAATAACTGTGTAGAAATTTCTGCTAAATCAGTTTTTTTAGGTAAGAGTATTGAATACTCATGAGATCTTTGTAAACTTTCATGAGATCTTTGGTTAGTTTCTAGAGGTGCCCAAGAATATTCCTCCCTCTAAAAATTAATAAGCAAATTATAATAGAATTTTCATTAGTGATATAGGCGAAAAGGAGAAGAAGGCAGGATTCTACATGGTGGGCAACGGATCCTGATTTATCGACCCAGGAGGAAAAAGGAAAGAAACATAAAAAAATTAAAAGAAAATTAAAGGAAATTATAAATTAATTTAGAAATTAATTTTAATATTAGGTAAAGCTCGGCTCCAATGTTCCCCATCAATCCTCCTCATTGGGATAACTCAACTCTAGCGAGTAAGCAAGAGAACACAAGGCGGGCGATGGGGATTGACGAGTCGAGTAGCCATTCTCCATCAATGAGTATCATAAAATTCTTCCTCAATAGTTCTAATCCACTCTTTTCAATTCCAAGTTCTGTTGGTCTCCATTGAAATCGATGAATTGCACAATTATTTTTTTGTTAATAATTCGCCGTGAGTTGGTTTGAGAATTACATGAAAGTTACTAAGTAAATGATGAATAAATTTTCGTTCTTTTCTCTTGACTCATAATTTTTTTGAAAAAAATTTCTCCCATTCCTTTCCCATTTTCTCTCCCTAGCCTTCTTTCTTTACTCTCACCTTTTAGATTTTTTTCCTACTCCTCACTCTTTTATATTTCCTTTTGCCCAAATTTCTTCCACTTATGGACATTTTTTATTTTCCTTGTGATTTAATTAAAGCGGCTCTCTGATTGGTCACCAACGGAAGCACAGATTTGAATCATGCAGATGATTCTTCCTCTCATTCCCAATGAACAGGCGATGTTTTTCCTTCCCTCAGAAAGCCCTCTTCCCCCCACCGATCAGCTTCTCTTTCTGCACAAAAAGTTCTCCAGAACGCGATTCCGGCCCGCTAATTTCTTCTCTGCTGCAATCTCTCATCCGCCAGAAGAACATCAACCACGGAAAAATTATCCACGCTCGACTCATCATTTTTGGCCAAGGCTACGACGCCCATTTGGGAACTAAGCTCGTGAATCTTTATTCTGTATGTCAGTGTCTGGATTACGCCCGCAAACTGTTCGATGAATTGCCCAAAAGGAATATCTTTCTCTGGAATGTACTCATCAGGGGATACGCTTGGGATGGCCTACCAGAGAAAGCCGTTGAGCTTTTCCACCGGATGCTGGAGCTTGATCTTGAACCTGATAATTTCACCTTCCCCTTTGTCCTCAAAGCGTGCTCCGCTATCTCTGATATGCATACAGGAAGGATAATTCATGATAGAGTAAAGCTCTCTCAATGGAGAGATGATGTCTTCGTCGCAGCTGGGCTGATCAACATGTACTCCAATTGCGGAGTCGTTGGTGAAGCGCAGAAAGTGTTTGAAGAAACGACTAGCAGGGATAGTGTTCTATGGAATAGCATGATTGCTGCATATGCCCATAACGCGTATCCTCTCCGAGCTCTGGCTACGTGCAGGAGCATGGTTGTCGATGGGTTTAAGCTGACGGAAGCCACTTTGGTGACAGCAATTTCAGCTTCCGCTGACGCGTCGGTGCTTCCCAAAGGCCGTGAAATCCACGCCTTGAGCTGGAGACTCGACTTTCACTGCAACGATAAGGTGAAAACCGCTCTCGTCGATATGTATGCAAAGAGCGGGTGGGTTCTACCTGCGAGAATTATCTTTGATCGGCTGGCAGAGAAAAGGGTTGTTTCATGGAATGCTATGATATCCGGTTACTCGATGCATGGGCATGCTAGAGAAGCGCTTGCGCTGTTTGAGGAGATGAAAGGGGAAGGGATCTCAAAAGGGCTTCTTCCCGATCAAATCACCTTTGTAGGGGTCCTTTCTGCTTGCCGCCATGGGCGCTTCTTGGACCTTGGGTGGAGATTGTTCAACTCCATGGAGAAGGACTACTCCATCACGCCGACAATTCAGCATTTTACTTGCATTATCGATCTTCTGGGCCATTGCGGGAAACTCAAGAGAGCTTACCAGATAATCTCCGAGATGCCCATGGAGCCAGATTCTGGCGTCTGGGGCTCTCTTCTTAACGCTTGCAAGATTCACCGGAATGTGGAACTCGGGGAGCTTGCTCTGCAGAAGCTTGTAGAGATCGAACCGGAGGATGCTGGTAACTACGTCATCCTGTCGAATATCTACTCGACGGCAGGGAACTGGGAAGGAGTGTCAAGGATGAGGAAGATGATGAAGGATAGAGGGCTGAAGAAGAGCATTGCTTGCAGCTGGATTGAGCTCAAGAACGAAATCCACACATTCATTGTGGGGGACAAGTCGCATCCTCGATCTAAAGAAATCTATGAAAAGCTTGAGGTTCTAGAAGGCCTGTTGAAGAAGACGGGGTATGTGGCCAATACTGGGTCTGTGTTCCATGACGTTGAGGATGATGAGAAGATAGATATGATGCGTAGCCACAGTGAACGGCTGGCTATCGCCTTTGGACTGATAAGCACGCCGCCAGGGACGAGGCTTCTAATCACGAAGAATCTTCGTGTTTGTGAGGACTGCCATGAGGTCATCAAAGGAATGTCAAGGATAGTGGAGAGGGAGATAATTCTCAGGGATGTGAATCGGTATCATAGTTTCAACAAGGGTAACTGCTCTTGTGGGGATCACTGGTGATGGATATGAAAGGACTTCAATTCGAGTTGATTATCTGCATCATAACCAGATAGGAAAGTGCCTTCAATAGGCCACTATTATGTAAGAAGAGGAAAATATTATATCACTTGGAAATTAGTATGCATAACATCCTTTGTCATGGTCAAAAATCACATATCCCATGGATTCTTCAAGATTTTACAAGATGAACATGATTGCCTAGATAAACTAAGAATGACCCACTACTAGAAGGAAAGATAGTTGTTTCCTCTCCAAGAACATATTCCTTTTGAATAGGCAGAGGACTATCCATCAACCTAATTATTTATTCATTTATCAATCTATCTAGTTGCTTCCATATCTATTTATCATCCATCCAATCCATCCGTCAACATAACTTCCTCAACGTAAACCTCTCTCTCTCTCTATGTAATTATCTACCTATCCATATGTTTCCATATCCACGACATGACATTGTAAGCAACGTTGGCCATGCCCATCCAGTGCTCTTATTTGAATGAGTGGCAGCTAGAGAATAATGCAATTTCCATAGAGGAACCGTGTCGTCCATCATGGGTCCTCATTATAGCAGATTCTCCATTGTTAGAGCTGATGAATCCGCAGAGTTTGGCATATAAGATCTTGTCTTGCCCTTGTAGCACGGATTTTGATTACAGTTCTTGCCAGATGAAATACTCGGACATTGATTCAGTCCCCAATATTGTAGTATTTATGATTGCATATGTGGAGGAATCTATGCTCCATTATCAGCGATGATGGATCCCTTGAAATTCTGCACCATTTGAATTGAAATAAATAATTAAATAAATGAATGAGTAGATTTTCAAAGTTATATAAACAATCAAAATATTTTGGATTTCTGTGTGGTCAATATTTCTCCTAATTTTGTTCTCCCTCTCTTGCTGATCATGGTCAACTGTCTAAGCCACATTGATCGGTCAACGATGTCAAAAAATTGGATATCTACTTATAAATGAAGTTGCATTAGAGTATTTTGTATCAAATGAAAGTAAGATATTTATTTGCATCTATAGTGTAAAAATTCTTCATTACTAATGTTGACTATGAGAGCAAGAAACCCAAAAATTGCATATGGAAAAGAGAGTACTTATATGAGAAGTAAATATGAGAAGCCAAAATGGGCAAGGAGCCTGATACCACTCTAATGCACTCCCCCTCAATCTCAAGCATATAAATAAAAAATGTCCTGCTTGGTATATGTGACGTCATAGGATATCCCAACTAAACACTTCATGAAGACGTTCGCAAGTTGATGAGATGATCTCATGTAAGGCATAGAGATGACTCCGAGCATAACCTTGTCTCGAATGTAGTAGCAATTAACGTCAAAGTGACATTTCCAATGATGAAGACAGTGGCTTGATTATCATAATACGTGAGCATTGGAGAAGGAGATGAGATGCCAAGATCTTCTATAAATGATCAAAGTCATACCATCTCTGGCATAGTCTCAGTCATGCCTTGATTCCTAAACTTTGCACTGGAGCATGATATCACCTTCTCTTTCCAAGACCGCCAGGTGATGAGGTTACCTTAAATATATGTGCAATAGGTTGTAGTAGATTTATGATCTCTCTTGTCATGTGCATAGAAGGCATTAGAGTAGGCTTTGATACGGAGATGACCATGTCGTCGATAGATGAGCTCTCTTCCTGGGGCTCGCTTGATGTATGCTAGAATTCATAGAGCTCCCTCCCAGTGGACTTGGCAAGGTTCCTGCATGAACTGACTCAAAACACAAATCACATACATGATGTCAAGACTAGTGATGATGAGATATGTTTGCTTGCCCAACAATCTTGCAGCAAGAAACACACCTTAGATAACTCCCCTAAGCAATGTAGCTGGGAGGTCGCTCGATAAAGGCATGCTCCTCAAGATCATCATAAAGAAAAGTGTTGGAAACATCTAATTGCTGGAGAGACCAAGCCTGATTGATGGCAAGAGAGAGGAGCACCCTGATAGAGTTGAGATGGTATAGTCAATGCCACATGCTTGGGTGAAGCCATGAGCAACCAAACCAGCCTTATGACATGTAGTGGTACCATGAGGATGATATTTGAGCATGAACACGGAGAAAATGCAACTTATACTTGTATTTATATGATTATTAATGTAAATTAACACATATAAAATTATATTCCTATGCAAGTTATTATTCTTTGAGTGCATATTCATCATTCTATGCAATTCAAATTATAATTTCAAAATACATTATTTTAAGAAATAATCATGCATAATTAAAAGCTTAAATTCTCAAGTCGATTATTCTCATTATATTTTTTATATTATAATTAAGTTTTAATTGCAAATAATAGGAGAACATATCGTTATACATACTCCTTTGTTTTTTTATAGTTTTATTTTCCAAAGAAAAAAGTGTAATTTTAGTTATAAATTTATTCTCTTGTTATTTGATAAATTATAGATTATTTAATTTTTGATCAAATAAATTGAATTAAAAAGAGATATATTTTGAAGGTTATGAAAATTTTAATTTTTCAGGATTTTCTAGAATTTTCTTGAATTGTTTTTGAAATTTTTTTAATTTAAAATATTTAAGTGTTTTATATGTGCACATTGATGTGGTAGTTCACATGGTAACTTGTTGACGAGACGAGACCGCGAGGTCGTCGATTTCACACGCTCTCGTGTAAAAAATAAAGCCTAATTTACCAATTTGGGGAATTAAGAGAGAATTGAGGGGTATAATGGTAAATAAGGGTCGAATCCACAGGGAATTTAGGTATTTTCGAGATATCTTTTGGAATTTGGTCAAATTAGACGATGAATTGAGGTGAGAAATTAGGGAAAATGGTGTTTTTAGAAAGATAACTCAAAGATCTATCCGTGGAATCAAAAATCGCTCAATTTGGATTAGTAATCACAGAGAAATCAAAGATGGAAGTGGGATGAAATTTTCGGAATCACGAAGAACACAAATTGAAATTAAAATGAAATTAAACTTAAATTGAAGTCCTAATCCTAAAATTGATGATACACGACGATAGATAAGATGATAAACTTGTTTTCTAACCCGAGATAACGATCAAATTGATCCAATTGATCGTCGGATCGACATCTATTCATTCCGCGAATTCAATCGTGAACATCGATGTTCAAGAGACAAATTCTCCTCGCACGATCGTCGAAATCTCTTTTATAAACACTCCGTGGACGTGATTTCGAGTCTATAAGCGATTACAAGAGAGAGATTGAAGAGAAGATGCGTATAGATAGGTGAATTAGATCAAATCTCTCAAGAATACATAAAAACGACGAAGAACTCGTCTATTTATAGGGTGAAATGGGGAAAGCTGTCCGATCGGTGTGTTAAGCTCGATCAACGGTCTAGATGAAACCGTCGGAGAGTGAATCGTTACGGATAAATTCCGGCCGTCCGATCGCGATCTGACGCGTGAGATGAGGCCACGTGTGGAGGCATTATAAAACGCACGAAACATCGTCCGTTGGATCTTCATCGAGCGTTTAGGATGCGTTTTGATGATTTGAGAAGTCCACCGATCGCGATCGATCCTGACCGTTATAACTCGGCAGATGAACGGTCGAGATCAATCGCAGGGCTTCACTTAAGTTCTTTTTATAACACGTGCGTTGATCGAAGATCGGGTGGACCGCGCTCCACGCGATCGACGCCTCTCGATCGTTCGTCCACGAGATCCAACGCCCATCGTCGCGCCACGTCACCTGCGCATCAAAAGACTTTGTGGGACATAGTCCCACACGAAATTAATTATGAAACCGTCGGGTTTATAAGACCCGACGGTTTAGAGGGGTAATAACCCTCCCCATATAGGGCAGGCTAAAGACCCCTTTCATATATAGTGTAAATAAATAAATATAGATATATATACAGCGCCACGTAGGCGCTGCGCGGGTCCGCGTGGCTCTGCCACGTGGCCTTGCGTGCCACGTCGCACCCGCGTGGGACCCACGCCCTTTTTGCCCTTTTATTTATTTATTTTAAACATTTTTTAAATAGAAATTAAATCGGAAAAATCCAGAAAATATCCCTAAAAATTGTAAAAATCATATCTTTTTAAATAAAACTCCAAATTAATCCAAATTTCTTTCACTTGATCTGAAATTTAATTATCTATCATTCTAAAAATTCAAAATATTTAAATAACAATATATTTAATTTATATTTCAAAAATACACTCATTTCCTTAAGATTTAAAGTTTAGAAATTTAAATGAATGTTTATAAAAATGATTTCTCTTATTATTTAGCTTTAAAAACCACTTATAATCTCAAATAAAGATAGGGTATAAAATTATTTATCCTTAATTTATCATAATTAACCCTAATTTAGCGCATTTTGAGATTATAATATAAAATTGCATAGAATGATAGAAATGCACTCAAAGTATGATAACATGCACATAAATGTAATGTTTTATGCCTTAAATTGTATTAATAATCATGTTTTATCGTGTTAAGATTGCATGTTATCACTTGTGCGCGTAGCACGTGGTGCATGCATGTGCTTGTCATTACCACACACAGTAGTAGTTAAGTGCCTTATTTAGGGCATGAGCTAACTGCTTATAATTGCCACCCTTATAGACTTGTCACATTGCTAATGTGAGACTATTGTGAGACTATTTCTAATGTGAGACTATTTCTACTTTTATTTCTTTGCTAGTGACATGGTGTGATGTGAAACATCCAATTCGTAGAGTAAATCATGAATGTTGATCTTCACTTACTCAAAGGGGTACATGGTAGCATCTGATTGAGCAATGATTCATTTTATTAAATAGATTAATCATGTCCACTCATATGAGGAGTTATAACAGCCAAGATTTGAAGAACCTCTATGAAGATCTCAAATGTCAAATTGTGATCAAACGGACGAGGTTAGGTGATGCTCTCTCTTCATGTGGACACGTGGCACAAGTATGATGGTCTGATATGGATCTAATGGTCATGACTTAACAATAAAAGTTTGTCTCTTCGGATTCCATCAAGGAGAAGATCTGACAATCATGCCAAATAGAAAATATTATAAATTCTCTATTTAAAGGTGTAAACCGTTATCGAATTTTCAATTGAATGAACCTTTTGGACAACATAATCCTTGACTCTCTTGCTTTCTTCCTATGTTAGACTAATATCAATGTCAAGGGAGTGCTTGATGAATCGAGTCTGCGAGGTTGTTAAAAACACAAGGACACGAGTCAAAATAAATACCAAACTCACCAATTTCAAGAGATAATCACGAATTAAGGAGTATAGTGATGAATAAGGATTGAATCCATAGAGAATCAAGAGATTTTTTAGATATCTTTTGAAATTTTATCAAATAGGACCTAGAAAAGTGATGAGAAATTAGGAAATTTTATATATTTGAAAGAAGACTCGAAGGCAAATCCACAGAATCAATAACCGTAGAATTTGGATCAAGATTCGCAAAGAAATAAAAAAGTGAAGTAGATAGAAATTTATAAAGATGATCATTACAAAAAACCAAAATTTAAATTGACTAAATCTATGATTTAAAATTGAAATATAATGTTATAAGAAGAAATATTAGGACAAAAACATGAATTCTAACCCAAGATAGCACTAGAATTGATCCAATTCCTTGCCGGATCAAAGGCTTTTCATTCGCGAATTCGAAAAATGATCGTTGGCATTCAAGAGTCAATTTCTTTTTATTCTCTCAAAGAAATCTTATTTTCAAACGCGTCGTGGATGCGGAAATTGATCTAGAAGCTATTGAACGTAAGAGGTTCAAGGATTTTGATGTCTAGACAATTCGATTACTCGAACAACCCAAGAATGATTTACAATGTCAAAGAACATCTCAATTTATAAGGCAAATTGGGCACAATAGTCAGATGAAGCATGTGATCTTTGATGAACGGCTGAGATTTTGCCAAATCGCGCACTTTAGAAGTAACTCTTGAAATGCTTGCCATTTGATCTTGATCTTATGCTCCAGATGCATTTCGTCGGTTTTAATCTCAGCTGTTATAACTCTTCAAATCGACGACTGAGATTAAATTGCTTTAAAAAAGATTCAACAACGAATGAGATTGCGCCGCGTACCCCCCGACTTAAGTGGAGATCACAGTCTTCATTTATTGATCGAATCGGATGCTCCTCATGACGCCACATCACCTGCGCGCATTTTAAAACAAAACAAAGTCTCATATGATAAAAATCAAAGAAATGGGACGGGTATATAACATATGCGCATTATGGAGAGTACCATTATCCTCAATAAGGAAGCTTATCTCTCTCATCTTAAGGGGGCACATGCACACATGCACATGCGTATATACACACGCATGTACACACACGAGTGTGTACATGGCGTGTCCATACACCGCCACTTGGTGATGCACTTTTTCGTTTGCGCCACATCAACTGCCACATCAGCACGTGATATATATATATAATGAATTTAGTTCAAAATAAATTTATAAAAAATTCAGAAAAAATCCAAAAAATATCTAAAAATTATAAAATTCATATCTTTTAAAATTTAACTCCAAACTAATCTAAATTTATTTCATTGGATCAAAAATTAAATTATCTATCATTATAAAAAGTCAAATTTAATAAATAACAAGAGAATAAATTTATATTTCAAAAATACAATCATTTCCTGTAAAATTAAAAATTTAGAAAAATATATGAGTGTATATAAAGTGATTTCTCTTATTATTTAGCATTAAAGACATTATAATCTGAAGTAAAGATGAAGATAATGTAATCTTTAACGTATTCTTCTTAATTTATCATAATTAACCCTAAATAAATACATTTTGAGATTATAATAACTTTTCATATAATGATAGATAAACACTCAAAAATATGATAATATGCACTAGAATTGAATATTTTATGCCTTAATTTGCATTAATAGTCATACATTTTCATGTATTATTTGCATGTTATCAGTACTTAAAATCAAGATTTTGACGAGTGATAAGCAAGAATTCATCACTTAAACTTTGAATATTTATTTTTTGAAACACGGAATGAGAAGTCTTGATTCAACAATAAATTGGATCAATTCGAGCGTAATTGTAGGTTAGATTACATGTTTTCTAACTAATCTTTTGTCTTATACCATTAGATTTTGTGAATGGTAAAGCCCAATTATATTGAGTGAGTAAAGAAGATATTACAAGCCTCTATTTATAAAGAAGAAAGAGAGAAAGATAGAAATATAACCCATGTGGGACTAATATCCTTGAGCATGATAAAATATGAGGACTTCCCAAGAGGTCACCCATCCTAGTACTGCTCTCACACAAGCACGCTTAATTGTGGAGTTCTTATAAGAGCTAGTACAATTTACCTTATAATGAGTTATGTCTAAGACCTTCTAATAAGCTATATCTAACAGATTTTAATTTCAATTTGTAGATTAATTTAATTTTACAAAATTTTATCATTTTCTCTCTCTTTGCGATCGATTTTTATCTCCTTGTTTCGCTCCTCAATTTCTCCATAAATACTTATCCAAATTGAGAGATCTATGATTCCGTGGACTCATCTTGGAGTCTTCTTTCTAAAATTATCTCTAATTTTGCTAATTTCTCACTCAATTCATCATATAATTTAGTCCCATTTTGAAGATATCTTCAAAATTTTCTTAGTTCCACCCTTACCTACCATTATCCTAATTAATTCTGAATTAAAATTAGTGAATTTGGAAATTATTTTGACATGAAGAAGTGTGTTTTCAATAATCGCACAACTTCGCTTCGTCAAAAACCCACTTGCACATGATAATGTTGGCATCTATGGAATGAGAACTAAGGTCTAGGTCCTTCGAGAAAGCAGGTCATATACCTCTGTGTCCATCATTGTTTTCTATGCGAGTACTTGTGACCCCTCAACATTAGATCAATGAATGAATTAAAAGACTAATTACAGGGCAAAGGCACAAAAGGAGTGAGAAATTTGATCTTAGCAAAGAAAGTGAGAAATAGGATAGTGAGTACAAGCCCATGTACCCTTATCGAGGGCAATGGGAAGGGAAAGATCATCAAGAGGGTTTGGGGAGCAGCATATAAGGATTGCATGTGACAATATGTTTATGTGCGATCTTTGAAAACGCACGAATAATTGTAAACAAACTAAATTGACTATTTTAAGTTTTAATCAAGAATTAATTAGTATAATGGTGAATAAAGGTCGAATCCACAAAGAAATACGAGAATTTTTTAGGTATTCTTCAAATTTGATCCAATCAGATGAAAAATTTGAGGAGAGAAATCATGGATTTTAAAAAATTTGGAAAGAAAACTCTAAGACGAATCTACGGAATCGTAAAATTACTCCATTTGGATTAGTATTCGCTGAGAAATGAAGAAGCAAAATCTAAAGAGAGAAATTGATCATAAAGAGAGAGAATTAGATAAAATTTCTAAAAATTACTCTAATCTAAGCTTTGAAATTAAATCTAATAACAAATGACAAAAGATTAAGAGGAAAACACAAAATCTAACCTGAAATCATGCTTGAAATGATCCAATTGATCACCATATCAAATGTTTTCATTCCGCTTTTTTTTAAAACAAATATTCATAGTTCAAGAGATGAAATCTCCCTATTCTTTCAACAAAATCTTGATGCGGAAATGAGTCTAGAAGAGGAAGAAATCAAGAGTTTCAGGGTTTAAGAGGTATAAATAGTTTGATTACTCGAGACATCCAAGAATATATATTTCATCAAAGAGAGATAATTTATAATATTTTGAATTTGGGCATGACCATCGGAGCTTCTTCTTGATGAGATCAATGGTCGTGATGGAATCTGAAGAGACAAATTATTATGGTTAAGTCATGATCATCGTATCTTTGTCAGAGTGTCATGATCGCCTCACGTTATCGCATAAAGAGAGAGCGTCGCAAAATCTTCGTATGTCAATCGTGAAGCAACATTTCAGATCTCACATGGCTCTTCAAATCCTAGCAGTTATGGCTTCTCAGATGAACAGCCAAGATTGATCCCTTTGATAAAAAAAATTGTTGTCCACTCATATGTTGTCACGTACCCTCCTCACTTAAGTGAAAATGAGGGGTTGAGATGAAATAAGGGAAATTTTTTAGATATCTTTCAAATTCGATCAAATCAGATAGTGAATTGAGATAACAAATTAGGGATTTTAGTATATTCAGAAAGATAACTCCAATACAAATGCATGGAATCAAAAATCACTGAATTTGGATTAAATTCGCCGAGAAATCGAGAGTTGAAATGGAGATAGAATTCCATGGCAAAAATAAGTGAAAAACTGAAATTAAAACTAAATTAAACTTAATCTACACTTCAAAATGTAAATCTAATGCTAAAGGAAGATGAATTAAGATGAAAACACTCAACCGAACCGAAGTCACGCTCAAAATGATCCAATTAATCGCCGGCTTCAAGGCTTTTCACTCCGTGATTACGAAAACAAAGTTCGGCATTCAAGTTGTAATTTCTTCCAATTCTCTCAACCAATTCTTGATTTCTAATACTCCTTGGGCACCGAAATGAGTCTAGAAGATGAAGAGTTTAAGAGATTATCAGGTTGTGGTATCTAATTAGTTCAATTTGCTTAAAAATCAAAGAACAGGTTTTCGCGTCGAAGAACATTTTGATTTATAGAAGAATTTTGGGCGTAACCGTCGGATGTGTCAATTCATCTTTAATCAACGGCTAAGATTAAACGTCAATTCACGAATTGGTGTCTTTAAGTTTTTTCCGTCGGATCTGAGATGAAGCGTCCAAATTTTTCCTCGTCGCGCTTAAATAAGAGGCGTCGCTTCATTTTGTACATTTGATCTTCATCGGAGATTGCGATGAACCCACGTGTCCATCAGGTGCATTTAATCTCGACCGTTATAACTCACCAGATGAACGACTGGGATTAAATGTCGTTTTATTGAATCATCGACTAATTAGATGCTGCCATGTACCCCCGTGAGTAAGTGACATCTGACGATCATGATTTAATTGCGTAATCAGATGCGTTACGTTGAACCACGTCACATGCAAATAAAAACAAACATAAATAGTCTCACACGGAAAATCTTTTGATATTATGTCGCGTATATAAGATATGACATATTAGTGGGTTAGCGTAAAGTCCTAAACGGATGCTTAACCCACTAATCACTCTCACATGCGCTCATGCGCACATACGAGCGCGCACGCAGATGATGACATGATAATTGGACATGATAATACATGATTATTAATGCATATTAAAGCATAAAAGATTTCATTCCCCTGCATGTTATCATATTTATGAGTATTTATCTATCATTCTATGAAAAAGTCATTATAATCTCCAAATACTTTAATTTAGGGTTGATTATGATGAATTAAAGATAAAAAATTTCATAACCCATCTTACTTAAGATTATAATTAGTTTTTAACATTAAATATTAAGAGAAATCATTTTATATACATTCATTTACTTTTCTAAGTTTTTAAATCTTAAAGAAATGAATATATTTTTGAAATAGAAATTAAATCTCTTGTTATTTATTAAATTTGACTTTTTAGAATAATAGATAATTTAATTTCTGATCAAATGAAATAAATTTGGAGTTAGATTTTGAAATTTATGAATTTTCTAATTTTTAGGGATTTTTCCGGATTTTTTTGAATTTTTCTGAATTTCTAAGGATTTTCTCGAATTAAAAATTAATTTTTCTAATTAAAAATCAAATTTTCAGATATTTTAATTGCGCAGGTGACGTGATGTGCTCTAGAGCGTCGATTGCATCGTGATCAAATGGTTAAAGCAGGCGGTGACGTGGCAGCGTAAGGAGCGTCCGATCGCGCGAGGAATCAAGACCGTTGATCCTCACTTAAAGCGGAGGGTACGTGGCATGATTTAATTCATCAATGAATCATTTTAATCTCAGCCGTTGATCAAGATGAGTTGTAATAGCTGAGATTAAAATCGACAAAAAATGCATATGAGCGTCTGATCGCATTTCAACAGCGGACATTACACACGTTACTTATAACGCTCGCGACGTGGCTTTTTCTCAACGGTTGATCAAGGATTCAACAGCCAAGACTTAACGGTAACGATTCGCATCCGATGCATTTCATCAGAGTCGTTGATCATGAATTAAATGACGATTGGACAGTTACGCCAAAATCGCCCTATAGATTGAGATCGTCTTCAAGATTATAAAGCATTCGAGAGCAATTCAACTTAATCGTACTATTTAGACACCAAATCTCATGAATCTCTGGTTCCCAATCACTTTTAGACTCATTTCCGCGTCCACGGAGTATTTGAGGGTTAGATTTTGACAATACGCGAGGAAGAAATCTACGCTTGAACTCCATGATCGCGATTGTCTGAATTTTTATGAATAGCCTTGATTCCAGCGATTAATTGGATCAATTTGATCACAATTATGGGTTAGGTATTGTGTTTCATCATAATCTATCTTCGTATAACATTTAATTTCATTTTAGAATCGTAATTTGAGTTAATTTCATTCTTATTTTCGGTTTTTCATGATTTTTATTTTTGAAAATTTCACCTCTCTTCAACTGTTGATTTCTCGGCATAATCATACTCAAATTCAATGATTTTTGATTCTGTGGATATGTCTTTCAGTCCTTTTTCTTTAAATATCAAATTACGTAATTTCTATCATCAATTCATCATCCGATTTGATCAAATTCGAAGAGATCATCCAAAATTTCCCTACTTCCTTGTCGATTCGATCCTTGATTACCATTATAGCCCTCAATTCTTAAAATTGATAAGTTTGGACTTTATTTTGATCCTTCACCATATATTTTCAACGACCATATGGTCTTAATTCGTCAGCAGACACACACACACTTGTGCACACGTGTCACATGCAGACGCCGCCACGTGGCGCGTGTTAAAATAATTTTGTGTGATCGTTGACTACACACCAATTTGTGTCAAAACTATTACTAAACTCCCCAATTTTATCAAATAATCACGAATTAAGGAGTATAGTGGTGAATAAGTGTTGAAACCATAGAGAAATAAGGGAATTTTGAGAGATCTTTTGAAATTTGATCAAATCAAACAATGAATTGAGGTGAGAAATTAGGGGTTTTGATATATTTAGAAAGAGAACTCAAAGACAAATCCACAAAATCAAAAATTACTCAATTTGGATCAAGATTCACGGAGAAATCAAAGAACGAATCAGGTAGAAATTTGTGGACGTGAAGAGAGAGAAATCTGAAATTAAAAATGAAATTAACTAAGTCTACGATCGTAAATTACAATTAAATGAAACAGGACGAAAGATTAGGAGGAAAACACATAATCTAACCAGAGATAGTGATCGAAATGATCAAATTAATCGCCGGATTCAAGGCTTTTCATTCCGTGATTTTGAAGACGATGATTGGTATATAAGAGGAAAATTCTCCCTATTATATTGACAAAATCTTATTTCCAACCACCCGTCGATGCAAAAATGAGTCTAGAAGTGATTGGAAGCAAGAAATTCAAGGATGGTGGTATCTAAATAGTTCGATTACTCGAAAACATCTAAGAATCCATTACAATGTCGAAGAACATCTCAATTTATTGCAAATTTGGATGTAACCATCAGATGGAGCGATTAATCTTTGATCAACAGATCTGATGAAACGCAGAGATGGGAATCATTACGGTTAAGTCTTGGTCATTGGATCAAAGATGGACCGTCGAGATTTCTCCACGTCACCCGCTATAGAAGTAACATTTGAAATGCCATCTATTGGATTTTGATTTGATGCTTAGGATGCATTTTCATCGATTTTAATCTCAACTATTATAACTCCTTAGATAAACGGCTAAGATTAAATCATTTTAAAAATGATTCACCGACGAATAAGATTGCGCCACATACCCTTGGCCTTAAGTGATAATTGATGGTCGCAATTAATCGCGCGATCAGACGCTCAAGATTTTGCCACATCACCTGCACGATGATAAAATCGATTTTAAATTAAATAAATTGATGTCAAATTCAAAAAAATTCTGAAGAAAATCCCTAAAAATTAGAAAATTCATAACTTTTAAAATCTAACTCTAAATTAATCCAAATTTGTTTCATTGGATCAGAGATTAAATTATTTATCATTCCAAAAATTCAAATTATTTAAATAACCAGAGAATATATTTATATTTAAAAAATACACTCATTTCTCTTAAAAATAAAAACTTAAAAAAATTAATGAGTATATAAAAAGTATTTTTCTCTCATTATTTAGCATTAAAACACAATTATAATCTCAAATATAGATGAGAATAATCTATTGTGAAAATATGTTCTTAAAAATGCATAATTATAACTTAAATTTTCATGAAATGATAGATATGCACTCAAAGAATGATAACATGCATAAAAATGGAATGTTTTATGCCTTAATTTGCATTAATAATCATGTAATTGCATGTTAAGATTACATGTTATCAGTGAGTGCACACCTTGCCATGTGGCAACGCTCTGCCATGCCAACGCACGATTATAAAATATTATTTATTTATTTTTATTATTTTAAAATTAAAAATAGCTTTAAATAAAATCAGAAAAATTTTACCAAATTCCTAAAAATTAGAAAGTTCATAACTTTCAAAATGCAACTCTAAATTAATCCAAATTTGTTTTGTTAGATCAAAAATTGGATTATCTATCATTATAAAAAGTCAAAATATTTTGTAAAAAATATTTATCAATATAACGAGAGAATTAATTTTAATTTAGGAAATATACTCATTTATGTTAGAAAATAAATTTAGAAAAATACATGAGTATATATAAAATATTTTCCTCTTATCATTTAATCATGAAAATATAATTATGATTTCAAATATGAATGGGAATTAAATTATATTATGACAAGTATGCATAATTATCCCCAAAATGCTATATTTTTATATCATAACCTAAAATTAAATTAAATAATAGATATGCACTTAAAATATGATAACATGTATACAAATAGAATATTTAATGCCTTAATCTGCATTAATAATCATGTAAATTCATGTACAAATTGTATGTTATCACTCACCTTAAGCTTAGAGCAACCTTAAGGAAGCAACTCAAGAGCATCCTACGGGAGTGAAACCCTTGTGAAGGAAGGGTAAAACTATTGAGTTCTAATGTCGATAAACTTTCAAAATTTTGATCCAAAAATTGAATGCAGCGAAAAACATTGAATCGGATATTCAAAACACCAAGCCTCCAAGAACAAATGATCCTATCATCTAGTATGAATAAGAAACATACTTAAAGGGTTTCCTTGAAGGAGTTCCTGAAGCTATTCAAATGTCTAGCCTCTAGAGGTATCCACACAGTCTCTAGATGTTTGGATCTCCTCTTCAAAGCTCTTCACCAAGAGAGAAAGAGAAGAAAGGAGAGAATTCTCACAAGGCTTGCATGGGCACCTTGAGGTGTGGTTCTTCTCCCCCTATTTATAGACATTTGTTATGAGGTTTTTTCATAAAAACCCTCACAATTATATCTATATCTACCAACATTCATATACCTTCTATAGGTGACCCTCTAGGTCCATATATCTCACTAGTTAATAACTCTATATTCTAAATAATACCTTATTGGTTAACCTTAATTAATTATCCACATCCTCATATAGATTAATTAATCAAAGATCTAGTTAACCCAATCTATAGGTTGAGTTATTAGCACGTTGGGTGCCAAGGTACACCACGTACACCAAGAGATATGGAGTATGTAAAAACTCACCTATGGAACCTTTCCATCATCGATTACCATGTATGTATAATCCTTCATCCACATGAGACTCATGAATGACTTAGGGTACGCTCAATTGTCAAACTCTTATTGGTCACTCAAGTTAGTAGTGATGCGTGTAGAAATCATCGAGAATTCTTTCTCCCATATTTCCACTAGCTTGGCTAAGGATTCTATATCATCTCATTCCTTGAGTCAATCTCCTCAATTACTGTTGGCTGATGATCTCATATTGATCACACAATCATCTTCATGGACTTCATGTCGTATCCAATATATGACATTTTAGATATCCCGTGGCCAGGGATTCGTAAGTCATAATCAAAACATCATCATCAATCCACAAGATATCTTTGGTGTCTCAACTTAAAGGACCACATACACAACCATGACATGAATCGACTTGATTCACAGTTAGTTATTGATAACATGCAATCTTAACATACAAAAATATGATTATTAATGCAAATTAAGGCATAAAACATTATATTTGTATGCATGTTATCATACTTTGAGTGCATTTCTATCATTTCATGCAATTTTAAGTTATAATCTCAAAATGCACTAAATTAGGGATAATTATGCATAATTAAGAATATATATTTTAGAATAGATTATTCTCATCTAAATTAGAGATTATAATTAAGTTTTAATGTTAAATAATAAGACAAAATGTTTATATACATTCATTTATTTTTCTAAGTTTTGCTTTTCAAGAAGTAATGAGTTTATTTTTAAATGAAAAATTAATTCTCTTGTTATTTAGATATTTTGAATTTTTATAATGATAGATAATTGAATTTCTGATCCAATGAAAAAAATCTGGATTAATTTGGAGTTGTATTTTGAAATTTATGAATTTTCATATTTTTAAGAATTTTTTTAAAATTTTTCTGAATTTTTAATGAATTTCTAAGGATTTTCGGGAATTAAAAATCAATTTTTCTAATTATAATCGATTTTTTCCTAATTTTATAAGTGCGCAGGTGACATGGCACAATCAAAAGTGTCTGATCGCATCGCGATCAACGATTGAGGCGGGGAGGCGATGTGGCAGCCTATGGAGCGTCCGATCGCGCAAAGAATCTAAGCCGTTGATCTTCACTCAAAGATGGGGGTTACATGGCACACCATTACTCGTCGGCGAATCGTTTTAAAAACAATATGATCTCAGCTATCCATCAACCGAGTTATAACGGCTCAGATTAAACGGACAAGAAACGCATCTCAGCGTCCCATCATGATTAAACGGCGGGCATTACATGCATTTTTATACTCACGCGACGTGGAAAAATCTCGGCGGTCGATCGGCGATCCAATGGACAGGACTTAACCGTAACGATTAACACTCACGAGTTTAATCTGGACTGTTGATCGAAGATTAAACGCCCCATCCGACGGTTACGCCCAAATTTACTATAAATTGAGATGTTATTCGACATTTTGATGTATTCTTGGATGATTTCGCTTAATTGATCTATCTATAGACATCTATCCTTGAATTTCTCACTTCTAAGAGAAAAATTCTCATGTCTAGAATTCGTCGATCGATTAAGGAGAATTCTTCTCTTGAACACCGACGATTGTTTTCTTAATCGCGGAATGAAAAGCCTTGAATCTGGCGATTAATTGGATCATTTCGACTGCTATCTTGGGTTAGATTACGTGTTTTCCCTCTAATATTTCATCATGTATCATCAATTTGTAGTTTAGGATCGTAATTTAGTTTAATTGAGTCTTTAATTTTGGATTTCTCTTAAAATTATGTTGAGAAATTTCTCTCTAATTCATTCATCGATTTCTCTGCGAATCTTGATCTAAATCGAGTGATTTTTTATTCCGTGGATTCGTCTTTGAGTTCTCTTTCTTAATCTATCATTTTCCCTAATAACTCACCTCAATTCATTGTCCGATTATATCAAATTCCAAAAGATTTCTCGAAAATCCCTTATTTATGTGTGGATTCGACCCTTATTTACCATTATACCCCTCAATTCGTAATTAAATCATTAAAATTGGTAAATTTAGCTTTATTGTTGACACAAATTGGTGTGCAATTAATGACCGCATTGATTCATTCCGTTAGGTATAATTACCATTCAGGGACTCATACGGATCAATTCAATGAACTCTTTCTCCAAAGAGCACCTACTATCTATCGTTAGTGTCTCCACATCAATGGTTACAGGATCAACCATACTCATCATATGAATTGGTGTAGATAATACTATTCTTTCCAGATAATTTGATGTCCTTCTCGAATATCTCAGGAATAGGAATGTTTAGAACATATGTTTAAAGACTAGTGATCAATATAGTATGATCTCATCGTAATTCACTTAGTCATTGCATATGCTCATGGACTTCATTGCAAACATCACACAAGAATGACAATAAATTTATTTTATTTCAATGAACATAAACAAGATACATGAAAGTTTGATTGGCTTATAGGCTACATAATATCCATCACAAACTACTTGGATAGTTGGAGAAAAGAGAGGGGGCAACATAGCATCTTTGAAAGAAGCTTTGTGATGAGGTGACACTAAGTGTGGCTCTTCTTGTCAGTTAGTCCCTTTAATGAACTTGTTCTCTTTCCTCCTTTTATTCTAGAATTTTTGGACCTCTATTGTAAACATTTGTCATCCCATTTAAGAAGGTTATTTTTCTCTATTTTTCTAGTGTACTTCGTTTAATCTCATCCCTAGACTCTTAGTCTAAGCTTAGTTGAATACATATTTTAGACTCCTTTATAACAAAAAGATCCTTAACAGGTTTGATTGCATTCAAACATTTGAAAACTCTCCAACATATGTGTTGCATATAGTCTTTGAGACAAGGTTATTTGGGACTTACCTTGATGCACTTTAATGCCCAAATAAGAACATAACAAACCCAAGTCTGTCATCTCAAATATCCTCATTAGTTTTCTTGAACTCCTCCAATTTGGCTTCACTTGCCCCCGTGATGATCAAGTCATCGACATATACTTTGATAATCTCTTTATCTTAATTTGAGTTCAAATGATACACACATTGGTCATTCTTGCTCTTGATAAAGCCAATTCTCTTTAAAGTGTCATCAAGCTTTACATTTCATGCTCTTAGTGCTTTCTTGAGGTCATAGAGGACTTTTTTAAGCTTGAGGACCCACTCCTCATTGATTTCACCATTCAAGAGGGCAGATTTCACATCCAGATGATGAAAATTCCATATTTCTTGGGATGCCAATGCAATCAAGATACAAATTGATTCTAAACGAGCAATAGGAACAAATACCTCGTCATAATCAATCATGTATCTTTGGTGATACCCTTTCACCACTAAACTCGCTTTGTGCTTCACAAAGTCACCGAGTGGATTCTTCTTTAGTTTGTATACCCACTTCACACCAATAGGCTTACATGATTTAGGAGCTTTCACTAGCTTCCATGTATCATTCTTCTTGATGGAGGCAATCTCCTCCTCTATAGCTTTCCTCCATGCTTCATCTTCAAATGCTTTGAAATAAGTGGTGGGTTCTTCAAATGAGATGAGGTACTCCTCCTCAATCGGATTAGTCCCTTTGTAGAGAGCTTGGATAGATCAAAATCTTGGCATCACTTCATTGCTTGTCGATGTCGACCCTTCACCTTGACCCGCTTCTTCATTTGAAGGCATATCTTGAAGCACACCTTCAAGATTGTCTCCACCTTCTTTGGTGGCGTACGACCCCCGTCGCCACCAAGGCATGACACTACGGCGCCGGTGGATCCGACACCTACGCGCGTCCAGCCCCCTCGACAGGCGAAGACGAGGGATCCCGAGTTTCACTACACCAAGTGAGACCCTCTTCTCGCCACGAGCTCGCGCGCGTAGAGCTATCTTTTCCGTTTTCTATTTTATTATGACTTTATTTACCCCCACGTGTTTAAGCGGGCCTTTGCATGTCTCTCTCTCTCTTTAGGCCTTTGGGTGGGTTTCCCTTTGTTTCGGGACCCTAGCCTAAGGCCCTTTCCCTTTTGTGAACCTTTTATTCTATTTCTATGAGTATGGGTGTGGGTTGTGGGCCTCAAGTGGGCCCTTTCCTCTCTTGGCCCGCCAAGGGCTCTATAAGAGGGGAAGGGACCCCCCCACAAACCCTAGCCGTCATTTGAGAAAAGAAGGAATCATCCTCTCAAGTGATTGCTCAAGGAAGGTTAGGGAAGGAGTCCAACCGCCGACGCCGCCGCCGCCGCCGCCGCCTCCGCCGCCACCCCTCGCCCTAGCCCCGGGCCGCTTCACGCCGCCGCCACTGCCGCCGCCCAAGCCGCCGTGCAGCCGCCGTCGAGACCGCCGCCGCCGCCCGCGTACGGCCGCCGCCGCCGCCGCCGAATCCGCCGCCGCCGCTACCGCCGCCCACGGCCGCCGCCGTCGCCGCTGCGCCAAGCCGCCGCCGCTGCGCCTGCTGCCGCCCAGCCGCCACCGCCGCCGAACCAGGCCACCGTCGTCGCGAAAACCGCCCGCCGCTGCCGCCGCCACTGCCGCCGTAGCCGCCGGCCATCTCCGCCGCGAACGCCGCCCACTCCGCCGCCGCCACCGCGCAAGCTGCGAGCAAGGAAGAGGACGACCGATTCTGCTGAGCCGACTCAGCGGAATCGCTCCCCCCTTTTTTCACTCCACCGGTCCAGAGCCGCGACTCACCCGGTCCGCCCCTGGCGCCGGTCCGAGCCAGCTGAAGCCGTCCCGGACCGCACTGACCAGGCCGAGGCCGTCCCGAGACCAACCCGGCCCGGGCCGGTCCAGGCCGCCCCCAGGCTCGACCCAGCCAGGTCCGGTCCAGACCGCCCCCAGGCCCGAGCAGCCCCGAGCCGTGCGGGCAGGCCCCGGAACAGCCCAGGTCGGCCCAGACCGGTCCAGACCGCCCGAACCGGCCCAGAACGGCCCAGACCGGCCTAGACCGGCCCAGACCGGTCCTGACCAGCCCAGAACAGCCCAGGTCGGCCCAGACCGTTCCAGACCGCCCTGAACCGGCCCGAACTGCCCCGAACCGGACCAGGACGCCGCCTCCCGCCTTCATCGTGTTCACTACGACCCGTCCGGCTCGTTGTGATTCGTCATCACCCCGCCCCGCACCGACCGCTCCTCCGCGCCCCTCGCCGACTCGCCCCGGCGTCCGACATCGCTGCCACGCCCGACAACCTCCCTCGCCCCGACCGACCGGGCTCGCGCCCCGCAGGTTAGGCATTCATCCCCTCTCTCTTACTTTGAGGTTCTATATTTCCTTCAGTACTTCCCGCACTTGTCTCCGCCGCCCTCGGGCCTAGTTAGGCTGAGTGACGTCTGGGTACGGGATTGGGATCGTGGATCCGGCCGCCGGGTTGACGATCGAGCTTCCCCCCCCCCGACGACCCGAGGCTGCTCTCTCTCCTACCGCGACTGATCTGGGAGGACTCCCGCTCCATCCTACTCGGCGTACCCCAGGATCGCTGTGACGACGCGCCGGAAGGTTGGCTGCTTGAGGAGATCTTAGACATCCTTACATCATCTAGAGCACGTAGATCATCCCACCTATAGTTCCCCCTTAGAGGATATTAGCGCCGGACCGATTCACCCCGTCGGTCCTGCATCATTCTTCCATCATCATACTTGTATTGTTAAATCTAATATTTACACCTGAAACACGCAACTCCGTACCTTCACTCGATTGTCGTTCTATGAAGTTCCACTTGCACTCTTCATTGAAGATGACATCTTAGCTCAAATGAACCTTCTGTGTGCTAGGATTGAAACACCGATATCCTGTGGTACCTCTCTCGTACCCCAAAAACATCATCTCCTTGCTCCTATCTTCAAGTTTTCCCAAAGCTCCAAGAGTCCTTACATCCGCAATTGAGCTGAAGATGGTAAGAAGACTCAATTTTGGCTTCTTCCCGCTCCATATCTCATAGGGCGTCTTCCCCCTAGGAGCTCTTCATCGAGGACCTATTCAACACATACACACAAGTATCGATAGCCTCACCCCATAATTCAAGAGTTAAACTCTTGTCTTTGAGCCTGCTTCTCATTAGAATCAGAATGCTCTTTTTTTTCCTCTCAACTACTCCATTTCGTTGGGGCGTATGTGGAGTAGTGAGCTGCCTTCGGCTGCCTTTCTCTTCACACCACTTTAAGAATTCTTCTGAACTGAATTCTCCGCCACGATCAGTCCTAAAACACTTGATCAGTGCTCCATTGGATTCACTCTCCACTAGAGTCTTGAATTTTTTAAAATGCTTCAAAAGCTTTTGACTAGTTCTTCAAAATTCGCCACCCACATCAATCTGGAATAATCATCAACAATTAGCAAAAAATACTTCCCTCCATTGATTGTTGATGGTGTAATTTGTCCACATATGTCGGTATAGACCAACTCTAGGGTCATCAAAGTTCTAAATTCAGTTGCTTTGGGAAATGAGGCTCTCACATGTTTCTTGGCCACGCAACAACTGCACTTGTGCTCAAGTTTTGAATAACTAAGTAATCCAATGGAATGATTACCTTTTACCATTCCATGGAGAGTGTGAGCACTTTGATGACACATACTTCTATGCCACAGCCATGCCTCTTCATCATTCTTCTCCACAAGAAGACAATGATTGATGATGTTGAGATTCAGAAGGTACATATTTCCCCTCCTTGGGAGTGTTGGTCAACAACCTTCCTTGGCCATCATAAAGAGTGAGAAAACCATCCCTCAAATGTATATCACAACCTTGAGAATCAAGTTTTCCCAAACTCAAGATGTTAGTTTTCAATTTAGGTCTATTAATAATATTTTTGAATATCATTTGATCACCATTAGTACAATCCACATGTACTTCACCTTTGCCTTCATACCTAATTGAAGAACCATCACCAAATCTCACCACTCCTTTGTGAGACTCATCAAGGGACTGGTAGAATGTCTTCATACTAGTTATATGGCTGCTTTCTCCTATATCTTGAAGTAACATATCATCAATGAGAGAGCTATTCATACCTTGAAGTAACACATCCACATGTTCATCGGCTAGCACCATTAGTAACGACAATTCTTCCTCTACATCTTCTTAGGCCATATGCATCTTTTCTTTTCCCTTGGTTTTGTCCTTCTTGGGAAGTTTACACTCATCTGCAAAATTCCAAAGCTTTTAAAAATTGTAGCATTTTACCTTGGATTTGTCAAATTGCTTCTTTTTCTTTTCTCAATTTTCTTCACCACCAAGATCTTTGCCTTTTCCTTTCTTTCCTCATCCACTTCCACTAGAAGATGACTGATAAGTCTTAAATATTAAATGTGATAGGTCGTAGTATTTGTTTCAGACTTAACCAAGAAAATTTATATAAAAGAGTTTCCCTTAACAACTGCAAATATAAAAATATATGGCTAGTAAGGGGTCGAATCCAAGGGAGGTGGCACCAATAATTTTCTCTTTTATATATTCAAAACCGAATTTTCAATTTTGTCAAGAATACTGAGCAATAAGAAAATCTTATGAAGTGACTTGCATTGTATTCCTTTTTTAAATGAGGTAAAATGGACAATTATGATGCAGAAATTATGAGTTTAATATGCTAAGCTTACTTTCGTTGTTTAAATTTTTTTTATTTTAAATCTTTATCAAACTACTGTTACTATTTGTATTACTAAAACTTATTAGAAGAATTTTATTTTCTATTCACTCCTTTTCAAAGATATTTTCTGTTTATATAAACTCTCTATTTTTTTCTTTTTTTCTGTTTTTTTGTTCTAATTGGATTTACTTGATTTAAAAATCAGCTTTATCAAATGACAAGACTTAAAGTACTATAGCTAATATAGAGCCTTTCAGATTACGATGCACAAAGATGAACCAGATCTATTTGACAGAAGAAAACATTTATTTTTAGTTTTCAATATAAACTACAGCAACAATCATCAGATTAGCACAAATCAAATCAAATTAACAAAAATCAGAATGTTCTATTTATCTGTATGTATATACTTTCTCACAGAGAGGGATAACTATAGAGTTATGAAATAGAAAAAACAGAAAAGAAAAGAAATGAAGGAGGGAAACAGAAAAGAGTGCTTTGAATAAAAAGAAAGGAAAGAATAGAAATTTAATCGATATAGCAATAAGAATTGTTGATATGAGTATCCTTACTGAAAATGTTTGCTGCAGAATTGTGAAACAAAAAGGAAAGAAGAGAAATGAAATGAGGAATAGACAAAATCAGTGATGAAACTTGAAACGCATCAGAAGACAATAGTCAATCCACCCTCAAACAATCACAATATCAGCAGATCATTAAGAAACAAGGACGCAATTTCACAATTAAGCTGGAATCAATCTCACGGACTAATCCAATTTCAGGCCTAAGAAAAGATTTACTGACAAAAAAAACTACTGACGATCAAGGTAAAGAAATTACGATTGAGGAACTAACCTATTCAGAAAGGAGTCGGAGAAGACAAAAGAGAAAGAATTAACAGAAATAAACCGAAGTGAAATGCAAAATACAAGATCTCCACCTAATTTCTCACTTCAAAACAAAACAGAAAAAAATAAAAGAAAAGAAAAAGAAACGACCTAAAACTCTGAATTAGCAATTCAATCTGATGTATTTATCCTGAAGATTTTAATTCAGAAGAAGATAGAAGAACAAAAAGAAACAAAAAAAAATAAAAGAATCGAAACAATGTTTTCAGAACTAGACCTAATTTCGCAAACCGTTTTGCAGATCTTGACCGGATGATTCAACTCCACGCGAATGCTTCCGATCCTCACTGCTTCAAGTTGGATCTTTCTCCTCGCTGTGTCCTCCTGGCCGAATGATTTCGGGCGAGAAATCAAGAACACCTTCTTTCGCCGCTCCCCTTCTCTCTTAAGGTGTTTCGAAGTCCGACAAAAAATTTTTTTCCCCCCCTTATTTACGAGTTTGTTGCGTCTCTCGGTGCGCCTCGCTCCACACGTCATCGGTGCTTCAAGCGGTCAACATCCCGTCAGAATCCATCTGATTGGTGGAGGATGGCTTGCATATGATGGTGCTTGTACTCCACAGGTGAGTCGCGGTTTGATCTGTGTACACATCGTCTGTGCACACATGGTTCAAATTCATCGTGTGATTGGCTCACACGATCTGCATACAAATCCACACGCATGCTTCATAGATCCATTAGTAACCACGAGGCCCATTAAGGGCATTAATAAAATGAATTAGCATTAAAAAAACTTAATGAAGGTACTAATTGAAATTGTAAGAAACATATTATTTCCACAATAATAGATTCTATAAAAAGTAATAAAAAAATTCTGTTCAACAATGGCTATTATAGTAGCCATTTCTTTTAGTAATTATTCTTGAAATGTTTCAAATTAGTCCAAATTATTTGTAATTAACTACTCATTTTAAAATGCAATGAAAAGTGATTATTCCAGGTATCATGTCATGATAACATGCAAAATAACTTGTTTATTTAAAACATTTAATGATCAAAATGCAAATAAAATGTATGAATTAGAGTCACTTTTGCTTGTTATCATAACCCCCTACTTTACCTATTGCTAGTCCCTTAGCAATGATTGAGGAATCAGCAATGAACACATCATTTTGCCTGCATTTTGCATCATTATGACAGGTATTTTAAGTTTCCCCTAGCAGTGCCAAATTGTCATTCCTTTGCAGAAATGAGGAAAAGAAGATATTAATTAGAAGCTCATTCAGGGTCATCATTTATCCAAACTTGATCAAGGAGCTTTGCTGCTAAAAGGAAAGAAAGCAGAAAAGAAAATAAAAGAAGAAAAATTTCTCCTTCCACATGAATTTCCTTGTGTTTTCTTGGTGTTTGCCACTGGGGTTTAAATAGGAACTTCCCTTCCCACTCATGTGCAAGAATTTTTGTTAAAAGAATTCAGAACATAGTTCCTTTTGTGGTATTCACACACTTATTTCGTAAATGCCAAGTGTTCCTCACTACTGTTTGCAACTTATTTGCAGCGGTAGCCGCTTATTGAGAGTTTGATGTTGCTCTGCAGCTTATTCCCCTCTTTTTTTGGTCTTGCACATGAGTGAAAAAGGTTTAAAATAATTTCTCCCCTTATTTTCACCATTTGTTTCACAATTGCTCATGGGTTGGAGAAACGATTTGGTAGGGATAAGAAATTGGGATATTAAGAATAAGACTTTAGCAGCAAAGCACTCCTAATCATGTTGAACTTTCCACTAAACTCTCCTACTGAGCTTTTCTTCTTTAGACTACAGTGGCACCGTAGGTTACCTGATTTCATTCAGCTTGTAAATCTCTAGTGTATTCCAACTTCCACCTCAATCATAGCTAAAGACTAAGTAAACCTGAGTTTAAAGGTAACTATTCTGTCCCTTCTTTTAGTTTCTCTAAACCATTCTAATTGTTGGCTCTAAATTTTGGGGAAATGTTCTTCACTATTGAAGTCTAACTCTTTTAATCACAGATTATATCATCATGGTTTAAAACTGAAAAAAAACATACAATTTTCTTTTTTCTTTTTTTTTTTAATGCATTCGTATGTATAAAAGGCAATGAAACAAGTGAAAATAGCAAAACTGCAAACCGCATTTTTCATAGGATTGGCAAAACCTATCTTCATCTGTTCTGCACTCAATTCCCAAAAGACCGTGCTCTTTTTTTTGAATTTTTTTTTTTTTAATGACAGAATTGTACCTGCAAAAGATAAAAATCATTCTGTTATAATTTGCTATAACTGTAGACTGGGATGTAAATTATAACAGTTTTTTTTTTTTTTTTTAAAAGAAAACAGAAAAAAAAATGCTACCCTACACTAGGATCTTGTAAATTGTGGACTTCAGAAGTAAGAATTAATGGAAAATTTTGGTTTTCCAGTTCTATAAATGGTTTGAGTCTCTGTCCATTCACCTTAAATTGAGATTTATTTTTTTCATTTTCAATGAGAACTACTCCATTTTCATAACTCTCAATTACTATCATGGGTCCATCCCATTTGGACTTCAACTTACCTGGAAATAATTTCAACCTTGAGTTATACAGCCATACCTTTTGTCCTGGAGAGAATGTCTTACGGTTGAGATGCTTATCATGAAACTTTTTCATTTTGTCCTTGTAAATCAGAGAATTATTGTAAGCTTCATTTCTTAATTCTTCTAACTCATGTAATTGGAGCAATCTTGCCTTCCCTGCATTATCTAAAGAAAGATTAAGTTTCTTAATAGCCCAATAACTTCGATGTTGAATTTCCACAGGTAAATGACAAGCCTTACCATAAACTAACCTAAATGGTGACATTCCTAAGGGTGTTTTATAGGCTGTTCTATATGCCCACAATGCATCATAAAGTTTGGAAGACCAATCCTTACCATCTAATCTCACTATTTTCTTTAAAATTTTCTTTACCTCCCTGTTGGTATTCTCTACTTGACCATTGCCTTGAGGATGATAAGGAGTTGTGACTCGATGCTCCACTCCATATTTTTTAAGCATCAGTTGCAATTGATGGTTGTTAAAATGTTTCCCTCCATCACTGATGATAGCTCTTGGGCAACCAAATCTGCAAAAAATATGTTGGTGAATGAATTTTACCACCACTTGATGGTCATTGGTTCTTGTTGGAATTGCTTCTGCCCATCTTGACAAGTAATCCACTGCAATTAAAATATATTCGAAACCATTAGAATTGGGGAATGGACCCATAAAGTCAATTCCCCATAAATCAAAGATTTCGACTTCAATTATCGGACGGAGAGGCATTGCATCTTTTTTTTTCAGATCAATGGATGCTTGACACTTAAGACATGTTGAACAATAAGTGTGTGCATCAGAAAAGAGGGTAGGCCAAAAAAATCCAGCTTGAAGTACTTTAAATGCTGTTATTTTGTATGCATAATGTCCCCCACAAAGTGAAGAATGGCATGCATTTAAAATACTGGCCTGTTCTACCTCGGGCACGCATCGTCGAAATATATCATCAGCCCCTAATTTGAAAATTTCAGGTTCATCATAAAAATAATGTTTTACCTCTTTGTAGAATTTTTTTCGAGTTGCATAATCCCAATCCTTTGGTATTAAACCTGCAACCAAATAGTTAATTATATGGGCATACCAAGGTAATGGTTGGCAATTCACTGTGAGGATGCTTTCATCGGGAAAATTCTCGTTGATGATTTGTGAATCTTCGGCTTGAATTCGCGAGAGGTGATCTGCTGCAACATTTTCTTTTCCAGGCCGATCCTTAATTTCTATATCAAATTCTTGTAATAAAAGAATCCATCTAATTAGCCGAGATTTGGATTCTTTTTTAGTTAACAGATATTTCAATGCTTCATGCTCAGAAAAAACAATAATTTTGCTCCCTAACACATATTGCCGAAATTTTTCTAATGCAAAAATAATAGCAAGTAATTCTTTCTCTGTTGTTGAGTAATTTACCTGTGCTCCTCCGAGTGTCTTACTTGCATAATAGATTGCTACCGGATTACCATCAATGCGTTGGCCAAGAATTGCTCCCACTGCAGTGTTAGATGCATCACACATAATTTCAAAGGGAAATTCCCATCTTGGAGCTTGCAAGATAGGTGCTTTTATAAGAGCTTCTTTAATGAGTAAAAATGAAGATTTAGCTTCTTCTCCTAAAGAAAAATCCACATTATTACAAAGCAAATGTGTTAGAGGTTTAGCTATTTTTGCAAAGTCTTTAATGAAGCGACGGTAAAATCCAGCATGTCCTAAAAATCCTCTAAGTTGTTTTTGAGTCTGCGGCAAGGGAAGATTCTTGATTACTTCCACCTTGGCTTGATCCACTTTGATTCCCTCTTTGCTGATAATGTGGCCCAGAACAATCCCCCTTGCACCATAAAATGGGATTTCTCCCAGCTGAGAACTAGGTTGTTACGCACACTGATTTTTCAGAACTTGTTCAAGGTTAGTTAGGCAATTATCAAATGAAACACCGAAAACAGAAAAATCATCCATAAAAATTTCTAAAAAAATTCTCCAATAAAATCAGAAAAGAGTGCATTCATACACCTTTGAAAGGTTGCCGGTGCATTACACAAACAAAAAGGCATCCTTTTAAAGGCATAAGTACTCTACGGGGCACGTAAATGTTGTTTTTTCTGATCGTGTTCATGCACAGACAATTTGATTATATCTGAATAACTAGTCCAAAAAATAGTAAAATTCTTGTCCGGCCAATTTTTCTAAGATTTGATCAGTGAAGGGAAGTGGATAATGATCTTTTTTTGTAGCCAAATTGAGTTTCCGGTAATCTATGCATACCCGATGCCCCGAAATTATTCTCGTTTGCATTTCCCCTCCATCTTCACTCTTAATCACTGTAGTTCCTGATTTTTTTGGTACTACGTGGACTGGACTTACCCAGGGGCTGTCTGATATGGCATAAATAAAATCAGCTTTTAACCATTTCAGTATTTCCTTTTTTACAACTTCAAAGATGTGGGGATTCAGCCTTCTTTGAGGTTGCCGGGTAGGTTTTGAATCTTCTTCTAAAAAAATTCTGTGCTCACAGATTTCCCTATTTATTCCTTTTATATCATCTATCTTCCAACCTATGGCTGCTTTGTATTTCGAGATGACTGAAATCAATTTTTCTTCTTGCTCTTCAGAGAGCAATGATGAGATGATAATTGGTTTAGAGTTCCCTTCCTCTAAGAAAATGTATTTTAATGTTTCCGGTAGGGGTTTTAATTCTAACTCAGCTGAATTTTCTGCTATTAATAGTGTCTCAAGATCTACTTCTTCACTGTCATTAATTGCAAAAACTTCTTCAATTAATTCATCATAATCTACTTCCTCTTCCAAGAATTGATCCATCCTATTTGCATCCTCATATGTGTATTCAGGTATTCTCCTCAAATTTGGTATTGGGATTTCTAATTTATCATTCCCTACCCTTAATTCAATTTTTCCCTTATCAAAATCAGTTATTGCTCTAGCAGTAGCAAGAAAGGGTCTTCCCAATATGATTGGAGCATTACATAATGCTCCAATAACCTTCACATCAGTCACTATGAAGTCTACGGGAAATGCTAAATCCCCTACAAGGACAATAATATCCTCTAATCGTCCATACGGTGCGCGAACTGAACCATCAGCTAATTGTAATTCTAATTTAATTGGTTCTAATGCAACAAGATTGAGTTTGTCATATAAAAGTTTTGGGAGTATATTCACACTTGCTCCCGTATCCAGCAATACTCTCTTAAATTCCAAATTTTGTATCGTACACCCAATCACCGGTGCTCCAGGATCTTGTAACTTCTCAGGTAGACTATTTAAAATAATCGAGCTAATATTTTCAGAAAGTTTAATTTTCCTTCTTTCTCGTGAAGGAGTGCAAAGTTCTTTCACAAACTTTCCATAAAGTGGAATATAACGGATCGCATCCGTTAAAGGAATGGTAATAGAAGTGTTTTTTAACACCTCAAGTAGGGAGGAATTGTCTATTTTCTCTTTTTTTGAAACTAGAGCACTTGGGAAGGGAATTAACTGTTCTTTCCCTTCTCTATTTAATTCCTCTTTTTCTGGAATTATTTCCCTGTCTTCTATCTTATCTTCTACTCTAAGTTTATTATTCTCTATATCCTTACTTTTAATATCCTCTGAATTTGATAAAATTCTCCCACTTCTCAGGGCTGAAATAGCATTAATGGCTGTTCCATTCCTGCTAAGGTTATAGCTACCATCAGATTTCTGATTATTACTAATTTCAGCACTAGAAGTGTGTGAAAAACAATTAAATCTATCAACATGTAATAAATTTCGTGGATTAATGCAAGGTTTAGTTGGTAACTGACCTTGTAGACTTCTTTTAGAGGAATTTTCATCAATTTTACCTTGATTTTTGTCTTCTCTTTGCAGTTCGTTGCCCATTCCAGTGTTCTGCGATGATCTCAGCCCTTCAATTTGTAGTAATAAAAGCTTCTTCTCCTCTTCCCAAGTCTTCTCCTTATCCTGCAAACGTTTCACAGTTTCACACAGATTGTTATTATAAGCATGATTAGTATAACCCTGTGCTGGTAGCTGCATATTAGTAAAACTGAGGCTGAGTGTGTTGATAGGGGAATTGATTATGCTGGGAGTGTATATTATGATAGAATGGTTGATTATTCTGATGGTATGGCATACTGAATTGCTGCTGATTTGGGGCCTTAAATTGAGTATTCTGAATTCCAAACCCTTGATGTCCACTGTTGTTTCCAAAATTTGTCATTTTATTTCCTGCATTCCAACTGTTATTGGTTGAGTTTGCTCCAAATGCATTCACTTGTTCTGTCAATATTGCTTTGCCTTTATCTTGCATATGATCATTTGCTGTGCAATTCATACAAGTGAGATCAGAATTCCCTTTGTTCAGATTTACATCCGGTTTCATGGTGGCAATCGCATCTTTGAGGATATGCTTGAAGTTTTCAGTTAAATCGATCACTGATTGCTTCATCTCCCTCTCCAATTTTTCCATTTTAATGTCTACTTCCATACCTTTTACATCGATAACTCCCCTTTTCAATCCTCCAGTTTTAGTATCAATCATAGAGCTTTGCCTAAACACCCAATCTTCAACTAATTCCTCCATCCGCTTTAACGATTCACTGGCTCTTGTATTCAGAAAATTACCTCCACTGGATATATCAACTAATTGCCTCTCTTGATAATCTAAACCTTGGTAGAAGATTTGGGCTAACTCATGATTAGGAATGCCATGATGAGGGCACTTCCTAGTCAATGTCATAAAGCGCTCCCAAGCTTCTCCAAATGTTTCATTTCCTTGCGTAAAATCCCTTATCACTTTCCTGAGGGCATGTGTCCTCCCATATGAAAAATATTTCTGCAAGAAACTTGTTTGTACCTCTTGCCATGATGTAAACGTTTTTCCGGTGCCATTCAGCCATTCTCTTGCCCTATCCTTCAATGCAAAGGGAAATAGCATGAGCTTCACTACTTCTTGTGAAATTCCAGGAAAATAATAAGATGAGCAGAATTGGGTGAATTCCCGTAGGAATTCATAAGGTTCATCACTGAATCGTCCATTGAAGCTTGGTAGAAAGTTTAACATAGTCGCATCTATCTTGAAGTTTGCATTCTCACTTAATGGAGCTGAAATCTTCGTGAATGCCTCATAATCTGAAGGTGCAGATAATTCCTTCAGTGTTGGTTCATGTTGATTATTGACTTCCTCTTCCATTGCTTCTGGAAAAATAAACTCAGTCTCCTTGTTACTGAATTCAGCAAATTGTAGACCTTCCTCTTCCTCCGTCTCTTTCTGTTTTAATGACCTTCTACCGTGCATATAGTATTATGCTTCAATTTGATCAAAAACAATTTACATTCAGTTAGTTAAAGGTCAGAAAAAAAAATTGCAGAGATAATATTCTGATGAAAATAATTCCTGTTTTCTTGAATCAAAATAAAAGAAAGAAAATTGGCTTTTTACCTCCCCGGCAACGGCGCCAATTGATAAGTCTGAAATATTATATTCAATATATCGTTGTTCAGACTTAAACAATAAACTGTATACAACAGAATTTCCCTTTAACAGTTGCAAATATCTAAAAAAATATATGGCTAGTAAGGGGTCGAATCCAAGGGAGGTGGCACCAATAATTTTCTCTTTTATATATTCAAAACAGAATTTTCGATTTTGTCAAGAATACTGAGAAATAAGAAAATCTTATGGAGTGACTTGCATTGTATTCCTTTCTTAAATGAGGTAAAATGGACAATTATGATGCAGAAATTATGAGTTTAATATACTAAGCTTACTTTCGTTGTTTAATTTTTTTTATTTTAAATCTTTATCAAACTACTGTTACTATTTGTATTACTAAAACTTATTAGAAGAATTTTATTTTCTATTCACTCCTTTTCAAAGATATTTTCTGTTTATATAAACTCTCTATTTTTTCTTTTTCTGTTTTTGTTCTAATTGGATTTACTTGATTTAAAAATCAGCTTTATCAAATGACAAGACTTAAAGTACTATAGTTAATATAGAGCTTTTCAGATTACGATGCACAAAGATGAACCAGGTCTATTTGACAGAAGAAAACATTTATTTTTAGTTTTCAATATAAACTACAGCAACAATCATCAGATTAGCAAAAATCAAATCAAATTAACAAAAATCAGAATGTTCTATTTATCTGTATGTTTGTACTTTCTCACAGAGAGAGATGACTATAGAGTTATGAAATAAAAAAAACAGAAAAGAAAAGAAATGAAGGAGGGAAACAGAAAAGAGTGCTTTGAATAAAAAGAAAGGAAAGAATAGAAATTTAATCGATATAGTAATAAGAATTGTTGATATGAATATCCTTACTGAAAGTGTTTGCTGCAGAATTGTGAAACAAAAAGGAAAGAAGAGAAATGAAATGAGGAATAGACAAAATCAGTGATGAAACTTGAAACGCATCAGAAGACAATAGTCAATCCACCCTCAAACAATCACAATATCAGCAGATCATTAAGAAACAAGGACGCAATTTCACAATTAAGCTGGAATCAATCTCACGGACTAATCCAATTTCAGGCCTAAGAAAAGATTTACTGAAAACAAAACTACTGACGATCAAGGTAAAGAAATTACGATTGAGGAACTAACCTATTCAGAAAGGAGTCGGAGAAAACAAAAGAGAAAGAATTAACAGAAATAAACCGAAGTGAAATACAAAATACAAGATCTCCACCTAATTTCTCACTTCAAAACAAAACAGAAAAAAAATAAAAGAAAAGAAAAAGAAACGACCTAAAACTCTGAATTAGAAATTCAATCTGAAGTATTTATCCTCAAGATTATAATTCAGAAAAAGATAGAAGAACAGAACGAAACAAAAAAAAATAAAAGAATCGAAACAATGTTTTCAGAACTAGACCTAATTTCGCAAACCGTTTTGCAGATCTTGATCGGATGATTCAACTCCACGCGAATGCTTCCGATCCTCACTGCTACAAGTTGGATCTTTCTCCTCGCTGTGTCCTCCTGGCCGAATGATTTCGGGCGAGAAATCAAGAACACCTTCTTTCGCCGCTCCCCTTCTCTCTTAAGGTGTTTCGAAGTCCGACGAAAATTTTTCCCCCTTATTTCTGAGTTTGTTGCGTCTCTCGGTGCGCCTCGCTCCACACGTCATCGGTGCTTCAAGCGGTCAACATCCCGTCAGAATCCATCTGATTGGTGGAGGATGGCTTGCATATGATGGTGCTTGTACTCCACAGGTGAGTCGCGGTTGACTGTGTACACATCGCTGTGCACACATGGTTCAAATTCATCGTGTGATTGGCTCACACGATCTGCATACAAATCCTGCACGCATGCTTCATAGATCCATTAGTAACCACAGGCCCATTAAGGGCATTAATAAAATGAATTAGCATTAAAAAAAACTTAATGAAGGTACTAATTGAAATTGTAAGAAACATATTATTTCCACAATAATAGATTCTATAAAAGTAATAAAAATTCCTGTTCAACAATGGCTATTATAGTAGCCATTTCTTTTAGTAATTATTCTTGAAATGTTTCAAATTAGTCCAAATTATTTGTAATTAACTACTCATTTTAAAATGCAATGAAAAGTGATTATTCCAGGTATCATGTCATGATAACATGCAAAATAATTGTTTATTTAAAACATTTAATGATCAAAATGCAAATAAAATGTATGAATTAGAGTCACTTTTGCTTGTTATCAATGACCCCTTTTTATCCTTCTTAGACATATTAATTGTCCTAGATAGGAGTGTTTGCTCCTCATCTCTTGAGTTCCTGTCGTGGAGTCTCAATTCATGATCTTTGAGTTGCCCAAAAGCTCCCTCAAGTCTCATGATATTTTAATCACTTGCTTGGTCAAGTAGAAAAATAAGAGAATCAAAATCTTTAGGGACTGACCTGAGGGGTCTTGAAACAACACCATACTCATCAAGACATTCTCCCAAGTCTCTCAAATTTGTAACAATTCGGTCAAAACGATTTGAGTAGTCATCAATATTATCATTTCTCTTCATGGAAATTGTTTCAAATTCCCTCGTCAATGCTTGCACCTTTTCTTGCACCACTTTGTCCATTCCCATATGGAATGTGTGGAGAACCTCCTAATTCTCTTTTGTGCACTCTTCTTGATGTTGATTAGATTTCTTTGTGACTTGGAGATGGAATTTAGGATCATCGACAATGCAAGGCGATCTTTATTGCAATTTACCTCACTCCTATCAATAACTCCCCAAAAATATGTTAGCCTCCAAAGAAA
>CM044107.1:10402247-10443141 GCA_024174645.1 Lemna minuta
GCCGGAGGGGATGCTCGGAGGTTGATTCAGTTCCCCATACTGTTGTATTTGTGAGTGCAAATGTGGAGGAATCTGTGATCCGTTATCATTGATGATATCCATCATGGAGGAATCTGCGATCCGTTATCATTGATGATATCCATCATGGAGGAATCTGCGATCCGTTATCATTGATGATGGATCCCTTGGAATTTCGTGCCATGTGGATTGTACTAAATAAATGAACGGCCAGATTTTCAAGGTCACATAAATATTCAAAACATCTACTTCGGATTTCAGCTTTCTGGTTAATATTCCTACTAGTTTCGTTCTCCCTCTCTTGCTGACCCTGGTCAACTGTCTAAGTCACGTTGACTGGTCAACGGTGTCAAAAAGTTGAATATTTAATTAAAATTAAAAACAAGTGGCACTATTTTGTAACAAATGGAAGTAAGATATTTATTTGCATTTATGAAGTAAAAATTCTGAATTACTAACATGTCTTATCAATATTGATTATATCACTATATTTGGCACCATTTCTACAAGTAAACCTTTGTAATATAATTATTATGCAGAACCTCTTCAAATATTCATAAATCATTAATATTCTCATATAATTTAATAAGATAAAATGATACATATAAAGCATGTTGTTAAAAGTATCTCACTCTTCCATTGCATTCCGATTTCGGGTAAAAATCAGTTTGATTGAGTCGCCCTAATAACTATATGAGTCTTGAGGAAAGATGGTGTAGCTAGCAAGACTCTTGTTCGTTCCATTAATAAACTCATTCTCTGGCACTTGAATGGAAACCAACAGAGCTTGGAATTGGACTGAGTGGATTAGAACTATTGATGAAGAATTTCATGATACGATTTTTTGTAATTTTTTGAAGGATCCTGCCTTCTTCTCCTTCCATTGTCAGGCTTCATGTGGTGACTGACCATTCTCAAAAGGCGAAGCCTATGTGCTAATATAATAGGAAAGTCAAATTTCCATTAATAGTATCTAGTCAGTATATATAGCTTCTAATGAGAAATTAAAATTAAAATATTTAGATAAAAAAACTACAGTAGAAGATTATAATAGCTTGGGAGTTTTTAAGACACGAAAGAGATAGTCATTGAAAATTGCTATTAATTTATACAAAAAATATTAATTTTTATAGTTCTCCTATAGGATTCAAGTCATCACCTTGGTCATATGTTGTATCATGAGCTTGAGCCTATTATTTTAGAGGCATAACCAATGTACAGCTTCTCTCTTTTGGATCGATATGTTGTATGTGAAAGTTCTCTCCAAGCATGGAGGATTTGCAAGATGGCTGTGCTTGTCAAGGAAATAGATAGGCGCTTTTTTACTCTCATAAGTTATGAGAAATGGATGCAACTAGTAAGCTTTTTCCAATTCAAATGGTCGAACCTAATGATGAAAACTTCAATTAAGTAATATTTCATTTCACCACCATTCTTCAACATGATCATATTTATTTATCTAGTTCTAATATTATGATCAAAAGCATTTAGATAAGTGACATATGATGCCCAATGTCATTCAGTGATGTTTCTTTGGATAAGAAATGTCATATGATTGCCTTGTTCTCTAGGCATTCTCTTCATCACCAATGAGAATGATTAGATTTTCATGAATGAAATGATCTTTTTATTGGTTTAGTATAATTGGCATTTTTAAGGGGGTTCCAATATTTTCATGAATCATATTTTGCCTTAAATATTTCATAATGCCCTTGCATCAATGTCCGCATAAATGTTCCTGCATTTAATGTATTACACTTGATCTTGAATAATTAGTGAGCCTGGGTTGCTTTCTTGATGCTCATAAAAAGCATATGTGTCTTGGACAAAATGAATACTAGCTTGCAATTAAGCAATATACAGATTGTATTTTAAGTGTAAAGCATTATGGGCATATTTGCAAATAACCCTTAACATTTGAAGAAAATAATCTAAAATCAATCTCTCTTTGCTCTTTACTTCATTCTCAAACATCGTCATAATGACTACAATAGTAAGTCCATCTTTTACAAGAATTATAATTTTTAAATGATTCCATTATTAAATCAGTGTAGAGTTTCACCTCCTATCATAGTCCCACAATTGATTGTTTTGGGCCATGGAGACCAAATCTTTGGTCAAAAGGTTTTAATGAGTTATCATCTATGGTGTTTAAGTCTATAACTATGATTATTTATAATAGATGACAAAGTAGGTCCCCTAGTGATAGTCTGAGGCAAAAATACTCCCCCTTAGCCATCAAGTAATTTATTGTCTATTGCCTTCCGCATTGTTTGGGGATCAATTCCTAGTTTATTTATGACATATTTGATGATTAAGTAAAATTGAGGGTATACCAAATATCATATGCTTTTCTATCATGGACCTTGAATCATCTTCCATATTATTATTTTTCAAAAATTCAAAACAAGAAGAGATTCAATAAAGAAGAGAGGGCCTTAAACCCATTTGATAGAGAGGAAGAGGCCATACAAGATAGATAAAGATAGAAATAACATGGGGATCATAAAGGCCAACTCTCACTACCTCTCAATTTAGTGAATAGATGAGTCAATAATGCACACCTTGATAAATAGAGTGGCATAAAAGAAGTGATGCAGGATGTAATGTGCGATCCGATGCAGTAGTGACATTATATCCCTAGAGCAATTTTTTTTAGAAGAAGAAGAAAAACTCTCAACTCAAAATATGTCTATTTATTCTTCTACATGAGTGACTTATTTATAGGCCTTGGAGGAAATAGAAATTACAAACTAAAAAAATAAAAATAAATAAAAATAGAAAATAAAATAGGAGATAAATCCTAATATTAGGTGACTTTTGGCTCTAATGGTGGGGCTAGCATGCTTATCCCCATTAATCCACCATACTTGGAAAACTCGACTTCAGAGAGGGAGCTAAAGAAGAGATGTCAAAGTAGTAGTGGTAGGTGATGATTTAAATGGCTCTTCCCGGTCATTCCTCCCCACTTGGATAACTTGACATAGGCGAGTAAGCATGAGAACACAAGATCACAGGAGGGGGAGAATCAATGAGTAGAGTAGCTGCCACATCTTAAAGGCAAAATGGCAGTTGCAGTGGAAGGTGGAGTGCCAAGACCACGTTTGGCTGATGGTGACATGGTTTTTAGGGCTTGGGAGCTCGATCATCATCAAAAGGTTTGCAAAGGCATTGTACTAGACTAGAG
Organism: Lemna minuta; assembly: GCA_024174645.1. Lineage (NCBI taxonomy): Eukaryota > Viridiplantae > Streptophyta > Magnoliopsida > Alismatales > Araceae > Lemna > Lemna minuta. Next base: position 10,405,453 of record CM044107.1, read on the forward strand.
TTGTGGTCATCTCTTCCTATTAAGGGTGTGCACCCAACCAAGAAGTCTACTTAAACCTTTGGTAAATATATGCAAGATATGTGATAACATGCTAATTAGGCATGATAATACATGACTATTTATGCATATTAAGGCATAAAAGATTCCATTCCTATGCATGTTATCATATTTTTAGTGTTTATCTATCATTCTATGAAAAAATCATTATAATCTCAAGATACATTAATTAGGGGTTAATTATGATAAATTAAGGATAAATACTTTTATAACCCAACTTTCTTTGAGATTATAATTAGTTTTTAAGGTCAAATAATAAGAGAAATCATTTTATATATAGTCATATATTTTTCTAAGTTTTAAAATCTAAAAGAAATGAATGTAATTTTCAAAATAGAAATTTAATCTCTTGCTATTTATTGAATTTGACTTTTTAGAATAATAGATAATTAAATTTCTGATCCAATGAAATAAATTTGGATTAATTTGGTGTTGTATTTTTAAAGTTATGAATTTTTTATTTTTAGGGATTTTTCAAAATTTTCTAAATTTTTAATGAATTTTTCAGGATCTTTTTGAATTAAAAATCAATTTTATAAGTGGACAAGTGACGTGGCACAATCTGGAGTGTCCGATCGCGCATCGTATCATGACCATTGATCGTCACTTAAGGCGAAGGGTACGTGGCGTATTTTTATTCATCTGCTAACCATTTTTAAAATGATTTAATCTCAGCCGTTGATCTAAGGAGTTATAACAGCTAAGATTAAAATTGACAGAAATGCATCTGAGAGTTTGATCAAGATTGAACGGCAGGTTTTTTTGCGTTACTTATAACGCGCGCGACGTGGTGAAATCTCGGCGGTCCATCGGAGATCCAACGACCATGAATTAATTGTAATGATTCCCATCTCTGTGTTTCATCAGAGACATTGATCGAAGATTAATTGACGATCGGACGATTAGGCCCACTTTACCCTATAAATTGAGGTGTTGTTTGACATTGTAAATCATTCAAGGCCAATTTGAGTAAATCGGACTGTTTAGACACCAAATCCCTTAAATCTCATGCTTCCAATCGCTTCTACACTCATTTTTGCGTCCACAGAGTGCCTGAGAGTGAGATTTCAGTAAGAGAATAAGAAAAAATCAATACTTGAACATCAATAATCGCGTTTTCTGAATTTTGGATGAAAAGTCTTGAATCCGGCCAATAATTGGATCAATTCGAGCACAATCTTGGATTTGGGATCGTGTTTCATCTTAATCTTACTTTTTATAAAATTAGATTTCAATTTCAAATCGTAATTTGAGTCAATTTCAATTTTAATTTCGATTTTTTGCAAATTTGAATTTCAGAAAATTTCTCTCATATTCGTTTCGATGATTTCTCCACGAATCTTTGATCCAAATTTAGTGATTTTTGATTTCGTGGATTCGTCTTCGAGTCTTCTTTTCCAAAGATACTAAATTCTCTATTTCTATCCCATTTCATCATCTGATTTGATCAAATTCAAAAAGATCATTAGAAAATTACCCTAATTCTCCATGGATTCAACCCTTATTCACCACTAGACCCTCTCAATTCGTGATTATTTGATAAAATTGGTGAGTTTGGTATTAATTTTGACTCTTGACCGTGTGTTTTTAACAACCTCACGGTCTCAATACGTCAAGATGCTCCAAATATATGACATGCAAACTCATGATGAGATGCTCCAAAGATATGACATGCAAACTCATGATGAGATGTTCCAAAGATATTCCATACATAGTGACGTCCCACCTCAAATGTGTTTTTTGTGCTGGTTGAATGTTGTTATGAGAGAAGAGAATGAGGGAAAATCAAGGTCTAACTCCTATAAGAAGAGAGAGCCCTATTGTAAAGCAATAAGTGGGCCCACTATTGGCCCAATAAAGAACACAAGAATGATGTCTAATGACCAAGATACAAGAGATAAACACATGCACACATATAGATGTCAACCATGCCCAATTTGCCACAAAGCAAATCATGTCTTTCTTAAGAGACCTTTGGTGAAGATATCTACTAGCTGCTCTAAAGTTTAGGTATACAAAGTGATGGATATTATGTGGCCTAAAAGCCAACCACACTTCTATTTATATTGTTTATGTTCATTGAAATAACATCCATTCATAGTTAGCGTTATGTGATGTTTTTAATTAAGTCCATGAGCATATACTACAACTAAATGAATAATGATGATATGATAATATATTTATCATTAGTATTTAAACATATGTTCTAAATATTCTTATTTGAGGGAAATTCAGGAAGAACATTGAATTAATGTGAATGAATATCAATGTCTTATCCCACTCATGAGATGAGTATGGTTGATATTATGGCCATTAATGTGGAGACACCAAAGATAGACAGCGGGTGCCCTTTGGGAAAAGATTTGATTGAATTTTTTTTATGATTCAAATTGAGCTCTCTACCTTACAAGGGGACAAGTCAACCTCGATTTCAATAAAGTCAACAGGGTAAAGAATATCAAAAGGTCTAATAAAGGTTCAAAAGGGTTGATGAAAGGTTAGAGGTGGGAAAATTTAGTTGATAAATGATAATATAGATGATCCTATTTTTGTGAGGGCAACCGCTCTACTTAGGTAAGTCAAAGGTGGTCAACTTTCTCTAAATAGGAAACGCTGACCAACCTACTTTTAAAAAAAAAGGATTTAATCCTTTTTTGAAGGAGGAAGAGGCTCACTTTTAAGAGAGTGACAAAGCATGATCATGCGGTCGTTAAAAACACATGTCCATTTGTTAAAATAAAAACCAAACTCAGTTTAAAGATTAGTTAGGAATTAATTAGTATAGGCGTGAGTAAGGGTCGAAATCCAGAAAGAATTAAGGTTCATTTTTGAGATATTTTTAAAATCGATCAAATTGGATAATGAATTAAAACAAGAAATTAGGGGAAATTATATTAGAAAGAAAACTCAAATAGTGACACAAAATTAAAAATTACTCAAATTGGATCTATATCCACAAAGAAATCAAAGAGTGAAGTGAGAGAAAGATATTTATGAAAAATGATGAAATTTATGAAAATTTACTTAACCTAAGCTACAAAATTAATATTATATGCTAAATAGTGAAAGATTAGGATGCAATTATAAAATCTAACTCAAAACCACACTAGAAATGATCCAATTAGTTATTAGATCAAAGCATTTTCATTCCACAATTTTGGAACTAGAACTTCGGAGTTCAAGTAGTGATTTCTTCCCACTCTCTTGACAAAATCTTAACTTCAAACACTCGTTGGACATGGAAATGAGTCTAAAACATGATTGAAGCAAAGAGATTCAAGGATTGAAGTGTTCAAAAGGTTCAATTGATTGAAATATCTAAGAATATATATGCCATCGAAGAGAGAGAGTAGAAATAGATGGAAATTTGGGCATGGCCATTGGATTGTCACTTCATCTTTGCATAACAGCTCAGATGAAACGGCAAGTATTGAAATCAATTTCATTAAGTCACACCGTCAAATTTGAGATGAAGCTTCAATATTTTACCTTGTCGTCACGTGAAGATAAAGCATCATCTAATCGTGTCTATCTGATTTCTGATACGACGTCTTTATATAGGGACTATCTAACGCTTCAAATCTAGGCCATTATAACTCCTCAAATAAGATAAATCAGTGCCCACTATAAGATTTCACATACCCCCTCCATTTAAGTGAAAATGGAGGGTCGCAATCCAATCCCAAGATTGAAGACTTCTCATTGTGCACATCATTTGTGACCAAAAATAAAAGCACATAATGTGACATTGATAATATTAAAGAAATTATCAACTATAAAGTAGAGCTGTGATCCATATAATTAATATCAACCCATTAAGGGCACTAAACACTAATTACTCTCCTTATGCGTGCCATCAAGGGGGGCATTTGGGCTGAATTGCACAGTGTCCTCTTAAAAATTAAGGAAAAGGGGCATTCAAAACCAACTCGTGTAACTTTGGCAATTCGATTGTGCATTTTTAGGCGATGAACTGCCCAAAAGATGTCATGTTTCTCTCGGATAGACATTGGGTTGAATATCAAGCTTTGAGGTAATCCTAGATAGGGTTTCAACAAAAACCAATCGAAGGTCGATTAACCAGACCAAACCGAGACAATCAGTCTTGTAAGGTGGACCTCTAACAGTCTCGGTCTAGTCCAGCATGCAAGTTCGGTCTTGGACTGACAATCCAACAATTAGGGCCAAATCAGGGGAGAGTTCTCAACCTCGAGCACTGAATCCCGCGATCCTTCTTCCCAAGAAATTTGAAGCTAAGAAAGGAATGCTTAGCATGCAAAAGTACTGAGAGCAGTGTGTTAATGGTTTCGTAAGCAGTTTTGAGAACGACGGCCATCTTCGAAAAATTTTCCTTCACCATTATCGTGGGCTCGAACGATAAGATTTTCATCTTCATGTACTTTTCGGAGCTTGAGCAACCTGGATCAAACGAGATGAGGGAGTTCATCGTGCTCTCGGACGGCCAATTGTGGTATGGACTCACATGATCAATGCTTGCGATGTATATGGGTTGAAGCAACTGGAGTTCTCACCCATGGATTCGAGGATAGTGAGTCTTCGTCTTTCAGAATTCTCATCCTTCTTTCCTTTCATTTTGCCAGATAATTGGGGAAGCTTTATGTGATGATAGGGGATGAGAACTCGCGAATCAAAGGCATGTATGAAATAAAGAACTGGCAAGGGAATCCCTGCCTCCAAAGGAACTAGAATGGGAAGGCGTAGGCTGCCTCTACGATGGATAGGTGACCCTCGGATCTTTTCTCTGTGAGTTTTCTCTCACCCAGAAATCCTGTCAAAAACTTTCATCATCACCGCCCTGACGAGGTTTCTTCTTTCTGGGAGGAGAAGAATTGCACGAAACTGCCCCAGGAGTCTCTATCTCCCTCCCTCTCTCACAAAAGTTTTTCACAGCCGCACTCTCTCCCTCCCTTTCGCATAGAGTCACAGTCGCACACTCTCTCTCCCTCCCTCCCTCCCCCCCTCGCGCTCTCTCTCAATCTTTCTCTCCCTTCCTTTCGCATAGAGTCACAGTTGCACACTCTCATCTCTCTCTCTCTCTTTGAATCACTATTATCTAATAAATGACTCCATGCAGATATATCTAATAAATCACTATTATAGTCTGAAGATCTATGGGACATAGAAAAGTTATTCTAAATCAAAATTTGATTATAAGTATCATATTATAATAGTTAATAACGAAATTTATTCTCAATCAAAATTTATTTGATATAATTTTATTCATAATTAACATAGATAAGGTTGAGTCAAGGACACCGAAAATTAAGACCGAGCCGAACGGTGATTAAGGTTGACCAAGACCGAGACCAAGACTGAATTAAGGTCTAGAGTGAGTGGTTTGCCAAAAACCAAACCGTGGCTAAGACCGTTGAACCCTAGTCAAGGAGACCAAAATTAAGACCGAACCGAAACGGTGACCGAGGTTGACTGAGTCGAGATCGAGACCGCGACTGAATTAGAGGTTTGGACCGAGTACTATGACTAAAAATTGGACCGTGACTAGAACCGTTGAACCCTAATCCTAGATCATCAAATAAGTCATTTGATGGCTTGAGTGCACAAGATGATGCCACACATTATGCCAATGAAGAGGGACAATCAAATCAGTGTTTCCAAGGGTAGAATGCACTAGATGATGTCACTTATGGGTTATGAGGTTGATAAGCCTTCCAAAAGTTTGATAAAAAAACATCATATGCAACAGAAATACATTGAATCAAATATTTAAAATCATTGAGGCACCAAGAAAAAATGATCCTATCATCTAGTATGTATGAGAAACACATACTTACATGGTTCCCTTGAAAGAATCATTAAAACTATTTAAGTGTCTAGCATCTAGCTGTACCCACATGGTCTTCAGACTGTTAGATCTTTTGGGTTCTAAGATCAATAAACCTTCTGAAAATTTTGATCAAAATATCTAATGCAGCAAAATACATTGAATCGGATACTCAAAACATTGAAGTACCAAGAATAGATGATCCTATCATCTAGTATACATGAGAAAACATACTTAAAGGGTTCCCTTGAAGGAGTTCTTGAAAGCTATTCAAGTTTCTAGCTTTTAGCGGTATCCACATGGTGTCCAGATGGTTGGATCTCCTCTTCAAAGCTCTGCATCAAGAGAGAAAGAGAAGAAAGGAGAGAATTCCCTCAAGGCTTGTATGGCCACCTTGAGTTGTGGTCATTCTCTCCCCAATTTATAGACATTTTTATGTGATTTTCATAAAAACCCTCATAATTTTAATAAATCAATAAACACAAAGATAGAGATTGATCATAAATCAATAAACACAAAGAAATTGAATATGCTAATGATGGTTTTGATTAGAGATTGATTGGAAGATAGACTTAATTATTTTCATTTTAATCAAATTTAAATTATTTAAGGGTGTTTTAAGGCTAAATTTTGGTCTGATTTTAAAGAAGAAACTTGAAATTGAGAAAATTTTACTAAAATTTGACAATGCGAACTCCACATTCTATCACAGACCAAAAATTTGGTCGTGCTTATTTTTAGCAGGAATTGACTGATATGGATAAGTAAAAAATGGGGAATTTTATCAAGCCTAATTTTCAAAGGGACTTCTATGATTTGATGCTTCTTTGGTGCTTCTTGTCTAGTTCATCATGTCCAAATGAAACACTCCAATATACATATACACTTTATCAAATCAAGCACATCAAGGAGTAATTTATACTCCTTCGAGAAAATTAGAGATAAATGAGTTGAAATTTTTGTTGCCTCTCATAAATCCAATTTTTAATTTTTCTTTTAATCAAGCGTGGGAGAGTTGAACTGTGCAGTGGATCACCTAATATTCCTTTTTAGGGCATTTATGTTGATAGTTTTTCCTCTATTTTTCTATATAATTCATAAAGTTTATAGCCATTATAAATGGTATCAACTAGGTCAATTTTTATAAAGCTATTATTCCTACCATTTCTGTGTAGATAAATATATATAAGCAAGCACACCCTCAAAAAGACTAACCCTAAAAAATTCATGTATTTTCTTCAATTCCTTTTCTTGATTCAGTTGCATGGAGATGCTGTCAAGAAGGTGATTCATCTAAGAGAAATTGGGGAGTTGATAATTTGAAGAAGAAGAATAAGAAGAAGAAGATATTTACTACTGCCCAAGCACATTCTTCAAGTTATTCTCATCTTTCTCCTGCACAAAGATTTTTTTTTTTTTTACACAAACCCTAGATTGTGGATTTGGATGGAGGAATATCTTCAAGGGTTTTAAAAATGGGGGCTTAAACACAAATAATCTTTATTCAGAAAAAAAAAATCCTCATTATTCGTTTTTCTTGCAGTATTCTTTACAGAGAAGAGGTGGAAGGTATCCAAAGAACTGCCTTGCACCTCAAACCAGAGAAGCGAGACAAACAGACGGCAAGATGAGCGCCAAAGAAGAACCCTGAAATCTTTCGATCTTCTTGTCGTTTGGCCGCGGCCGAATGCGTCGCAACGGTGTGCGTGCTCTGCGTGTGCTGCCCATTTGCTGTTCTCTTGTGCTTCCTCAAGCTTCCTTGCCAGGTCGTCTGGCGTGCCGCGCGCAAGAGAGCTTGCTGTCTGAATCCTTACCGCCACCGGATCCTCTACTCTTCTTCTTCATTCTCGGACCTGGAATTCGACGCATGAAAGGAGCACAGTAGAGATGGTAATTGATAATGGATGGAATGATCTCCCATGATTGATCCTGTGAATATTGATGCCGGAGGATAATGATACGTCTGTGACATGAAGAACTATTGATTATTTATATTAAGTAATAATTATTGAAAAATTCAAAATAGGAAATGATGAAATTGATTATTGATTATATAAAATAGTTGAGTTTTTTTCACTAGATAAAAATCTGAAGTCAGTCCCATGCATTGATGGCTGACCAAATGTTCATAAATGATACATCTATGTATAAACTAAGGTTCAAATTTCCCATTTTCATGCATTTCAGATTTTTTTTATTACTTCTTTCATTCAACTCAAATGTTTTTGAATTTACTCCATTCAAGATAATAAAATCTTTTAGTATATTCTATGAGAAACTTCAATCCATGTAATGGCGACATAGCTTCTTGCTTTATTTATCCATGTAAAAGGTAAAATGTCATGCCATGGATGAAGAATATATTTTTTATGATATCGATCAATGTAAAACATACATGTATATGTTATAAGGATCTTGATATGTTATGAAACTTGTACGAAATTGAATAGAAAATGGTGTATGTAATATAATGTTAATAAAATTCACATTTTTCAACATTTTTCGCATTTTCAATCTCATGCCCTTATTATCATAGAAAACATGACTCATTAAGGTTTATGATGAAAAATGTCAATCGATAGTACATCCCTTCGAGTCATGATCCTCAGATAATCACAACCTTTCTAATCATAGTTTGAAGTTGATAAATTCAAATAAATAAATAAATGCATTTATACAACATTTTTTGGTATATCCAAAATTGATGAAAGTATTATTTCCTTAGAAATCAACACTTTACGCTTTGGGAAGTAATACATCACTCAATGAAGAAAATGTAATCAATCCATTATTTTCATTTTTAGCAATGAAAAGAAAATCGGAAATTTTCGGGCACGATCATGCGCCACTAGTTTTCGTGTATTTAACAGTTATTGTTAAAATGGCGAGTAGCGTAAATAGAACGCTTATTGCTGTCATTTTTAGGGTTTATGATTTCTAGGAATTTCATTTGTTTCATGGTGAATCAAGTATGATCACCATTTATATTTTCCCCAAATTTTCAGCGCCATTCTTACCCTTTAGTTCATGGGCATATCTGTCTTGCTAAAAATTCATGGGTGTACTTACCATCTTATAGGGCTCATAGAACCTTCCTTCGATTTGATCATGATCGATTGTCATCTTGATTTGATTTTCTTTTATATATATATAATTTCTCTCTTCTTCCTCCTGCTCTCTGATTGCTTAAGTGATTCGTGACCATTGATCAGATCATGATTCATATTGGTCGATCAATCGAGTCTGTCAACCAACCAATTTTCAATCAGGACCACTGTGATCTGATTGGATCCACGTATTTCCCTACTCGCAGCCCCCATCTTTAGTGGTTTATTTTCTATACCCATCTCTCTCTCATTAAAGGCGGCGCCGTCGGACAAGCCGAGAGACTTCTAGAAGTCTTCTCCAGGAGTTTCCTCGGGACTCTGGGTGACAATCTAAGTCAACTATCCTGAACCGACCGCCAACCGGTTCCCCTTCTCTCTACGAGAGTAAGAGTAAGAAACAGACAAACAGCGATGGATAACGAGGAGAGAGAGATATCCCGGAGATCTATCCAATGTGCTGCAGCAGGATACATGCACCATTTGACCTGCACGGACCTGTCAGCCGCGGCGAGCCGTTGTTTCCTTCCGGAATACTATAAATCCTCTCCTCGAGGGCTCATTCCATATCCACTCGCTTATAGAGATAGAAGAAGAGTGCCCGGATTCTAGAGAGAGAACAGCTTCTTGACAGAGAAGACGCCAGCTCGAGTGTACCCACCAGAGAAGAAGCGCGGTTGAAGCTAGAGAGAGAAATCGAGAATGGGATACAACAAAAGCAATGGAACTTCCATATTCCTCAGCTTCTTGAAGAACGGGGAACGAGGGCCAATACCCAGGCGCGGACAGATCAAGTCCCAGATCGCTGCCACGGCGCTCAACTCCATCGCCGCAGCCCTCGCTAAAGCGGCGCCGCCGCATCCCCGCCGGGATGCAGAACCTTTCTGTTACAGAGAAGGTCGACGCTCGTAGAGTGAGAAAGAAGACCCAAACTTTCTCTCTCTTACCCATTTTTTTTGTAATTCACCTTCTGCCTCTTGAAGTGTACCAATTTCAATGTAACGCTTCCGATGTAAAGTCAACTACCTGAGAAAATGAATTCTTAAATGATTCTCTGAGAGCGGCAATTAGACCATTAGAAATCCTTCTACTGCAGATCACCCAAAGATTTTAGACAGAGAGAGGACCAACTTTCTCTCTCTAAGCCCATTCATTCATTCATTCATAACCCTCCAAAGTTTACAAGTTTTAAGCGTTGAAAGCACAATCAACTACCAAAGAACATGAAATTCTTGAATAATCCTCAGCGGATGTTATTCTTCTCCGGAGTGATTTCGTCCATTAGGGCGGCGCTGCCGCTACTGGAGGAGGGTTTTGCGCCAATGGTCATGAGGTTTTTGAACCAGGGGGAGCCCTGGCTGGTGGCACCGCCAGGGGGATTCGGCGGCGACGCCAGTGTGTTGGAGGCCACCCCGGCCAGGAATCTGTAGGCCACCCTGCTAGCTGTCACGATCTCTGTCTTCGCCTGCCGGAACTGAATGATGGAATATAGAGAAAAATAATTATGTGAAAAATATTTTCCGAGATTTAAATAATGAAATTTTATTTTCAAGACAAGAAAATAATATATTTGTTCGTTCAAACCTTAATCGCCGTGGTGCCGGCGATCTCCACGGCGGCGTCGCCAGCGTGGGCAAATCTGTTCACCCAAGCTGCCAAAAATGGAAATAATCTTTTTTAAAATACAGTCGAAGATCTATGTGAAATCCATATACCAGCCTTACTAATAATACGGCTATCGTGGCATCTTTTCATGCTAATATAATGATGTAACATATCATCATGATATATCATGATGATATACCAGGCCAGAAGAGATATATCATGATTTAACATATCATACTCGATATATCATCATGAGAATATCCAACATCATCTGCCTTTCTGAGAAGTCATAAGTCTTTTCTAATAGCATCCAATCATACGATTATTTTTTGAACATGAGGGATCATGATCACGACACTGAGGGAAAACAGTTGAAACTATGGAACCTTTAGGGGAAACTAGAGAGAGAAACCAGCAGTTAGACTATAGGAGAAAGGATAATTACTCCCAGGAATGAGAGAGAAATCAGAAATCCGAGAAAGAATCTACATGTACCGAGATCCAATCCCCCCGAATTCAAGAATTGGGCGAAACTAACCCTGACAAAGAAGATTAAGAAATAAATATTACCCGGAAGCTTAGGAACACCAAGTCGTTCACAGAAAGCATCGCAAAAATGGTTGCAATTTCTAGACAGGAGATCGTATCTATTTCCTTGCCATTCTCTGCTTAATTCTCTCAAGATCCGATTAACTTCTGATATCGAGAGCCCTGTTTGACCAAGAACAATGTTTTCTCTGTACGTGTACATTGGATTCTTCCCATTAGGACAACTAAAAACCCCAGATCCATCCTCACAGAATCCAAATGACCATTCTTCCTCCCCATAAACCTGTTCAATGAAAGTAATCATAAATTATAAGCCTAAATCTTTTACAAACATATTAACCCTATGAGAAACAAAGATGTTCCGTCTTCAAATCAAGCGTTTATTCATGCAGGGAATTGAAGTTTCGAGCGTATGAGTCAAACGCACTGTGGATAAAACAGGGTTGCACAGTTCTGTAGAAATTCAAATAAGGCAGAAAATTATCCATCTAGGTAATGTAATCATCCTTCGAGTCTGCATATTAGACAAAGAATCAAGATATTAAGAAGAATGAATCGACAACACTGGCAAATAAAGGTCGGACGCAAAAATTTGCCGAAAAACGGTAGTCCTGATCGAAACATTAACACTGAAAAATTAGGTTTTAGGAATCGACAATGAATCGAGAAATGAAGCAAATCCTGTCGCGTATTTTCACTAAAAAACTAAGATTGACGGGAAAAGTAGCCAAAGTACGATCATTCCAATTTAAACAGAAATCCAGCATAACTTAGGGCGAGGAATCGACAATAAATCAAGAAATAAAGCAGATCCAGCCCCGTATTTTTCCTGAACAAGCAAAGATTTGAAAGAAAAATCAGTCGAAGAATGATAGCCAAAACAGAAATCCAACATAATTAGGGCAAGGAATCGACAATGAAGCAATAAATGAAGGAAATCCTGCCGCGTAAATGAAGCGAAACTAAGATCTAACGGAAATATCAGACGAAGCACGATCATACTACAAAATGAGAGTAAAGAATCGACCTGGACGGCGCTGTGAAAGATTCCGCCGAGACCGATGCGGTCCTTGAAGATCCTATTGATCTGGAGAATAGTATTGTTCGTCTTGGCCGACCCACTGTTAGTGACGTCATAGATGTGGAGAACTACCTCCTTCATCCTGCTCTCTGGCTTCTATGCTCCAAATATCCACTTTTCCGAGGATCTGGAGCAAGAAACGGGAAGATCTCGCTATCTCTCTTTCCTCTATCTATCTGTCATCTAATTTTCCATGTAAATTTAAATAAAATGTAAGGTTCTCATCTAGCCTCATAGATCTCATAAGCTTTGAGATTTATATACCCTTAGAGACCGTTCGATCTAACCGTCGGATCTGATATTGCGGGAGATAATCGTTGACTTTCTAACTGCAGTAGTCAATCTCATATTAAACCCGTTGACTTTCTAGCGGCTTAAAATTTAATGGTCAACCTCCACCCTCACGACCGCCGGATTATCAGATCAACGATCCAATTGGTGATCCTGCACGAAGGGCAGGATTTTACTGATCAATCATCAGATCAACGATCCAATTGGTGATCCTGCTCGAAGGGCACAGGATTTTACTGATCAATCATCAGATCAACAATCCAATTGGTGATCCTGCTCGAAGGGCACAGGCTTTTACTGATCAATCATCAGATCAACAATCCAATTGGTGATCCTGCTCGAAGGGCCCGATTTTACTGATCAATCATCAGATCAACAATCCAAAATTGCCCACTAGAAAAAACATTGAGATAGAGCTAATATACAAAATTGAACTTCAAAATGATCAAAATCATGATTTTCTTCATTAAATTTTAAACATGTTTTATTTCAACATTTTTCTTGTTTTCCAAGCGAAGTAGAATGCAAAACCCTCACATTTTTAAATTTGAGCTTAACATTTCTTCTTCTTTTTTCATTTAATATGAAAACCATGAGACTAGTGGAGCCCACACACTATAAACAAATCTTTTAAATATAATATCACACGGTGTATTTCTCATGAATCGGCACAAAAAGATCAGATGATACATCATTTTCCTCTCAGTGAAGTGCGTTTCACATGGGTTTTGTACTAAACTAAAGAGTGGACCCTGCAAATTGATCAACATAACTTCTCATGGTCATGTCGATGTGATAGATATCCCATGAATCCTTTGATCCCCATACCATGGGCCAATTATGTTTGACTTGTTATGATGAATCCTTTGGATGCATTGTAATACACGGCGGGCCCCAGAGTTTCACAAATTGACTTGACAGACGGACTATGGGGTCCACATGAGTCATCCTATGGGAGTATCTTTGTATATGTTCGTGAATCCTTGGACATATATATCATAGGCCGGTCATGCTCTTCTCGTCATGGTGAATCCATCGGTTGCATCTAGATAAACAGCAGGGCCCATGATTTCGCTTGCGCTCTTTCATCATGAACGAGTCGACCGATAGACTGCGATCTCATGGTAGCCCACGGATAGCCCACGGATAAATGAGCATAGCTTCTCATGGTAGTATCTATGTGAATTATTTCCCATAACATAGGCCCATTATTTTCTCATTGTTATAGTGAATCCTTTGAGTGCACGTTGATACACTGCGGGGCCCACAGCTGACAGATGGACCGTGGGACCCCTAATCCAACCTATCATGTTTAAATGACAGCTGGAGAGCGGGCCCACAGAGTTAGCGACCAATGGTCTTGGAAGTGGTTTGTTTCCCAGCGTCCATCGACAGGGGCGCATCGTCTTCTTTCCCAAAAGTGGGGCCCACTATCTCTCTCTCTCTCTCTCTCCATATGTCAACGGGCGCATCACAGAGATCGGAAGGAAACTCAGGAGGAAAGGAGACAAAGAGGAAAGGGGGGAGAGAGAGAAAGAGAGAGATAAGAAGAAGGCAAAATCAGCCGTCTTCCTCTCAGATCAACGCGTCTCTCTTTCTCTCTCTGTCTTTTGGTGCGATCCGGTGCTAGAATTCGGCTTAACTACGATATCATTCCTAGTTATCGGATCTTCGTCGGCGGATCGTTCAGGTTTGTTCCAAAACCTCATTTTTAAGGTATTTCGAGTCGGATTCCCGTTTTGAGATACTTCGGTTTTGTTTTTTGAGGTTTTTATTGATTGTTTAGCTATGCGATCTCTCTTTTTATTTTATTTTTTCCGTCCGATTCACTCGCTGTTATTGAACAGTTATTCTGGATTTGTATCCTTTTGCGGACTAGTTCTGTTCTGATGGTATTGAAGACGTTTCGATTTCCCTCTTTCCCTCGACTATAGAGTGATTTTATGAGGAAATGCTATCCTTTCTTCTGATGTAGTTCGTCGATTGTTATTTCATCAGTTTATTATTTACCTGGAGATAATCATTTCTTTAAATTTCTTTCATTTTGCAGAGGCGGCTGATGTCATCATTTTCTTATGTAGAATGATCGGATTATGAATTGAGCTTCCCGAATTGTCATTACTCCAAGGAAAAACATGTTGAGCAATGGAGTTTATGGGCAATTAGGAGAGAGAACCAGCAGCGATGCATCCACCAGCATATGCAGTTTCTCTCTCCTCCTCTTTCTTACTACATCCTCCTGGGATTGCATCATCTGCAGGATGCGATATTCTCTCTCGCCCGAGTGGGTGTAGAAACATAATCATAAACTTCTAGCTTCAAGTGATCCTCTCGCCAGCCGTTAGGATAGATTCTTACCTTCGTTTAACCTTCCACTCTTGGAAATTTCTCTCTATGGAAAGAACAGTTCACTCTGGTCATAAGGAGAAGAAGAAGCAGTCGAAATATGAACTTGATCGCCTCAAGCAGGCGGAGAAGAAAAAGCGGCGGCTCAATAAAGCATTGGCAGCTTCTGCTGCCATTAGGTTAGAGCTCGAGAAGAAGAAGCAGAAGAAGAAAGAGGAGCAACAGCGGCTCGACGAAGAAGGGGCTGCGATAGCCGAGGCAGCAGCTCTTCACGTCCTTCTTGGGGAAGAAGACTCGAAAGATTGCTCCAATGGCATTGACCTCTTCATGGATTACAAGGATTTTTATAAGAGAGAAGATGGTTATGGAGTGGGGTGGAATCCATGGTTTCAAGGGAGGGAGTCTTTTGATTGCTCGCAAGCACTATCTTCCCTTCAGATCGCTGATGGATCAAAAAGAGAGGTACTTCTGCCTCGAATTCAAAACTCTGCAGCCGACGTGGTAGGTGGGATGCTTCAAGGCAGTTGCGCTGACCGAGAGGTTGACTTCTACGGAGGCTTTTGATTTCCTTGGATGTCAAGTTTGTACATAGGATATGATTTGACTTGTGCATTTGATCATTGAAAGAGAGTACCCTCGGTTTGTCTTGGTTTGACTTTAATGTGATCTCCGAAGTTGAATTTGATGAATCCAAGCTCCTTGATCTGATGTCTAAGTCCTTGGGAGAAGTATTTACATTCACCTTTGCCGGCTTGTTTTTGCTTTCTCTGCCAAATGAACATTAAAAAGCTCTTTCCATGAAGGATTATCTCGATTATAAGATTGTGCTAGAAATAATATTCTTAGCTCTTCAATAGTTTTACTACCCTGAATTTTCATATAATTCCTGTTTTCCTCTTTCAATTGTTAGATGCATATTTCTTTCTTGACCTTGTGATTTCATGATAGATGTTGCATGGTTAGCTAAGGCATTGTGTTTTTCCAAAGCTCAAACTTCGGAAAGAAGTGCAAAATTGAAGCACTTCCTATGTAATTTTATTTTTTAATTTTGGAAAATGCGGCTGAGGCAACAAAGTTTATCTAAGTTCATCAATCCACACACCATTAAAATCAAGGAACATCTTGACGAAGTACTTAAAAACCTCGAGCAAAGAATTCTTTTCTCTACTCACTCGGCCCTCCATGAGCACGGTGAGCATCCACCCCAAGAACGGGAAGACTTGCTTCCCTCATTAAGCCTTCACTATCCAGGTTCCTATTGCGATGAGATAGAAGTGACAGCTGCAAGTAAAAACCCTAATCTCAAAATCATACATGAGCCTGGTTAAATACCAGGCTGAAGAGAAGAGTGGGCCTCTTATAAGTCGTGGCCCACTTACGCATAAAAATGGGTAGGTAAACTTGATTCCAGACTAACAGCCTCCTGCAAGTTAGTTATGAATGTTCATCACGCCCAACTTGGAAGATAACTCGGGAAAATTGTGGGTTTGGCAGTCACTTGGTAAAGATATCAACTAATTTCTTTGAAGATCTCACAAATAATAGAATTATAATTCTGCCTTCAATGTTCTCTTTGATAAAATGATCATCAATTTTGATATTCTTGGTTCCATCATTCTGAAATAGGTTTTGAGCAATGAATATAGTAGATTTGTTATTACAATACAACTGAATACCCTCTCAAGAAAGTGACTTCAATTCCTCGAAAATTTTCTTCACCTATATAATTACACATATGTCATGTGCCATGGCACATAACTTGGCTTCTGCGTTGGATCTTGCCATCATTTTTTGTTTCTTATTATGCCAAGTGGTGAGGATACCACCCAAGAAAGTATAATACCTATTTAAAATATCCGCCATTGATTTGGCATAATCAACATCTATTTAAAATTCTACATATAAATTCCCATTTTGTGTGACAAAAGACCCTAGAGAATTGTATTCTTCAAGTGAGACAAGACCTAGCAAACTGCTTCTAGATGACTCTCATGAGGCTTACTCATGAATTGACCAAGGGAACTCACATCAACTGAGATATCTTGGAGGGTATGGTTCAAGTAAATTAATCATTCAATTAATCTTTGAAATGACTCCTTATGAATAGGGGGGCCTTTCTTCACCTTTCCCATGCTTCACATTAATATCAACATCAGTGCTTGCTAGTTTACAATCAAGCATACTTTTTTCCATCAGCAAGTTCAATATATATATATATATTTATGTTGATAAATAAAAATGCTCTCTTTAGAATATGCCACCTCAATTCCCAAAAATATTTCAATGTTCCCAATGACTTAACGTCAAATTGTTGAGCCAATCCCTCATTGAGGTTCTTGATTTCTTCTTCATCATTCCCTATTATGAGGATATCATCCACATAGAAAATAAGAACAACCATACCACCCTTATTCATGTGCTTAAGAAACATCATATGGTCTCGGTTATTCTGCTTGTAACCACAATCTTTCATAGCTCGAGTAAACCATCCAAACCAAGCTCCACGAAAATATTTAAGTCTATACATGGCCTTTTTTAACTTACACACTATATTAGGGTGATTACTCAATCGATATCCAAGAGGAACTAACATGTATAAATCCTCTTCCAACTCTCAATGCAAGAATACATTCTTCACATCGAATTGGAGAATATCCCAACCATATTTTTTTTGCCAATACAATAAGGATCCTCACAATATTAAAATTAACCACATAAGAAAATGTTTCAAAACAATCAATACCATAGGATTGACTATATCCTTTGGCAGGTAGTCTTGCCATAAACCTCTCTAAAGTCCCATCTGCATTAAATTTTGGTGTATAGACCCACTAACAAGAGGGAGGGGAACAAGTTCCCATGCCTCATTTCTTTGAAATGCTTTTATCTCTTCATCCATAGCATTTTCCCACTCTTTACTTGTAAGAGATTCATCAATCTTTCTTTGAATTACCCATCAATTTAGTATAAACATCTCTTCAATGTCTATACTTGTCAAGGTGTCCAAAATTTTTTAATACTAATTATCCAATATATCATATGATATTATTGTCCCAAAGAATATTTTACTTGATTTTGACAACTTTGGACTCCTTTGTGCAAAGAAACAAGCCAACTTGAGTCTTGATAACATGCAATCTTAACATGATAAAACATGATTATTAATGCAAATTAAGGCATAAAACATTCCATTTTTATGCATGTTATTATACTTTGAGTGCATTTCTATCATTCATACAATTTTAAGTTATAATCTCAAAATGCTTAAATTTAGGGTTAATTATGATGAATTAAAGATAAATGTTTTTATAACCTGTCTTTACTTGAGATTATAAGTGGTTTTTAAAGTTAAATAATGAGAGAAATCATTTTTATAAACATTCATTTAATTTTCTAAAGTTAAAATCTTAAAGAAATAAATGTATTTTTGAATTAAGAATTAAATCTCTTATTATTTAAATAATTTGACTTTTTAGAATGATAGATAATTAAATTTTAGATCAAATGAAAGAAATTTAGATTAATTTGGAGTTATATTTTGAAAGTTATGAATTTTCCAATTTTTAGGGATTTTTTTTGGATTTTTCTGATTAATTTTACGATTTATAAATGTTTAAAATGATTTAAATAAGGCAAAAAGGGGGGTATTTCCGTGCGGGACGCACGTGGATGCGACATGGCATGTAAGGCCACGTGGCAGTGCCACGGGGGCCCACGCGGCGCCTACTCGGCATGATATTTATATTTACTTATATATAGGATATAATATGTATAGTCTTCTGTTTATCGGAAGAGATTATTAAATCCCCTAATTCGTCGTATGTTATAAACCCGATGCCTTCTTTTAGTTTCTCCCTGTGGGACTAAGTTCCACGGAGTTGTTTTTGATGCAGGTGACATGGCCACTCGCGGTGCATCGCATCGGCGGCGCATTGGAAATCTGAGCGTCGATTGCGTGGACGCACAGACCACCGATCACGATCAAAGCACGTGCTTTAAAAGGAGGAATTATAATGGTCGTGATGAAATGGCGAGGAGCGCATCTCGACTGCCCGATCGCGATCCAACGGGCGCGATTCATGCGTTTTTATAACGCTTATCAACGAGATCATCGGGACCCTCCACTGAAGATCTGATGGCTGCGACTTTTTCGAAACGGTCCATCGTGCACCGTTTCATCGTAACCGTCGATCGTTTCGATCGGACGGTTATGCCCAATTCGCCTACAAATTGAGGCGTTCTTCGATTTTGTAAGACATTCTCCGATGTATTCATCAAATTGATCTATCTACACCGCTCCATCCTCAAATCTCTTGCTTTTAATCTCTTCTAGACTCGATTCCGCGTCCACGGAGTGATTAAAAGTGAGATTTTGTCGATCGATCAAGGAGAATTTGTCTCTTGAACACCGATGCTTGCGTTTGAAATCTCGGAATGAATAGCCGTCGATCCGGCGATCAATTGGATTGTTTTGATTGCTATCTCAGATTAGAAAACAAGTTTTCCCTCTAATCTATCGTCGTGTATCATCAATTTGTAATTTAGGATTGTAATTTAGTTTAATTTCGTTTTTAATTTCGGTTTATGTTCTTCCAATTTTCAAAAATTTCATCTCACTTCGCTCTTTGATTTCTCCGCGATTACTAATCCAAATCGAGTGATTTTTGATTCCATGGATACGTCTTTGAGTTATCTTTCTAAATCTACCTTTTTCCCTAATTTCTCACCTCAATTCATTGTCCAATTTGATCAATTTCTAAAAGATCTCTCGAAAATACATTATACCCCTCTATTTGTTATTAAATCTTTAAATTGGTAAATTCGGAAATATTTTTGACACGAGACCGTATGAAATCAACGACCTCGCGGTCTCATCTCGTCAAATGGCGCTGCTGCCGGGGATTTAAGGCATATTTTTTAGAAAATTCATCAATTTTGACTTGGTCAACATCGGATTTTTCTTTTTATTTCTTGAATTTAACTCGCATCGACCATAATTGGAGTGATCCAAAGTGAATTCCATCTTCATGATCCTTAATTCGACGAGAACAAGTGATTTCGACCCCTTTTCCAAAGGATTACGGGCGATCATTTTGAAAAATTGCATTAAGACATCATAACACTTACGGATACCGACACCTAGGTATGATCTTTGCCATTATTTGATAATTAGTAGTAAATATAAGCATTAATGATTTTTTATGAGATGTCATTCACTTAGAAAACATGTTCTAATGCCTTCCGAAGATGAAATTTATCTTAAATGATCCTCAACTTGATGCCATCTTGAGTAATTTTCCCTCTTCTAAGGATTACGGTCTATTGCTCACGGGTATTGTTTTGAGAGGGCCGAGCTCTCACGGAATCACGCATGACTTTCTTTTCTAAATCATTGTTGAGTTTTTTTATCTTTATTGAAATTAACGATTCTATACGAAAAAGCCTGTTGTACTAGGGTTATTTAGAGTTTTCTCGTCGTCCTAGGCCTCATCGAAGCCATGCTCTGCGTAGACTTAGGCCATGATAGATTCGAAGTGATCTAAATTTCAACCGCTCAATCGATAGAAAATTTTTCTAGAAAATATATCTATATCTCTATATTTATATATATAATATATTATATAATATATTATCTCCAATAAATTGTGATTACATGAATCTAATTTGATGATATGATTTAAATTTCATGCATAAATTCCAAATTTCACTTTCAAATCATAGAGTATAATGATTTATTATTCATAACAAGGATAATTATGGTTTGAATCTTGAGAAACTTTCTTATCATGCATCAAGTTTTATTCAAAATAATCACATCAAGTTTTGGAGAATATGAGCTTAAATGGGTCTGGCTGAAGACGTTAAACTTAGCGCTTATTGGGAGGCAACCCAAAGTTATCCTTTTTGTGTTTTTCCTTTAGTTTTTTCAGAATAAATACATTGTCGAAGAAATATATTATGAAAGGCGCACGCGCGAGAAATCCTGTGAACAAGCATTAGAAAGCCCAAATGAGTTTTTCTAAACCCTTTTCTCCTCACCACATTTTTATCATCGTTTTCATGCCATGATCATTATTCTTGCTATCTTTCTTCATGAGCATAATAATTTCATTGAGGACAATGAAGAGTTTAAGTTGGGGGGTGAAGACTTGGAAAAATTCAACAATTTTTCAAAAATTTTAAAAATTTTAAATTCTAAAAACTCCTATTTTCCAAATTTTTACCACTCTTCTCCACCTTAGAAGTCTTGAAAGTTTGAGATCTTATCTACTAGAGATGTAGAAATGAGGACCTAATAGCCCATATGATTACATTTTGAGTAATAAAACCAAGTGATCTAGATAAACCATAGGATTATTCGTAATGGTTGACTTCTTTGGGGTTGGGTATCTAACAAGGCACCGAGGAAAAAATGAGCAATCAGAAGGTTGAAGTGCTATGGGATTGAAATGGAGAGATTTTGAGTGAAGTTCAAGCAAAATTCCTTTCCCCTCCCTTACATCAGACGAACCTACTTAGTGTGGGAATTCCTCGCTTCCGAACTTTCCCTTAAAAGAGTGCAATGATCCATAATTTTTTGAAACACCTATCTTTGCCCTATTAGGCATTTAGTTCCAATTTTTCATTCCAGTTAATTAGTTACACCCATTTTCAGCCTCACTTATGATAATCACACTCCCAAGTGACTCACATATCCATCACATCTCCTCCACATTCCTTTCACATGTAAATATCCCTTCAAACACCACACTTCACATTTTGGTAAACTCTCTTCAACCCTCCACGAAACAACTCCTCCATATCCAGATGATAGAGGAATCAAAGAAAATAAGTGGATGATAGGGTTCACTTATTAATATTTTTGAATTCATTATTTATTATTCTTTTAATTTATATTTTATATGACATGATATTAAAAATGAATAAATTTGTGAGCCAATGGAAAAAATTTGAGTCAAAAAGGAGTTATATTTTTGAAGATATTAATTTCTGAATTTTTTAGAATTTATTTTCGATTTTTCAGGAATTTTTTGGAGTTATTTCTTTATTAAAAAATTGCAAAAAGGGTTGTATTCTTGTACAGGACCCGCGGAGCTGATGTGGCGTGACGTGACGTGGACACGTGGCGGGGCCACGTGAGCCTACGTGGATGCCTGTGTGGCGCCTACGTGGCATGAATAGTAACTGAACTAGCAATTGATGGGCCCACGGGTTAGTGGGCCCAGGTTAGAGTATTCCGGCGTACTTGGCCCAATAGGGTGACGCAAAGGCTTAAGGGCCTCCCCTGTTTTATATGCAAGTTTTTCGCTTATTTATTCCTTGTGAGACTATGTTCCCTTTAATTTTGAAAGTGCAGGACATGTGGCATCGCGTGGCACGTTGGATGCGATCACATCAATAGAAATGCGTCGATCGCGTGGACTCGGGTCCACCCGATCGCCATCAAATGCATGTGCACAAAGGAGGACCGTTGATCACGTAAGTGAAATCGGACGCTCAAGATTAAATCGCGCTTTCGGCGATCGTGGGGTGACACGTGGACGCATCAAGATGCTTCGATCGAGATCGGATAGGCAGAAAATCAGGAGATCGTAGGATCATGGTGCATCATAATCGTGCGATCTCAGCCGTTGATTGGTCTTCACCGAATCTGACAGTCCCCAATTTTTGCATGACTTTTTTTATAAAACAGTGTTCTTCCTCTTTTGTAAATGAACTTTTGGTCAAATTGTGAAGAAATTAAGCAATTTTGATGGAAGATCTTCAGCTCTTCATGATTCTCTTGCTTCCTAGACTTAATTCCGCATCTATTAAAGCAACTTAATCACGAATTATTGCAAGAAAATGATCAGAATCTCCCCTTGAACGCCGAATGCACGTCGAAGATGAAACCGGAGAAATACTCTTCAATCAACGCAAATTGAAGCCAAATCTTCACGTCAATCGGGTTAGTAGTGTGATTCGTTTGTAATCCTTGCAATTTATGTAGTTTAGATTATATTTAGATAGGTAATTAGAGTTTATAAATTGTTCAATTTATCTTTTTACCCAATTTTAGTTACTAATTTTTGTTGATTTTCAAACAAGGATTTATCTCTGATCTTAAATCCAAATCATTTGATTTTGTTTCATTGGATTCCTTGTTTCATCAGCTTTCTGTGGATAAACTAAATCGTAAAATTTCATCATCATTTGACCCTTCAATTTGACGTTTAACCATCGGCTGTTCATTTTCAATCCGAATTTGAGCGTTGACTTGCATGTGCAATTACTTTTAAAATACAAGGTAAAATTTGACAATTTTGGTCTCTTTGGAATTCTCTGGTTGTTCGCTTTCTATTCATATGTGAATTTTAAGATTTGGATATCATTTGATTAGTCAATTTGATGATTTAAATTGAAGTGTTCATTTCAAGATTTTTCTCATCTTTGATTTTCAATAAATCATAATAAATCCAATTCGTCTCTAAAATTCACGAATTATATATAAAAAATTTCCATTTTCTTCCTAGTTTCTGAATATATAATTTTTTTAATATTTTACACTTTTTTATATGATTTTACAAAAAGTCAACTATTGGTCAAAGTCAATGCTTTGACCTTGACTTTTGACATTTCTTTGTCAAATCAATTTCTAAATTCTTAAAATCTCTTATTTCTTATATTTATATTATTACTATAAATAAAATATCATTTTTACTTCTTAAAACCTTAATTAAACTTAAGTTTGACTAAGTCAACTCTT
Source organism: Lemna minuta (assembly GCA_024174645.1). Classification (NCBI taxonomy): domain Eukaryota; kingdom Viridiplantae; phylum Streptophyta; class Magnoliopsida; order Alismatales; family Araceae; genus Lemna; species Lemna minuta. The sequence goes on from CM044107.1 coordinate 10,429,035, forward strand.
TGATAAAAGTCAACCATGTTCTCTGTGGATCGACCCGATCTTTACACTATACTTGATTTCATATTTCTGTATTTGTGAGTTCGGCATTATAAATTTTGTTTGACCAACGTTTGTGTGTTTTCAACGACCGCATAAAACGCTTCATCACCATCCCAAACTCATTTGTGATTATCTCACAAAATTGGAACATAATTTGAGAAATCTCTACTTTGGATTTTAATAAATATTTCCGCGTAACTTGTAAGAAATCATTCACAAAAAATCAAACCACATGCATCTAGCGATATGAACGAGACATGCCCCGCACATCACTATGTATGCATTCAAATGGATTCAAATATCTATCATTCATATTCTTAAAATAAGAGCATTTGTGTTTTGCCGATTGACATGCCTCATGTCCTTGATACACAATGAATCCCTCCTCTAGCTGCAGCAAATATGTGGAGTTCACTAATAGTTGAATAAATTTGAAAATGACCACTACTTGAAGAAATATGGTATGCTGCTCCAATATCAACTATCCATTCTATTTGACTGGGTTGACAACATGATTGTAACATACTTGATTTCATTGTTGAAGGTGAACTTAGAAGAACTTGAAGTTGATTAACTTGCTCTTTCAGCTTTCTAATCTCATTAGTGTCATCTTGTAGCTTTTCAGTTGTCTTGTCCTTAGCTACAAAAGTTTTGTTGTTATCTTGATTTTGGGAAACTTTTACATATGCTTTCTTTGGTTGTTATTGATTCTTGTAGGCCGATTTCTAGAAAGTGTCTTTAGTGTGTCTTTTCTTTTTGCAGCAATCACACCAAAGGTTGTCCTTTGACTCGTCTCTTGAACTTGTTTCAATAAATTGATTAGAACCTTTTTGACCCACGTAGGAATCATCTTGTGCTATTTTGAGTTAGATTTCTTGGCTATGAAGGCAATAGGATGGTTGGGAGGTGCTTATGGCACAAGCTTCAATCAACTCTACTCTTTCACAAATATCCTTATTGCCTCCACTTGATTAGACACTTTCTCCTGATGAAGGATTTGGCTTCTAACATTCTCATATTCAACATTCAGACCCATGAGGAAAGTAAATAGTATTTGCTTAAGAATATATGTCCTTTCCACTGATTGAGGATTTTGACTTGGCCAAAGATAGTCCATCTCCCTCTAAATGCCCTTCAAATTAAAGGAATATGTCAAGATGTTTTTTCTTCCTTGTTTGGCTTGGATTGCTTTTGCATTTAGATCATAAATACAATAGTCACACTTCTTTTTGGCACTATATGTACTCACTTTATCCCATAAATCTTTTACAGAGTCTACATATAAGAAATTTCTCCTCATTTTTGGATTAATAGTGCTCAATATCCACTGATAGATAAGAGCTCCTTCAGCCTTCCACAAGGGTCAATTGGAATTTCTTTTAGGTGAACTCCTAGTTCTCTATCCACAAGGGTCAGCTCTACTAGTTTGCTCCATTTAAGCATATTGATTCCTTCAAACTTGACTTCAATGTCTAGGGAAACAATAATGGTTCTCCCATAATCAATAGCTTTAGTCATTTCTGGAACCTCTCTTGACTTTGTCATAGTTTCTCCAAAAGAAAAACAAAATAATTGGAGGAAAATGAAATAGGCTACGGAGGGGCCTTGAAAATGTAGAAAAAAAATAGACGTGTAGCTTTTGGAGGAAGGGGAGAATCACAAGAAGAAACTCTACTCTGATACCATGTTAGAAGATTTTTTCCCACCCTTAAGCCTTTACACTCCTCGTTCCTATTGAGATGAGATGTGACAAAGCGTGATCATGTAGTTGTAAAAAACGCATGCCCACAAGTCAAAAGTAAAACCAAACTCACTAAAAATTTAGATTAATCAAGTTAATTTTATTATAGACGTGACTACGGGTCGAATCCACAGAGAATTAGTGTGTGCTCTGAAGATGTTTTAAAATTCAATCTAATTTGATGACAAATTGAGGTGAGAAATATTATGATTTGGAAAAATAGAGATTTGGAAAGAAGGCTCAGAGATCTATCCATAGAATCAAACTCACTCAAATTGGATCTATATCAACGAAGAAATAGAAGAGCAAAGTAAGAGAGAGAAAAATATAAAAATTATGAAAGTCACTTAATCTAAGTTTCAAAATTTAAATATAATATTAGATCATGATAGATTAGGGAGAATACGCAAAAACTACCTAAAATTTACGCTTTAAATGATCTAATTAATCACTAGATCAAGGCTTTTCATTTCTTGATGTCAAAATGGATGTTTGACATTCAAGTGACATTCTCTCCTTGATTTCTTGATGAAATCTTGACTTCAAAGTCTCCTTGAATGTAGAAATGAGTCTTGAACAAGATTGAAGCAAGATATTCAAGGATTATATTGTCCAAAAGGTCTAATCAGTAAGAAGTCCAAGAATGCATACACCTTTGAAGAGAAAGTTTAAATACAGTGAGATTTGGGCATGGCCATTAGATTGTCACTTCATATTCAATCAATGTTTGAGATTAAATGCAAGGAGATGAATCGGTATCCTAAAGTCCTAGCTATTGGAATTGCATTAGAGCATCCATATTTCACCACATCATCACGTGTATATCAAGCGTCTTGTAGTAACTGCCATTTGATCTTGATCTAACACCTCATATTGCACTGCATGCTGTGTAGAAGACCATCATGCACTTCAAATCTTGGCCTTTATAAATCCTCAAATTAATAACCAGGATTCATAAAAAAATAAGATGAATCAATGCCTAATTAGAAATTACCACATACCCCTCCATTTAAGTGAAAATGGAGGGTAATGATTGAATCTAAAAATCAGACGCTCCATGTCATGACTGATAACTCCAAAAGTTATCACAGTACTTATATTATTAAGAATGTTTATTTAGCATATTTTGGACTCTTTAAGTTGCTTTAAATCTCAGTTTAATTGAAAAGCAACACTTCTTGATATCTGTTGGTGAACTTAGAAATTGTGTTAATTGAGGCTTTTAAAAGTTTAAAACCCACTTGGCTTTATTGCCCAAGGGGAAAGTATCTAATGAGTTTTTGTATTGGTTCACTCACTTGGATCGGAGAAGTCAAGGAAGTCATCATGACTTGGGCCAAGATCAAGCTGGGAGATCCAACCCATTAAGGAGAATCCAAAAGAGGAAAGAGAAAAAAGAGAGGGAAAAGAGGGAGGGAAATTAAAGTTTTCCTCGATATGTCTACAGAAAGGAGCTAATTGGAGGAGGACTGAGCTTCCCGAATCTAGGGGAGAGCTCAAATCAAGTCATCTATTGGCTTTCCCCCCAGATCCAACGGCTGAGAAGGCTTCAAATCCCTTTTAAAACCTTGTATTCTTCATTTTTTTGGAGCATTCCGGATTGGGGAGAAGAGCATGGAACTTTTCTCACCTGATTTTGTATCCTGAGAGAGGAAACAAGGAGAAGGCTGTCCTAGCTCAAAACCCTGCAAGAAAGGAGGGAGAACCCACTCTCCACGTCTGTAAACCATGTCAAGGTCGACTTTGGTAAGTATAAATCCCTTCATCTCCTCCTGCATTTTTGCCTTTCTTTTCTCTTCAGACCGACCAGGTGGAGCTCTAGACAGCTGCGCATTCGTCTTCCATTTCCACAAGCCCGAGTTTGCCTCACAACCGCTGCTTGCTGCTGGTGAGATCAGACCGGGAACGCGCAAATCTTGAACTCCAGCAGCAGAACGCTCGCCACGTCGGCCGCTGCCCGCGCTTGGAGCTACAATTTGCTTTCTCTCTATCTTAATGATTCCCTCATTTAACTAAGAACTCTAAGAAAATATCTCTACTTCTTTCCTACTAATTTTATTGTTTATCTATCCTTACTTCTGACCTCTTAGCTGCTTTCTTTGATTAAGAAAACATTCAAAAAGAGTTCTTAACCTCCAGATTTATCTGAATCACTACATGCTCTCTGAGGACGATCCCTTTACTCACTTCTATATTTGTTTGTAGATCTGTCAAAAGGTGTTTATAAATTAATTGCATAACCTGAATCACCAACGACTCCTTATCACCATTTCAGTTTATCAATGACACATCACCCACACCCAAATAAGAAAACATAGTCCTACATGGAAAATATGAGAGACATATGTGGGTATAAATAAGGGGTTGGTCTAACTTACTAATTTTGGCCCATTGAGGGCATTTAACAATAATACTCCTCCAATGCCACTTGTGCACCATCTGCATGCCACGTGGTGCTTGTGGACAAGGCTATGAGTCGCCACGCAAGCATGCACATCATGTTATCTATCACGTCAATGTACACTAAGAAAAAACCTTTTTTGATATTTAAAAACAAAATAAATTCATAAAATTCAAAGTAAATTCAAATAAATCCCAAAAAAAAATTTCCAAAAGTTAAAAAATTAACATCTTAAAAAATACAACTCCTTTTTAATACAATTTTTTTAGTTTGGTCAGAAATTCAATAATCAATCATTCTATTAAATGTAATTTAAGAAGTAATAAGAGAATAAATATTTAATACTAAAATATGCTAAATTCACTTTAAATCATAAAATTAGATAATGTTAGAGCATATATAAAATTATTGTTCTCTCGTTATATTGCATTTAAAACTTAAATAAAATTATACTTATCTATTTAAAATTGAAACTCTTGGTTTATACATGATTAGCCTTTAAAATGATACATTTTGATATTTTTGATAAATATTGCATGGAATAATAAAAATATACTCAAATTATGATAACATTCTTCAAGAACATGTGAATGGCATCCTACAATGCACTAATAATCATGAAGTTACAAGTAAATATTGCATGTTATCAAAATACAAGTGAAGGCTGCAACTAAAAAATCCTAATTTGAAACACATGAAGCTAGTTAAATACTAGTCTAAGTCACTCACTTTAGATGGGCCAAAGCCCACTTAAGTCACTTATTCCTCAAATGAGAAATGATTAACTTAAGTGAGTCATATTGGGCGGCTTGTAATTTGTGGCCCACCATTATATAAGAGAATACATTAAGAGAAGATTAGGCCACGTATAAACAATGGGCCACTTGTTGGATTTGAGGTCGATAAGCATTCCAAAAATTTTATCAAAACATTGAGTGCAGTGAAATACATTGAATAAAATTTTCTCATCATAATTCACTTGGTCATCACATATTCTCATGGACTTTAGTACAAACATCTCATAATAATAGTAACAAATAAATTTTATTTCAATAATATAGATTAGACAAGGAAGTAGAATTAAATTTTAGGCCACATAATATCCATAAGAGTTGATCCACATGTTGATGAAGTCCTTCACGTAAACCTCAACCTCATTCGATAGTTTATGAAGCTAGAGGAGGAAGGGACGACCAATATCAATTAATTTTTTATTCTATTCAAATTCTAGGTAGTCCAATGCTAAGAAAACCATAACTAGGATAAGGAGAAATGATAGTAGTAATCTAAATCATATAATGAGTTAGGGTAATTTAAAATATTAAAAATTAAAAATAGAAATTGAAGAAAATGAAAGAGGAATGTGAAAGAAGATTTTACATGGGAGAGAATGGATGACCAGAAGTTAAAACTAAATCAAATGGGAACTTGAATTTAGGGGGAGCATATTTATAGTATGATTTGTAAATGTGTAAGTGTGTACGCACATAGAGAGAGATGGAGGGAGGGAGAGAGAGAGATTCAGTTGTTGTAATATAGACAAAAAATGAGATAGAGAAGAAAAAACATGGTGAGAATGGAGAAAATGTGAGAAGAGGGAGGGAGAATCCCCAAAGTTTCAACAAATGGCAAGAGGAAAGCAATAACTAGGGAGGATTTTTGTAAACAAAATGATCATTCTATGGCACTACACACCTCCTCAGGCATATCATGAGCTAATTAGAATTCTAACATTTGTCAATCAATAAATTAATGCAGAGGTGAAATTAATTATTATATTTTTTTTTAATAAATCTTTTACTTTATTTTCTTTTTGAGAATATTATCATCAAGAGAGATGTATTTGATATTTAACAATTAAAAAATTGATTTTTTGAAGCTTTGAAGTTGAAGATCTTGGCCAACCTAAACTTCATTTAAGACCATGGCGAGAAGTCACCATTTAACACTTCCACAATCCTACACATGACACAACAAGATGGATAGAAACTAATCTCAATTGACATGCCATAAATGGAAATATCAATGTTTTTAGCATCTGACTCGAGAATGTTGTGGCATTTGATCTATTGAAAGATGTTGACATTAATAAACTAAATTTTTCTTGACTTGCAAGAGGCAATATCTAGACCATAGATTTGAAGAGACATATCCATTCCTAGTTCCAATAGGCTTTAAGGAAGGGGAAGAAGTGGCCCATAAGCAATGTTTTTTTATCATCTTGAAGGGGAAGAAGTGGCCCGTAATGTGCCTATCCTCTTTCCATCTCTATCTTCATTTTTCTCCCTCATTTTCAAGCAACGATTAAGTGGAACCAGCCATAGCCAGGTTCTGCAATAAATCTCCTGGTATGTTATGGAGAAAGGTAGTCTTGCGGGTGACCCTAATACGGAGTCTCTCAGTCAATCAAATCTGGAATGGTTTGAGAGTTAGCAAGCTACCTTACTTGCCAACGATTTCACAGCATTTAGATGCTGGTCAAAGATCCTGTCTTGATCAGAATCGAATTTAGATCACGACGGCCAAACCTAAAGTTTATCCTCCCACGAAGAGAAACGCACGAGATGGGTGCAAATCGCTTCCCAAAGGAAGGAGGAGTTGCTTGAGGCCTCGTCTAACGCAGATACGATTCCTTTACTCGTCTCTAAGGAAAAACCACGACGATCTCTCCTTCTTCTACCCTTCTCAGGCAAGGTCCTCCCTCCATGGCGGCCACAATTCCTTTCTCGGCTGCCCTCTTCTACCGGGGGCTAGGAAACCCTAAAATCCGTAGTCGTTGCTTATTCGGACCTGCGACTGAGCTCCGAGGTGTCTCCAAGAGAGCGTTCTCCCTTCGTGATGATTCCTTTTTGCCCTCGGATATTGCCCGCGATTTTCAGTTCTTTTTGAATGGGAAGAACATGAAGGCAATAGGGGAGATCTGGTCGGACGACTGTCTTGTAGAGGACTTCTCTTTCTCCAAGCCTCTCAGAGGAAAGCAGGTGTACGATAGACTATCAAACTCTCTCTCTCTCTCTCTCTCTCTCTCTATTCAGTAATGTCGATGTCTTAGTCTCTCACTGTCTTTATAGTGTACTCTATGATGTCGATGGCTTTGACTCTTGCTTTCTCAACTGTACTCTGTCATGTCGATGTCTTAGTCTCTCTCTCTACTGTATTCTGTAATGTCGACATCTTAGTCTCTCTCTCTCTATACTGTATTCTGTAATGTTGATAGCTTGGTGCAGGAGGTGATGGGGTACTGGGGGACGTGGGCAGACGCCATGGGTGATAACGTTAATATGGTCACGGAGGACGTGTATGGAGGGGAGGAGATTACGGCGGCAGTTTGGCATCTGGGTCATAATCATCATCTTCAACATCTTCATCATTATCTTCGTCGTCTTCATCGTCATCATCATCATCATCGCTATTAGCATCATCATCATCTTCAACATCATCATCCGCATCAGCATCATCTTCGACATCACCGTCGTTGTCATCACTTTCAACATCATCTCCTTGTTGTTGTTGCAGAGTGGAAGGATACGAAAATACCCTTCACCAGAGGGTGCAGCATTTACCATCTCCAGCAAGAACCCGGCAAGAAGCCGCTGATAAGGTCAGGTGGTCAAAAATAACGATTAGGGTTTCGCCGTCTAACCCTAATTTCTCTTTCCTTAAGGAGAGCTCTCATGGCCGTGGAATGGCCTCTCAAGCCGGGAGGCTCTCTCTCAGTAAGCATCTCGATTGTCTTTCTCTCTCTAACGATCACACAGTTTGTAGCCTCATCTTTGTCTTTCTCTCTCAAGAAATAGCGCCATTCGTGTGTCTCTTGCCCTCTTCGCCTCTTCGTGCTCTATCTCTCCAGAATCGGCACTGTTATTGGGTCCCTGATACTCGTTCTCTCTCTAGAATCGGTACACGTTTTTCTCTAGAAATGTCACCCTTGGTAGGCCTCTTCTTCTCTCCATCAACTTGTCCGTTCTAGTGCTCTTCTTCTCTCTTTCACACACACACACACACACACACTCTCTCTCTCTCTCACTCTCTCTAACCAGGTTACGGTTTCAGGAACTGTTGAAGATCATGGCTTTCATTTTCAACAGCTTCCCTCGCCTCGCCCGTACCACGTTAGGTCACTCTTCCTCCCACGAAATCAGATGAAATAAAAGTTAACGCCAAGTGACCTTTGACTTTGAATTGTTGACGTAGCAGGGTTCATGCAGAAATCTGAAGTCATCAGTCAACTCTTGATGCACATATGGAGGAATTGGGTCAACCCCTTGATCTTCTCTCTGCTCGTGTCCTATACAGGAATCTGGGCACATGCTTTGAAGGTTTTTCATAGACTGGTTCTCATTCTTCTTGAGACACTTAAGAAGTTTATGTAAGGAACACCAAGTGACCTTTCAACTTTGACTCAAAGTCAACAATTTGTGTTATACTCATGACCAATAATGGAAATAAAGTCAACGGATGAATTAATTCCAATATGATTAAGTTATAAATGACACTACTACCCATGATATGGCCTTTTCTTGATACAAGCTTCTCTAAACTCCACACAAAAGGCAAAAGTTGTTTGCGTAATGGTTCGTAGCATAGACAGATATTGTTCGGTGACACCTAATGATGATAGCAGGCTGTAGAGAATGATGATCAGCTTTCAAATTGGCACGATCCGATCGAGTTGCCGTGATTGAATTTGTGAAGACTAATGATCAAATAGAAAATGCTCTTTACTAATGCTCTGGGGAACATCAAATTTGATGAAATGTGACAGAAGATTGGGGCAAGGATTGTGAAGGTCTCAAATCAAAGGGGAGGGTGAAGGAGGTGATCCACAAATCCTCTTTGGATCATGAATAAAAGGATGCATAAGCCCACATCATTATCGGATATTAAAATGATTAGACGACTATACGAGACCATAGGGAGATAAAAGAAGGCAGGGAGCGAGCTTAATTGCAAGTGTCCCATCATGAGAGATTATCACAACAATTGATGGTGAGGCTTAGATTATGGACCTATCGTAGTTAGAGTTGTTTCTTTGCTTCCTCTTTAACTAGTGTTATATATAAATGTATATTGTGTGTGACGATTACAATTTATAGAATATATCTTTTATGTTGATTCCTCTTGTCCAAATCACTTCTTCTTGATATTTTGATTGTTGTTTAAGACCTTCGTGAGAGCTAACACTATTATTGGGTCCCTTGATACTTGACGCAACGTTTTTGTGCAAATATTGAAAACACACGAATGTGTGTCAAAAAAATTACCAAACTCACCAATTCAAAGTTTTAACAAAGAATTAATTAGTATATTTATAAATAAGGGTCGAATCCACGAGAAATAGGGAATTTTTTTAGGTATTCTTCAAATTTGATCAAATCAGATGATAAATTGAGGTGAGAAATTAAGAATTTTAGTAAATTTGGAAATAATGCTCTAAGACAAAGCCATAGAATAAAAAATACTCAATTTGGATCAATACTCCAGGAGAAATCAAGGAGTGAAATCTAGGTAGAAAATTTGATCTTGAAGAGAGAGTAAACGGTAAAATTTCATAAAATTTGACTAATTTACTATTCAAAATTGAAATCTAGTGTTAAAGGAAGAAAGATTAGGGAGAAAACACGTAATCTAACCCATAATCATCCTCTAAATGATTCAATTCTTTGTCAGATCAATTCTTTTCATTTCACATTTCAAAAAACAAAAATCTAGTGTTCAAGAGCCAAATTCTCCCCATTTTCTTAGTGAAATCTCACTTTCAAACACTCCTTGGACAAAGAAATGAGTCTAGAAGAGAAAGAAAGCAAAAGATTCAAGGATTAAAATGTTTAGATAGTTCGATTACTCGAAACATGTGAGAATACATTTTCTGTCAAAGAGAGAGAGTTTAAATAGAGTTGCCATTGGGTTTGACCGTTCGATCGTCTCTTCATCTTTGATCAGCGGTCGTGATTAATTTGTAGGAGACGAATGGCCATCGTTGGATCCTCAATTGAGCGTCCAGACTACTCTGCGTCATCACATGAAGAACATTAGTTGCGTAATGGTTATCGTTTGATCTTCATCGAATGCTTAAAATGATGTCACACGTCCACGGAAGTCCATCAGGTGCATTTAAATTTAGCCATTATAACTTCTCAGATGAACGACTAAGATTAAAACATTTTCAAAAGACAAATCGTCGCCAGTCAAAGTGCGCCGCGTACCCCTTAGAGTAAGTGAAAATTGAGGGCTAAGATTAAATTGTTTCTTTTCGCGTTGATCGGATGCTTCTAAGTGCGCCACGTCACTTGCATAAAAGAAAACAAAAATATAGTACCACATGGTGAAAATATAAGTGTTTATCGCATTTAAATAGAGGAGCGTGATAACATGCAATTTATGCATGAATTTACATGATTATTAATGCAATTTAAGGCATTAAATATTATATTTGTATACATGTTATTATATTTTGAGTGCATTTCTATCATTTTATATAATTTTAGGTTATGATATAAAAATAAAGCATTTTGGGGATAATTATGCATAATTCTCATAATATAATTTTATTTTCATTTATATTTTAGATCATAAATTATATTTTCATGATTTAATAATAAGAGAAAATATTTTATTTACACTCATGTATTTTTCTAAATTTATTTTCTATAAGGAATGAGTGTATTCTTGAAATTAAAGTTAATTCTCTTTATATTTAAATATTTTTACTTTTTATAATGATATATAATTCAATTTATGATCTATAAACAAATTTGGATTAATTTGGAGTTGTATTTTGAAAGTTATGAATTTTTCAATTTTTAGGAATCTTTTGGAATTTTTCTGAATTTATTTAAACTTATTTTTTATTTTTAAAAGAATAAAAATAAATTAATAATAATTTATTTAATCAAGTGCTGACGTGACATAGTGTTGCCACATGGCGACGCATGTACACACCACGTGGCAGTGTATGTGTGTGACACGTGTGTGCGGGCGTGTGCTTGTGCACGCGTGTGTTCGCACATGTGCGCGTGTGAGAGAGATTAGTGGGTTAAGCATCCGTTAAGAACTTTACGGTAACCCATTAATATTGTGTATCTTACATACGGGATTAAATCTCATAATTTATTCTGTGTGGGACTATTGATGTTTGTTTTTAGTTACAAGTGACGTGGCATAATGAGAGACGTCTGATCGCACGATTAAATCACGTGCATTGGATGTCACTTACTCGCAGGGGTACGTGGCGACATCTGATTAGGCGACGATTCAATCTAAAGTGATTTAATCTCAATTGTTGATCAGGAGATTTATAACGGTTGAGATTAAATGTGCTCCATGGACACATAGATTCATCGCGATCGTCCGATGAAGATCAAACTGACAACATCAAACGATGCCTCTTCTTCACGCACAACATGGCACAATCTAGACGCTTCATCATGGATCGGACGGATGCAACTTAAAGGCGTCGATTCGTGAATTGTCGTTTAATCTCGGCCGTTAATTAAATAGAATTAGCGCATCTAATGGTCGTGCCCAAATTTGCTAATAAAATCAAAATATTCTTCGATGGAAAGACTGTTCTTAGATTTTTTAGCAAATCAAATTGTTTGGACACCATAATACGAGAATCTCTTAAATTCGTCCTCTTCTAGACTCATTTCCACGTCTGAGGAGTGTATGAAATCAAAAATTGGTTGAGAGAATTAGAATAAATCACATCTTGAACGTCGAACTTCGTTTTCGAAATCGCGGAATAAAAAGCCTTGAATTCGGCGATTAATTAGATCATTTTAAGCATGACTTCGTGTTTGGTTGAGTGTTTTCTTCTTAATTCATCTTTCTTTAGCATTAGATTTACATTTTGAATTGTAGATTAGTTTAATTTTATTTTTAGTTTCAATTTTTTTCACGTTTCGCAATTGACTTTCTATGTCAATTTCAAATCTCGATTTCTCCACGAATTCTGATCCAAATTCACTGATTTTTTATTCTGTGGATTTTTATTAGAGTTATCTTTCTTGATATACTAAAATCCCTAATTTTTCATCTCAATTCATTGTCTAATTTGATCAAATTTCAAAGATATCTTAAAGAATTCCCTTATTCTCCGTGGATTCGACCCTTATTCACCACTACACTCTATAATTTTTTATTATAACTTTAAATTGGTGAGTTTGGAACTTGGTTTAATCGATGAGTTTGGTGAGTTTGGAACTTGGTTTAAATTGTTTTGACCCTTGTTCAACAACTGCACGAAATCGTTTCGTCAAAGCGAGATAATGGGTTAGCTTATATCCTTAAAAGAGGATGCTTAACCCATTTTTATACGCACATATATATACACACGTATGCGTCATGTGATGCATGCATACGCTGTCACGCCACCATGTCATTCGCCATATCAGCGCGATAAATAAGAAGTAATTTTTATTATTTTAAATATAAATCAATTCATAATAAATCCATTAAAATTCAAAAAAATTTAGAAAAAGTCACAAAAAATTAGAAAATTGATAACTTTCAAAATACAACTCCTTTTTTTTATCATAAATTAAATTATCTTTTATTCTAAAAAGTCAAATTGAATAAAAAACTCGAGAAGAATTTTTATCTCTCGAGAATGTTAATACTAGCTCCGGTATCTACATAGATTGAATAAAGGTCATACCTTCTATTTCATTAGTGATCATAAGTGCCTCATGATCTCTCTTCTTAATCAAGAGTGTGTTCATTCTAACAGAACTAAACAGTCTCACTCGATTGGATCCTCTTTGGATTCTTTTGGGGTGTGTATATCCATTTAAGGAATTCAACTTATGATGGAATATGCTTGATGGCACTAATCAGAATGATGGTAATCATGACTTTCCTAAAAGTTTCTAATTTTATGATCATAATGCTCACGCACCTTGGCCTTGGAATGGCGCAAAACCTAAGGATAATGTATAGGAAGCTTTGACATGTTTGGCTCTATATGTGTCAGCTCCTCGTCATAAAAATGTTATATTGTTCCATAAAAATAATAGGAGGTTCCTCATCCTCCTTATCATGACCCACATCTTCATGGCTAGGATAATCCTTTTAAGGATCATGTAAAGTCTTTCCACTTCCAAGAGTCACTATATCATGTGATGTCTCCATTGCCTCCTCTTTGATATGAACACATTTTACATTGTGAGTCTGACTTGACAATGATTGTGCTCGATTTCTAAGCGATACTAGTTGGTTAGAAAATGCAACTTACTTACCCTTCCTCATATTGGTTGATAAAAATATGTGTCTTAAAAAATTCATGGATCTCATCTACTCGAGAGTTCATCCTATTCATCTACTCCACCAACTATGAAATTACCCACATGATAGTATCTGATTTTGATGGGGATTGAGGTGAAGCTAGTATATGAGATGGCTGTGTGGTGCAAATTTTGTATGTGCTCATGTAAGGTTGCAGCTGTTGCAACATCTATCGTTAACTTGTACTGTAAGACTAAGGAGTGTACATCTACTCAAGATTCCTCCTGAATCTGCCAAGCTAAGATAGATTATAATAATAACCTTGGTTATTTAATAATTTAGATAAGTGCTCATGTAGTTAGGTCCATATGAGGGGCTTGACCCTACTTGTGGATTCGAGCCCTTGAAATATCACAACGAGACAGTCCAGCTTGACATGATCTAGACTCGAGTAGTGAGCACATGGAGAATCGTCTTGCACTGTCAGAGGTGTGAGTGCTTTAGAATTGTTTTGAATGTTGAGAAGATCTGGTAGTTGGTTTTGAACCTTTGTCATCTTCTTGATTCTATCCAAGAGCATCCCTATCACTATCAACTTGGTGCCTATCATCCCTCCTTTAGGTGGAACACCCCTTCCAAAACGTTTTTCACATTATGATGGCTATTCTCGGTCACCATCTTTATCAACTCCATAGCATCAT
>CM044107.1:10443641-10556254 GCA_024174645.1 Lemna minuta
AAACTAGAGAATAATTTTTATCTCGAAAATACACTCATTTCTTTGGATAATAAAACTAGGAAAAATATTCTCTCTTATTATTTGCAATTAAAACTTAATTATAATCTCAAATAAAGATGAAAATAATATACTCTAAAATATATTATTTCATTAGGCATGATTATATTAAAATAATATATTTTGATATTATAACTTTAAATTACATATAATAATAGATATGTGATGTGTAAAAATACAGTCTTTGAATGCGCAAATTTATGTATCAAAGAAAATATACTCAACTCTTCAAATATGATTTTTAAATTATAACCGTGGCTAGTCAAGGTCGAATCCACATTGAAGAAGGTTATAAGATTTAAATCAAGAGATTTTTTTGGGTATTTTTAGATTTAGAAAGTGGAGATGAACAATGAAGGGAAGAAAATGTGTGCAGAGATGAAATGAACTGAACAAGTGCTTCCAAACTCCTTGAGAAGGTCTAAAACCCTTGATCATTGGTGGAAAAGTGATTTTAGGGTTTGAAAATGTGAAAATGTTGATAAAAAGATAAGGAAAATAAAATAAAAAAATATAGAAAATGGTTCTAATATAAGGATTTGTGATGAAAACATAATCTACTGATACTCCCTAATCAAAACATACCTTCAAGAGTTCATATATTTTGCCCAGACTTGGCGTCTTGCATCCAACACTAAGAATGAACAAAAAAGAGAAGAAACTCATTGAGAATGGTGTTCCACACATGAAGAATGATCAATCGTTGCCTTCTTTCCTTTTGGCTAGCCAATGTTAGAAGCATTCCATGAAACATTAAGAAATCTAATTATTTTCATCTTAAATCCAAATCAGCCATAATAGAGTCATAGGTCTTGAAATGACGATCATGCCCACAAAATTTTAGCCCCTATCTTGATCAGGATCATGAGATATCGTGATTTGAGTTCAGAGTATTTATGGGCATTGATCTGGTTTTCTCTCTCCTCTACTTACTCTGATCAAATCCTAAGGGTAAAATGCCGGTTAAAATGAGGTTAAAACCTGAAAAAATAAAAATTTTCATTTACACTTGAGACAAATGCACGTGGACGAGCATATCGAAGGGAGAAGCGAGAGAGAGCGAGTCTGAGAGAAGTGAGGACGGAAGAAAAAATTCTCCCGCCCTCCCGCGTGTGACGAGACGAGACCGCGAGGTCGTCGATTTCACACGGTCTCGTGTCAAAAATTAAGCCTAATTTACCAATTTGGGGAATTAAGAGTGAATTGAAGGGTATAATGGTAAATAAGGGTCGAATCCACAGGAAATTTAGGTATTTTCGAGATATCTTTTGGAATTTGGTCAAATTGGACAATGAATTGAGGTGAGAAATTAGGGAAAATCATGTTTTTAGAAATAAGACTTCAAAACGAATCCACGGAATCAAGAATCATCGAATTTGGACTTGATTTCGCGGAGAAATCGAAATTTGAAGTGGAGAGAAATTTTCGGACGTTAAAATCGTGATTTAGAATGAAAATTTACGAAATTGAAATCTAAAACCTAATCTAAACGAAAATTAAAGATAATAGGAAGATAATCTAGGAAAAACCGCTTCTACTAAACCCGTTTAGCGATCGAAATGAGGTGATTAAGCCGATTAATCACCGAAAACGTCAAGAACGTCACGCCGAGCTTCAAGCTGCGATTTCTCTTTCGATTTTCCACCAAATCTTGATTTCAACCCCTCCGTGGATGCGGAATTGAAAGAGGAAGAGGAAGGAATCAAGAGAAACGAGTGGATCGGTGTCTATAAAAGTCAATTTGATTGAAATCCAACTCGAATACATACATCGACGAAGAACTAGTCTATTTAAAGGAAATTTGGGCGTAACCGTCCGATCGTTTCGATCGACGGTTACGATGAAACGGTCCATCGTGGACGTTTCAGTTAAGTCCCAGCCGTCCGATCTCGATCGACGGCTCTGATCATCCGCTCGATTAAACGTTTAAAAATGCCTTGATTTATCGCCGTCGGATCGCGATCTAGCGGTCACGATGCTCCCCGCCAGATCAAATCGTAGCTGTTATAACGCTCCTAATTAAGCACGTGCTCCTGATCTGATCCGGTGGTCCACGGCGCATTCGATCGACGCGCCTCGTTCGATCCGGCGCTCCTTATCGCGCCACGTCGCTGAAATCTGACCGTTATAACTTTCTTATCAAGCACGTGCGTTGATCTTAATAGGTGGACTGTGCGTCCATTTGATCGACGCGTGTCGATCGATCGTTCAGGCGATCCGACGCTCCTCGTTAAGCCACGTCACCTGCATAATAGGTAAGACGTGTGGATTAGTCCCACACGGAAAATAAAACAGAAAATCGTCAGGTTTATAAGACCCGACGATCTAAAGGGTTAATAACCCTTCCCATATAGGGAAGGCTGAAGACCCTTTATACTTATAGTAATATTAAATAAATTATATATATAAAACGCGCCACGTAGGCGCTGCGCGGGTCTGCGTGGCTCTGCCACGTGGCCGTGTGTGCCACGTCGCACCCGCGTGGGACCCGCGCGCTTTTTGCATTTTTTTATTTATTTTAAACCTTTTTAAATAGAAAATAAAATCATAAAAATCAGGAAAAATCCAGAAAAAAATCCCTAAAAATTGTAAAAATCATATCTTTTAAAATACAACTCCAAATTAATCCAAATTTCTTTCATTTGATCTGAAATTTAATTATCTATCATTCTAAAAAGTCAAATTATTTAAATAACAAGATATTTAATTCTTATTTCAAAAATATATTCATTTCTTTAAGATTTTAACTTTAGAAAATTAAATGAATGTTCATAAAAATGATTTCTCTCATTATTTAACTTTAAAAACCATTTATAATCTCAAGTAAAGATGGGTTATAAAATCTTTAATCTTTAATTCATCATAATTAACCCTAAATTAATACATTTTGAGATTATAACATAAAATTGCATGGAATGATAGAAATGCACTCAAAATATGATAACATGCATATAAATGGAATGTTTTGTGCCTTATTTTGCATTAATAATCATGTTTTATCATGTTAAGATTGCATGTTATCAGCGTGCAATGGAGGACAAGAGGGAGAGCAGTAGAGAGACGCACGGGAGAGAGAGAGAGAGAGAGAGAGAGAGAGAGAGAGAGATGAGAAGAGAAGAGAAGAGAGGAGAAAGAAAATAACTTAGGTGAAGGAGGTGCGCGATGGAAATGGTTTATGTCGCGTGAGAGAGAGATAATAGGGGAGAATAATTCCTCTCTCAAGCATGCTCGGGGGAGAGAAGGAGAGGGAAAAGGGGAGAAATCTCCTTCTACTCTCCCTCACATGCACAAGCACACACGCGTAGGAGAGGAGGGGAGATGAGGGAGTAGGGGAGAGGGGAGAGCAGAGAGGAGAAGGTAGAGGAAGACAAAAGGAGAGGGTGGCAAGTGAGAAGGAAGAGAGGGAGAGCGATTGGGAGAGAGAGAAAGAGAGAGAAAAATAGAGAGAGAGAGATTTTGGGAGAGAGGAAGGGTGGTTGAGAAGAGAGAGAAAGAGATGGGGGGAGAGAGAGCGATTGAGAGAGAGAAAAAGAGAGGGGGGGGAGAGAGAAAAAGGTAGGGAGAGGTAGAGAGAAAGAGAGAGAGCCTATCTCTTTTCTTTTTCTTTATTTATTTCTTTATTTTTTAAAATTAAATTTCTTGTAAAAAATCATTTTCAATGATTTTAATTTCTAAAAACTCCTAGAAAAATCTCAATAAATCTAGAAAATAAATAGAGGTCTCATTTTTTTAGAAATATTATATTCTTGATGAATTGATGTCATTAAATGGTCATAATTTATGAAAAAATAAAATTATTCTCTTAAACATAAAAATTATCATTTTGATAATTTTAAATCATGATAACATGCATTTATGATTATATTTTAAATAAAAAGTACATAAATACGTGATATTAATACATGAAATTTCATGATATCAATATGCACTCAAAATATGATAATATGAATAAGAATGGAATGTTTTATGCCTTCATTTGTATTAATAATCATGTAATTACCAGTAAAAATTGCATGCTATCAATACTCATTTTTCCTCTCTAGAAATTTCACCCATGGTAGGAATAACTGATCCATTTCCCAAGCAAAAACTCAATAAAGAAAGGTTGAAACTCCCTACATGATGTCGGTTAAATATTTTCGTAGTAAGAATATTAATACTAGTTCCGGTATCTAACATAGATTGAATAAAGGTCATACCTCCTATTTCATTAGTGATCATAAGTGCCTCATGATCTCTCGTCTTAATCGAAAGTGTGTTCATTGTAATAGAACTAAACAGTCTCACTTGATTGGATCCTCTTTGGATTCTTTTGGGGTGTGTATATCCCTTTAAGGAATTCAACTTATGATGAAATATGCTTGATGGCACTAATCAGCATGATGGTAATCATGATTTTCCTAAAAGTTTCTAATTTTATGATCATCATGCTCACGCACCTTGGCCTTGGAATGGCACAAAACCTACGGATAATGTATAGGAGGCTTTAACCTTTTGGCTCTATATGTGTCACCTCCTCCTCATTATAAAAATGTTATATTGTTCCATAAAAATCAGAGGAGGTTCCTCATCCTCCTTCTCATCACCCACATCTTCATGGCTAGGATAATACTTTTAAGGATCATGTAAAGTCTTTCCACTTCCAAGAGTCACTATATCATGTGATGTCTCCATTGCCTCCTCTTTGATATTAACACATTTTACATTGTGAGTCTGACTTGACGATCATTGTGCTCGATTTCTAAGTGATAGCAGTTGGTTAGAAAATGCAACTTGCTTATCCTTCCTCGTATTGGTTGATAAAAATATGTGTGTCTTAAAAAATTCATGGATCTCATCTACTCGAGAGTTCATCCTATTCATCTACTCCACCAACTATGAAATTGCCCACATGATAGTATCTGATTTTGATGGGGATTGAGGTGAAGCTAGTATATGAGATGGCTGTGTGGTGCAAATTTTATCTACAATGTGCTCATGTAAGGTTGCAGCTGTTGCAACATCTATCGTTAACTTGTACTGTAAGACTAAGGAGTGTACATCTACTCAAGATTCCTCCTGAATCTGCCAAGCTAAGATAGATTATAATAATAACCTTGGTTATTTAATAATTTAGATAAGTGCTCATGTAGTTAGGTCCATATGAGGGGCTTGACCCTACTTGTGGATTCGAGCCCTTGAAATATCACAACGAGACAGTCCAGCTTGACATGATCTACACTCAAGTAGTGAGCACATGGAGAATCGTCTTGCACTGTCAGAGGTGTGAGTGCTTTAGAATTGTTTTGAATGTTGAGAAGATCTGGTAGTTGGTTTTGAACCTTTGTCATCTTCTTGATTCTATCCAAGATCATCCCTATCACTATCAACTTGGTGCCTATCATCCCTCCTTTAGGTGGAACACCCCTTCCAAAACGTTTTTCACATTATGATGGCTATTCTCGGTCACCATCTTTATCAACTCCATAGCATCATCCTCATATTTCATCATGGAGGTTTTACTATTTGATGCATCTAACAAATATATATCTTGGGGTTCATCAAAATATATGTATAAGTTTGTGGTTTGAAACACTACCATGAGGACATTCCCTAGAGAAAACATACAATACATGTTTCCAATTATATGATTATTAGTGCATTTGAAGGCACAGTTATCATGGATCAACCCATGACCAAGAAGATGAGGAACTTCTTACTTACAATTTGTGTTCTTAAATTTCTATATAGAGAAGTAGTCATATTTTCCATGGGCAGCCAAGTGTTTGTTCCCAACATCCTTAGAAAGATCCAAATACCTTTTTGACATTCATTAGAGACTGAAATTCAAAGTTACATGCAAACTCCAACAAAAAGCCCCAACCCTACTATACAAACCAACGAATGCTTAGAAAGTTTATCTTTTAATACTACAAAAATAACCTTTTGTTGTGTTTTTCTCTCTCCTTGATTTCTCTTTGCTTAAGAACTAAAAAAGAAGTTTAGATAGAGAAAGTGAATTTGCCTTTTCTTTACTTTTGTGGAGTTTGAAATCAGGGGGAGTTATCTAAAATAACCCTTTATTTTTTTCATAAACTCACTCTCTCTAAACTCCTCAAAACTAAGTTTAGAGAAAAGTGAAAGTTTAGGGGTTAAAAATCAGGGAGAATTTTCTAAACTCACTTTGTTCTCTAATCTCCTTAGAAGTAAAAGAAGTTTAGAGAGAGAAAGTAATTTTACCTTTGTTTATTGTTTCTCGAATCTCCTTAAATTTAAGAGTTTGATATCATGGAGAGCTAGCCAAAGTAACCCTTTGCTCTTTTACAAACTCTCTCACTACTCTCCTCATAAGTAAAAGAAGTTTAGAGAGATGAAGTGAATTCTTGAGGTCTAGAGAGAGATAATTAGAAGATGGATATGTCAAAACTTATAAGGGCATTTCAAAAATATTTCCGAGCACACCTATCCTATCCTCAGATACACAAACCTTATCCCTCTTGCAGTCTCTTCAATGTTCTCTTTCTCTCTCTAACCAGGCTACACTCTCCCCCAGCAGCCCATCTCTTCTCCTCCGCCATGGCCGCCGCGACTATGCCGGCCGTAGTCCCTATCCGTGCCGCCCCCGCCGCCGGCGTCGCCTCCAGGTCCCGCGCATTCGTTTCTGTCAGGGCCGCCGGCGCGGACTCCCCGGCGGTGACTTCCCGACCAACGCCTACGCCAACCAAAGCAGCAGTCCTCGTCGAAAAGTCCGAGAACGAGAAGTTCCAGCGCCTCAAAGCTGCTTATCTCGAGAGAATTGTCCCCATTCTCAAGGAAGAGTTCGGCTACACCAACATCCACGAGGTCTAATTAGCTTTTTTTGGGAAAAATGGGTTCTTTGAAATAGCTGTTTCTTTTTTCTTCTTTTTCAAAAATGGGTTTCTCTCTTCTTCTTTTCTTCTTCTTCTTAAAAATGCGTTTTTTCTTCTTTCCAAAATTGGAGTTTTTTCTAATTTTTCTCCTTATTCTTTAAAATTGGGGTTTTATGTGTTTTTTCTTCTCTTCTTCTTCTTCTTCTCGATAATCGATTTTTCTTCTTCTTTTCTTCTTCTTAAACAAGGATTTTTTTTCTCTTCTGCTCTTCTTAAAAGTGGGTTTGTCTTCTTCTCTTCTTTGTCAACCATGGTTTTTTTTCTTCTTTCCTTCTTCCTCAACAATGGAATTTTCCTCTCTGCTTCTTCTCAAAAACGAGTTTTATTTTTCTTAAAAGTGGGTTTTTTTTGTTGACCTGCAGGTGCCCAAAATAGAAAAAGTCGTGGTCAACTGTGGGATGGGTGATGCGGAGCAGAATTCCAAAGGATTGGAGGCGGCGATGAGGGACTTGGCACTCATTACTGGGCAGCGGCCAGCGAAGACCAGAGCGAGGAAGTCAATCGCTACTTTTAAGCTCAGGGAAGGGACAACTGTTGGCGCCGCCCTCACTCTCCGCGGCAATGTTCGTAATTTCTCTCAACTTTCTACGAAAGAAAATTTCAGTTGTTTCATAATTATTAATTAAGGGTCAGATAATTGGAGTTTAAATAGGGATCAGATAATTTATGGTGGATAAAAATTAGCAAAAATTCGTTGTGCTTGTTCATCTTCATCTTCATCTACTTCATTTTGAAAAAGGATTATTTTAGTAATCCTTTTTACAAAAGTTCCGCCCTTTTCAGGAAAAAGAAAATTTTATCCGTTTCTAATGATTAAACGGGGGTCAGATTTAGGTTATGGCAATTGCTGATTGGATCACTGTCATCTGATTGGATTGTCATGACCGATCAACAATGATTCCGATCGACAATCACAGAAAGTTAGCTTCGATCAATCACTGATCAATTCCAACTGATTGATCAAGAGAGGGATCGAGTCTGCGATGGATCGGCAATCACTCCCTGGCAATCAGATTGTTATTTTATTTTCAGGGATTTTTTGTCATATTTTTATTTGTAGACGTACTTTTGTTAAAATATTTGTTAATTTGAATCAGCGATTGACGATCGGATCAATGAGCACTGTGAAACCCTGTCACTGGACAGAATGAGATAGAGGGTTGGAATAGAGAGAGAAGAGAAGAGGGAATGAGAGAGAATGCATCACATAGATTAGGGAAGGGAAGGGAGAAATGCCGGCAGTAGCGAGAGGGAGAGAGAAATGGCAGGAGAAGAAAGGAAGAGGGAGAGAGAGAAAAATGCCAGACTTAGAGAGTGAGAGAAGGAGAAAGAGAAATGATGGGAGTGGATAGGGAAAGAGAGGGTGAGTGAATGAGAGAGTTTTCTCTCTCTGGGGGGGGTTAAATTCCTGATTTTATTTTTCTGGTGATTTAACCGTTCTCATCGCATGATTTTGATCGATTAAAATTTGCCCATTTTCATTTGCAACGTACAATGGTTCGCTCGGTAGATCGTTAATCTATCATGCAATCGATTTGAAATGCTCATCCCTTGATCAATTAAATCCATCAATCATGATGATGGGATCGGATTGCCGTTGCCTAGTCTGATAATTTTGGACATTAAAGAGGGATCAGATAATCTGTGGTGGATAAAATTAGCAAACGTCTCTGTGCTTCTTATTCATCTTTGTCTGCTTTATTTGAAAGAAAGAATTGCTTTGGCAATTCTTTTTTGCAAAATCTCCAATTTATCTGAAATTTTTTTAAGGAGTTCATGATTTTATCTTGAAGAGCCAAAGGGAGATCACCGGAGATTGGTGATCCTCCTGATCTTGCCTAATTATATCTTTTTTCGATTACAAGCCACCCCTCCCTCTATTGAAATTTTGATTACAATTATGTCTTTTTTTTTCGATTAAATTTTGACTAGATAGTTATTGGAATCTGAAGTTGAACATAGTTTATGATTTATTTTGGAGTTTAAATAGGGATCAAACAATGTCCAGAAGATTTAATCACACTTCTTCATGCTTTTTACTTATTTTCATCTATCTTGTTTGAATTTTTGTCTGGAAAGAAAATTTTATCAGATTCTTGATGATTCAACTTTAGGGATGAGATAATTCGTGGAAGTTGAAGTTGAACATATTTAGGTTTTATTTTGGAGATTATTTTTTAATGACAGACCGAAATCCATTATCTCCCAGCATTTAGGTTTAAGTTCAGACGATATGAACTGTTCTAGGATTCTTGGATCAGATTTCGTACAGTCAATTGGGGAATAATTTTTTATTGACAAAAATGAAAGAATTTCTATCAGGATAGAAATTTAAAATACTTTGGTTATATCTAATTATCTCCTAATTCGAGGTTGAATTCAGTCATGCAGTTTATGAACCTGTAGGAATTTCTCCGTAAACACCATCCCTCTATGAATTATCGATTACGCTCAATCAAAGTCAAGCAGATTATAAACGATCAATGTACATTTTTTAACTGTTTCCTTATGAATCTGACGAGATATGATCTTGCAGATGATGTACTACTTCCTGGACCGCCTGATAAACCTCGGGTTTCCACGAACTCGAGACTTCCAGGGAATCAATCCGAACAGTTTCGACGGTCACGGCAATTACAGCATCGGGATGCGAGATCAGAGCGTATTTCCGGAGATCAGGTACGAGGCTCTCGGCAAGCAACGTGGCATGGACGTCTGCATCACAACCACAGCGAAGACTGATAAGGAAGCGCAGCGGCTGCTCTCACTCATGGGAATGCCGTTCAGGGAAGGTGGCGGGCCTTCCGTCGTCTTGCGCAAGAAGAAGAAGAAGGCTTACCACTACGATTCCAAGTCCAAAGGACGCAAGTGATCAAGATTACCTTCAATTGCTCTCCAATTCTACATATTCTAGGTCTTCTGGTTGTTCATTCTGCGGAATTTCTTCGTTTTCAATGGCGAGGATTAGTCAGTTATTTCCCGCTTCTCGGTCCAGGATTGTCGGGCCGGAAAAATTCGGGGGCGGCCCGATTCGACCCCGAATCACCACGAGTTAAAACGCGTCTGTTGAGCGACGTTTGAATCCTGTCTACTTTGTGAAAAGCCCTCGATTATTTACTTATTTCATTACTACGCCTCCTTTGGGGGGGGGGCGAATGTACGATCTTACCCTCCCTCGTGATCCACAAAGCTCCCTATTCAGGTTCGGGCTGAGCCCGCTTCGGCCCAAATTGAAAGAAGTAGTAGATGGTTTTTACTATTTAAACCGATGAGCCGCAATTATTTGCGATTTTACCCTCGGTTTCGAAGATACGCCTACCAAATAAAATTTTTCAATGCAAATAATTTGAGTTCTTTAAGTCAACTACTTCAGCTACTTTCCCTTGCAGGCTAGCTGGCAATTTTTTGTAAAAGCCCCTTAATTATCCCTCAAATTCTTTTAAAATAAATATTTAAACTAATTTGCAAACGTCCTGGAGTCAACGTTGCCGGCTGGCTTGTCTCTCTCAGTTTAACGACTTAAAGTCAGAAAGATCTTTGGCAGGTTTTTGACTCTGCGCCGGAACGTCGTCTCCCCGAGATCTGTGTAATTTCTTCCTCTATTTGTCTGTTCTTCCTCGTTGTCTTCGATTCCGTTGATCTTATTTGTTGTTAGGTCACAGGATTCTCCTCCGCTTGCTTTTTTTTATGGAGCGTCGAGGTTCCAATGATGGAGGTCATCGAGGAAATGGTGTACCGACGTATGATGGTCGATACATGATGTACAACGTCTGCGGAAATATCTTTGAAGTGTCCAGAAAGTATGTGCCTCCCATCCGTCCTCTCGGTAAAGGCGCCTACGGAATTGTCTGGTAGATCACTGACTAATTTTTTGTTTAATTCTTTTCCTGTCGCAATTTAGTTCTGCATTAAATATTTAAGATCCGTTTTTACTATCTGTTGCGGTGGATCGTAATGATCGGCATCCGTTTTTGTCTATTTTCTTTCTTGTTTAGCATCTAATGAACCCCTTTCCTGTTTTATTGGGCCTCGATTGTTTCGTCTTGAGCAGTTTTCTGTCGTCTTGAATTCTTTGGTTTAAGTTGTTTTTGTGTTTCAGCTACATGTTGCGGTGAATCATTTTGATCGACCTCGTTTTTGTTCATTTTCTCTTTTGTGTTGTCTTTTTTGAACTTCTATTGAGCTCCTTTCTTCTTTGATTAGGTCTTGATAGTTTAATCTTGAGAAAGCTACTGTTGTCTTGAGTTTTTTTTATTCATCTCACTTGATTGTTCTTCCATTGTGTCAGGCTGTGGCTAGGGTTCCGAAGTTAATTGAACACTTTTTGGAAGCTAGTGATACAGACTCGATTTAGATTGAATTTTAATGTAACCTTGAAAAGGAGAAATATTTTGGGGGGGAGGGGTAGAGAGAGAGAGAGAGAGAGAGGATATAGGGATCTTCTGATTCAGCTTTATTGCGCATGAAACTCAAAGGAGTAATCTTCAATGATAGCATACATATCCCTATAGATTGAAAGGATATAAGTAGTGTTGCTTTCCCTACATTAAGGGGATTTAATGTCCCTATTATAGTTTAGAAATATGGTGAACATTCAACAATCAGATCAAAATTTATCTCATATTTTTCCTGCAGTGCCGCTGTAAATTCTCAGACGCAAGAAGAGGTTGCAATAAAAAAGATAGGACATGCATTTGGTAATCGGATTGATGCGAAAAGAACTCTGAGGGAGATAAAGCTTTTACGCCATATGGACCACGAAAATGTAAGGGTGTTATCTTTTCTTACTGTGAGAAAGATAAATACTGCCTCACGTATTTGTTCTCTTTTGTTATTATGATGATTTTATTCATTTGTTTCTGTTAAAGACAGGATGTACCTCTAAATAATACAAGTAAAGAGGGGAACAAGTGGAATCACAACAGGGATATTACTGTGTGGGTTATTACTGTTGTACAGTATTCTGTTTAGGGGTAATCTCGGTTTCTCCAAGTTACCCCGCATATTGAATGGAGCCCTTATATGCTGGGATAACTTTATTAGCAATTGATCGACTTACCTGTTTCTATATCCTTGTTGTTTCTCTCTCCAGAAAGCTCAAACTACTTTGAGTTCCTCCAGAACTACTTTCGTTAGTTTCCTTGAGACAAATTTATCCGCTGATGGTGGTCTTGATCCATTATCTTGGTCGTGTGGTGCCAAGAGATGCAGTGGTAATGGGATTTGGTATGATGGAAGCTATTGGAAAGTGGGTGTCATAACTACACCAGTAAATCAGAAGTCGATTGGACCGTGGAACCAGAAGAGGTATTACGGCATCTCCAAACTGCAATGATGGCCACACCAGTCTTGTAATTACTGGACCTCTACATTCTATTTAAGGTGGATATGAATGCATGAGGGCTGGAACTGGGGCGGTACTGTCCAAGAGCATTTCTCAGTCAAGGGAGGCTCATTTTCTTGAGTCTAGCTCTCAATCTGCATCATTCAGCCGCGGCGGTATTATCCAACAGCACTGATCAGTCAAGTGAGGCTCATATTCTTGAGCCTTATGATGCATCATTATTATGAATGCACAATGGCTGGAAGCTGGGGCGGTATTGTCCAACGGCACTGCTCAGTCAAGGGAGGCTCATATTCTTGAGCCTAGCTCTCAATCTGCATCATTAGATCAAGACCGCATACAAAGGGGAGAGACAACTATTACCTTTTTGGCAGTTCAGAATTGGTGCTGCCATCTCGTCGGACGGGACCTCAGCTTTCACACAGTTCCACAAAGTTTGAAATATTAGTCGGAGAAAGACAAGTGTAAGCTACACAAGATGAGTGCAGTTGCAGATGCTCTCCTTCACTTATCATCTACTGAGG
Organism: Lemna minuta; assembly: GCA_024174645.1. Lineage (NCBI taxonomy): Eukaryota > Viridiplantae > Streptophyta > Magnoliopsida > Alismatales > Araceae > Lemna > Lemna minuta. The sequence continues at coordinate 10,456,457 of CM044107.1, forward strand.
TCAATACACTCACACTGAAGTTCACACTGACTTACAATTTCAAACAATTGGGGCAGACACACACTACTCATTGGTTTCTATATTATGCTACAAGGCCTGAACTGTCTTCCCGATGCCTTCAACTTTCATTGGCACCTTGCTGAATGTCTATCATTATAGGCCAGCGGGCAGCCACTCAGTGTACTTTGGTGCATGCACAACTGCTCCTCTAGGATGGACACTACTTTGGGATGAAGAAAGGCAAGCAGCATCACATCCAAGATTTCTTGACTTGCCCAAAAAATAAAAACAATGATCTGGCCAAGGAGGCGGCTACAGCCAATGCCTCTGCCTGACAGCATATGGGAGCATTTGATGATGTAATTGTTGAGGGCCTTACATGATCTAACAGCCACCTGGTCATTCTTGCTGGTGTGGAAATGTGTGTCCAAGTACACTCATTTCCTCCCACTGACTCACCCCTTCTCAGACACCAGGGTTGCTCAAATCTTCATCCGTGAGTTCATTCATCTCCATGGGATGCCCAGTTGGATTTAGTCAGCCCTGGACACACTATTCTTGAACATATTTTGGTCTTCACTTTTCATATCTCGAGGCATTCAATTGAACAGTACTGAGGCCTAGCAAGTCCAAGGTTGTCAACCACTTCTTTGAATCCTATCTCAAATGCTTTTCACCATATCATCGAAAGCAATGAACTTTCTGGCTTCCATGGCCAGAATTTTGGTAGAACTCCACATGTCAAGCTTGTTCCAAGTTCATGACCCACTCACCCTCCTATTCAATGTCCCCAGCCTGCTACATGTGCAGGTGTGGATTTGCTCCTACTGCGGGACAGCGTACTAGAGCTCCTCAAGCACCATCTGCAATAATCTCATGGCTGTGTGAAATAAAAATTCAGACAAACCATTCGGGACATTTAGGTTGCCCTGGACAATTGGGTCTGTGTGCCTTTGCCTCTATTGCCTCCGACAGCTAACCAAACTCACTGACAAAAAACTCACTCCTAGGTTCTTCGGACACTATTCGATTGTGCTAACTATCAGACTGGTCACATATTGACTCGAACTACTACCCTTCTTGATGATCCACCCGGTGTTTCATGTTTCACAGCTGAAGAAAGCTTATGGTGTTATGACTTTACGGTGGTTCCTGATGTTCTCACTAGCAACTTTGAATGACAAGTGTACCCTTGCAACATCCTTTCCGAGTGTAGGCAGTGTAGAACTGTGCATTGTTTTGGAACACTTACCCCTTGAAGATGCCTGGTGGGAGTCAGTGGTGAGCATCAAACAAAGTTGCCCCCTGTTCCCCCTTGAGGAAAAGGCGGCTCATTTTTGTATTGGGGGGGAGCACTGATGAAAAGGGTGAACCATGAGAGGCTTGGCGGAGGTGCTTCAATGAAGGAAAGAGAGGTGGCACTGAAGGAGAGGGCAGTGCGCAGAGGCAGAGGGAATAGCTGCTAAGAAGGGCAGAAATGCTAAGGGAGGAGGTGGGCCTCTAAGGAGGTTGGAAGCACAGAGGAGAGCAGCAGAGTTGAGAAAGAGGAAGATGAAATGGCGATAGAGAGTGGCAGAGCTGAGGCAGAGGGCAGTGGTACCATTGTGGGAGTCTGGAGGCATCAGAATTGTCATAAGCATATCAAGGCTTGTGGCAGGTGGTGGGAAGTTGGGGTGGCATTTGGCATTTAATTGTGTTGTTTGTAGTATTTCAAATATTTATGCGATTCAGTTTGGTGGCAGTGTAGTGATTTTTTTTTTTTTTGAATTGAGGGGGAAGGGCACCCCGGAACAGAAAAGTCAATCATATTTAATAAATTGATTCAGTTTGGTGGCAGTGTAGTGATAAGATCAGGTGTTGGTGGAATAGGGGAGCATCAGTAGTGTGGGTTGTGAAGTCAACAATGTATGAGGGGAACAACGATGAAGTGAACTTGAAACTTGTTAAACTCTGATTCAGCAGTTAAATTATGTCTAAAGAGTTAACCATTTGTTTTTTGCAAAAATTTTTGTTTTATACTCTGTTTCATATTTCATCTCTTAAATCTTCTCATACAATATAAGATAAGATGAGTTTATTCAATCCTCAGATTATTGCCATCAAGGATATCATACCTCCTCCAAGAAGAGATAACTTCATGGATGTTTACATCGTCTATGAATTAATGGATACCGATCTTCATCAGATAATTCGCTCCAGTCAGCCACTAACAGATGAACATTGCCAGGTTTGTGCCAGATTATTGGGTTCTTGGCATTTATGTTCAAAGTGAATTTATACTCACATTCCATTTTGGCTTTAGAAGCTGATAGTATATAATTACGTAAGTGTTGATTGAAAGTTATTTTATCTTCATGGGGCAGTATTTCATATACCAGTTATTACGAGGTCTGAGATATGTGCACTCAGCTGGTGTCCTGCACCGCGACCTCAAGCCAAGTAACCTATTCCTGGATGCAAATTGTGACCTCAAAATTGGAGATTTTGGGTTGGCAAGAACTACCTCTGAAACAGAATTCATGACTGAATATGTTGTCACCCGTTGGTATCGTGCTCCAGAGCTTCTCTTAAACTGTTCCGAATACACTGCTGCCATTGACATTTGGTCTGTTGGATGTATTCTTGGTGAGATTCTCACTCGAAAACCTCTCTTTCCTGGTAGAGACTATATTCATCAGCTCCGGCTCATCACAGAGGTATGTTTGTATAATTTTCACCTGGAATTTAAGTTTCAGTTGATTAATTGCTTAGAAAGAGGCCACATACATTTGTTTCATAAGATTGAAATATAGATCGTTTGTTGTATGGATTTTCTTTGAGATTCTATATTGATCATCTTTGGATATGTTATCCTAAGATCAGAGTTACAGTCCTTCTCAAGAAAATTCAAGAAACAATGAGGTTATTCCCGTATCTGGTGACAAGTCACAAATCTACTGATTTTTGATCTTAACCCCCTGGAACAGAGTTACAATGTAGATGAGTCAACACTTCCCTCTTTCCTCCCCTCTCCTCAAAACTGTCTCCCTTTATTTATAGATGTAGCCTCTGAGGGTAAGGTTCCCACTGGTCAGGTTACCTCCCTCTAAGTATAGGACCTTTATTATTATTATGCTAGCTCCTTCTCCCATAGGCTCACCATGAGATCCCATCAGTTTCCTTCTGCCTCCTCATCTAAGCCTCAACTCCTGGCTCTTCTCGATTCTCCCCCCTATCAGCCTTGTCTCCTTCTTCAGATGGTCTGAACTCCTCTAACCCATGTCCCATTTCCCCATCTGTTATGGCTCACCATGATACAATCCCATTCAGGGCTGTATCAGGTCATCACTGAGGTGTTTCCATATGGTCTTGCTTGGAATCCCAAATATAGTGAGGTCTAGTAACTAACAAAACCCTTATTAGAAGGTGGATTATAAGGGGTATTCTTGTATCATATGCTTCTTAGGTCATATGAAGGCTATAAATAGGGTTATGGCTGTTGGGGGCATCCTTCTTGGAAATAGATCCTTGTTGGCTCATATGAAGGCTATAAATAGGGATATGGCTGTAGGGGGAGTCCTTGGAAATAGATCCCTGTTTGCTCACATGGTGTCTCCTCTTGGAAAGGACATGAGTCCCATCAACAGATCCAAGGAACTTACCTTTCATAGGAATAGATCCAATAAATAGCTAGAAGGTTTCAAAGTAACACCTTCTGAATAGAAAATGTGGAAGAGGGAGAGAGTAGGGGTGACAGAGGCAGAATATCACTTCTTGGAGAGTAGGGATGGGCGATTCTGATCGATTGTGCAAAAATTGACAATTGATCTATTGGCCTGTGTCGACCGTTCAAAAATTACCTTTACTGACCGATCAATGATTACTTGACAAGATCAAGGGTCTCTCTCCTAGTCTCTTCTCCCCTATTTTCCATTTCCCACTTCTCTCTCTCTCCCCTCCCTATTCCCATCTCCCTGATTTTTCAGTTTCCCCCGTCTCTCTCTCTCTCTCTCTCTCTCCTAGTCTCCTCTAATCCCCTCCCCTGTTTTGTGATTCCCTCTCTCCTGGGCTCCTCTAGTCCTCTCCCCTGTTTTGCGATTCTCTCTCTCTCTCTCCTCTTTTCTCTCTCACCCGTTGTCGTTTGACTATCCATCTTGATGAATTGGTGGCATCAATGGCGCACAGGATAATTTCCTGATGGTATTGTCGACTTCCAGTCGATTGATCTCCATCAATCTTGATCGTCCATCCCTGCATCATCATAGATTCCACCACTGGGAATAGTCCAAATCACACCGAGGTCGAACTCCATCCTATTCCCTATTTAGGGGTCTCCCCAATGAGCTATTGTCCCATTGAATTTTCATTCATAGGTCCCATCTCAGGCCCGCAGGTAGAAAGAAAGCCCTACACAGAGCAGCGTGGGGTAAGTGACGGACCTGCCTCCCAGGCCTGCTTCATTACTCATGTTCCATAGTTATCTAAAATGTGCACTGATAGTTCACAAACAAATCAATAAAGTCCTCTGTAATTGTAGCATTTATGTGTGTTTCAGTTGGTAGGGTCGCCTGATGAGTCAAGTCTTGGGTTTCTTCGGAGCGATAACGCCAGAAGATATGTGAAGCAGCTTCCACAATACCCTAAACAACAATTTTCTATGAGGTTCCCGAATGTGTCCGCAGGAGCCATTGACCTTCTTGAGAAAATGCTTATCTTTGACCCTAGCAAGAGAATAACAGGTATGCTCTTTCCATCTTCTACTTACAACAATGTCTATTTTTCTTTTCTCTCTTGCACTCTCTGTCCCTCTCCCACTCTCTCGCGTTGTTGAGTGTCTCTCTCTCCCACAGTTAGCCACTATTTATTTGGTTCTTCCTTCTTCCTTGGCCGCTTTTCTCTCCATCTCTTTCACAGTTTCTCTCTCTCTCTTTCTCTCTGCGCCTCCATCTGCCTCTCTCTCTCTCTCTGTGTTCACGGTCTTCTCTCTTTCACTCTCGATGTCTCAATTTGCATCTATTTCTCTCTCCATCTCTCCTCTTGGCTTTGCATGTTTGTGCAGATGAACACTTCACAGAGGGGAGAGCCAGGATGGGGGTAGAGAGTGACTCAGAGCATAGAGATGGAGAGAGATAGAGATAGAGAGATGTGGAAATAGGGAGAGCTGTGGAAAGAGTGAACTGAGAGAGGAAGGGAGGGAAGGAAAGAGCATTTTAGTCTCAGACCTGACTATGATGGCAACTTTGAATCCTGACATATCTGTCTCCATCTCTCCCTTGATTCATCTCTCTAAGTATCTAAATCCCCCATTCACCCTCCTTCTCATCACCTCTCTCTCTCATTCCAACTGCTTGCTCGCTCTCTCTCTCTCTCTCTGTGAGTGTTGCTTGCTGACTCTGGTCCCTGCTTATCCCACTGTCTGTCTCACTCGCTCAAACTCTTACTCTTCACTGTCTGAGCTGACATCTCTTTCTATGTACAGTTGAGGAGGCTCTACGTCATCCATATCTTTCAGCCCTCCACGATATCAATGAAGAGCCGGTTTTCCCCCATGAATTCAGCTTCGACTTTGAGCAGCCCTCGTTCTCAGAGGAAAATATCAAGGAGCTGATTTGGAGAGAGTCTCTCTATTTCAATCCTGATCATTCTCATTAGCTGCCATTGACTTTCATGGTACGTCCACTTCCTGAGTTCGAGCTACAATCTCTTCCAAACATCTCGGGATAGGGGGAGAGAGAGAGAGGGACAGGCAGAAATTGGGAACAGTGATCTGATCTGAACGAGGGGTTCATGATCAATTTTATGATGATTGATGCCTTGATCAGTCCATCGGGTAGGATCTACAATCTGATAGAGGGGTGTAGATCACTTCCTCAATCTGATTGATGATCGAGACCCCCGTGATCCAATCATCAGAGTGATGAAGTGATTGTCAATCCAATTGAGATCTGTGCCTAAAAATTTCACAGAAAATTAAAATAAATATTCACAAATGATTAAATAATACCCTTTGGTAGATCAATCTATCATTTGATTATTGTCTCAATCGATGGAGGCCCACTTTGGCAGATAAATGATCGGATCAAGGGATTCAATCATGTCGATCCCTTCGATGTTATCCCATGGGTCATGTTGCTACCATGAGGGGCATATCAGTGATCAGACCAGATGCTCTTTTTGGATTTTTTTCACTGAAAAGAATCTAATTGAAGTCCACTGATGAAAGGTTTCTTTTCCTCAGGCGGCAAGGTTTCCTCAGGTTGGGTTAAGAATACGGGTGCAGCTAATGTATATTAATGGTAAAATGATTTCTGCATGCAGATTGGTAAAAGTTGTGTCAGATTTGTTTCTTGATGCTGGCAATCTGGATTCCAGGACGAACACCATTTGTTGAATCTTTGTCTATCGCTTATGATTTTCTCGGTTGGAGCTTCCACCGCCGTTCCCTTGTTTTTTTGTCTCATCGGTGGGTTGGATGTTTCCTTCTTCGGAAATAATGAGTTTATTTGTGGATAATAATAAGTTGTTGGTGCACATGGCTGCATGTTTTATGTGTCATGATATTTTATTTGAATCTCTCTCTCTCTGTCTCTCTTCCCTTTCATGTCATTCAGTCTCTGCATCTCACTGTCTTCTCGCCCTTCGCCGTGACCCAGTTCACTCTCTCTCTCTCTCTCCCCTTCCCACCCCTCATTCAATCTCTGTTTCGGAATCAGCTTGCTTTTTTTAAATCCAATTCTCTCACTGCACTTCTCTTGCTCTCCCCGTTCCCTCATACCTCAGTCAGCCTCTCTGTCACACTAATCTTGTCCTCTGCTCGGGTCCTGTTCTCTCTCCAAACCAGATAATTCTCTCATTCAGAGTATATTACAAATGGGGAGAGGATGAATGAGGACATGACATTACAGATCCCACCTTCACTATGGGCTTCAAGCAGCCATTGAAGCTTGAACTTTGGATAATATTTGGGGAGGAGGGGACCGGGACCGAGCTCTAGGAAATTCAATGACAAAAAAATAAGTATTCGACATCAACTCAAAAAAAAAGCTTCATGCCCTATTTTTTTGAGGACTTTCATGGAAAAAGGCCCATAGACATTAGGGCTTCATTAGCATGCATTTTCTAATGATTATAACCCAAGATCCCTTATGGGCACTGCAAGAAATGCATAGTGACTTGCTAGTCTCCCTAGAATTCATCTCCACTTTGAGAAGCTTGACTCTATCGGGTATGGTAGTTACAGTTGAGGGAATTGCATCAAGGTCTTCATTGGAGATGAGAAAACAATGAAGCGGTCAGGCAGCTAAAGGATTGTCAATTGTAGCATGATGGCTGAAGTCAACATCAGCGAAGTGGATCATCGGTGACTTCTCGGTTCGGACAAGCTCGGTGTCTAGGAAACATGCGGTGGGATAGGCTATGGGGTAACTATTTGTTGGGCAGGGGCACAGACAAGGTAGGGTTGGGAGGGACATGCTGACTATAGGAGGGCTAAAGAGAAAGCAAGGGTTTTCAAGGGTAATGTTCGCCATGGTTGGGTGCGAAAGATCCAAGGGTTTTCAAGCTGTGGAAAGGTTCAAGTTGGGTGAAGAACCAAACTGGCAGGCTAGTTTTATTAGCAAATGAACACCACTCAGCTTAACTGAAGTCGAGCAGTGATTATCTAATAAAATTTGTGAGTTTTAGTGGGCAGAAGAAATAAGACTTAATTTAAATAATAAGAATCAGAAGCTTAAGAAGAAGAGAGAGAGGCGGTCTAGCGAGCAAGAAAAAGCATCAAGTATGAAAGGGCGAAAATTTTATCAAATAGATGTAGAGAAATTTCATTGATTAAAGAACTAAAAGGGAGCAGAGCAAGTGTCAAGGAGCGTATGGATCACCTATAATTTATAAAGGATACCATGTCAGCTTCATGACCATCAAATTCTACTTAAAAGATTCAGCATCTAAGGGATTTGGGAGTTAAAGAGGAAGCTACAAATCAAAGGTTTGACTTGGCAAAAGTCCACATTCAAGCCCTAAAAGTAAGCAATACAATAAACCATTGAAGGAGCTAATGCATAAATAAAGGCTTAAATTAAAGGCCTTAAAGAATGACAACTATACTGAAAACTAACAATCTCTCTTGAATTAAGTAACCTAAAGAATAACAACCATCCTACAAGCTACTATGCTACAAGAGATGTAGTAGCTATTTGCAATCAAAAGAGGAAATCATTGTAATTATCCTCTTCTTTATCATAGCACCGGCCAGCCTTGTTAAATGGTGATACAAGGGATCCATTATTTCTGTAGTATTTTGGTGTGAAATTGAGTGTTGCTAGTCTAGAAGATATAAACAAGCTACTTTGTCTAAAAAAATTATCATTTTTTGAGTGCCAGTAGAAGATTAAGAAATTCAAATTTCAAGAAAATATCTAAAATTGTTTATCATTTGTTAGGACTATACTAATATTACCGATTTAAATTAGTTTAGATAGTTTATTATAAAAATCCAATCCAACTTTGAAATTGTTTTCTCATTTTAATTCTTATTATACAAAGTAAAAATTTATCTTCAATGTCACTTTGTTGACAAGATAGGATGATACTATCTGAATAGATTTATATATTGGATTCACTAACTAAACATGAGAGGTATGATTGTAGAAGTCTGTGAGGACAATATCAAGGATGTTTATTCATCCTTGTTTGATGATGCTAATAAATACAAGAGGCTGATTGTAATCTTGAGTCATTTGACTATGACTCATGATGGGATTTTATGATTGATGGGATCTCAAAATTCTGATAAAAAAATCAAAGATAATGGAAGACATCGAGTAGAAAAATTCAAAACATCAAGGCACTAAGAATCGATAATCATATTATCTAGTATAGATTAAAATTTATACATCTAAGGTTCATTAACCTCTAGTAGTATCGACCTAATAGTTATGCAATTAGATATCCTTTTCAAAACTCTTCATTATGAAAGAAAAGAGAAGAAAAGAGAGAGAACTCACAAATTTGATGTGGGGGCTTTAATTGTACTTGTTCTTGCCTTATTTATTGCCATTGAGTATATGAAATTTTTATTAAAAAAAAATCTTAAAACTATGTCTACATCCACCAACATCCAAAGACCTTATATATATAGCCCTCTAGGTTCATATATTTCATTAGTTAATAGCTCCACAAACCCAATAATGCGTAGTGGTAAACCTTATTAATTGTCTATTTAAACATATAGATGAATTAATCAAGGACATAATTAACCCTATTGATACGTCGAGTTTGTAGCTCGTTGGGTGCCAAGCTGCACCACATTCTTTAAGAGATATGGAGTGTAAATAAAGTCCTTATGAATCCATGTACATATAATCTTTAATCCGTGCAAGAGTTAGGAATGACTTAGTATGGTCAACTGTCAAACCCACTTCAGTTACTCAAGTTAATATTGATGCATGGAGGAAATCATCAAGAACAAACTCTCTAATATTTTCATTACCTTGGCTAAGGATTTAATTGTATCTTTTTCATTGATTCAATCTCTTCTAATATTGAGGGTAGACGATACTATCTTGACCACATAATCATCTTTGAGGATATAATGTCATATACAATTTAAGACATTTGAGAGATCCTATGGCTAGGGATTTGTAAGTCATAATCAAAATATGATCATCAGTTCACAAGAATGTCTTTATGATGACCATTCAAGTTACATTATTTTTTATTCTCCTACTTCTATGATGTTCAAACCAAAAATGCAATAGAGGCTATGGCAATATGATGGAGAATCATTTCAACACAAAGACACAAGGGTTCCAAGTGAGCCTAGGTATGATCTAAGGAAGAGAACTAATTCCAAGGAACAACAAAAAATATGCTCCTCATTCAAAAATTTGAGAAGTTATCCATTCATGAAATGAATGATGAAAACCTCTCTAAGAAGACCTCTCCAAGGGGATTTAGATTCCCTCCTTTTCCAATTATAGTCTGATCTAAAGATTGACTTGGTCATATGAAGTTAAACCTTATTCCCTAGAACACTTAGAATTTCATATTTGGACCAAGTCAACCATCCTTATACCTTGATATAGGTTCCTTATCAATCAAACTACAATCAATATATCATAGGTACCTTTGTGTGAATAAATGATCTCAAAGTCAATAGGAAACATCTTTGTTTTAAACTCCCTTAATTCTTTGATCAACCACCTTTAGTTAGAAGTATAGGAGAGATCTATATTTCAGAAACTTGCGGAAATGTATATCATTGGGATCCACATGAAGTCAAATCCCATTCATGAAGAACATCAAAGTCAAGGCCTGGTCAAAGAAATTATGATGACAGCTAAGCATGGAGGAAGTTACAATCAAGGGGTAAAAACCACAAATTCAGTCATAACTCTTCCCCACATAAAGCAAGACTTCCACGGTTTCTAAAGATTATGAAGACTTGATCTGATTTCTATCAACCGATCAAGCAACTACCTTCATAACCACCACAACTGCCATAGGTCATCATGAGATCAAAGAGTATTCCACGTCTCCTCCTTCTACTGATGTTAGAGCATTGAAGAACCACGAAGTCACCCACGAAAAGATGTTGTAACTGCCCATAACTGCATAGTCTATCTTTGGTGCATCTCTTCACTCTAATTTTTCTAAATATCTTTACCCTATAAATGGGACACCTGTAAGAGAAGAACACATGTTGTTTTATGGAATGAAATTATTTTTCTTAGTGGAGAATTTTCTGTGTTTTGTGTGTATTCCGTTTCCTCTCCCTTCTCTCTCAAATTTGATTTCTATCTCCCTTCTCTATTCTTTCCCCTCTGTTGTCCCTTGCATTCATCTCAAAGTTCAGAAGCGAATCAAGGATAATTCAGATCGTTTGGTGAGTCCAAGGGCACTGTTCTCACGTCTGATCCAAGGTACTCATCCTCTATTCTATTATAGTGATTAAGAGTTCAATTCCTATATCAAATAAGTCCAAGTTAGATTGTTTTATAATTTCAGCTCTCAATCTCTTAACTAATACCCGAAAGATCTTGTGACAAGTCCCAATCCATAGTGATATCCTTCCTAGATCCTCTTTCACATTGTAGGATTGAGTTAGAGTTCAATCTCTTTATTAATTCATCATATAATTCACTCACCTCTCATTCGTATTCATCATACTCACAATCGTCATCATTGCACTTGTCATCATTTCGAATCATCCTACATCACACTACATGATGGTCTGCTCCTCTAAAAGGAGCATAACCTCCATGATATGATCCTAGAATTTGATTTTCATATGTTAATCGAGATGTTACTTGTTGGTTCTTGTCCGCATTGGCAAGTCAAGAACTTTAGGCATATATTATGCAATGTTTGAGGAGGATTCAAGCCATCAAACACAAACTCCCAAAAGGGAACTAGATGGTGACATTTTGGCCACTTGACGAGACAAATTCGCAGAGTCGTTGAATACACGCTGATACTGATAACACACAATTTTGACATGCAATTATATAACTATTAATGCAAATTAAGGTATTCCATTCTTATGCACATTATCACATTCTGAGTGCATATCTATCATTTCATGCAATTTTAAGTTATAATCTCAAAATGCACTATTTTCGGGATAATTATGCATTTTTAAGATATATTGTAGAGTAGATTATTCTCATCTATATTTGAGATTATAATTGGGTTTTAATGTTAAATAATAAGATAAAATACTTTTTATAGAATCATTTATTTTACTAAGTTTTAATTTCTAAGAGAAATGAGTGTATTTTTTAAAATCAAAATTTATTTTCTTGTTATTTAAATAATTTGAATTTTTAGAATGATAGATAATTTAATTTATGATCGAAGAAAATAAATTTGGATAAATTTGGAGTTGTATTTTGAAAGTTTTGAATTTTATAATTTTTAGGGATTTTTTAGAATTTTTTGGAATTTTTTTAATTTAATTTGATTTATTTTGAATTAAAATGAATAAAAAAATATATTTTTTATCGTGTACTGATGTGGAAAATGACGTGGTGCTGGCAAAAAGTGCGGCCCCACGTGGCGACATATGAGACCGCCACGTGTCACACACATGTATATGTCGTGCGTGTGTGAGTGCGTGTGTGTGCACGTGTGTGTGCGTGTGTGTATATGATTAAGGAGAAAGCACTTTGTTGAGGATTTTTGGTATCTCCTTATTCGCGTATTACTTATATACGCGCGCATTCACCTGAACTTTTGTCATGTGGGACTATGTTTTAATTTTAACATGTGCAGGTGATGTGGCGTCACGTGGAGCATCCGATTCACGCATTAAATTAAAACCGTCGATTGTCACTTAAGTCAACGGGGTACGCGGCGCAATCGGATTTGTCGATGAATCATTTTTAAAATGATCTAATCTTAGTCGTTGATTTGAGGAGTTATAATGGCTGAGATTAAAACCGACGAAAAGGAATCCAGAGCATTAGATCAAGATTGGACAGATGACATTTCATGCATTTTCTCTTCACACGCGACGTGGCAAGTGATGGATATTATGTGGCCTATAAGCCAATCACACTTTCATGTATCTTGTTTATGTTCATTGAAATAAAATTCATTCATTGTCATTCTTGTGTGATGTTTGCAATGAAGTCCATGAGCATGTGCAATGACTATGTGAATTATGATGAGATCATAATATAGTGATCACTAGTCTTTAAACATATGTTCTAAATATTCCTATTCGTGGGATACTCGAGAAGGACATCGAATTATCCGGAAAGAATAGCACTATCTAATCCAACTCATATGATGAGTATGGCCGATTCTATAGCCATCGGTGTGGAGACACTAAGGATAGATAGTGGGTGCTCTTTGGAGAAAGAGTTCATTGAATTGATCCATATGAATCCCTGAATGGTATTATACCTAACTGTCAATCAGGTTGATTCATGTCATGATTGTGTATGTGGTCCTTTGACTTGAGACACCAAAGACATCTTGTGGATGGATGATCGTGTTTTGATTATGACTTACGAATCCCTAGCCACGGGATATCTAAAACGTCATATATTGGATACGACATGAAGTCCGCGAAGATGATTGTGTGGTCAAGATGGGATCATCCACCCTCGGTATTTGAGGAGATTGACTCAAAGGAATGAGATGCGATGAAATCATTGGCCAAGGTAGTAAAAATATCGAAGAAGGAGTTCTCGATGATTTCTACATGCATCAGTACTAACTTGAGTGACCGATTAGGGTTTGACAGTTGACCATACCCTAAGTCATTCATGAGTCTAATGTGGATGAATGATTATACATACATGGTAATCAATGACAGGAAGGTTCCATAAGTGAGTTCTTACATACTCCATATCTCCTAGAGTACGTGGTGTAGCTTGGCACCCAACGGGCTGACAACTCAACCTATCGATTGGGTTAAATCGATCCTTGATTAATTAATCTATATGTGGATATGGATAATTAATTAAGGTTGACCAATAAGGTGTTATTTGGTCTATAGAGTTATTAACTAGTGAGATATATGGACCTAGAGGGTACACACATAAGGTTTATGGATGTTGGTGGATATAGACATAATTATGAGGGTTTTTATGAAAAAACCTCATTCCAAATGTCTATAAATAGGGGGAGGACGATCACAACTGAAGGTGCCCATGCAAGCCTTGTGGGAATTCTCTCCTTTCTTCTCTTTCTCTCTTGGTGAAGAGCTTTGAAGAGGAGATCCAACCATCCGGAGACCGTGTGGATACCGCTAGAGGCTAGACACTTGAATAGCTTCAAGAACTCCTTCAAGGAATCCCTGTAAGTATGTTTTCTCATACATACTAGATGATAGGATCATCTGTTCTTGGTGGCTCGGTATTTTGAATGTCCGATTCAACGTTTTTCCGCTGCATTTGATGTTTTGATCAAAATTTCGGAAAGTTATCGACCTCAGATCCCATCAGCAAGATCTTCGCGATCCATCTTAGATCCAATGAACGTGACTCAACCTAACGATTTGAAGCGTGGCGTTTCATCTCAGCAGTTAATCAAGGATGAAACGCCAAATCTGACGGTTACGCCCCAATTTACTATAAATTGAAATGTTCTTCAATGATGTAAATCATTCTTGGATGTTTCTGAGTAATCAAACTATCTAGACACCACCATTCTTGAATCTCTCACTTTCTTCTTCTTCTAGACACATTTTTGCGTCGACGGAGTGGTTGAAAGTGAGATTTCCTTGAAAGAATAGGGAGAATTTGCTACTTGAATGCCGCCAATTGTCTTTCAATGGCGGTATGAAAGCCTTTGATCTAGCAATCAATTGGATCATTTCAATCATTGTCTCGTGTTAGATTATCTTTTTTCCTCCTAATCTTTTGTCATGTATCATTAGATTATAATTTAGAATCGTAGATTAGATTAATTTCAGATTTAATTTCGAATTTATCTCTCTTCGCATTCAGAAATTTCTTTTATCAAAAATTAAATAATCTATCAATTTAAAAGTCAAATTTAATAAATAACAAGAGAATAAATTTTTATTTCAAAAATATACTCATTTCTCTTAGAAATTAAAACTTAGAAAAATAAATGAGAATATAAAAATTATTTTCTCTTATTATTTAACATTAAAACTCAATTATAATATCAAATATAGATAGGAATAATCTTCTCAAAATATATTATTTAAAAATATATAATTATCCCTAAAATAGTGCATTTTGAGATTATAACTTAAAATTGCATGAAATGATATATATGCACTCAAAGTATGATAACATGCATACAAATGGAATGTTTATGCCTAAATTTGCATTGATGATCACATAATTATATGTATAAATTTCATGTTATCACCACTCAAGTGGTGCGCTCAAGTCAAAGGCTCCAAGATAGGACATGCCTACTAAGGCTTACAGATCTCATCACCTTGAGCAACTAGGCATGCCACACACTTATTTTTTCCCCTAGGCTAGCAAGCACAAGGCATGTCCTTTGTCAAAAACCACTAGAGGTACTAAGCCTCAAAATGATTTCCACCTTTCTGGGCCAAGAAGGTAACATCAACACCACCCTATATTTCAAGTACAATGATGTTTCTTACAAAACAAAGCATCTTCTATCCCAACCATCATTCGTGGCAAAGACAACCATTACATATGTCAAGGTATGCATCCGCTATCCCTCCTTGGTATAGTTGATACTTTGGGGCTGCATGTGTTTGGAGAAGTTCCCAACTAGGTTCATGAAAATTTAATGGACATGTATCTCATCTATCCCACTTCCCTTGGGCTAGAGATAAGGGGCATGCCAACCTCCCTTTATAAAATTTTAAAAATTAAAAAAACATGAAGAGTTAATTTTAATTGACATATAGTATTTCAATGGATGGACTATATGAAAGCCTCATAAGGCCCAACATATTTCTATCTCGTCTCTCTTGGGTAGCCCTTTATAGGTCATCTTTGTGGCACCATAGTGAGATTCTAGCACATCTTATCATTCTCCTATCTCACCATTCCTCATGGTGTTAGTTCAAGCTCTCCAGGTTTTCCTAGACGTGTAATTTACGGTAATGAAGGTTTCCCCTCTTCTATACTACATCTCATCATCTGCCATGTCAATTCATTGCCAAAACCTTTTCTCTCCTCTTCATGGGTGCCGATTGAGGCTCTCTCTCTTGTGTGATGTTTCATCACTAGCAGCCACTATTCCTCAAATATCTCATCACAGAAGATGGTGCAACCAGGCTAGTGTTGACTATAAAAAACACAAAATGGCATGCTTAAAGATATTGACTTGGAATTCAAAGGAAAAAGGAATTAAAATGAAAAAAATCAATAAAAAGGGAAAATTTTTAAAACTTAAAAAATTGAATAAAATAAGAAAAATGGTAAAAATGAAAGAATATAAAAAAGGAAAAATGGAGAAAAGAAAAAATGTGAAAAACTTTAATGTTTTATTTACTCATAAAAGAGAGTAGGAAAACTCAGATTTCACCAGAACCAACTCTTTCACCACCACCTTTTATGCTTCTTGCCAATTTCAACACTAACTCTATGTTAAGATCCGAGGTTGATAAGCCTTGAATATTTTTTATTAAACAAAATATTAAATGCAATCAAATACATGGCACCAAGAATAGATGATCCTATCATATAATATTTATAAGAAAACATACTTACAAGGTTCCCTTGAAGGAGTTCTTGAAGCTATTCAAGTGTCTAGTCTCTAGTAGTATCCACATGATCTTTGGATGGTTGGATATCCTCTTCAAAGCTCTTTACCAAGAGAAAATAGAGAAGAAACGAGATAATTCTCACAAGGCTTGCATGGGCACCTTGAGTTGTGGTCGTTCTCCCCTTATTTTATTGACATTTAATATGTGGATTTTTCATAAAAACCCTCATAATTATGTCTAATTCTACTAACATCCATAGACCTTATGCGTGCGACCCTTTAGGTCCACATATTTCACTAGTTAATGACTTAAAAGAACCAATAACACCTTATTGGTCAACCTTTATTTACTATCTATATCAACATATAGATTAATTAATTAAGGATCGATTTGACCTAATCGATTGGTTGAGCTGCTAGCCCATTGGATGCCAAGCTACACCTCGTACTCTAGGGGATATAGGGTATATAAAAACTCTCTTATAGAACCTTTCTATCATCGGTTTCCATGTCTGTATAATCTTTCACGCGCACGACACTAGAAAATGACTTACGATATGATCAACTGTCAAACCCTAATTGGTTACTCAAGTTAGTATTGATACATGTAAGAAAATCATCAGGAACTTTTTCTCAAATATTTCCATTACCTTGATGATAACATGCACTTGTAGGATTATTAGTGCAAATTTAGGCATAAAAAATTCTATTTTTATGCATGTTATCATACTTTGAGTACATATCTATCATTTCATGCAATTTTAAGTTATAATATCAAAATGTATTATTTTAGGGATAATTATGTATTTTTAAGAATATATTTTAGAGTAGATTATTCTCATCTATATTTGAGATTATAATTGAGTTTTAATGTTAATACTAAGATAAAATATTTTTTATATTCTCATTTATTTTTCTAAGTTTTAATTTCTAAGGGAAATGAGTATATTTTTGAAATAAAAATTTATTCTCTTGTTATTTAAATAATTTAAAATTTTAAAATGATAGATAATTTAATTTATGATCCAAGAAAATAAATTTGGATTTAATCTTAAAATGTATGAATTTTTTAATTTTTAGAGATTTTTCTAGAATTCTTATGATTTTTTATGAATTTATTTAGATTTATTTTGAATTAAAAAGAATAAAAAATCAGATTTTATCATGTGCTGACGTGGAAGCTGATGTGGTGCATGCAAAAATGGCATCGCCATGTGGCGGCATTGATAACATGCATTTATAACTTAAATTCTTATCTTATTTGACTCATATTCATGCTTATTTTATGTAATTATGATGCATGTTATCTTAATTTTATGAATTTTCTCCATTGATATGTCATTCTACTAAAGTTCATGTTTATGCATAAATTAGGGTTAATTATGTGCTTTCTAGATGATTAATCTTTTTGCAAGGTTAAATTAATAAGAATTAAGTATTTTCCTTAATTTACTTTGACTTTAGTAGATGATTAGAAGATTTATTTTCCTTAATTAATGTTGGATGATATAAAATAGACTTCTTAAGAAATTATCTATGTTTATTTGAAATTCATCTTATATGATTCTTTTAATTTGTATTTTTAGATGGCATAATATTAAAGATGAAGGAACTTGTGATCCAATGGAGAAAATTTGAGTTAAAAAGGAGTTATATAAATGAATTTATGAATGTCTTAATTTTATAGTATTTTCTAGATTTTATTTTGATTTTTCAGGATTTATTTAATCGTGCGGGACCCACGATGTGACGTGGCGCGATGCGGACACATGGCGGGGCCACGCAAGCCCACATGGATGCCTACGTGGTGCCTACGTGGCGTGAACAGTGATATCGGACGGACGGGATTAAATCGCGCAATCGGACGGTCGGGATTAAATCGCGCAATTGGACGGCTGAAATCACACGGAGTGGAATCCACGTCATAGGCCACGATCCCACTGATTACGCGCGATCTGACGGCTGAAATTACACGGAGTTAAATCCGCGTCATGAGCCACCAATTTCGCACGATCCGACGGCTGAAATCACACGGAGTGAAATCCGCGTCGTGGGCCACGATCCACCAATTTCGCACAAACTTCTCTATAAATAGATGTTCTCTCCCTTTGTATACTTAACTTTTGATCGATTCGTGAAGGAATTAAGTCAATTTCGAGGAAGATCTCTAGTTTATCGTGATCCCCCCGCGTTTAGACTCGATTGCAAAGCAATTGGAGCGGGATTGATCACAAATTTCTCCTTCATTTCATCGAATTTTCCCCTTGAATTCCGAACGTCCACGAGGAAGAATCCGAGCAAATTCGCTTCAATCCACGAGAATTGAAGCCCTATTCTTGCGGCAATCGGGTTAGTAGTGAGATTCGATCGATTATCAGGAGGTAATTTGAGTTTTTATTAGATTTAGAAGTTTAATTTTGCAAATTAGTTCATAGTGTTCTTCATTTTCCCCAAATTCGAGTCCAAAAAATTGCTAATTTTGAAAATAGGATATCTCTCTAATTATAATTCTAAATCACTTGATTCTGATTTCAGTGGATTCTTCTTTTCCTCAGCTTTCCGTAGATAGCAAATTCATCAAATTCCAAGTTCATTTGACCCTCCATTTTGACGTTTGACCAAGGATTGTTCAATCTTTCATCAGAAGTCAAACGTTGACTTTCGGGATCAATTACTTTTGATTTATGAATCAGAATTCGATAATTTTGGTCTTTTTAGATTCCTCTGGTTCTTAGCTTTCCATTAACTATAAATTTCAAGATTTGGATTTCATTTGACCGGTCAATTTGAAGATTTCCTCTGAGGTGTTCATTTCGGGGATTTTTTAATATTTGATTTTCAATAATTCATAGTAAATCCATTTCTTATCCAAAAATCACGAATTATATATCAATAAATTCTATTTTCTCTCTAGTTTCTAAATATATAATTTTGGTAATCTTCTGACTCTGTTTGATTCTCTGATTTTACAGAACACCTACTGTTGGTCAATGTCAACACTTTGACTTTGACTTTTGACTTTTCTTTGTCAAACCCGAGAATTAAATTCTTATAACTTCTTATTTAGTCTATTTATATAATTTCATCTCATTACTTCTTATTTTTACTTATTTAAAACCCCTTTAAAACCTAAGTTTGACCAAGTCAACTCTGCAATTAAAGTCAACCCTGCTCTCTGTGGATCGACCCGATACTTACACATTACTCGATTTTATATCTTATCTTTGTGAGTTCGGTTTTTATAAATTTTTTTTGACCGACGTTTTTGTGATTTAACGACGCACGAAAATGAACCGTCAGGCATATGAACACACCACATGGCGACGCGTATGTGTGTGTGGATATGATGTGCGTGTGTGTGCACACGTGCGCGCGCGTGCGATTAGTGTGATTGAGCATCATTTTTAGGATATAAACTAACCCACTAATCACCCATACCTTATATACGCATCCAATCCTTTGCTTTTTCGTCATTAAGGACTATCTTTTTGTCTTAATATGCGCAGGTGACGTCGCATTGCGTGAAGCGTCTGATCGCGTGATTTAATCACGATCATCACTTAAGAAAAGGGGTATGTGGCGCACTCTGGTTTGTAAGTGAATCATTTAAAAAAAAGATTTAATCTCAGCCGTTCATCTGAGTTATAACGACTGAGATTAAAACCGACGAAACTCATTTGGAGCGTCAGATCAAGATCAGACGGCAAGCGTTTCACGTGTTTCTTCTTCACGCATGACGTGACAAAATCTCGGCAGTCCACCTTCGATCCAACGTACACGATTTAAGCATAACGATTCACACATATGTGTTTCAGCAGAGCCATTGATCGAAGATTAAAACGCCGATCCGACAATTACGTCCAATTCTCCCTATAAATTGAGATGTTCTTTGACAGAAAATGTATACTTAGATGTTTCAAGTAATCGAACTATCTAGACACCATCATCCTTGAATCGCTCACTTTCTTCTTCTTCTAGACACATTTTCGCATCCATGGAGTGATTGAAAGTGAGATTTCATCGAAAGAATAGGGAGAATTTGCCTCTTGAACGCTGACGATCCTTATTGAAATTGCGGAATGAAAAACCTTTGATCCAGTGATCAATTGGATCATTTTGATCGCTATCGCGGGTTAGAATATCTTTTTTCCTCCTAATCTTTTGTCATGTATCATTAGATTGTAATTTAGAATCATAGATTTAGTCAAATTCATTTTTAATTTTTTATTTCTCTCTCTTTGCGTTCATAAATTTCTATCTAATTCGCTCTTTGATTTCTCCTGGAATCTTGATCTAAATCGAGTGATTTTTTATTCCATGGATTCGTCTTTGCGTTCTCTTTCCAAATTTATCAAAATCCTTAATTTCTCACCTCAATTCATCGTCTGATTTGATCGAATTTCAAAGAATACTTCAAAAATATCTTAATTTTTTATGGATTCGAGCTTTATTCACTACTATACTCCTTAATTCGTGATTATTTCTTTAAATTGGTGAGTTTGATAATTGTTTTGATGCGAATCCGCGTGTTCTCAATGACTGTGCGCAATCGTTTTGCCACTTGGCAAAGGGGTTCATTGCATCTAATTTCTTAAGACAATTTTATAAATACCAAGGGCGGACAATCCCATCTTGCCCACATAATCATCTTTGAGGACTTCATGTCGTATCCAATATATGACATTTTAGAGATCTCATGACTAAGGATTTGTAAGTTGACAAAATGATTTCATCCGGTCATTGAAAACACACTTCCTTGTGTCAAAGAATTTTCTAAACTCACCAATTTGAATATTTACTTATAAATTAATTAGTATAATGGAAAACAAGGGCAGCATCCATAGAGAATTAGATAATTTTTAGGTGTATTCAAAAATTTGATCAAATTAGATGATAAATTAGAGTGAGAAATTAAGAATTTTAGTATTTTTGGAAAGAAAAATCTAATAAAAATCCACATAATAAAAATCACTCATCATGGATTAGTATTCGTGGAGAAATCAAGAAGCAAAATAAGGGGATAGAAATTGATCGCAAAGAGAGAGAAAATAATAAAATTTTGTAAAATAAAACTAATCTATTCATCCAAATAGGAATATAATGTTATAGGACAAAAGATTAGGAGGAAAATACATAATCTAATCATAAAAATTGCTGGTAATATATCAATTAATCCTCGGATCAAGGCTCTTCATTTTGTGTTTCAAAAAATAAAAATTCAGACTTCAAGCGACGAATTTTTTCTATTCCTAATGAAATCTTGATTTAAAAGACTCCCTGGATACGGAATTGAGTCTACAAGAGGAAGAAAACAAGACATTCAAGGATTGAGATGCCCAAAAGGTTTAATCAATCAAAACTTCCAAGAATACATTTTTCATCATAGAGCAAGAGAGTATAATTAGAGACAAATTGGGTGTGGCCCTTCAATCTGACAGTTGATCTTTTATTAACGGCTTAGATGAAATGTCAAGATACAAATCATCATCATTAAGTCATGTATGTCTGATCGAAGACGGAGCGCATCACATTGCGCATGAAGAAGAAGCATTGTGTAACGTCTATCGTTTGATCTTCATCAAGTTCTTGAGATGTAGCCACACATCCATAAGAGTCTACCGGTCACCTTTAAAATCAACTGATATAACTCATCTCGAGTTATAAGTATACTTGGTGTCTAATTGCATTGCGCCATGTACCCCCTTGGAGTAAGTCATGATCAATGGTCATGATTAATTCCACAAATCGAATGCCTCACATTATGCCACATCACTTGTGAAGAGATAAAAAGATAAATAGTCCCACACGGGAAAAATTTAAGCGAAAATGATCAGTATATAAGGGTGCGCTTTATATACAATTAGCCCACGCCCTAACAATGCACACTAATGACCCGCTTTATATAAGGGTGCTTAACCATGAACAATGTACGCTAATTACGTGCACACACGTGTGCCATGTGCTGACATGCAAGTGTGCTCGTCACGTCAACTACCACATCCATGTGCATATAAAACCTTTTTTATGTTTTAAATAAATATAAATTCAAAATATATCCAAAAAAATCTCTAAAATTAGAAATTTCATAATTTTTAAAATAAAACTCTTTTTTTATCCTTTTTTTTTTTTGATCAAAAATTGAATAATCTATCATTCTAAAAATTCAAATTTTTGGAAATAACAAGATAATAAATTTTTAACTAAAAAGATATATTCATTTCTTTAAAAGATAAACTTAGAAAAAAATATATGTGTATATAAAAATGTTTTCTCTCATTATTTTGTATTTAAAACTCAATTATAATTTATAATTTATAATTTAAAATGAGAGTATTCTACTCTAAAATAGAAATTTTTAATTATGCATGATTACCCCATAAAATGTATTTTGATATTATAACTTTAAATTGCAAAGAATGATAGATATGCACTAAAAGTATGATAATATGCAAATAAATGAAATATTTAATGCCTTAATTTGCATTAATAAACATATAATTACAAGTATAAGTTTCACGTTATCATAATTCATAATCAAAAGACAATTATCCGGCCACTCTGGTTCAATTTGGTCTGGTCCAGTTCAATCCGATCTAGGTTGACCGGGCCAGTCCGGGTCGACCTAGTAAAACTAAATAAAAGAGATATCATAGACTTCATCACAAACATCAGACAAGAATGACAATAAAGAAATTTCATTTTAATGAACATAAACAAAATACATGGAAGTGTGATTGGCTTATAGGCCATATAATATCCATCAATCTCTGATAACATGCAAATTATACATGAAAATATATGATTATTAATACAAATTAAGGCATAAAACATTCCATTCTAATGTATGTTATCATATTTTTTAGCGTTTATCTATCATTCTATGAAAATTAAGTAATAATATTAAAATATACTAATTTAAGGATAATTATAATAAATTAAGAAAAAAAATTTTAAGACTAGATTATCCCAATTTTTATTTGAGATTATAATTAGGTTTTAATAATAAGAGAAAATACTTTTTATACACTCACTTATTTTTCTAAGTTTTAAATTCTAAAAGAAAATAGTATATTTTTTAAATAAAAATGTATTATCTTGTTGTTTATTAAATTTGACTTTTTAGAATGATAGATAATTTAATTTCTGATCTATTGAAATAAATTTGGATTAATTTGGAGTTATATTTTAAATTTTCTGAATTTTATAATTTTTAGGGATTGTTCAAGAATTTTTTTGAATTTAATTAGATTAATCTTGAATTAAAATAAATAAAAATGTTTTTTTGTATCGCGTGCTAACGTGGCATTTGACATGGCGCTGACAAAAGAGTGGTGCTATGTGGGAGCGTATTAGAACATCACGTGTCACACACATGTACATGTGCGTGCGTGTGAGTGCGGGTGTGTGAGTGCGCGTGTGTGCACGTGTGTGCGCGTGTGCACATGTATATGCGTGTGTTTATGAATAATGAGATACCACCCTTGTTAACATTTTCGCTATCTTATTAAGAATACACTACTATATACTCGTCAATTCATATGATTTTTTGTCATGTGAGACTATTTTTCTGTTTTTATGTGCGCATGTGACGTGACGTCATGTGGAGCGCCCGATCGCGCAATTTAATCGTGATCGTCAATCGTCACTTAAGTGAAGGGGTACGTGGTGCACTATGGTTTTTCAGTGAATCATTATAAAATGATTTAATCTCAGTCGTTCATCTAAGGAGTTATAATAGCTGAGATTAAAACCGACGAAACGCATCTGGAGCGTTAGATCAAGATCAAACGGCGAACGTTGCACGTGTTTCTTCTTCAAGCGTGACATGGAAAAATGTTGGCGTACATCTTCGATCCAAGGGACACGATTTAAACGTAACGATTCACATATATGTGTTTCATCAGAGCCGTTGATCGAAGATTAAATGTTGAATCCAATGGTTACGCCCAACTCTCCTTATAAATTGAGATGTTCTTCGATGATGTAAATCATTCTTAGGTTTTTCGAGTAATCAAACTGTTTAGACATTGATGAGACTAAATCGTATGGTCGTTGAATGCACACGACTTAGTGTCAAAACAAAGTCCTAAACTTACCAATTTATGATTAATCAATTTAATTAATTAGTATAATGGTAATTAAGGGTCGAATCCACGGAGAATTAGGGAAATTCGATCAAATCGGACGACGAATTGAGATTAGAAATTGGGCATTTTAGAACGATAACTCAATTGCGAATCCACGGAATCAAAAATCAGGTGATTTGGATAAGAATTCGCTAAGTAATCGAAGTTTGAAGTTAGGAGAAAATTTGTATCGTGATTTTGATCAAAAATAGAAATTAAACTAAAATTAAACTTAATCTACGATTCAAAATGTAAAATTAACACTAAATGATGAAAGATTAAGATGAAAACACGCAATCTAACCCAAATTAGCCTTCGAAATGATCCAATTAATCGCCGGATGTAAGGCTTTTCATTCCGAATTTTCGAAGACGAAAGTGGAGTTCAAGATGTGAATTCTCCTTATTCTCTCAACCGAAGTTTGATTTCAAGCACTTAATGGAAGCGGAAATGAGTTACGAACACAATGAAAAGGGTGGCACGCGAAATGATTGAGTAAACACTTCAAATTTGAAGAAGAATCGCGAACCCTTCTTCCGTCGCGAAGAACGTCTTTTAAAGGGTTTGAAATCGATCGTGGCCATTGGATGAACCGACGCCATTGGATTAACGATCGCGACGAAGCTTATTCGATCGAAACGGTGCGATTATATCGCATCCGTTCGATCAAGGATGGAGCGTCAGGATTTGCCCGCATCTTGTGAATGAAGAGATGCGCCGATTGGATCTTGTGCGTAGGATCTTGATCGGACGTTCGTGATTAAATCAGAGGTCCATCGGGTGTGAATAATCTGGACCGTTATAACTCGCGATCGGACGGTTCTGATCAACTCACTTAAGTGAGTTTTAAGCCACGCGCGTTGATCTCTGATTGCGTGGACCTCGTGTCCACTGAATCGACGCGCGCCGTTGATCTCTCTCTCCATCCGACGATCCACGTCGCGCCACGCAGCCTGCGATCAAAGAAATCAAAGGAAGTTTTGTCCCACACGGAAGAAATTCAAGAAAATTTCACGTTTAAAACATAGAGCGGACTTGAACATCAGCTTAAATCCGAACTATCGGATGCTTATATGTACTATAAACTTAATATTACGATAAATATAAATAGCACATGTCACATCCGTGCCACGCAGGCACTCGCGCGGTCCATGTGGCACTACCACGTGGCCCTCAGTGCCACTTCGCATCCACGTGTACACGCGCAAAAAAACCCCCTTTTTGTTATTTTTTAAATTAATTTAAATGCTAAAAATAAAAAATAAATCGGAAATAAATTCAGAAAAATTCGAGAAAATTCCTAAAAATTGGAAAAATCATAACTTTCAAAATATAACTCCAAATTAAGTCAAATTTATTTTGTTAGATTCGAAATTGAATAATCTATCATTATAAAAAGTCAAATTATTAAAATAATAAGAGATTAAATTTTAATTAATTTTATACATTTATGTATTTATATAAAATAAATTTATATAAACACATAAATGTTAATTAAAATTTTTTCCCTCATATTTTCATCCTTAAAACATGATTATGATCATAAATATAATTAGGATTAAAGATTATAATCTTTAATTATTTATAATAATCCATAATTTAGTATATTTTTAGATCATAACATGAAATAATATAAAATGATAGAATTATACTTAAAATATGATAACATGCATATATTTGGAATAATTAATGCCTTAAATTGCATTAATAATCATGTAATTTCATGCATAAATAGCATGTTATCAGACATCATAAATCCTTAAACTTCTTGCTTCCCTTCGCTTCTAGACTCATTTCCGTGTCCGAGGAGTGTTTGAAAGTGAGATTTCATTGAGAGAATAGGGAGAAATCGATTCTTGAATGCCAACAATCGTCTTCGAATTCGTGGAATGAAATGCCTTTGATCCGGTTAGAAATTGGATCAATTCAAGCGCTATCTTGGGTTAGAAATCGTGTTTTTGTCCTAATCTTTCTTCCTATACCATTAGATTTTAATTTTAAATTATATATTTAGTCAATTTCATTTTAATTTTGTTTTCTCTCTCTTCGTAAGCCGAATTTCTCTCTAAACTTCGCTCATTGATTTCTCCGCAAATATTGATCCAAATTATGTGATTTTTGATTTTGTGTATTCACCTTTGACTTCTCTTTCCAAATCTATCAAAATCCCTAATTTCTCACCTCATTTCCTTGTCCGATTTGATCGAATTTCAAGGAATACATCAAAAATACCTTAATTATCCGTGGATCCGACCCTTATTCACCTCTATACTATCTAATACGTGATTATTTCTCTAAATTGGTGAGTTTGGTAAATGTTTTAATGCTTATCCGTATGTTTTCAACGACCTCGTGGATTCGTCAATCTCCCACTTGGATTAAAGCTAATCACCCTCGTGCATCAACCCTATAGTTGTGCAATGGCGCTCAAAAACTTCTTGAGCTAAATGCTTAGTGAGTGGATTTTCAACATTGTCGGTCAATGGAACTCTTTCCACCACAATATCTCCTCTAGCGACGATCTCCCTAATCAAGTGAAAGTGCCTTAGAACACACTTAGCACACTTAGACTTCTAATGATACCCTGGCTCTTTCGCTTGTGTTATTGCACTATTATTGTGACATAAAAATGGAATAGGGTATGAGATTGTAGGGATGATGCCAAGGTCTATGATGAACTTCTTCAATCAGAATGACTCCTTGGCGGCGTCACTCATGACAATATCTCAGCCTATGTCATCGAATCTATAGTGGTGGGCTGCTTGGAACTCTTCCAAGACATTGCTCCCCCATTCAAATTGAACATGAATCCAGATGTAGATCTACTATCATCTAGGTCTGACTGAAAACTCGAGTCAGTGTAACCTTGGAGCTTAAGCTCCTCCCCTTCATAGACCCGAAATAAACCATAGTCCTTCTCAAGTACTTAAGGATGCATTTCATGGATTCTAAGTGTCTCTCACCTAGGTTAGCTTAAAATATGCTCGTAACACTTAGAGAAAATGTCACATCTAGTCAGGTACATAGAATAGCGTATAGGATGGATCCAATCGTCAAGGCATATGGGATCTTCTCCATCAACGCTCTATCTTCAGAAGTCTGAGGTGAGTGCTCCTTAGATATTTGAACTCCATATCTCATTGGTATGAAACCTTTCACAAGATGTATTTGGAGTTTAAAGTCAAAAGATAACATACACAACTTGATTGACCATTCAAGGATTCATACGGATCAATTCAATGAACTCTTTCTCAAAGAGCACTCATTATTTATCCTTCGTGTCTCCACACTAATGGCTATAATATCAACTATACTCATCATAGTAGCTAGATTAGATAGTGCTATTATTTTTAGATAATTCGATGTCCTTCTTGAATATCCACGAATATTGAATTTTTTGAACATATGTTTAAAGATTAGAGATCACTGAATTATGATCTCATCATAATTCACTTAGTCATTACATATGCTCATGGACTTCATTACAAATATTACCCAAGAATATAAATAAATAAATTTCATTTCGATGAACATAAATGAGATACATGGAAGTGTGATTGGCTTATAGGCCACATGATATTCATCACTCTATCCTTATGTATTTCTTAGGTTTTAGCTCTCATTGTCATTATCATAAAGAAAGAGAGGAGGAAAATAAGTGCCATTTATCTTATACCACCCTTTTTTTTCCAATTCTATTTAAAAAAATCCCATGTCCAATAAATAAAATATCCAAACTTGTAATTGAACCTTTTTTTTCTGGAATAGGGAAAGTGAAGTTGGAACCTATTGGCTTAATAGAAAATATCCTACCATGTACAAAGGATACATCATAGTCACATTTTAATTCAAAGGCAATTGAAAATGTCCAACATTTCAGTTAATTTCTAATGATGTCTAATCTTGTCATTACTTAATAAGGTGCTTAATGCAAGCCTATATTTATTACAATCTACCCCTAATACTAAACTCCATCAAGAATGACAATGAATAAATTTCATTTCAATGAACATAAACGATATACATGGAACTGTGATTGGCTATACGCCATGTAATATCCATTAATCTCCCCCTTGTACTAATGCCAATGACCCTTATGTTTCAACCCCATAGCTGTGTACTGACGCTCAAAGACTTCTTGAGCTAAAGGCTTAGCTAGTTGATTTGTAATTGTCGGCCAATAGAAATCTTTCCACCACTATATCTCATTTAGTAACAATATCCATAATCAAGTGAAAGCGCCTCAAAATGTGCTTAGACTTCTGATGAGGCCTTGGCTCTTTTGCTTGTTCTATCACACCATTATTGTCACACAACAATGAAATAGGGTTTGAGATCAACGGGACGATGTCAAGGTCTATGATAAACTTCTTCAAGTAGGCTGTCTCCTTGGCGTCATCACTTGCGGAAATGTACTCATCATGTGTCATCGAATTTGCAATGGTAGGCTACTTAGAACTCTTCCAAGACACTGCTCCCCCGTTCAAAGTGAACAAAAATCCATATGTGGATCTACTATCATTTGGGTTTAAATAAAAACTAGATTCACTGTAACCATGGAGCTTAAACTTCTCTCTTCCATAAACCAAAAATACATCTTTGGTCCTTTTCAAGTACTTAAGGATGCATTTCACGGCTTCACAATGTCTCTCACCTGGGTTAGGTTGAAATCTGCGCATAACACTTAGAGCAAGTGTAACATTTGGTCTTATACATAGCATACCATACATGATGGATCCAATTTCCGAAGAGTATGAGATCTTCTCCATCAACGCTCTTTCTTCAAGAGTCTTTGGCGAGTGCTAAGATATTTGAACTCCATGTCTCATTGGTATTAAACCTTTTTTAGAGTTCTTCATGCCAAACCTTTTGATAACGGTGTCTGTGTGCATAAACTGGGATAGTCCAAAGTTACCTTCTCGATCTATCTCTATAGATATGCATTCCCAATATATTAAATCTTAATTTCATTGAGTTTTTTTTATTAATTTTGATGCATGGATGTGTGTTTATTATGATCACACAATCATACATGTTTAGTTTCCTTGGTCGGAGCTATCGTTGTCATCATCATTGTCTTTTGTCCCTGTTAGAAAGAGAGGAAGAAAAAAAGTTTCATTTATCTTATACCACCTTTTTTTTCCAATTTTATTTTATAAATCCTAAGTCCAAGAAATAAATATCCAAACTTGTAATGGAAACATTTTTTTTGGAACAGGGAAAGTGAAGTTGGAACCAATTGGCTTAATAGAAAAATGCCCTACCATGTAAAAAAGATACATCATAGTCACATTTTAATTCAAAGGCAATTGAAAATGCCCAACATTTTAATTAATTTCTAATGATGACTAATATTTTTCAATACCTAATAAGATGCTTAATGCAAGCCTCAATTTACTCCAATCTTCCCCAAACTCTGATAAATGATGGGGGTTGAAGAATGCAATAGCTATGAATGTTGTTGCAAGAATTTCTTTTTAGGAAAAACATATTTTAAAAATCTTTCATTTGAAGCGTAAAATAACTATGTACTCACCATCTAATAGACTCTCAACTGATCCAACATAAGAAACTTCACTATGTTCTATGGGGTCCTTCATCCAACAAAATTTTGAATGACAAAAAATTGGTTCTTAAGTACTTATATATGATTACTTGAGCTTACCTTAGTTATATAATTTTCATAAAAAATCAGGTGAACATTACAATTCTAGACTCCTAAAATTTTTTTTTTTGCTGAAATCAAGGCTTGCAGAATTGATACCAATATTTCTGTTGTATGTCATCTTTTAAAAGTGAAGGGACAATTCATGAATCTTGTTTGAGAAAAATTGTTCATATAATGGATAAGACTAGCCTTATTAATTTAAATCCAATCTCCCAATTATCTTTGGGGGGAAAAAATTTTTTGACAACATAATTGATTAATCACGTACCATCTAAACCGTTGTCATAAATTAGTCTCATTGATAAAATTAATTCATTTTCCCCTCAAATTTATATATACAATATTTGTATTCCCTTGGAGCATCCACACAATGCCTTAATTCAAATCTCTAAAACATGTATTCATTGGCTGCTCAATGTTTCAATAAAATATAAAATGATGTTCTCCAACCCTAAATAAAATATTTATCTCTAAATATATAATCCAACATGAGAATTAGAACTTCTAGCCCAAGGACCTCTACTGAATGATCCAAATGATTTAAATTTTTGGTCCTAAACTAGTCAAATGTGTTTAGATTCTTCCAAGAACAAGTCAAGATGAAACAGAGAATTTGACTGGTGAAAGTAATTTGTCTCAAGGAAATGGATGGAGTCTAGAAATTGTAACACAAATGGAAATTAAATCTATCATTGAACGGATTACAAAAAATTCTTCTTTGAGGAAAACTAGTAGAATAAGGATCCCCCAAAAATCCTTCTTTGAGGACTATCTCACACTTATATACCAAAGCTCCTAGTTTAAGAAACAAGGAGTTGCATCATGATCCATATTGGAAGCATAATTAAGAGCCTTGGCTCAAGGGATCATTGAACCGTGTAAATCAAAAATAATTTTAGAATGATTGAAAAATAAATTTTGTTGCATTTTAAAAAACCCTCTAAATGTATTGCTTTTATTTTGATGTATCGTAATGTGAAGAATACCCAAGTCAAATTTGGCATGATGTGCTAGATTAGTGAAACATGATGGCATGAAGCTTGTTCACATGGATAGACATTTCATCAAAGGAAAACTAGAAAAAGGATTAAACTTTGGCATATATATATCACAATTGAACATCAATATCAAAAATTTTACAATTGGATTGAGAGTGCATCTGATGAAAGATCTGATAAGCTCGACATGATGGATCTTCGCTATAGAGCTCGAGGGAGGGAGTGCTAAAATACACAATTTCTTAATTTTCTTGTTCGATAGAAATTTTGATACTCACTAAAAATTTTACGTTTTTTTATTAGAGAAAAATAGAACTCTTGTAAGTGATCGTAACCATACATGGTTCTCTGACAGATACTAATGATGCCACTAACATGTATATAAAAAGATTAAGGGGAAGACGAGGAGGTCTAATAAAACACGGCGAGATCAAGATCTTTATGTCTTTCTCTTTTTTCCATGATAGTTTTTCCTAGAGATTCTTCAATTGCTCAAGAAGTAGATCTCTAGATGCACAATCTTCTTTAGAGAAACATCTTTGGGCAGTCTGCTTGGACACTAGGGTCCATGGCCCAAATAGGACTGGCCCGGCTCCGGTTCAGCTCTCGATGGACCGGCCGGTTCCAATTTCACGGAGTAAAAACCCTAGGAAAGAGGGATAGTGGGCGAAAGCTCAACTAGGTTAACTATGGCTACGAGGGGAGGAGATGAGAGGGGATCGCAGGCTGGTGCGGATGAATTCTATCTCCGATATTACGTCGGACACAAAGGAAAATTCGGCCACGAGTTTCTGGAGTTCGAGTTCCGTCCGGACGGGAAGCTTCGGTACGCGAACAACTCCAACTACAAGAACGACACTATGATCCGGAAGGAGCTCTTCATCACACCCTCTGTCATTCGAGAATGTCGCCGCATCATCGCTGAGAGCGAGGTGGTCTTTTTAAATTTTCTTTGCCTTATTTGGTTCGTGTTTAACAAAATCCTAGAGTTTTTGGTTATCGATGATTCTTTTTTGGGTTTTCTAGATTTTTTCAGGTTTGGATTTTTCCTCTGCGAGCTGGTTTATTCAATATGTCCTTGGTTTCTGTTTCCCAAACCCTAGGGTATTTGGTTCTGGATATTTTGCTCAGTTTTAAAGTTTGGGTTCTGGAGATGGTTTATTGTATATGTTGGTGTAACATGTTATGTCTTTGGTTTACTGTTTCAAAATACTGGGGGTTTTTTTGTTCTGAATTCGTTTTTGGGTTTTTCCGATTTTTAAGGTTTGGATATTTCTGTGCGAGGTGGTTTGTAGAATGTCTTCGGTTTCTATTCCCAAAACCCCCCATGTTTTTGGGCGTGGGATGTTTTTTTGGATTTTTCAAAAATTTGTGAAGTTTTAGTTTTTCCTGTTGGAGATGGTTTATCAAATATGTGGTTGGGACAGATTATGAAAGAAGATGATAACAACTGGCCGGAGCCTGACAGAGTCGGTAGACAGGAGTTAGAGATTGTGATGGGGAATGAGCATATTTCCTTCACCACTTCAAAGATAGGATCCCTTGTCGACGTCCAAACCAGCCGGGATCCTGAAGGCCTTCGTATCTTCTACTATCTTGTCCAGGTTAGAAATTTATTCAACATTTCATATTCTTCCTTCATCCTTTCCCTTTCTCTGTTTATCGCCTAATTGTCTATCATTTAGTTATCATGATGACCAGTTACTATTGAATGTAGTTATTTTTCTTGATTGCTTCCTCCATTAAAATAATAATTCTCTCTTTTCATCATGGAAAACTATCGATAATTTCCCAGTCAACGAGCTTTAAACATAGTATAACTTTTGCTTTGCATATTACTTTATGCTATACAGGTGTATTCATTTAATTTTTTTATCTGGTTATTTTTCAGGACCTCAAATGCTTGGTCTTCTCTCTCATCTCTCTACACTTCAAGATCAAGCCCATCCAGTCATAGTTGCTAGAATGCCATCTCTGTGATGTAAGTTGTTTGATATCCTGCAGACTTAGGTTTTGTCTTTCCCTTGAGAACTTCACTCTCACTCGCCCCTTTTATTAGGGCATCATGGTGTGTGGTTGGTTGGCCAATGGGTTTCTACATTTTTCGGTCAAAATGGTGGGGCTTTACCCTAATTGAATTTCGGCTTGTTATTTAAAGGGTACAGATTAGATTAGGCCAGAATGATGGGTTACTCGGTGATTCATGATACTCAGTGTGTGTAGACTTTTTTTTGCATTCGAATTGTCATTCCTGCTTTGTCAAATCTGTTTAGAGGGCATCTATATTCTTTTTGTTCTAAGAAAAACATATACGAGCTGAAAATGTCCCTGTCTCCAACCCTCATGTCTTGTAACTTTGACAACACCATCCAAAATCTTTCTGATCATCATCATGTGCAGAAACATAGTAGGCCCACTTCGTGATAATAGAGGAGATAGAGATAAAATGTGCATTCAATCTACGTTGAGTTGTCAGCAACACAACATAGAGTTATGCCGATCATTTGCAAGCATAAACTTGTCTTTTGAGGGCTAGGGAGTATCCTATTTCCTGGCTGAAAAGTGTGATTTGAATTTTACTTGTCACGATGAGTGTTGAACCTCCGTTGTTGCATCTGATATCTTTATGTCTTCCTCGTACTTTATTAACTACTTTCCGAAAGGAGACCAACTGTTGGCATAAGAGGGGAAGACTAGGCTGGAAAGAGAGGAATGGAGAAAACAGGAGGAACGAGAAAAGAATTGTAGAGAATGTTGATTTTGAATGATGCAGAGCGTCTGAGCACAGAGAGAGAGAGAGAGACACAGAGAGAGAGAGAGAGAGAGAGAGAGATCTTGACTTTCTAGAGTTTCTCTTCTCTTGTTTTCTGTTGTAGGCTTATAATCCACTTTGGAGAACCTTCTTTTAAAGGAGATGATCGTTCACTTTGGAGTCCAGCATTGATAATTAGTATGCAAGTATATAACTATATGAAAGTGTAAATTTGCATGGGATATGAGCAATACATGCATATGATGATTATGGGATATATAATAACCTATATGTGAGATAGTTTAAACAAGCACATGATGTGTGCCAAGAGATGAAATTATAGATATTAAAGTAGAGAAGATATGCAAAGATTAATCTTACTCAATAATATGTCTCCCTTTTCATTTACCTAGAATTGACTTCATAAATTATTTTATGAACTTTGAACTAAAAACACTCAAGACAATCTGGATTTATTTTCAATTTTAATGTAGACAATGAGAAATGAACATCAATGAAAACTTTAAAAGAGTGTGAGAAGTTAGCATCTAGATACATGTCAATGACTTTTGCTGCTAGATATCTGAAATCCATTATCCTCTCGGTTCTTCGGTGCCTCTTCAGATAAAAATAATCACATTTATGTGTTTTCAACTATATTGCCTTGACTTAGATTGATCCTTTTTATGATCTTATCTGTTTATTTTTCTTCTTTGGTGAACAATTCTCAGAAAATAATAGATTCAAGGGTAAGGCATGGTGTTTGGTGAATGTGCTAAATTTTTTTTTTTTGCAAGATTCTCCTACACTTGAGAAAAGGAAATTAACTAGATAATCATCTTACTACTTCTAGATAAGTCATTGAAACTTTGCGACCCAAGACAAAAAGGTGTTGGAAATAATTGATATGAGTAGGGAATTGAATATGGTCTGTCATTTGGAAAATATAATTCCAAATTAATCTAAATTTATTTTGTTAGATCAAAATTTAAATAATCCATCATTCTAAAATGTCAAATTTAATAAATAACAAGAGCATAAATTTTTGTTTCAAAAATATACTCATTTCTCTTAGAAAATAAAACTAGAAAAATAAATGAGTATTATAAAAAATATGGTCTCTTATTATTTAACATTAAAACCCTATTATAATATCAAATATAAATGAGAACAATATCATCTAAAACATTTTTTTAATTGTGCATAATTATCCATAAAATAATACATTTTGATATTATAACTTAAAATTTCATGAAATGATATATATGCACTCAAAGTATAAGAATAGAATATTTTATGTCTTGAGTTTTATTAATAATCATATAATTACATATATAAATTGTATGTTATCAATTATCAAATGATAGTGGGGCTTCCCTGGTAAGTAGTTGGCTTCAAATGCCCTCAAATTCAGGCCTAATACCTTGGAGGAGACGATACACTCGGTTTATCAAGATGTATTCCCGTTCTACTGATATGTGGGTGAGCGGACGAAAGTGATCTAACTCTCTATAACTATCACTTAACTCATTTGCACAGGTGAGGATAGACTTATCTCCTTGTTGAAGTGCACAACTTTGACTAACCAACTGAGCAATCTTGAATCAATCATTTTTCTTGGAGTGATATTTGTGTACAACATCCCAAACGTCTTTTATAGTTTCATACTCTATGAATTGATTCACCAATTCAGTTGTCATAGAGTCAATGATCCATATATACAAAATTTCCTATTCCACTGCCCAAAGTGTGTAATTTTGATCTGTTTGTGGAGGAGATGATTCTATCAAATGATCAATCAGGTTTTGTGACCTAAGTATGGCCTCAATGTAGAGAGTCCATATAAAATGATAATGGCCAATAAAATGGCTCCTAGCGGTTACCACGGGCAGTTGAGTGAACGAGCAATCTCCCCCAGTGATAGATAGTCTTGAGGAGGAAGTTGATATCTTGGTATCACCATCTGACACCTCTTTTGCCGAGCTAGATTTAGAAGTAGAAGTTTTGTCCTTGATGATAGTATCCATTTTTCAATGTGACCAAGTATCGTCCCCAAGAAAGAAGGGTTTAGATAGAATAGATGAAGAAAGGCGTACCACTGAAGATGCAGAAAACCCTAAAAACACAATAACCAGTTATCTAGTCTAACAGTACATTATAAGGATAGAAAAGGAAAAACACAATAAACAAGCGATTAGGACAAAAATGCCCTATTCACTAACAAAAGTATCATTCCCGATGCTCATACTAAAACGATGTATTGGAGATGGATGTGCCATAGATCTTGCTCATCTTTTCTCTTATCAAATCAGCCCACACTCCATGATAGTTCACATTCTCTATTCATCAAATCTTTTGGTTCTCTGGTGTATTTTCTTGAAATTCAACATTCAATATTTATGCTTGAATGATTTTTTTCTTTAATCATTCAACCATTTCATTTTAGAAAGTTCAACATTGGCCAATTTACTCAACATTTTAATGTTTTTGAGTGAACAAAAAAGATTTTGTTGGTTGGTTTGTTGGTCATATTTTTGTGTTAAATGCATTGGATTTCTATTGTTCTAGAGAGGGAAAAATCATTCCCTTCAATCTAAAAAGCCCCCTCTTTCCGAATTGAGAAATTCCTTGGCTTCAATTCTTAGTATTTTCTTGATTTTCCTTATCCATTACTTTTTGATGTGTCTTTGTTCTTCATTCATCTCTCTCTCTCTCTCTCTCACTCACTCATCTCATCATCTCTGCTATTTTCCATTTTCCATCTCTCTCTCTCACTCACTCACTCGTCTCATCTCTACTATTTTCCATTTTCCATCTCTCTCTCCTTCGGTCATCTCCCTCCCCTCGTCCAAGAAGTAGAGGTTTTTTGATCAATCAGAATAAATTACTTCCGGCTTCCGTTTAACAGATAGAAGATTCATGTGATGTGATCGTTGTGGTACAGTTCCCTTCCGTTACGAGACGGAGGCGTGACACGCTTGTCACTTGACGGCGCC
This sequence comes from Lemna minuta, assembly GCA_024174645.1. Lineage (NCBI taxonomy): Eukaryota > Viridiplantae > Streptophyta > Magnoliopsida > Alismatales > Araceae > Lemna > Lemna minuta. Next base: position 10,493,149 of record CM044107.1, read on the forward strand.
AAACTGTTACGACGTGAAAACGGAAAAAAAGGGGGACATTGGGACGAGCTAGGGCATCTTCGGTGGGAGAGGGAATACAGTCGATTCCCGTCTTCTGCGAGGCGGTTCTACTGGTGTATCTGACGGTGATTTCCGATCGAAAGGGAGTAGATCGCAAGTGCCGCTGGTTAGTGTTCTTCGCTCTCAGTTTCGGTTCTGGTTGTCTGGTTAGAGTTGGTGCCGAATGAAAACTTCAATTTTACTTAGCGCGTGCATAATTCTCTCAATTCTTGGTAAGAAAATGGACAGGAGCATGTTCTTTTTTTCCTGTAAAAATTTCCTCTACTGAGATGGCCCATACGTTATGACTCGGATCTTCCATTGAGAGTATAAAGATTTCCTTTATCATCCATCTTTTTAAAGTTCTGATCACTTTCGATTGTCCGCCTTTCAAAACTCATCTCGAACACTTCGATCCAAAAAAATTATGAAAAACGTCAGGCCAAAATTTCTGATATGAACAGCGTCGAGTACTTATTGTTAATCGTTGACAGCCTGTCCGTAGAAAATGTCTACCAATGGAGGAGCACCGCCACGAGGCAGCGCGGCTGCAGCGGCGAGCTTGCGGCGGCGCAGGGGCGGTGGAGGGAGTGCGTCGGCTAGCGGAGGGGTGAACACAATGCTTCAATTCTACACTGATGACACCACGGGGCGCAAGATGTCCCCCAATACTGTGCTCATCATGAGCATTGGCTTCATTGCTGTTGTCGCCCTCCTTCATGTCTTCGGCAAGCTCTACCTCGTTCCCCGAAGCCAGTGATCATTGTCTTCAAGTGCATATTCCTCCCATAAAATCATCATTCATCTTCTTGAACCTTCTAAATCCATCCCTTTTGTTTGTTTAGCATGTTGCCGTTATCTTATGTGTGTTCTTCGATGAAGGTGGGATCCAGTTCTTCGTTCATGCAGGGGGCTTGACTAATGAGTGAAGTTGTTTGTTCTACCCTAGACAATGGCGAGAGATAAGTTAAAGATTTACAGTGCTTTCATGTAAGGGTTATCTTATCGATATTTCTCTTTTGTACACTTCTGAGCTTTCAACAAACGTAGAATACAGGTAGGGCTTTAATCACAAGGTCATATTTTGAATTCCTTGTGATTTGGGCTTCCACGTGAATGAAACCCTGAGCTCCAATTGACTCCATGCTAGCTCTCTCAATAGTTCTTCGAGAATCAATCACGAAAAGCTTTTTTTCGTATCTTCTATTATATAGATTCTTCATGGGGTTGAAAACAAAAGATTCTTCCTCTCACAGTTTTCCAAATTTTATCTCAAGCAGATTGTTGAATTTCATGGTTTTGAATAATTTATCGCCAGCCAATTATTGAATTTCAAGGTTGATCGATGCTTGGTTGCCATTTTGATCATCCCTAATACTTCATACGGCATGACTCAAAGATCATAAATGATGATACCTTTTTACTCTGTGGATGATTATGATGACAAATAATATGTAATATGATGATCTTTGACAGAAAAATAGTGCATCCTATCCAAGGACCATGTGAAATCTCGAGTTACCATAGCATCCGTCTCACACACAGAACAATACTCCCGCGAAAATGCTTGCTCCATCTTCCTCACATGTTTAAATCTTGATCTAAATTGATTAGCCACCCATTAGCTTGCTCCTCCAAGGTCAAGGGAAATGATTTCATTTCGTTCTACCATATGCCAGAGTTTGATGTGCCCTCTAAACATCTTAGGTTGAAAAAAATGGCTTAGAAATCGAGGACTCATCCTGCCCGTTGATGCATCCAATCTACAGTCTAAAGGGAGACCTATGAGACGTTTTGGGAGAGAGCATTGAGATTGAGTAGAGTTCTGAGGGTTAAGGATATGAAATTTCCCCCCACCCAAGGTTTCGACAAAAAATTTAGGGTAAACATCATTTAGTGGCACCACCTTTCACTTTAGGTCCAGATTGTGGCACCACCTTTTTCTATGTCCAGATTGTGGCACCACGTCAGCATTCCCGTTGACGTGGACGGTTTTGTGATTCCGTCCCCTACCTGGCAGCCACGTTTTGTCCACGTCATTCTTCATTTTCTCTCTCTTCATCTCACGCGGTCCTCCTTTCTCTCTCTCTCTCTCTCTCTCTCTTCACATCACCTTCCCTCACCTTCTTCACCTAGTCCTTCACCAATGGGTTGCTGTTCCACCTCATTCCGCGTCTTCCTAGAAAATTTTCATCGTCCGAAGTTCATCCCGGAGCCTACTAACCTCTTTATCCACATCCTTCAGGAGCAGAGCTTCTTCGATGAGAAAGTCACCTATTTTTCCCATGATATAGCCCACTACGTGCCATTGCTTTTTTAGCTTGGCGGGGAAGCTGCTCTCTCTCTCTCTAAAAGTTCGTCGCTTCTTCCTCCTCGTGAACGCCTAGTCTCACTCCATCTTAGAGAGAGAAAGGGAGCTTCACGGACTCACAGTGCCACACTTGGCGTTTGACCATAATGATAGTTGTCTCCAAGACTTTGTCAGTTATAATAAAGATACCCCTCCCACTTTTATGCGTCTCTCTACTCCCAAATCCACTCCACTCCACTCCACGGCGGATCCTTGCTCATGGCCCTTCCTTAATTGTTGTCCAACTCCACATGAAGAGGATTATCAAACAAACTAATTTTTCAAAGAGTCTATCGGTAATAATCTATTTTAAAATAGGATTTTGAAATTTATAATCACTGATCTGGCCAAACACGCGTGGGTTCACTTCAGCGGCAGAAAACTAGAGATTCCACCACCGATGAACAGATCTTGCACGGCCATTCCCTGGACAATAAATCCTCACGGCAAGAACCGGAAACTGCCAGCTGTAAGGGTTATGGAAAACATAAAAAATCCTATCGGTGCATGCGATGCTCTGGTTGTAGATGTCGCATGTGGTGATCTTCGAGCCCTGGCTCACTTTGCTTGTGAATGCCAAATTGTCCTCCAAATTGACCCATAGTGATCACCCTAACTCGTTCATCAGGCATCTGAAATAATAAATATTCAATAAGGACACCAACAATTATAAAATAGAAAAGAAAAATAACATACAAGGGCGTAGCGTGAACCACTAGAATCCGGTGCAAGTTCTGTAGCCATTTGCGAACCCTGTATAATACAACAAATCAATTTATTCATCTAATACTAATAAACTTCAAAGACAGGAAATAATTTATTAGAAATTCGAATGCTTACTCCGATCACATCTACTACCCTCCTTTGGGTACACTTCTTTCGATTGTGGCCAGTTTGGCCACAAATGCTGCATGTCATTCGCATGCCTTTCCTGGATGAGCTTGGACTAGTTGGTTCTATCTCACTGTTGTCAACTCTTCTTTTTTGCTTTGACCTTCCGGGTTGTCTCCGCACCAATGGGGGAAATAAGTAGTTGCACTCGTTATAACGCCACACGATCTTACCATCCATCGGAGTAATAGAGCGACTATACGCATCTCTGTATTTCTCTCTCTTGAACCAATCAGAGACGAAGTAGGTGGGGTCCCAATTTTCACAATGAATACAACTAACAACGTGGGGGCATGGAATACCCGTCACATCCCAGTATCTGCAACCACACGTTCTCGCACGTAAGTGAACAATAAATTGGTTTCCCAAGGTTCTCACTTCATATTTGAAGTCTCCAACATCTTTCGGAGTGCATTTCCTAGAGCTCAAAATGATTTTGTTCAGTAGCTTTCTTATTTTGGGGCATAACTCATCAGAACTGCTTGAAATTTTATTCCTCTTGCACACTATCCTATGCATGATCGCGCATCTTATATACTCAAGCATATCTATGATTGGTATGGATCTTGACCGTAGGATATAATTGTTAAAACTTTCACAGACATTATTATCAGTCATTGGAGATGTAGTCCGCGTAGAAATGAATGCTCTGCAAAATTTTGTACTCCCACAGCTTGGAAGTCGTGCACGGCCTGTGGTTTCATTGCTTCCATCTGGCGCATGATCCATTCAAATTCTTGAGGGGTGGTGCACTTCACAGCTTTCCAAAACATATTCTTCAGCATCATAGTGGAGTGTCCCTTCTTCTTCCAATTTGCGTGAATATGCTTGGCACAATTCCTATGCTCTGCATATGGTAGGAGAGATTCAACTGCATTTTGTAGGCCCTGCACAATGTGAGAAAGGAACAAGTTATTATTACGGTGTATTAGTATCGAAAAAAATGTATAATATTATGAATGTGTCAGTTATGTACCTTCTGCTGATCACTTATGATCGTCCACCCACTGCCATCTATAATTTCCAAGTTCTCCATTAGCAATTCAATGAACCATTTCCATGAGTTTTCATTTTCCCCTTCAACCACAGCCCATGAAATAGGGTACATTTGATCGTTCCCATCCTAGCCAACTGCGCTCAACAGTAACCCTTTCGCTATAGTCTTCAGAAAATAACCATCGAGTCCAACGACTTTCCTGCAACCGGCTTTGAACCCTTTTGCAACAGGTTTAAATCACACATATAGTCTCTTGAACCTAAGCGGGGAGTCAAGATTGTCTCGTTCGTTGACCATAAAGAAAGTACTTCCTTTATTATGCGCCTTCAGTTCTGCAACGTACGCAGGAAGCCAGTGATAGTGGTCATTCAAAGACCCTTCAATCATTTTGCGCGCCTCTGCTTTTGCTCTATTACATGTTTGTCGTGAAACATTGACTCCATGTACTTCGTGAATTTCTCGCATAATATCCACTGCCTTCCAATCCGGAGTCATCCAAAATCTCTCCAAGAAATGGTTTGCAATCCACTTATAGGTTACATGACTGCTATCTGTTAACCTGTTGCATGTATGATGATCAGTTAGAGCCTTCACGACAAAGGTCTCTTTTATTTGATTCCAGCTGGCATATATCCTCTTTGGACAAACTGATTTACATTTAAATTCTACACTTTTCGTCCCTCCCCTAACGTAGTTGGCCGTGAACCCATTTGCTATTGCGCTATCCTTCACTATTGTACGAAATGAATCAGGCGAATCGAATTTCATGCCAACTTGAAATTGGATCTTGTCCATGGGGCATTCGGGGTCATACCATGCGCCCCTATCACGTTGACTTACAATCTGGTCAACCATATCAGGTTCACTCATAAGGTTGCCTTCATCATCCAAATCTGGTTGACTTACAATGTCGTCACCGGAATTAGCATACTCACTATCATAGTCAACGTCGTGTGCTTGCAATACAAATTCTGTCATGTTATTTTGGTCATTGTTTGTAAAATCATCATTCTCTTCTTCAAATAAGTATCCCTCTAGATCACTGGTATCATAATCAAATGCCTCGTCTTGCAGACGAGGATTATAGTCACTATCCGCGTCACTCATATGTGAAGAAGTCATATCGTGGAATTTCTGGACTATGATCGTGGCAAGGAAAAAACTAAATTAGGATATTCTAATCTACATTACACAAGAATACTGAGATTAGAACACTATAACATTAAACTGAGAAAAGAAATAAGAAATTCAAAATCAAACCAAGCGTAAATTACCGATAGCAGAGATTGAAATAATGATATCAATATGAGGCAACGAGAAATTCAGACAAGAAAGAAGAGGTCATTCGAAGGAAATGAGAGAAAAGAAAGAAGAAATTTGAAATTGAAAGGAAGAATTCATATGAGAAAAATTCAAAATTTGAAGAATCGATGGAATGGGGAAGAGAGGACTTGATGTGAGAAGAGAGGGTTCGTCGGAAACCTACAGGTTAGAAGATGGAGGGATCCGCCGCGGAGTGGAGTGGAGTGGATTTGGGAGTAGAGAGACGCATAAAAGTGGGAGGGTATCTTTATTATAGCCGACAAAGTCTTGGAGACAACTATCATTATGGTCAAACGCCAAGCGTGGCACTGTGAGTCCGTGAAGCTCCCTTTCTCTCTCTAAGATGGAGTGAGACTAGGCGTTCACGAGGAGGAAGAAGCGACGAACTTTTAGAGAGAGAGAGAGAGCAGCTTCCCCGCCAAGCTAAAAAAGCAATGGCACGTAGTGGGCTACATCATGGGAAAAATAGGCGACTTTCTCATCGAAGAAGCTCCGCTCCTAAAGGATGCGGATAAAGAGGTTAGAAGGCTCCGGGATGAACTTCGGACGATGAAAATTTTCTAGGAAGACGCGGAATGAGGTGGAACAGCAACCCATTGGTGAAGGACTGGGTGAAGAAGGTGAGGGAAGCTGCTTATGAGGCGGAGGATCTCCTCGAATTATTTGCACTCGAGGAGGAGAATCGGCGAGTGATTTAAGCGGCGGGTGATCTCCTGCTTTCGTTTCCCCGACCAGCTCCACGACCGCCACAACTTCGGGGAAAAGGTCCAACTGCTCGTGGAGAGGATCGATAACATCCGCGAAAGAGACCGTCGAAATAGGGGGAGAGAAGAAAGAGAAGAGAGAAAGAGAGGGAGAGAGAGAGAAAAAAAGAGAGAGAGAGAATGAAGAGAGAGGAAGGAGGACTGCATGAGAATGAAGAGAGAGAGAATGAAGAATGACGTGGACAAAACGTGGCTGCCAGGTGGGGGACGGAATGACAAAACCATCCACGTCAGCGGGAATGCTGACGTGGTGCCACAATCTGGACATAGAAAAAGGTAGTGCCACAATCTGGACCTAAAGTGAAAGGTGGTTCCACTAAATGATGTTTACCCAAAAAATTATACCCTCGTAGTATTATTTTCTAGACAATCAGATTTTTTTAAAATGTTTATTTCACAAAATGCATATTTCATTTTCATTCCGTCATTCATGCAAAGCATTTTCTACTTTTCCTAGAACTCAACCTTGAACCTTCACACTTGGCATTATTAAAAATTTACATCTCACGTTGCCTCAAAATAAATATTTTTGTATATTATTAGATTACATGAAAAATAAATATTCTTAAATTACTAAAACTTTTTATTTTTATTTCACTAAATTTTTATGTCTCCTTGATGAAGTGCATGCTCATGTCAACATGTTCCATGTGATCATATTCAGCCGGATCATGCATTACAATAATAGTTGAATTGGGTGGCAAAGGACCCTAATCGGGAATTCCACATGATTCTTGACCTAGTTTAGGAGTCCTTTTAACCCAAACTTATTCGCTTTTCCTCTGAGCCACAGCTTCAGTATTTGCCTAAATATTGGATCAAGAAATGACTTCTTGTTTCTTACTCCATGTGATCAGATTTTCAGCAATAAATAAAAGGAGATAAGAGGATGGAGATAATCGAGGGAATAAATAGAAGGAGATAGAGGAGAGTTTCCTGGAAATCAAAAAGAGCTGAGATAAAATTTGAGAAGAAAAAAGGGAAGAGAGTGGAGTGAAGAGCAGTCACAAGTTGGTGTAATATGGAGGGAAAAGAGAAGAAAAGGAGGGGGATAGAAATGAGAGAAGAGCCAAAGGATAGAGGAATGGAGAGGGGAAAATAAAGAAGAAAAATCACGAGAGAGAGAGAGAGAGGAGAGAGAGAATAAGAGTGAATAGAGCAATTATTCTGCCTCTATAAATAAAATTTAATATTAATTAATACGAAAGAGATATTTATAAATGAAAGAAGATATGATATTAGAAGATAATACTTATCTTTAGAGGGCCTTACAGAAATGGTCCAGGTGTTGGAGGATGCAGTGATGGTGGCCCTGCCCTGGAGTGGGTCCAAGTAAATGTAGGTGATCCAAAGCGGACCCAAGTAAAGGTAGCCATGATAGAGTCCACCTTAGGTGTTTTGGGAAGAGCCCAAGTAGAATGGCAAGGATAAAAGTCCAACCGAGTGGACCTGAAGAGAACCCAATAGGAGGCCTCACTTGAAGAGGAGGGAGAGAGAAGAGTAACTATATGCCATCCACCTAGACCAAGTAACTTGTATTTGGCAGAGCTTGGCAGTACTATTACTAACTTCACTTCAGTCTACTATTTCCCTAAGAATCAACCATCATCAGATCTTCTACAGAAATAATCACTAGGGGACTCCATGCTTTCCCTAAGAATCAACCATCAGATCTTCTAGAGAAATGTAACTAGGAACTCCATGCTTTCCCTAAGAATCAACCATCAGATCTTCTAGGGAAATATCACTAGGAACTCCATGCTTTGCCTTGGAGTGGGATTCGTTAGTTTCTACAATAATAACATCATCTACATCAGAGAAACTCATCCCCGCATGCTGTAGTTGTCCTTCTCACACAAATGGATCACAATAGGATTCGTGAAGATAATTCCTGAAAATGAATACGGTGAACAAGAAGAATATTCTCCATTGCCTTTTGGTGAAAATGTTGGATCTCTTTTTTCGAGGAGGGTTGCAATGCATGAAGTGTGAAATCTGCTGATTGATGTGTACATGTTCTCTGGCACATAAAAATTTAGCCTCCATTAAAAAAGGGAGGCATCCACCTTGGCCTCGCCAAATGAGCTCCTTAAAGCTTCACATCTTCACAATTTTCCTCCCACACACCTAGCGAAACCACACTGGTGTGGTATCACTCTTCCTTTGCAAAATGGAAAGAGGTTTTTTTAGCAGGATTTGAGATCGACATGTTCAAAGGTGAGCCGAGACATGGCTTCAAGGACAGATTTGTAACTTGTGGAGCTTCAGCAGAGACACTTTCAACAAAGGGATGAAAATAAACCACATTTGGTCATAAAAAAATTTTGAATAAATGGCAGACTTTCAGGACACAAAAATCCACTAATATTCTTCCAAATAGAATTGAAATAATTGCTGAGACCTTCTCTTCCCTTCCAGAACTGTAGTATGATGAATAACAAGAGAGAAAGTGATTAAATTACTACAATACTCCTAGATGGCAACATTCGCATCTCATTCTTGGAAAAATGCCAGATGGAGTCAGCTTGCTCAACTGCCTACACAGTTTTTTTTTTAAAGGGAAAAGGAAGACACCTGGGATAGGTGATCAACCCGAACTGCCTACATAGTTAATACACATAAGCACAGTAATATTTTTCAATAAGAAACTAATAATATCTATCTTTTCAGCACAGCAAGAAACTACTTGCCTATAATTTGTATGAATCAGCATAAAATACAAGCTTTTTCATATAACCATACAATAATTATATCAAATTTTTTCAACAATGATATTAAGTGATGAAAACTCCACTCTACAAAGCCTACCCTAGATGACCTATCCTCACATAAGTCATCCCAAGATCATCTCTTGTACAATGATGTACAACGTTGAAGCTTGTACAGATCAAAATGGACACAAAAAATTAAGAAAGATGATGATCTCCCTCATCTTCACCAGAAATCTCCACAAGAGCAAGAACCACCCCTAAAATGATGAAATCTAGAAGTATCCCGCACAATAATCTCCCTCCCTTCAATCTTAGATATGATCTTTGTAGCATTGTGACAGTCCACACAGACCCTAAGGTTCTTAAACACTCGTATAACCTTCCAACTGGGCAAAACCATCAACCCAAATGCTATAGCGAGCTTCTCACTATGCCTAAGCAGCACTTTCTCCTGCTCCTCCGTCGCCAAGTTTTTTCCCACTGAACCATAATCCGGCTCATACCCTGAACTCTTCATTTTAACTTCAAGCTCTCCAAGCTTGTCCCAAATTTCTCTTTAACTCTGGGTGAAGGCGATCACCTGACCGAAACACATGTACTGTCCCTCCAAAACTGATCCAACTACACCCAGGTGCCTTCACCAGCCTCTTCTCCTTCATTCTCTTTCTCAATTCAGCTACTTCTTCCCATCTTCCTGTAGCTGCATATACATTGGCAAGCTGGACATAGGCTCCAGCACTTTTAGGGTTGAGCTCAAGGAGTTTCCTGGCGGCGAAAGTCAGCAAGCTCCGGGTTTTTGTGGGTTCGGCAAGCTCCAAGGAGAGCACCAAAGAGGGAGACATGGGGCGGAAAAGGAGAGTCTTTTATTAAATTGGCAGCTTCATTGAGATGACCGGATCTGCAGAGGAGATCCACCATGGGGAAGTAATGTTCTGGGCAGGGAAGAATATGGTATTTTTCTTGCATTGATCGGAATATGTGCCGCCCGGCATGGAGATTGCCGGAATGAGAGCATGCCGCAAGAGCACCGACAAAGGTAATTGAATTGGGGGAAATTTTTCTTTCCAGCATTTTGTCGAACAGATTGAGTGCCTTAACGGCATCCCCGTAGAGAGCATGACCCGAGATCATAGCATTCCAAGAGACAATGTCTCGGAGAGGCATCTGTTCAAAGAGACGGCATGCCGATGGGAGCTCGCCGCACTTGCAGTACATACTAACAAGAGAGGTACTCACAGAGGGATCCCTAATCAGGGGCAATTTGGTCACAATCTGGTGTATCTGGGTTCCAAGATCTAGACAAGATAGACGACTACAACCCAGAAGAGCGCTGCTCAGAGTAGAGGAATTAAGGATCTTCTCTCTAGTTGCTAACGAAAATATCTGCATCGCAATCTCTGGTTTCTGATTGTTAATGTAGCCCAGAGATCATAGCATTCCAAGTGACTGAATTCTTAACTTTCATGGAATTGAACAAGAATTGAGCTTCAGGGTGCTTACCGGCGGCCATGTAGCCAGATATCATAGCAGTGCGGAGGATGACACTGTCCTTCTCAGGGGCGCGGAGGAAATACTCTTCGGCGAGAGCGAGCTCGCCGGAGAGAGCTAACCCAGAGATCATGGAGTTCCACGAGACGAAATTTCTCTCGGGCATGGTGGAGAAGATCTTTTCGGCTTGTGAAATGGCGCCATTGCGGAGGTGGCAGGAGAGGAGAATGTTGAAGGAGACGACGTCGGGGGAGGGGATGAGAGGGAAGAGATTCTGGGCTGAAGAGAGGAAGCCGGGTTTTTTGGAGTAGGCGGAGAGCATGAGGTTCCAGGAGAGGAGGGTCTTCTGAGGCATTTCGTCGAACAGGTGGCGGGCGAGAGAAAGTTTTCCTTGTTTGACCAGGCTGGAAATCTCTTGGAAGGTGGAGGGAGGCGGCGCCATAGGAGGAACAGAGGGCGGGGAGGTGGCGAAGCCCCGAGCGTATGGTTTGCCATTAGCCGGCGTCGTTGCAGGTATATGGGGGAAGAAGCATTTGGGCAAGGGAGTGAGCGAGAGAAGAGAGGAAGAGAAAGAGAGAGTCGATGTTGGGAACCCCAGCGTTATTCAACCTCAATGGATCAGTAGTGCATTGACAAGAAAATCAGTAAAAAATAAATAACTTTAATATGTCAAATATATTCTTTTCTAACGCAATTTGATAAAGTTTTTATTCAATTTCACCTATTTTCATTTTTTTAAAAATTCTAATTTAAAACTATTCATAGATAGCTCCATGAGATTAAGTCAAAGATCATGAGTCTCTGGGTCTAGTTCACCCATAGAGGAAGAGTTGCTATTGGAAAACTGCTACTGTTATTTGATCAACATTGATCAATAGTCAATTGATGAGAAAATCAATAAAAAAAAAAAAGAGAGTAGTTTTCTATTGAGTTTTACCTATATTTTGAATTTTTAATGATATTTAGTTTTGATTATTGAATTAAACTGATAGTTACGTGATAAAACATTCATTTGCCACTTGATTTTGCTTGTTATTGATCAATCAATATGAACCATTGTTTGTCGAATGATCTAATTGATCGAGTTCTTGATGGATCTCGCTCAATTTGAATTGTTCATCTTGAGAGAAAGAGAATTCCAACTCAAAATGAGGAAAAGGAGTTGTGATTTGTTGATGAAGGACTTGTTGTAAAGGAAATTAATGAATCATCTATGGTTTACTCAAAAGGTGAGCTTTCATATAAAGTGAGGAAAATGGAGCTAGAGTTCTTGTTGAAAAACTGCAAGAAAAGAATATAAGGTCCTCATGTAACCTTCTTACTATATAACATTCTCTCATTCTATCCTTTTACCATTCCACAACTATACATATTTTACATATTATATATATATATAGATAGATAGATAGATAGATAGATAGATAGATAGATAGATAGATACAGGTTTTCTGAAATCAGATTAGATAACTTATTACTACTTATTGATATTATCTATATATATACTTGTTTTTTCGGAAAAGATAATTCATAACCTAAAACATGTTGGTGATTTCTAAATATCTAATATACGTTTTTCTGAAGAGACTTTCAGAAATTAAAATTTCTTAATATTTGTTTCCATTGCATATCTATCTATTCTATTCATGCATTTGTATATATGTATCACTCCTTTGCAATTATATTGCGGAACATAAGCTATATATATACATATATGGATTCCGATGTATAGAAATAGATATCACTATTCAGAATTATTATTGATAATCAGTTCAAGTGATACTTGTGCTTTCCAATATTCATCAACAAGAACTTGATAATATTTGTTGATTTCCCAAAATATTCCCTTAAAAATCATGATTCTCAAATGATATAAAAAGTGATCCATGGACCATATTCTTCATATTTAACAATTTCATGGCATTGGATTGAAAATGGTCATACCTTATATGCCAAAGCATATATTGCTAGGCCTTACAAGAAAAAAAGGAAAATTAAAACAAATCTAAGATACCTATTGGAAACATTCTTCTTCATACCTTTGGAATAGATATTGAAGGCATGCTACCCTTTTTAATATTAAGATATTAAAGTGCATTTATCATTATCAAAATGAAATGTATACCCATATTCCATGAGTTGTCACAAACTTAAGTGATTAAGGGTAAATTTTGGAACATAATAAATAGCATGCAATACCTTACAAAGACCAGATTTCATTTGAATCTCAATTTGCATGAGCCACATTTACTTGACATTTTATTTGACTTTTCAAATGCTGAAATATTTTATTATTATGGATCATGTGATTGCTACATGAAAAAGCCAAAAATCACGCATTATTACCATTTCCTAATGACTTTGTGCATGAGAGGAAAGGATTTTCTTGACCAAATTCAGATATAGTGCCTTGTTCATGTGCCTTCTGCCAACAATAAAATTCATTTTTCCATAGTTTTATTGTAGTAACATCATTGAGTAGTTGTATTATTATTGATTTGAACATTGTTTTTGCCTAGTGTTTTGCCAATGTTGACCAAAAATTTCTCCTTGGAATCTTCTTCCATGCCCTTGCAGTTATCCTTGACCGTGTCCATCTTGGCACCCTTGTTGACTTTTTTGACCATATTGATCATTATAATGTAAATAACTTCCATTTCCTCCTTGAATTCTTTGACCTTCATTTTTTAGAACGATAGTAATTTAACAATATGGAATCACATAAACACTCCCTTCTCTCTTTTACATCACACTTACATTGGAATAGTTGTCTCTTCATGATCATTGACTTCTTGACTTGAAATCATTAAAGAAAAATTCCTTTCTCTTGATAAACACATCAATTCAAATAACATATATGATTTCCAATTCATCAAACTCCCTCTTGCATCGGCAGTTTTCGTCTTTTTCTTCTAAAGAGTTACAATTTCGTAAAGAGGATGCAATGTGCAACATCGATGAACATACATGAATGACAGCCATGGCAATTTCGTAAAGAGGATGCAATTTCGTAAAGAGGCTTTTGGCAGAAGAATGACAGCCATGGCAACTTGAGTGAAAATCCAAGCTGATATGTTTCAAAGGATAAATTTTTTGTGAACTAAGGGAAGGGTTTGGTAAGTTATTGTAACTACTACTCGAATTTCATTTCATGAATAATTAGTTTAAAGCAACAGATATTCCATTCTGAAAGGACTTGGATGCTTGGGAGATTATAGAGAGATGATGGGTCCAAGATCTTCAAATTTTTGCAAACTTTTTGTTGCAAATTAGTAAAAAAAAAAAGGGTAGGCAATGATACATTGATGATTAGGCGTCTTCATTTAGGAATGGCGAGAGAGAGAGAGTGGAACACACAATGCAAGTGATAGTGACGTCTATGAAAAAATATGGCAATATAATGAAGAATTTGAAGAAGGATACCCTATAAAAAGGTAACTTACAATTATTAAGGAGAGTAAAAGCATCTGAACAAGAGCATGGGTGACAAATCCCCAGCCAATCAGCTTTCAAAACCCAGGAAGAACAGAGAGATCTGAAATCCCCCTGGGAAGGTCCGCAATCTTCTTCAACATTGCAAATCTGTTCTTCCTCACTATCTCGTCCTCCTGCATACACAAGACAAACACACTCAATTCCATCCCAACATTCTCCTGTTTTAATGTTAACAACTCCAATAGCAAAATTCCAGGCAGTTATGGTTGGGTTTTACTCTCCCAATGAATATATTTCTCCTTTTGACAAGAAGCAACTAGCAGTCAATAACTTGATAGTAAGAAGCACCCAAGAATATGTTTAGTTGAGCAATTAATCAGGGTAAAGCTTGGAGGACAATTTAACTGATGATCAATGAATTCTATCAAAAAAGAAAGGATTCTGTAGAAATGACAGGGGTACTGGTTGTTTATGAAACACTGACCACCATGACAAAAACATTGTTGAAGAAGTCCTCAAGTGGCTGGACAAGCTCAGATGATGCCGCCACAAAAGAAGGGATGTCAATTCCTGCACAGTCATCGTCCAAATTGAGATTTTTGATCCAATGAAGTAATCCCTCGGGTATATAAAAATAATATACTTATGGGATATGAAGCATACCCGGGTAAATTTTGCCACTAACAGTCAAATAAACTTCCCATAATTTTCTCTCTGAATCTGTCTCAAACAAATCATCATCAACCTGAAAAATTTTCATTCAAGGAAATAAATTAATGTCACTGTGTTACAGGCCTACCATTTGAGGCTAGAACCTTGAATCCCTGAAATGCTAGCTAAAGTTGATATACAAAGTTAGAGACGAAGATGGAAGGATTGAGGTAGATAGAGATAAAAAGAGGGGATGAGAGAAGAGAACAGAGGAGACTAAAAAGAAAAAGTTGAAGAAATGGAGAAAATGAGGGAAAAATCGTAGGAAAATTTTATCGTAGTGGGGAGAGATAGAGAGAGTGTCTTTATAATCATATTTGAATACTTCATACGTGGTATAGAGAAAGTCGGATGGGAGTTTTCTTACAACGGACATCTTGGCCTTCATTAATTATGTAGAGGTTAAGTTTTTAACCACAAAAAAAATCTAGGAAGAAATTGCATTACCTCTAGAATAGAGTCAACATCCTTTCCTCGGATAATCCTGGTTGGACGAGAATAGGCTTCGACTACTTTTGGCAAAAGATCGCCTCTGGAGAGGATGTCCATCTGGGAATCAAGTTCATATTATGCTTCATGAACATAAGAAACAAAATATTCAAGTTGTGAAAATTATGCTGACCTCATACGTTGATTCTGCAGCAAGAGATGGACAATTAGCGCGCTCTGAAAGTACAGAACGGACGATTTCAGGGCTTATCCCCTTATCAACCTATAAATTCAGGAAGAACACGATCATACCAGGTAAGCTCACGTAGAAATAAATTCAATTTCAATGTTGACCATTCTATTTTTATAGTTTTTATACCTCCAAGTGGTTGTGAAGTACCCTTGCAAGATTCATTTACGCTCTAATATAATGGATAAACAACTGTGTAGTCTGTTTTTAAACAAAACTGCGGAGAAGGAAAAAAATTTCCCTGGAGGATTCTGTGTCCTTCTCTTCTCTTCTGTTCTACTACTGACTTTTTGTCTTCTCTCTCTCCCTCCCTCTTCTGGCGCAGGACAGAAATTTTAGGGCTCCAGGCAACTCTTCACATTTAATTTTAAACTTAAGCCCCAATCTTAAAATTTTATAACAGAAGGATTTGAGTGTAATAAGTAGCATAATTTGAACTACAAGACAATGAAAATGAAAAAAGAAATAGAGTTTCTCAGAAATTCAACTTACTAAAAATTGCTCCAATCTTCGAGTAACAAACAGATGTACCTACAGAGAGAAAATACAATCAGAAACCATGTGCTCCAAGGATCAGAAACTATAGGAATCAGCATGAAGTCAATGCTTACATCATTTATAGTGCTTGATCCCACATCAACGGGTTGGGCACTTGCAGCAAGCTCTAGAGCATTCCTAAGATCAATCTTCTTTTTGTTGTCCACTAATATTTGGACCTAATTTTTCAAATAAATGATATTGATTACAGGAATAAAATCTTAAGAAAATAAAAATAATTAGAACTTACCAGGCCATATGAGATTCTTCTCAGCCCAAATGGATCATTTGTGGATGTTGGCTGGCAACCAACACCAAACAGTCCAACAAGGCTATCCAACCTGTACATCAAACTCCAATAATGAAATTCTAATTTCAAATATAATAATTTATTATCTATCTGATAGATTACAACATTGACGGTTATCTTTGTTCTTGTATTTTTCGCATGCTGACTGACAGTTCTGCATCTTTTGAAATATCCACAAAAGCCTCATGAGCATTTTATAACTTTTCTCATAAAATGCTCACAAAGCTTAATGCTCTTTTTTAATTCCAAAAAACTAATATACATCAGTTTCTGGAGCTACTCTCTGCTTCTCATTGCCGCAGGTTCTCTCTCTCCCTTCTCTCTCTTCACAGTCTTGTTGCCACAGGTGATGTGCATAAGAAATGTCACTGAAAAAATAGGGTCTTAATACTTTCAACTTCAGTTATAATGTATAAGAGACTAAATCAAAATCTTTCAGGCTGAGGAATTCCTAAGATGACAACATTATTTATTATATTGCCCAATTTTTTTGAAGAAAAAAGAGGACCACCGAAGATCAGTGGTCCTCCTGGTAAAGTAGATACGTATATTTAATAAGCATACATGTGCCCATAAGGGGAAACTTAACCAGAGATATGATTTTAAGTATCTTATTGATATGTCTCTAAAGCACAAAATTGACTGTACAATTCTGGTTCCTACAGAACGAAAGTCAATGAAACATTGAAGAGTTACCCAAGCAGATAGATGCCTTAGTTTTGTATCTAAACTAGAGGACATTGAAACATGAAGAAGAGTGAACGAGAACCTGTCAGCCAAGGATAGAACAATTCCTGCTTCAGTTCTTGGAACAGTATCTCCTGAGAACCTGGGAAGTGTGATCTCATATACTGCTTCAGCAACCTTTCACGTGGAAGGAAAAGAAGTTAATATATATTTGTATAATGTATAAATAAAAAATTGAAAAAAAAGGAAGTGCAGAATAGGATAATCGTACTTAACAGCTGTCGTGCAAATTTTATAAAACAGTTTGTATAACACCCTTTAAAGTTTTTAGAGGATAGTATGTAAATGAAAAGAAATAATCCGTGAATACTACTAGTTAAGCTGAACTCTGAAACCTACACTGCCATAGTCACTGTCAGGCAGAAGTTCTTCAGATTTCTATATTCATATACATTGGTAGCGTTTCAAGATGTCTGTTTATCTGGTTTGGTCCTGTTTCAAGACCTGTCAAAATGAACCAGGCTTTTGCAGGTCAATCACCAGACAAAGTGAGAACAAGAGTTTGGTTTGGTTCATGCGAACTGTCCGGTTTGTAAGAAATATCAGTCTTTGGATTTCTGACGATGAGATCCAATGATTGATGAGAACAGGAGAAAGATGGAGAGCATTCAAGGAGAGAGGGAGTCTTAGAGACTGAGGAGGGAGAGATCCCGGATAGAAGAAGAGGGAGATGGGGATAGAAAGGAGGATATTGATGGGGGGAGCGGGGGGTGAGGTGGGGGGGAGGGGGAGAGGGGCAGAGGGGGGAGATAGAGCAGTCAAACTGGTCTGGACGATAGTCAAATAGTTGACCACACCCAACCAAGACATTTCATCGGGTTAGTTCATAGCCCTACAAACAGGTTAGGGTATATAACCCTAATGGGCTGGGTTTTTTGACCCATTCTGTGGATCCAGTAGATTTATTTGATCTGCAAAATTATGGAAAATACAGTATCAAAAAGCTGTACGAGTACTCTGTAATGCAGAAATAAAGAAAAAGGGGAAAATATAATATCTTGGTTGAATATTTAATCCTCAAAACAATAGAATACCTGCTCTGAAGAACCATCTCGTAAAGCATAATGGCGCGCCATTGTCCCAGCAAGGGAGGTAAACTCAGTAACAATATAAGTGGCGAGATCCGACATTGCTAGGGCAGCAGATTCCTCAACAACTGGAATTACACTTTCTTCCATACCCAGGAAAGAAGTCAACCTAGAGACTGTCTGTTCAATACGCTTTGTCTTGTCTAACATGGTTCCAAGTTTTTCCTGATTATTCACAAGAGTTGGATTGAAATGAATTGAGACAATTGAATGATGATACCGTGCAAGAGAGAAACTTGTGGGAAGACATTTTTACATGGAATAGAATTCCATTAAGGTGCTTGCGGAATTCGGCGAGGCTTTTCTGGGTGTCTAATTTATAGAAAAATTTTGCATCCTCATAGCGAGCTCTGCACATAGGAATTTGAGATTTGAGAGCATGTGGTAAGCTATAATAATTGCATTGATCCATTGCCAGTAATGATCATTTTACAATTACCGAAGATTATAAAGGTAAAATGTGTAAACTGATTAGACCCTCTAGATATATGTAAAGAGGAAGCTTTCCTGTGGATCAAATCTCCCTCTTTCTCTCTCTCTCTATATCTCTCCCTCCACCTATCTGCTTGATACTTTCACAAGTGTTTTTCAAAGGAATATGTTCTTGAATTCTTGATTAGAGCAGTCTTGCCTATAAATTAAGATTTAAATACCTATCTGTTGACCGAATCAGAACACGCACTGACACTATAATACTAAAGACTATATGCAGAACTGGCTATTGACTAAAGAAACCTCAAACCCCAAAAAAGATAACAGATACTCACTGCAGCTGATTTCAATCAGTTGGCCAAGTCAATGAGAAAGACGAAGTTTCAAATATACAAACTAAAGTTATTAGATGGAGGATAGGAGCTGATTCCCACGAGATGTTAGCTCACCTGAGTACAGCTTCATTTCCTTTCTTCACAACTTCAATATTAACTGTGCCATTTGCTACCTGTAAAAAAGAACACCAAATAAAGAACATCAAATGATATTAGAAATTGAACATTTTCTTAAAGAAAATAAATAGAGGTAGTCAGATATAGGCCTTACTGCAATGAAGAATGGCAGCAGTTTTCCAGTCAGTCTATCTGTTACAGGAAAGTATTTCTGGTGTTTACGCATAACCTGTTGTCAAGAACACGTATAATTATGAAACCGAAAGCCAGGAGAAAGATTAATGATGAAAAAGCAAACCATAATTAATATCTCCTTGGGAAGTTCCAGGAATGATTCATTGAACTGCCCAAGTATGGGAACTGGAGCTTCAACAAGGTTTGAGACCTACATCACAATTAGGAATTGAAATTTAACAATATCAGAAGATGTACAGCAAAATAAGAAGATAAAACTCACCTCATCCAGCAAACTATCATCATAGAGAAGTTGCCCGCCAATACTGTCTGCCAAAGAGTTAGAGTCCAAAAGTATTTTATGTTTGCGCTCCTGTTCCATTGTAGCATATAACAAAGACATGAAACTTAACATTAAACCATCCTTGAATTTATCTTTAAGAACAAGACAATATACTTTGATGAGGGATTCTGGTTCTTCTCCTGCCCAAAGCACTACACAATCTATTCCAAAGATAAATGTTATCTGTACACCCAATCCTCATCGATAACCCAAATACTAGCTGTTAAAATAGAAATTCTTACATATATAACACTAGTCTTTTATTTTGCTTATATCCTCCTGATTCTCTAATGTTACAGCAATTATACCTGTATTGTTGAGGACACAAGTATTTAATCAACACCCATGTATAACCTGTAAAAAATTTCTATCTTGATGGACAAAAATCATCATTTTTCTATGCCCTCTTCTTTTGTTCTCATCTCAACGAAGATCATCTCTAGGGAATGAAACATCATATCTTCTAAAGTCGTCACTAGCTATGGAAATAATGGACAACCATATCCTTACAACTGCACTTTGAAAAGGGAGGTACTGTTCTTTATCCATTCCCTCCTATAGGGCTCATACCAGTGTCTATCAAGATCATGTCCCAGAATAATTTCATGAGTTCTATGGGAATTAAAACGTAAAAGACAATCAGAAGTAAAAATAGATGCCCTGAATCAGATGTCAATGCTTGTAAGATAGGTGAACAAAACTCATTAGAGTTGGAGAAATGGGGATGGTTGATCTTTTTCTTAAAATAAAAAAATGTGGTGCTGAAACAATCAAAAATTGTTATTGCACCTACCCCAATGTTAGCCAAAATTCCAATTTTTTCCATAACACCAAGATAGGACTCGGCATCTTCTATCTGGAAGAGAATAATAGGAATCATATTAAATAAGAGGGCATGATGAAGAGAATGAAGAAAAATAAGATACCCCATCAAAATCTACAGCAGGAAACCAGGACAATCACCAGTGAAAATCAGATTTTAGTTGAAGATTTTCGTACTTGCTTTTATTTCAAAATACGTTTGTACAAGTTAAACATAAAAGATTCAAGTGAAAAGGAAAGTCACTCAGGACTTTTTATCAATTGATGTTCAACAGAAATGCCCATTTTTTTGCATTTCTCCAGAACCACAGAAAATTAGGTATTTAAATAATCTTCTAGTTAGCAGGGCAGGTTACAAAGTGAACTTCCACCATTCATCACCTTTCGGGTAAAAGGGTGTAAATGCAAGCTCCAGGTTTTGAAAGAAATGAAAAGATGAAAGAAAATGCCAGTTGAGTTGAAGTTACTCTTTTTCATTGCTAAGGTGCTTTTTCTTTCTTTCGGTACTATTTACCAATTCAACCCTGATACCTTTTTTGCTCACCTGACATTGTCTCCACAGTTTCAAACATCTCTCCAAGCTCTCAAGAGACTGCTGGTACAGAAGGTGCTTCCATCGCACGAACATCATGAAAATTGAGAAGCTTACATAGTTGTGCTTCTCACTTAAAGATTAACTCTGCTATGCCAGAAACAGCATCTAGTTGAGCAGACATGTGAAAATCCAGATGATTCTGAGACATCTCCAAATCTTTTGATGGTGCCGATGCAACCAGAACAACTTTTATCAAGCGGTCACTGCATTCCAAGAACTGTATCTCGGGTGTCTGAATATATGCTTAGGAAGGTTTCTATAACATCTAGCCAGCTTCAGTTTTGAAGTTCATAAATGAAAGCACTATTAAATGATAAGGTTCAACTGACTTCTTGAAACATTGGGGGACAGAAGACTGCCTTTGTCTCCACGATCGCAGCGCTTAACCAAGCCATTCAATCAGTGGGAGCATGAAGCAGTTTGCAGTCAATGCAAGCTAATGACTTGTGCTTACTAGGAATTCCTCATTGAAGATAGATAATTTCAACAATCTATGCCCATCACAATTGAATTTTAAAGATTACCCAGGCCATCAGGCCAAGTTTATAAACTCATTGAATAAATCAGTGTGGTGCACGTGCTGCCCGAAACATCCAAGGTCATCATACACCAATTGACCACAAACTTCTGCAACCTGAATGGCAAAAGCTGTCTAAGAAAGCTGGCCACAGAGGGTCGCCTCTGAGTGGCTTGACTGTTAGCCACGACAAAATACCACTCTTGAAAAAACAAGTGAAATTTAAATGGTGTTGCTCCTTAATGAGTGAGTATAGATAGACATGCGGTGGAATTTCAACCAGCCTCCAAGATTCAAACTGCTTTCAATGGGCAGACCCTCCATGACATTAGAAATGACCTCCAAATGACCAATGGTTTAGCTCCACGACTCCAGGTAGTGAACCTTCCGATCCAAGGAATGGAACCTGGATCCTAAATAGATGGTTTAAGTAGACAGACGGAGATTAATAGAGAAAGAGGATTTAAAGGACGGGGTATGATCAAGGGAAGAAGTCCCAGTATAGCTGGAAGAGAGATACAAGTGTAAAGACAGAAAAGTAGAGGGATTAAGTCAGGAAAGAGATCATAAGGGAGAAAGGGAAAAGTCCCAAGATGAGAGGGGGGATAGACTGAGTTCTGACTCTTCTTTTCCCATTCTTCGCAACCCTATTTACAGCCTTCATACAGGCTACAGTAAACCCTATGATATCAGATGAGTGTCCTCACAACTGCCCCAATCTAAGAGTAATAGTGGACTTCATCTATCCTCAAGCTTGATCCTGGGAGTTGTAACATTCTCTACCTCTTCAGTTTCTTCTTATCCGCCATCTTCATGCACCATCAGAATCTAAACTCTCTTGGCAATGATGACTCAGGCAGAACTTTTGTTTCAAAGGAGGCAGAGTCCCTTATCTTTCTTGACTCACAATTGAACTTCATAGCTCATATTTCCCTGGGGATTTCGGCCAGGATTAGATGAATGGGGATTCTGAAGAAACCCAAGAAAAATACTAGAAATGAAACAAGAGAAAATCTGGTTTTCACAAGAGTCTCCCAACATCAACAAAAGAATCATGTTCTTTGAACTCTACCAAACCATTCACCTAACTTTGATGTCCTTACCATAATACTAGTATGTTGTCCATAGGTCACCAACTAGATCAAAAGACCACCTCTCTCTCTCATCCATCACAGATCACCGGCCAATTATTCATTCCCTATTACCTTCCCTATTCGCTTACTATTGTAACCAGATTTTTTTTTTTTGAAAAATGTAACCAGATTTTAATAGCTCAATTTCTATTCGAATTCCCTGGAATTGAACTTTCTGAACAGTGCCCTACTGAATTTTCATACAGCTATCTTTTGGCTGCATTTGGAAACCCAGTGAAATATTTGACATGATCCTTTTGGTCCCTCCTGGTGGCCTAAAATGCAACAAAAATTGGGTTTCATGCAAATTCCAGAGTAAGTCACCATCCAAGCATTTATGTTTCACCCAAGCACTTATGAGACAAGAAAGAACAATAAACAACATAGAAACAGCAAAAAGAACAGATACATCAAAAGTGAGCAATAGAACAATGGATAAAAAGGATAAAAATTTAACCGGTATTGTAACCATGGAACTTTAACTGAATGAGAAGAGGCTAGCCTACCTCAAGTGTCGCTGACTGAGAATTTCTCAGACCACAAGTTATCCTCCCACTGTGTAGGTAAAGCACAGGTAAGACAATAATTTCAACTTCTTAAGCACTTCAACATCGATATTCTTACCCTGCTAGTAATGTTTAATAGTATGATTCTCTCACTACATATATGACCAAAGAAATGTACTTAGATCATTACAACGCCTCTCAGAGAGAGAAACTCCCAGGGTTCTCCATCAATCCATCCAAGTAAGTTTTGACATGATTGAAACACTCCTCAGTTGTCTTCTTCCATCTCAAGGTTATCCATTCCATTCTCTAATATGTTAACAACTCTGAGATATCTTGAATGCGTGTGCAGGTACAGTGAAGACTTAAAGGTTGAGCCCTTATCTTGCCCCCTTTCTCCACCCACATGCGTTATTAGACTTACCCATCTCTCTCTCTCTCTCTCTCTCCCTCCAGGTTTCACTCCTATCTATCTCCAACTCACTACTCTCTCTATCCAGGTTGATCTATACAACCAATCCACCAGGATCTCTGCATGCAGTTCTGTCTCTTGTGCATCTATGAAAGGTTACCTTTTTGAAATATAGTCATTTACATGCTGATTACACTAACTCAAAGAACATTCAGTTTACTAGAATTTTGAAATCACTACCTGGGGAGACCAGCAAATGAAAACGGAACTACTGCATTTCCATGAAGAGCAAGAATCCAGCGTATTGGTCGGCTAAACATCACCTGAAAATAAGAATTCCATACGAGTAACATAAAAATTAATGGAGGATAAAAAAACTATCAAAAAACAAATTACAGAACATGTGTGAGTCAAATCAAGATTGGATTCAGATTCTAACGCACGAGGATCTCAAGTGTAATTCTTAATTTATGAATGCAAATTGAAGTGTTATTGAATTCAGAAATAATAGATCAGTGAGACGATTTGAGACCGGGGAAGAAGAGGATCCATTCAGGCCAGAAGGAACCAGGGAACCAGAAAGAGAGAGAGAGAGAACCCAGATGAAGAGGGAGAGTGAGAGAGGGAATAGGGCAGAGACAGGGGACCCACGATGTCTTGTCAGCATGGCCTCCCTTCCCTTTTATACTCCATTATATAAGTGGATCAAAACTGAATACAACCCACAATGGTGACATAACAAATAGCCATCCAACTGAGTGAATGTCAGGATATTTTTCGGGCTACTGAATCTTTCCATGAAGAAGATACCACTATTTCCGTGAGTTCATTTTTAAATAATACTGAGAGGCAAAAAGTAATTTATTCATAGAAATTCCCAGAAATGAAATTAAATGGGTCAATATGAAAATTGAGCTCAGTTGTCACCACAAGTAAACGGTGGAAATATCAATGATCGATAAAGAAGAGAAATAGCTCCAAGTTCAGAAGAAAAGTGAAAGTAAAAACTAGTATTTACTTGAGAATTCCAGCGCATAGATTTAGGAAATGATATCTTTCCAATCATCTCTGGTAAGTCTTCTGCCAAAACCTAGACAAACAGAGGTAAATATAACAAAGTCATTAAAAATAAATGAAGTACACAGTCATTTCTATAACACTAAAAGAAGATCATGAGGAAGATCTGCTTTTGCTTCCAATCTAGAGAAAAACAAGGTACTCGAGCAAAGTATAAATACATAGATGAACAGAGCAAATTATGTACCAAATGAAAGGTAAAAAAACTTTTCTTCTGAACCACAATCAAAATTCTACAGTCATCACCCATCTAGTGAAAACTAATCATTGAAAACAGCTTCAGATACAGCTTCATACTTTTCTTCTTGATGGTGCTGGCTACCACCTCAAGAAAAAGGATTGATTTAGAGTCTTTCACTCCCGAATATGTCTCATTCTCTATCTTTATGGCCTTTCATACTTGTACCAATTGACTTTCAGTTACAGTCTTTCTATCCTCAACTGATCTGCTTGATGGGTTTTTTATTATCCAGCCCATTAGGAATGTATGTTCCCAAACTTTGAACAGGTCATTAAAGAACGAAACAATTTTTTAGGCACTTCAATGCAAAAACAGACTCTAGTGATCTATGGTTTTTGAAGGTCAGAAACATGACATAGTTTTATCACAATAAAAATGCATCTATGTCAGAAGAGTTTCACAACAGATCTTCGGATTTAAAGACCATCCCCTCAAGATAATGTTTAAAAATTTGTGATATAATAATATATTATGGAACTTTTAGAACCCTCTAGAAGCTTTTATGGTTCAGGATAACCCATCCATATACAAATCCCCACATAGTAAGATCCAGGATTACTTATCAAGAATGACAGGTCGCTTAAGACCAAGGTCAAAGTTCAGAAAAGGATCACCCTGAAGGGACTTATGATTTTTTTTTGAGGAACTTATGATCAACAGAAGATAGAAACAGAAAATTAATTGTAAAGATAAATAAAGGTTAAGTATCTCTATAGAAGAAACAATCACCACAATCATAACCTGGGGAGGGGGAGTGTCGGGATCTCAGGATGATAAGCTTTTTAAAATTTTGACGAAAAACACTGGAATACAATGGAAACTATTGAATCGAACATTCATCAGGAAAAACTCTAAGAAGAGATGATCCTATCATCTAGTGTAAATTAAAACTATATTAACAACATCCATTTGAAAGAGTTCTTCAAGCCATTCAAGCGTTTGGCCTTTATCAGTATCCACACAATTTTCAAATAATTTGATCTCCCTTTGGAAAGCTCGTCACCATGAGAGAGAAAGAGAGAAGAGAGGGGAGAGGTTTCTACAAGATTTGTATGAGTACCATTGTTATGGTCGTTCTCCCCCTATTTATAGACTTTAAGATTGTGAACCTTTTATAAAAATCTTAATAATGATGTCTATATCCATCAACATCTATTGCTCTTATGTGACCCTCCAAATCCATCTATCTTGACGGTGAATAATTCTATCGACCCCATAATATTTATTAGTCATCTTTATTAATTAACTATATTAACATATAGATTAATTCATTAAGGATTGATTTAACCCATTCAATAAGTTGAGTAGCTAGCCTGTTGGGTGCTAAGCTGTATCATATATTCCAGGAGATATGAAGTATATGAGACCTCTCTCATTAAACCTTATCATTGCCGTATGCATATAATTTTTCATCCGCGCGAGATTTATAAATGACTTAAGATATAGTTAATTGTAAAACCTTAAGTGGTCACTCAATTTAGTACTAGTACAAGTAGGAAATGATTAAGAACAACTTCTATGATAATTCTACTACCTTGGCCAAAGATTTAATTGCATCTTATTTCTTGAGTCAATCTCCTCTTACACTGAGGGTAGATGATCTAATGTTGACCACTGAATTATCTTCAAGGACTTTATGTCACGTCTAATCTATAAGTTTTGGAAATCTTGTGGCTAGTATTTTGAAAGTCATAGTCAAAACACAGTCATCCATCTATAAGATGTCTTTAGTATTTGTTAAATCTTCAGTAGAATAGTTTACCTCCACAAGTGTGGAGATATTGGCTAGGCTTAAAGCAAAAAGACAATAGCACACATATTCTATTCATGTGTTTGGGCCACCCACACACGAAGGCCAAATTTGGGCCATTGGTACTAGTAGCCCACTTACATAGGAAATTCAAAAAGATGACATATTGGGCCACTTACCATCAGCAACCCAATAGGTCCAATAAGGACAATATACTACTATATTCAACACTCCCTCGCAAGTTGAGCATGAATGTTAATCATGTTCAACTTGCTCACATGTCGTTGAAATAAATGTCCTGTTAGCCCTTTGGTGAAGATGTCTGCAGTTTGTGCCATACACCAAACAAAGGCAGTCTGAATAATTATAGCCTCAATCTTTTCTTTGACAAAATGACAATTGATGCGCATATGTTTAGTCTTGTCATGTTGAACTGGATTCTGCGCAATTGTAATAATAGATTTGTTATCACAGAAAAACTTCATACTATCTTGAGAGTCAAAGTTTAAGTTCTTCCAATATGCCTTGGATCCATAGAGCTTCTTTGACTCCATGTACCATTGCTCTATAATCTGCTTCTGCACTAGAAAGAGAGACCACTTTCTATTTTTTACTTCTCCAAGTTACTAAACTCCCTATAATGAATACACAATATATAATATTTGGTTGACTATCCAGGATTGACCCCACTAAAGTCTACATCATAGTACATTTCTAATGTCACATTTCTGTCCTTTGACAACAATATACCTCGTCCAATCATTCCTTTTAAATAGGGCATTACTCGAAATGCTGCTTGCTGGTGGATCTCCCTTGGATCATTCATGAATGGGCTAAATGAATTAACAATATCATAAATACTAGGTCGAGTATGATTTAAATAAATTAATTTTCCTACCAACCTTTAAAATGCCTCCTTATTCACAGGTGCACTTTTCTCTCCACTATCTAGGTTCACATGGTAGTCCACTAGTATGGCTATTGGTTTAGATAGAACTTTTATGGTTTCCTTAAGTAGATCTAAATATACTTGTGTTGTGAGAGTGCAAGTCCTCGCTAGGAGTAAGCAACTTTAATTCCCAAAAAAATCTCAACTTCCCCAAATCTTTAACATCAAAATGTTTCAATAGATTTTGACTTGATTTCTTGACTCCATCAGCATCATCTCTAGTAATTATAATATCATTAATATAGACAATTAATATTGTCTACTTATCTTCAAGATTATATTGGAAGAATATCGTATGATCCTCGTTGCTTTGAGTATAGTTCATACCACGCATAACTCTCGTAAGTTTCCCAAACCACATTCTAATGACTGTTTGAGTTCGTACAGTGCTTTCTTCAATGTGCAAACCATATCACGATAATCTGTCAATTTATATAATGATGGTATAGTCATGTACACTTCTTCTTCCAGTTCTCCATATTGACAGAGATTCCATCCAAGTTTAGCTGCCAAAGCGATAAGAATTCTCTCGGTGTTGAATTTGGCCTCAGGTACAAAAGTATCAACATAATTAATCCCTTAAGATTGAGTGTAGCCTTTTGTTACAAGTCTAGTGTTATATTTGTCAAGAGTGTCATCTGCTTTGTGTTTGACTGTATATACCCATTGACATCTAACTAGCCTTTTTCCAAGAGGTAATTTACTTAATTCCCAAGTATGATTTTTAGCCAAAGCTTGCATTTCATCATCCATACTTGCTTACCACTCTTTGTCTCTCATAGCGTCATCAATTGATGCAGGTATAAGATTTTGGATTTGAGAGGTTACAAATGCCTTGTACTGAGCACTGAACTGATTATAAGATAGGTAATGTGCCACAGGATACTTGCTCCCCATTCTGTAGCTTTTGACACCTTTGCGGAGTGCGATTGCCTAGCCCAACTCACCCACATCTTGGTCAATTGGTGGTTCTTCAATGACTGTTTTCAGTAATATTTTCTTCATCCTAAGGATGCTTTTCCTCTTAACATAAGCATCACACATTTAACATTTTAAAAGAAGATCGCTTATATTTAGCTAAACTGACAAGCTTCGCATGATTATGGGTCAATATCAATGTCACTAAACAAGGTAGAGAAATAGTCTTTCAATGAAACAAAAGATGGATGTCCCATGAACTGATGTCCCTGCTACTAGTTGTCTGATGTACTGATGTGAAGCATAGATCTACTAGGTCTTCAAATAGTAGAAGTCCTCTCACCCCCATAACAAATCCAATCTTCTTCAATACCTTATTAGTCAAAAAGCATGAGTCACTATCAATAGTAAACCGCCATCCATTATCAGATATCAATTTTTGACTAGACATCAGATGGGCCTTGAGATCTTATACATACAAAACCTTTTTTAAAACTCCACCATAACTTAGAAATACATTACAAATTCCATTAACTTGGAGTCACTCACCCCCAGCAATTAGCACCTTTCTCATGCTGTTACACGATTTATAATTCGAAAGATGACTCTTAAATGGGGTCATATGATCTATAGCCCCGTGTCCAAAATCTATTGGACTCTCTTACCCCTCAAGCTCAAATTAAACAAGTATAGGGGTTGATTCTCACGAATGCAGGTAAGTGAGGTTAACTCCAGGTTGATAGGTTGTGTCTGCTCCCCTTTTTCTATGGTCTTCGCCATGTATACCTTCTCCGGATTTTGTTGTTGTTGATTTTTGTAAGCTAACCTCCAGCAGGTATCTTTAGCATGTCGCTTCTTCTTTTAGTAATTGCTACACATATCATCCCTACGGTCATGATCTGTTGATTGTCCTCCATACTTGATATTTGATCTAAACTGAGAAACAGTGTTCTCTGAGTTGACTCGCCCTTCAGACTTTCTGGCTGTGAATGCCGCTTGTGGCGCATTCGGGAAATTGGACCAAATTTACATCCCATTTTCCGCATTCATCCACAAATCTTCATTGGCAATGATCCCAATAGCATTTTCTAGGTTTGGGATTTTTTCTTGATTCAATATCTATACCTGTACTCCTTCATATATAGGATTCAAACCCACAAGGAAGGTACATATTCTTTGTTTTAAAGTATAGCACCATCTGCTGATCTAGGATTCTCTGCAGGCCAGAAATGATCAATCTTGCACTAAATAGCCTTTAGGCATTAGGCATACACCATAACACTACCTTCTCCTTGTTTGGCTTGAGTAGACTATATGTTCATGCAGGACAGGTTCAAAGAGGGCATTGAAGGATGGTGGAGAACTCGTTGCACTTTCGGGACGGCAGCGGCACGTTTAGCCAAGAAGCTGCTCCATTTCAGGCACCACCTTTTTGAGATCAGATGCCAGATTTGTAGTGACCACACTAGCAATCGCAATGCGGCCCACACTTACATTCAGGAACTGGACGACATGGAGGATAACAATAGACTTGGACTGGGAGAAATACAGGAGAGGAGAATGCGCCGGGACGAAGTAGCTGAATTGGACAGGAGCCTTGAAATGGACTAGCACTAGCAGTCCAAACAGCTATGGTTGGCGGCCGGAGACGCCAACACGTGTTTTTTCCATCAGGTGGCAAATGGGCGTCGGCGGCAAAACCACATACGAGTGCTTCGTATCAGGGACCGGCTTCATAGCAACCAAACGTCGGTGGGACAGGGACTGGCAAACGACTTCCGGGCTTTCTATCGACGAGGTCCTCCGAACCAATGGAAGTGGACCCCCACAATGGTACCCACGGTCAACCTGGCCATCAGCAGCACTTGATCCGCCCCTTTTCAAACGAAGAAGTCAAAGCTGTCGTCTAAGGTTTGAATAGCATGGGCACTCCGGGTCTAGATGGGATTCCGTTATTCTTCTACAAGGAATGCTGGGACGTGATTGAACCGGAGGTGATGTCAATAATGGAGGAGTTCCATGTCGGCAGATGCCTGATGGAGAGTCTCAACAAAGTCTACCTCGTCCTCCTCCCGAAGACAGCTGGAGCCGAATGCATAGGGGATTTCTGGCCGATCCCACAATCCAACTCGATTTACCTGATTATAACCAAAGTAGTAGCTAACCGCCTCCGTGAGGTCCTAGGTGGCCTGATAAACCCATTTCAGTCTGCAATTATTCCGGGGCGGCAAATGATAGACATCATAATGCTGGCTGAGGAGATGGTGGCGGCTTGACGTCGATCTGGCACCACCAAATTCATGTGGAAAGTGGACTTTACAAAAGCCTACGACTCCATCAACTGGCGATTTCTCTGGAATGTTCTGCGGCGGCATGGATTCCTAGAGGTATGGGTACGATAGATCAAACTCTGTGTTACTACGGCCTCATTCTCAGTCCTTGTGAATGGACAGTCCCACGGGGGGTAGTTCCAGCCGCAAAGGGGCTTCAGACAAGGCTGTTCGCTTGCACCGTTGCTTTTCATACTGGCCGTCGACGCCTTGGCTATTTACACGACGAGGCTGTGTTCTCGGGCATACCTCTCAGGTTTCCAAACAGCGGAGACCCCGGAGGGGATAGCACTGCTCCAATATGCGGACGACACTACTTTTTTCGTTCAGGGCTCTGAGGCTGCGGCACTCTCTCCAACATGATGGACTTTTTCTCCGACTTCTCGAGGTTACAACTAAATAGAGTCAAATCTATTTTCATGGGGTTCAGGCTTTCCACAAAGGAGGCATCGAGGTGTGCTAGACACTTAGCGACACCGATCAAGACGCTCCATGTATGATACTTGGGTGTGCCATTGGCGGACAGGCGACTTCGGGTACAAGATTGGCAACCGGTGATTGACAAGGTGGATGCCAGATTGGGCGGATGGAGGGCGCGTTTGCTATCGCGCGGAGGACGGCTAGTTTTGGTGAAGGCAATTCTATCCGCCATCCCGACCTATTTTATGTCGGTCTTTCGCATGCTGGCAAGGGTACGACACTGGCTTAAGGGGACCATGAGGAGTTTTTTTTGGCGTGGGTCAGACGTTGCTCGAGGGGGCGCCGTTGTCGCTTGGAGCATGCTATGCCAGCTCGTCGCACACGGTGGCCAGTGCGTACGCCATCTGCAACACACCAACGTGGCACTATTATCTAAGTGGGTGATTCGGGTGATGAAGCCATCTAATGACATGGTCTTCATACTTCTCCATGAGGCGTAGGGGCACTCCCTTGACTAGAGCGTGTGGGCGACCCCATGCCTAGGAGATTCCCCCGTGGTGGAGGGCATCCGTGGGATTTTCCCGCTTGTCCAGTCTTTCTTTAGGCCGTAGTAGCTGGGAGATGGGCCATTTTTCTGTTTTTGGGAGGATGAATGGTCCAGGCTGAGACGCTTGGGTGATGATTTCCCCTGCCACTACGCCCTAGCATCGGACCCTCCAGTCACGGTCTGGACAATGTGGACTGGCACCTGGACTCCAATCCTTCCCCAGGCGTTGTCCGACTAGAGGTTGGCTGACTTTATGTCCTTGCAAATTCGCCTCGCCAACCTGAGACCGCCTGCAGAGACTCAAGACGCCTGGATATGGCGCCACACTAGTTTTTCGACTAGGGAGGTATATCGCCTCCTTCGAGGGCAGGAGGTCCCAGAAGCAACATCTCTTGTTCGGCGCTGCCAGGTTGTATGGAAGCAATGGCTTCCGCTAAAGATTTGTATCTTTGGTTGGCTACTCTAGCACCATCGCCTGATGACGAGAGTCATACGCCCTCGCACGTTTCCAGGGGCCGTCGTGTGCTGCCCATTATGTGCTGGGGAGGACGAGGACTGTCCCCACTTGTTTTACACGTGCTCGATAGTTTAGGAAGCGTAGCGGGCGACGGGGGTTGCTCGTCTTGTTGTGTCATCGGACGAGGCATTTTGGAACTCTCTTATAGACAGCTTTTTCAGATGGGAGACGGATTGGAGGCGAACCTTCGCCACGTTATGGGCAATATCGCTCCATAGGAATGAGGTCATCATCAGGGGTGTAACTCCCTTCAGCGATGACATTCTACACGCTACTGGGGTATGTCTTTTTCCTGGAACAGAGGTGGTTCAGGCCCCTCGCACCTTGTGCCCCTATAACGATCGACTTGTATCCTTACGTCAGTATATCAATGACATCAGGGGGCACCATTTTGGGTGTTTTCCTCCTTTTCAAAAAAAAAACACTATATGTTCAACTCATATAAGCGCAAATAATTACTCTATTAGGTACAATTTTTCTTGATCTCCTCCCACAGATCCTTACCAGTATCTAAGTATATAAAATATTGTCGCAAATCTCAAATCATGCTTTGAAGTAGCCAATGCTTTATATTCACCTCCTTTGCATCCCAGATTTTGTAAGCTGCACTGCCCTTGGTGACCGGTTCCTCAGCCAAGTGATCTCCCAAATACCTTACTTTGATTACCAACTCTATTAGTTTACTCCATTCAAGAATATTAAAGCCATTGAACTTAGGTTCAATATCAAGAAAGGAGATGAGTCTTGGTTGCGACTCAACTTCTGAACTACTTTTTGTAACCGTCGCCATATAACTCCTAGGATACCTCAATAAGAATAACACATACAAGAGACAACCAAATAAAGAAAGAACTTGCTAATTCGGCAAGACGAT
Organism: Lemna minuta; assembly: GCA_024174645.1. Taxonomy (NCBI): domain Eukaryota; kingdom Viridiplantae; phylum Streptophyta; class Magnoliopsida; order Alismatales; family Araceae; genus Lemna; species Lemna minuta. The sequence goes on from CM044107.1 coordinate 10,526,225, forward strand.
AAGGGTAAACTATTGTAGTCCAGCACTAATCTTGCTCTAATATCATAATAAATCTTCAGTAGAATAATTAACTCTAATAGAATAGTTTATCTCCACAAGTATGGAGATAGCGGCTAGGCTTTAAGCAGAAAGACAAAAGCACACATATTCTATCCACGTGACTGATTAAATACAATATGTGGGGACTACCCACTTAAAAAGGCTTGATTTGGGCCACTAGTACCAGTGGTCTACTTACATCAGAAATTCGAAAAGATGACATATTGGGCTGTTTACTATCAACGGCCCAATAGGCCCAATAGAAATAATATATTACTATATTTAATAGTGTCTTAGGTCAAAAGACCACATACACAACCATGACATGAGTAAACTAGATTGACAATTTAATATGATACTGTTTAAGAATTCATATAAATCAATTCAATAAACTTTTTTCTCCAAACAACACCCACAATCTATCTGGGGTATTATTTGGCGTCAGCGATCTCAGGAGCTCTGGCTGTTAGCCGGAGACTCCAACACGCGCTTCTTTCACCAAATGGCGAACGGGCGACGTCGTCTCAATGGCATTCGCCGTCTTCGGATTGGAGATCGTGTTCTCAGTGACCAGTCAGTAGTCGGCCAGGCTTTTGCACAGCATTTCCGAGATTTCTACCGCCGGGGGCCGATAAATCGGTCACATAATACCAAGAGCTCAATACAAATAATATTATGTGATGGATAATATTATATTTGTAATGAATACCAGGTAGAAATCTCTTGATGGATATTATGTGACCTACAAATCAATCACACTTTTTATCTTTTATTAATTATTATTCTTACATAATATTTACAAATCAACAGCCAGAGCTCCCCACCAATCGAGCCGCGGCAGCATGATCATCCCCCTATGCAGCATTCTTCGGCCACCTTACAGGGGGGTCGATCATCTAAACATCAAACGGAGTCATTTGCCACCAGTCGAACTGATCCGGTCAATACATTTAATCGACCAGCTCGATCTTATGCTGAGGTTGCGGCACAAATTCCAGAGGGAACACAGCACGGCACATCTGTCGAGGGCATTAGACGAGGAGCTCAGCGACGACATCTTGGAGTCTCTCCCGCACCTCTTTGTCCGCCCAAGACGGGCCGGGGGAGAGGGTGTTTTCGATGTCTAGCTAAGGATTACTAGGTGAAAGATTGCCGGGAGCTGATAAAATGCTTGAAGTGCGGACAGTTGGGCCACCGCCGGACATCATGCACCCACCGAACGTCGCCCTAGCTCAAGACCAAAGCTGCACGTCACTCTACCACAGGCCTTTTCGGCTGTCTCGTGGGGGAAGTGCGTGGTAGCATCCCAACGAGGGACCATATCCTCTCGGGATTGCATATTCTTCTACCGGAGTTGGGGATCCCCGATTGTCACTGTCTAGCCTCGGGGGATATTTTCCTCTGTAATTTATCTCGGACTGCTTGGCGATATCTTCAGGGCTGGAGGCAGCATTTCCCGCATGGAGGGAGCATTTGCCGCCCCACAGATGGGGCTTTTCCCAGCCCGCCTGAAGGCCGCTGTCTACAACCCCAGGGTGTCCCTTTTGGTCTCCGAACCTGGCAGTCCCTTGAAGCCTATCTCCGGCCAATCGGCGTGCTCTGACAGATAGTGTGCAACGGGATCCAAGCAGGAGACCCCAACATCATGTTCATGGATGTCCAAATTCGTGCCGGTGGGCAAGTCCCGCGCCAACTCCACTTGGCTTCAGTCGACGCTGCCCCCATCCTCATAGCGGAGCTACCCCTCCCGCGGCCGTCAATTTGCCTTTGTCCACATATTGCCTCAGGTCTGCCTCTCAACAGGAGGTACTCTGTCCAGGGACAGTACGGCCTCCCCAGCTTAGATTGGCTATAAACGGGTCTCCAGACACAACTCATGCAGCACAGCTAGCGTCTGGATTTCCTAATGCACTAGATTGGCAACCGGACATTGCCCCAGATCCAGACGTTTTCCTCCCTACTGTCTCACCAGCAACCCAAGAGGCAACGGCCGTCCCGACCGCACCTATAGCCCCTGCCGCGTCGGACTAGCTGACTGCTCCTATAGCGATTGATACCCCGGCTGTGTTGTCTGTCCCGACCCCAGATTCGTCTTCTGATTGAGGGTCGGAGAACCCCCTTGGATCACTTTCGGTCGTGCCCACCATGATGACCACTTACACCAAGGCTGCTCATCCGGCCCTGCCCCCCGTCAAACCCAAATCTTTTGGGATTTTCATGGGACGGATGGGTCGTCATTGCCCCCACAGAGGTTGTTCGGCCCCGGTGCCGAAGCGTCCGGGGTCAGGAAGGGATGCAGCGGCAATTAAAGTCGTGATAGATGCACCACAAGCAACAAAGGTGATCACCTGCTAGGCTGCCAGCTTCGGCGTGGAGGCATCTATCGCTCCCCCAGCAGAGATCGCATTGAATATGGGCGCTACATGGGAGGCGGCCATCGAGTAAGCCAGGACATCTAAATGAAGTGCATCTCGTGGACAAAGAGGGATCGTGGGCCGCTACCTACGAGAGTGGGGGGCGGACATTATTTGCTTACAAGAGACAATGTTGAGTTAAGTAGATCAGCATTGCTGGATGGTCCTTGGGTGGGTGTCCTCAGGGGCGGCCACATGTATCGATGCCTCGAGCTGTTCAGGAGGTTTGCTTCTGGCATGGAAGGAGGAGCTCTTCGAGGTGATCACTACTTGGCAGGGACGTCACATTGCAGCGGCCAAACTAGCCGCCCGCACGGATGGTAGTCATCTAGTCGGTACCTCAGCTTATGACCCCACCGCAGTCCAGAGACGAGAGGAGCTATGTGAGGACCTTAGCCAGCTGTGCACGATCTTCTCCAGAAGCCCGCTCATTACTTCAACGTTACTCTTGCTCTTGAAGATCGCCCAAATGGGATGGGCGGATGCCACCCCGGCCTCGGCGCAGTTCCGAATTTATTAGCTCAGTTCGGCCTGCAGGAGATGGGGCCGGCAGACCGGCGTTTCACGTGGAGGGGCCCCACCTCCCAATCACGCGTCGACCAGTTCCTATGTTCGATCGAGATACTGGAGCACATCCCATTGGCTGAAGTGACTTCCCTCCCGCGCCCATTATCCGATCACACCCCTCTTTTGTGGTCCTCATAGGTCGGGATGGAGAAGCCCTCTTAATTCAAACTTGACCGTTCGTGGTTTCGCGGCGCCGCCGTTAAGCAAGCATCGAGGAGTGGTGGGACATTTAGATCATCTTTGGTCCGGCTTCGGAGCGGGTGCCCAAGATGCTGACAAGCCTCTGCCTACACTTACTTTCTCAGAGACAGCATATCCGGGCCGACCGGACCAGAGCGCGTGACGCCAGCCTTGCTTGTGTCCAAGCTATTGACGACATGGAGGACTCTCGACTACAAACGGTCGTTGAAGCTTCTGAGCAGAAGAAGAGCCGAGAAGATGTGGCGGAGGTGGATCTCAGGGTTGAAATGGATTGGCGGCAGCGATCCCGACAATTGTGGTTGGCGGCAGGAGACGCCAACACAAAATTCTTTCATCAGGTGGCGAATGGACAGCATCGGTCCAATCGCGTTGGTCGACTCCAACTGGGCAATTCCGTTATCGAAGGCCAAGCAGCAGTCGAACAGGCACTCGTCGATCACTTCCGCTCTTTCTTCCGTCGGAGACCCCCTAATTCCTGGCGATGGACATGCGCCGGGGCTTCGACGCTCTCTCCAGCACAACAACAATAGCTTACAGGCCCCTTCCTCAAGGGCGAAGTGAGGGCAGCAATCTGTGGGTTGAATGCAGAAGGGGTGCCAAGGCCCGATGGGATCCCGGTTTTCTTTTACAAAGACTGTTGGGCTCGGGTGAGGTCGGATGTCATGGCGATTATGGAGGAGTTTCATGCTTGTAGTAGCAGGATGGATCGCATCCATTGGGCTTACATTACACTGCTGCCCAAGACACCCGGGGCTAAGAGGGTGGGCGACTTCCGGCCCATCTCTTTGTCTAAAAGCATTTACCTGATCATCACCAAGGTGCTTGCCAATAGACTCAGAGAGCTGCTGGGGACCCTCATCAGCCCCCTCCAATCTGCTTTTGTCCTGGGTAGGCAAATGGCGGATAGTGTTGTCGTCGCAGAGGAGATCATAGCTGCTTGGAGAAGGTCGGGCACCACTAGTTTCGCCAAAGCATATGATTCCTTGGATTGGCACTTCCTCTGGAATGTCCTCAAGTGTCGTGGATTTTCGAAGGCCTGGACCAACTGGATGAAGCAATGTGTTTGTACCACGACATTCGCGGTACTGGTCAACGGCAGACCCCAAGGGGGGTGGATTCACCCGCAACAGGGCATTAGGCAAGGGTGCCTGCTTGCGCCCCTCTTATTTATTTTGGCGGCCGATACATTGGCTATCTCTACGGAGCAACTATGTATCCGCAATTACCTCACGGGATTCCAGACCACGGGCCGACCGGGGGGCATTCCACTGTTACAGTATGCAGACGACACCACGTTCTTCATCCGCGGATTGACGGTCGCAGCGCACCACGTCTCCACCATGCTGGACATATTCTCGGATTACTCGGGCCTGCAGCTAAACAGGAGTAAGTCATCGGCCATTGGCATCGGTTTGGACTCGGAAGAATTAGCCTGGGTGTCTGCAGTGCTGTGCACACCCGTCGCCTCGCTCCCCATCCGCTACCTCAGGCTTTTTTTGGCGGAGGGAAGGCCCTGTGCTTAGGACTGGCAGCCGGTAACGGTGAAGATTGAGGCCCGCCTTGGAGGATGGCAGGCTCGACTTCTCTCCCGTGGTGGTCGATCGTTCTATTGCAATCCGTACTGGCGGCCATTCCCCTATATTTTATGGCGATATTCAGGATATTGAAAGGGGTGCGGCGTCAAATAAAGAGTATTATACGACACCTTTTCTGGTAGGGGACGCGACCATCTGAGACTAGGGGGGTGGCCCTAGTCGTGTGGAGGATTGTTTGCCGCCCAAAATCTCTCGGCGGACTCGGGATCCGGCATCTTAGACACACCAATACGGCCCTCCTTGCCAAATGGGTGAACGGTATCATGCAGCAATCTGAGGATCTTGCGGTGGTAGTTTTACGGGGAAGTTACGGTGCGGCGGTCGATTGGGCGGTGTGGTCAACCCCTCGTCGAGGGGATTCGACATTCATGCGTGGGCTGAGGCCAGTTTTTCACCAACATGCGTTACTATTCCGACCACGTGTGGGGGATGGCGCCAATTTCAGTTTTTGGGAGACCGACTGGTATGGTCACAGGCGCTTTCAGGTCACACATCCGCGACGATACGCCCTAGCACTCGACCCAGGGGCCACAGTGCAGACAGTATGGGACGCCAGCTGGTTCCCCTCCGTGCCCAGCACCCTCTCGAACCAGCGATACGCGGACATATTAGCTTTGCACACAGCTCTCGCCCGAATTCAGCTGTCGAAGAGGGCTCCCGACGTCTAGGAGTGGCGCGGTGGCCGCTTCTCCGCCCGCGTAGTCTACTGTCACTTTCAAGATCTAGAAAGTTCTTCAAACTTGTCTATGCTCCTCAAATGCTGCCGTCTCCTCTGGAAGTGCCGAATTTCGCTGAAGATAAAGTTGTTCAGTTGGTTGCTCTTACGCCAGAGGTTGATGACGCGTTCCCTTCGGCAAAGGTTTTGCTCGGGCGCCCCAATGGAGTGTCCGCTGTGTGCCGGAGCTGCCGAAGATTGCTCCCATCTCTTCCTTGAGTGTTAGTTCGCACATATTGCATGGCGGGCAACACCTATGAGTGGTTTGGTCATGTCACCAGCCGACTCCTTCTGGCGATTTCTTAGTGGGGGGCCATTTCGACGTGCGTCGGAATGACAATCTATCTTCGTCATGTTGTAGTCAATCTGGCTTCACCTGAACGAAGTAGTCTTCAGAGATCGTACCCCTTCAATCGATGCAATTCAGCACGACTTAAGGGGGGTCATGCATTTTTGGAACCGAGGTATCGGCCTCTCGGGTTTTAGACTTCTGTAATGGACTATTCGTTGTTCGTCATTTAATCAATGACAACTAGGGGGCACCATTTAGGGTGCCTCTTACGCCTTATTCAAAAAAAATAAAAAAATAAAGGAAGATCACTCGATATCAATTATCAACTAGTACAAGTACCCTCTTCTTCCAACCCAAGAGGTCACCCATCCCTGAATTGTCCAAGCCTAAGAATCCACACCCTTAACCATGGATTTCTTCTGACCCTGGTGTCCCTCTTTAGAGTCTTGTTCCAAGCTAGTACCTTGGTGCCCGTTGCCCAAGCTAGTACATGCTTAACTCTAGATTCCTCCATCTCAATGCCCCTCTTCCAGTGAGGTCATCAATGCCTTCACTGCCCAACCTGAGCACACTTTTCTACCACAGTATCTCTCCAATACTTAAAAGGGACAGTAACCAAATGAACTTGCAATATAAGGATGACCCAAAGACTCTTATCCATGGTTCCAAATAAAGACAAGTCATCAAAGTCTTAGTAGAAGTTGAAAAATGAAGCCAAAAGGACTAAGACCTCCATACTTATGCTTCTCAGAACTGTGGTCTTTATTTTAATAGACTCAGCAAATTTTATATCTAAATTAAACTTCTGAACTAAAAATAGGAATGGAATGTGGGTAGGATCAAACACGTGCCTCCAAAGAAAATCGTGCAGGTTCCTTTACTTGAGCATAGATGTACTCTGTCTTACCTGCAAAATAAATTTGTGCGTTAGTTTTAAAAGTCAATAAATGTACCTACATGCAATAGAATGCATCAATTCAGAAAAGTTTTTAATTTAAAACTTGGGTCAAAATAAAAAGGACTCCCTTGTAGTATTAGAAATTTGATGAATAAGGTAGGAAAAGAGTAGAAAGAATCCATCAAATACATCAAAGACCATATAGCAAGGTGAAATATGGATAGAGAGAGGGTACATGTGTAGTAGGGAAGACATGTTATGAAAGAGAAGAAAGATCAATGTGCAAAATTGAGTTGATAGTTAATGATGCTTCTTGATGGAAAATTCACACCAGGGATGGATTCCAAATGAGACCAATACACTAAAGTTATCAAAATAACTTTGGGTAAGACAAATCCGTTAAGCCAATTAAAAACTTTTGTCAGAGAAAAAGCCTGAAAAACAATTAAGTTAATGAATCCACATAAATAGTAATGAAGAAGGTCAAAATATCTAGGAGATCCAGTCACAAAAGAGTTGGGTAATGATTTTCTAATTCAAAAATGAAAGTTAAAAAAGCTAGTCAGAAAGAAATATAAAGCTTTTCTGTAATTCATTTAATTTCAACAAATTACCATCAAATCTCTTATAAATAGAGTCCAGAGGAATGTTATAGCGCCGGCAAAATCCATCAGCAGCCTGACAAAGAGTGAATCAATGAAATATTTTGGAGACAGGAATTTTATAGAATAGTCAAAGTAAAATCTTTGAAAATCCACCTCCAGCTATCCTTTCCTTACTAATCAGTTAGTGCCAACAAACTGTCAATAGGTGCTACTGTTAACCATATTTATCAATGGATATAGCGCTGAGAATTTTGGATTAAGTCGACAATTTATCGTCAACCAAACACTCGCTTGAGTGATCGATTGACTCAATTAGAATTGAAAAATCATCAATTTTGATTGAGTCGACAATTGATCGAAAATCATTGACTCAATGAACAAGATCGCGAGCTCTCTCCTCTCTCTCCACTCACTCTCTCTCTAGTTCTCCTGCTCTCTCCTCTCTCTCATTCTCCCACTCTCACATATCTTGTTCTCCTGCAGGCTTCATTCTCCTCTCTCTCCCCCTCTTGTTCTCCCACTCTCCTCTCCCCCCCTCTCTCTCTTCCCTCCTGTGGTTCTTCCACTGCTGCACTCTCCCCCTCTCTCATTTTCCAGTTTTCCCCCATCTCTCTAGTTCTCCATCTCTCTCCCTCTCCCTCGCTCCCCTCTCTCATTCACCCACTCACCCCTCCCTATTGTCCCTTGATTTGATCAATCAACTACATCAATGGATAAAATCCCGAATGCATCATCAACTTAGAGTTGATTGATATCAATCAACCATGATTGAACATCCCTATTGGATAGAGAGGGCCACCTTAGAAATGAGCCAATCAGAGTAAATCGAGTCAATATGCATGTGCCTGTATGAATTAAGAATACATTTTTTCTCTACAGCTGTCTCCCCTCTCTCTACTTGTGTATGATTCTTGGTTAGAGGAGAGGGGCAGAGAGAGCTAAAGGAATTAAAGGGGATTTAAGTTTTACCAGTTTGGACTAGAGGGCTTACTCAAAAGACTGGATATTTCAGTTAATTATCTTAAAAAATACAATACTTAGAAAAATCCTAATGCAGGTTTTACCTTGGTAGGATTTCCATCCTGATCAAAAGACTTAGATGCTGGAGGTCCACGGACCTCTATCTGACTCTCTGTCTGCTTAGAATTCAGCTTCTCAATAATAATCTGTGTTTTTTCAAAACAAAGTAAGGATATGTCCAGTACACTTCAGAGAAATTAACATGGAAAAACTCAAAACATGATGAGATAGAGAAAGCAAGGAAAAAAAAATTAGACAGCCTAAGGAAAAATTTGGTGAGAAGATGAAAAAATTCGAGAGAGAAGGAAAGAGCAAGGAGTGAGTTGATGTAACTGCTGTCTGGACTCAAAAGGGAGTAAAGAATACACGTTAGAAGGATTCATGTCCAGTGAAGGAGCAAAATATGATTTATTTTCAAAATGATTTCTCCATACAGCTAGATCGATATACAAAACCTTCAAACATGCAATAAAATAACAAAATCTAACAAGAAAATTTTCCAATTCTCTTTAAGCAATGGAGAAATCATTCCTCTAGGAATTGAAAAACCAGATGCTGATGGGGTTCTGTGCTTATACAGAAGACTATGAAAATAGATGACGACCCCAAAAGCCATAAACCCGATCACTACAACAAAGAAAGCTGTATACACTTTCACCTCGAAAAATTCACTTGATGAGAATTACATAAAATACACGTATGAAACTAAAAACATTCCATTGTTGTTTGGGGGCAGTTTCAATGTGACTTTGGAGATGGGCGACACGCCGAATGGAGCTGGGGGGCATGACCTGGGATCAGAGGCCTTCTAGTAATTCCTCAGGGTGGCTCTATAGGAAATGGGCCAGACAAACTGCGTGTACACTTGGAGCAGGGCATGGCCTAACATGTTAGCCTGGCTGGACACATTATCCTGACTAAGAGCATTTTCTGATGACTTCCAAGAACATTATTGGATCACACCCAATAGTTTGGAATGCACACAAGGGGAAGGGTAGGTCCACATACTTCATGATGGACAAGTCATTTTTGTGGGAGGACGGCTTCAAGGCTTAGGCAGCGAGATGGTGGTCCACACCACTAGGCCAAGGGTTGGCAACAGTACAGTTGACAAGATAAATTGAAGGGATTGAGAAACATCTTATTGGGATGAAGAAGCACATCCGGTAGAAGCAGAATAGAAGGAAGATTGAGCCATTATCAAGAAAAAAAACAAAAAAATCCGGATGACATGGAGGATACGAGGACCCTATCAGAGGAGGAGATTGGGGAGCGGCATGGGAAGAAGGAGGTCGTTGCTGAAGATAAGAAGCTAGAGATGGATTGGAGGCAATGATCAAGATAGTCATGACCACAAGAGGGTGACGCTAATATTGAAATTCTTCCATCTCGCGGCAAATGGCAGGAGATAGAATTAACTACTGAGGTGTATGTACAGCATGTTAGACCTAGGATGTTGGTTGAGCTTTAGCAGGACACTTCCAGAACTTCTCCAGAGGCAAGCCCAGAAATCGGTGGAGGTGGTGCAGCAGAGGCGCCACCAGATTGATGCAGGAGCTACAGGTGGGGTTTTGTGAGGCTGTTCAAAGGAGGTTAAGGCAGCCATCAAGGGGCTGAATAGAGAAGAGACATTACAGTGTTTTTTTACAGCGAGTTCTGGGGCTGATCTGGAAAGAAGTTATAGCATCTTTGAATGAATTTTGGAGGGGGAACTATGGGATGGATTGTATCAACATATCACACCTAGTTCTGCCCAAAGGCCAAGGTGCTGTTAGGGTTGGTGATTTTTGGCCCATCTCACTGTCCAACATTGCATACCTCATATTTGCAAATACACTGGAAAATAGATTGCAAGAAGTGATTGGGGAAGGTAGACTTCGCAAAAGCTTATGACTCCTTAGAATTAGAAGTTCTTGTGGTCTGTTATGAGGAGGAGAGGTTTCCCCAAGGAAAGGGTAGCATGGATCCAGAGATGCATGTCATCTCATTCCTTTTCAGTCTTGGTGAATGGACGTTTGACAGGAATCTGAATTCTCCCTTAGAGGAGGGTCAAGAAAGGTTTTTTGTCCTAGCAGTAGATCCACCCGCTACATGCACAAGCCAAGCTTGTTCGAATGACATATTGAGAGGCTTCCAGAAAGCGAGTTACCCCAAGGGCAGCCCCCAGCCACAATACGCAGATGACACCACATTTTTTAGGGAAGGATTTGTGGAGGTAGCTTAGAATCTTTCCAAGTTGTTAGACCTCTTTACAGATTTTTCAGGTCTACAGCTTAATTGAGAAAAAAACAACTTTCATGGGGTTTGGACAATCATCGGAGGAAGAAGTCTTTTAATCTGAAGCTTTGAGGACACTAATTTGAATACTCCCCGTGAGATATTTTGGTCTGCCAATATCAGGGGCTAGGCTGTCCTGTGTGGACTGGCAGCCAGTGATTGAGAAGGTGGAGAAACATCTGGAGGGGTGGCAGGCCAAACTGCTATCAAGGCGGGGCTATTAGGTGTTACTATGTTCAGTGCTTTCTGCAATCCCTATCTTTTACCTATCAGTTTTTAAGGTACCCATGGGTGTTAGTAAGCAGCTGGAAGGCTTGATGAGAAGGTTTTTCTGGAGAGGAATTAGGGTGGGGGAAGGCCAGGGTATGCTGCTGGTTGCATGGGATGTGGTTTGCAGACCTCTCTAGGTAGGAGAGTTGGGAATATTGCATTTACAGAGTATGAATCTGGTGTTCCTAACAAGATAGGCGGGTAGAATTTTGAGCCTACAGAGGATCTAGCTATTAAGGTATTGAAGGACTGTTATGGGACATGCCTAGATTGTGAAAGGCATTCAGTGCCATTGCATGAACACTCTTTTGCAAAGTTAGGAGATAGCTACCTATTCTACCTCTAGCTGGATGACTTGTTGAATGGGGGAACACGATGCAAAGAGTTCCCTAGATTGTTTGCCTTGACGAGAGACTATGAAGCCATGGTTAGGGAGTGTTGGGATGACATGTGAAACCTCATTCTAGAGGGCACCCTGTCCAACCAAAGGGTGGAAGACTTCGTTGAGATGCAAAGGTCCCAATTACATCTGAAACTTGCACATGGGACACAAACAAACTGGGGGCGGGCAGAGACCTCTTTCTCTGTTCGAGGAGTCTACAAGAAGATCAGACATGGACAGAGCAAGGACCTCTTTCTCTGTTGCAGGAGGCTTTGTATCAAGTTGGTGTAGCAGGGCATGTAGGGGTTAGTATGGAAAAACATGTAAATAATCATATATATTTATAAATCAATAGTAATGGGAAGTTCACAGACCTCAGTTCATCTTCCCTTTTTTATTTGAAAAATGAAAGTAAAATATTTAGTATTTTTGTCATCTTGATGCAACTATTTCAACTATTTTTGTCATCTTGATGCAACTATCTTGATGATATCCCTTATACACATTTTAGTTTTCATTTATGTGTGACATTTCTCTATGGCATCTACATATAAAGTAAACAAATATGCCATGACGTATATGAGATTAAAAGCAGAATAGACAACCACAAAAGTAAATACAATATTGATAAGAAGAACTTTCTGAAAAAGGAATTACCACGAGGCGACGAGGAGTACCACATGAAAAAACTTCTCCATGGTTTATTCTACGTTTAGCCAGAGCATCTACAATCAAACCTTTAACCTATGGAGACAAATTGAGTATTTTTTCAAATTGCATGGAGAAATCGACAATATTAATTCACAACATTCAAAATATGTGATCTCAAGTCATTCTCCACTAATTAATAAATAGAAGGATAATTGTGCTTAAATGAATAAGTAGAATATACTTGTTGCCCAGCATCAGTCACATCATGGGGTGGCATCTCCTCTGTTCCAATCTCCAAAATGAAGGTTCTCGGATCTTCTGTCACCTGCTACAAGTCAGAAAATTCTAATGATAAAATATACATAAACATACAAGGACAGCATTCGGATTTAAGCCTGCATGACACTTGCAGAAAATTTATTTTTCTGTACCTTGAAGGATATATTGCCTTACTTCCATAGATTAATCTCCATCAAAGAAGAAGAAGAGAGAGAAACGAGCTTTAGAGAAAATGCAATAACTTTATTGTAAAGACTCTGTACATATGAGGGTTTACAAAACAACCCTTTAAGCAGGCCCATGATATCCAGCAATAAAATACCCTAATCGTTACATCTGCAATACACTGAAAAATTAAGAAAAAGATAGTGGATGGCTCATGGATGGATCGGGAGAGACGCACAGCTCCGATCAGAGGGGCATCTGCATTCTAGCACTGATTGAAGTGGGTGTTCGATCAAGTATGGGACATTTTTAGTGCCAAGCTTAGGGACGGGTCCAAAGTCCACGGTTTTCTGGATGACTCGGGAGCAAGGGCATCCTCAGTGAGAAGTTTCCACGCCTATTCGCCTTTGAACAGAATCCTCAGGCCACAGTGCAAAACAGCTGGGATGGCATGTGTAATCTGATCTTGGATGGCACCTTGTCAGACCTGAGACCTTCGAGCAGCTCATAGAATGGTTGGACGCAGACAAGGACATCCTTTTCTCTCTGAGGTGCATACAAGACGATCAGACAAAGCCAGATAGAAGAGGAACCAGCAATCCTTCATACATGTCGAATCATTTGGAAATAGATGGTCTCTCTAAAGGTGTGGATGTTTGGTTGACTACTCCTTAAATGAAGGCTAGTGACACAATTCTTCAAGAAGAAAATGTTCCCAGAAACCTTGACGGAGTGCATTCTTTACACAGGGGACGAAGAGGACTGCTCCCATCTATTCTTTGAATGCTCAATCACCCGGGAGATATGGGCCAGCCAGCCCATATCACAGCGAGTGTCTCATCAACTGAGGCTTTCAGGGGCAGTCTCTAGGGTGGCGTCTCTAGCAGCCTAGTAGAGCAGGGACAGCTTTTAGTGGTGATCTCAGCAATCTGGCTGCACCGGAATGAGGTTATCTTCAAAGGAAGGGTGCCTTCAAAGGATGGCATTGTCCACAACATGGAGAGTCTTATATTTTTCTGGTTTAGAGGGATATGACTGATCGGGGAAGGACACTCTGAGGCACAAGTGTACTGATACGGTTCCCATCAAGAACCTAAAGAAACGTAAAAGAATTCAAAGTTTATGACCATATCTTTAAGAAAATTGTAGCAGATCTATTGACTTTTGATCCTTACAGAAAAGAAGAAGGATTACAAGGATAAGATACCAGTTAGGATCTCCCCAATTTGCCTTGCCAAATGCAACCTCACTACTTTGTGCACTCCCTCTTCTCCGAGAATTGTCTCTTCCATCTCTCCCTTGGCAAACCATCTCATCTCTACTCCCATTTACTATCTTCTCCCACTTTCTACTCCTTTGCCACCTCAGCACTCAGGAACTCTTATTAAGTCCATGGACCATACATTACCTCTTAAGGTCCTCTTTTAATTCCTCAACACTCTCATAGATTTCCTTCACACTGGGCTTTCCTCTTGTATGCTTTCTCCTTACATATGTAAGCAGAGGGATCATATCATGTACTTATTGAATATCTACACAGTTCATATATATATACATACATATATATATATATATATATATATCCAGCTATACCAGGTGGGCCACTGATTTCAGGTGATCATCCATACTTTCTTCCCATAAAAAAAAAGATACTGCAGTGTGTGGAATATATATTTTTTTAATAGTATGTGGACTATGCTGACATATCTTAATTGTTGAGCTGATTTCCCTGACAAAATACAACAGGTTTACAGACAATGAGCAGAAAACTTCAAGATTTTAGAAAATGGGATGGCAAACAATTCTGGTGCCAACACAATAGTTAGATTTCATTGCATTTTAGTGAATGGGTAATCTAAGGGTATTTCAGACAGTGCTTCCCTGATATACACTGGATTCCAGTATCCCAGAATCCATTACACGCTCGAATATTTTGAAAAAGATTAAAGTTATGATATGATCGGATAATGCTAGCGAGTATAAAAAGCAGCTGGAGGAATATTCAGATGTACAAAGTGATTAACCCAGTGAGTTATCTATCTCTCCCTCCTACTCTATGTTCCCTCTATCCTAACCTCTTCCCTTGTCCTCTCAGGTTTCAGATTACTTAGGGTCCCAAGTACCACAGAATGTCACTTGCCAGATACAACAATTACTGAGCACCCAGACACAGCAGAACCATTTGTACATGCCCTAAAGGTCATGTGTGACCATTTTTTACTGGTGAGCTAGGGCTAGGGTCAGGTCAGGGGCAACAGGAATACCATCCCTCTAAGGCCATTCTCTATCTCTATCTCTCTCTCTCTCTCTCTAGTACTGTTATTATTCTCTGTCACTGACTCTTATCACCTCCATCATCTCCAGTGGAAGACTTGGACTGTTCTTTTGCGGTGATTTGTCAGGTCTATCTGGCTGGTTTGGGCCTCATCAGTCAGTATTAGAGACACTGACGCAAGACTAATTCCAGCAAGTTTAATGGATCAAGGGAACAATGAGATGGGTGCCAGCCTCTGTTGCCCTCCAACCATGACGCAGCTATTGTTCACATAGATGAGCAGTCATTGGAGCAGAAATCCACCAACGACCACAAATAGGAACAACTCACCCAGAAAAAGATGATGGCTCTGAGCATTGGGATACCAAACCCATGTCCCTGAAGCCACGGGATTCAATGGCACAAGCAGCATGATAGGTTCAGGAGGTTTGTCAACAAAAGTACCAACTGACAGAACTGAAATGCGGTGGACTTGACATGACCTGAGTAATTGCATCCGTCATCAAAACCAACATATTGGATGAGTCCCAGGAGGAAGGGCCCATATCATCCAGAAAAGTTGCATTTGCCGCCCAGGGAGACAGGCCCACGGGAGAGGATGAAAGGGGAAGAAGCTAGCAGAAAGGGGTATCGAGGAACTGTTGCCCTAGGGTGCAAAAACAGGAGCAGAAGGAAGGGTGTGCCAGTGAAAATGATGTAGCCCAAGATGGTGTTCAAAAGCCCAGAAGCCCAGTATGAGTGTTATAGCCCAGAAGCCCACAAATTCCACATGTGAGGCCCAGTCAGAGCTTAATGAGCCAGGTGAGAATCTCTAGGAGCTAACAATAACTGCAAAAGATCACATAGAGACACACAAATATTCAGTGTCAGAGTTCACAGTTCCTAGAAGCTGCAGAAGATCTCTTTTCAGGCCTACTAGGGCCTTTTTTCTTTTGTTAGTTCTGTCTCTGACACATGTATGCTGTTAGAGTTGTATTTTAAAGACTTTTGCGTTGTCTTTTTATGGGCCAAATCACTTGGATGACCTTTCACTTTTTTAGGCCTATATAAGGCCCCCCCATAGTAACATTTCAACACACAATTGAAGTTATCCCATTTAGAGAGCTCTGCTTTCTTTTCTGGGTGTTCTCCCTGTTTGAGAGTGCTTTATGCTTGTGGATTCAAGTACATTCTCTTGTGGATTCAAGGGTTGAAGAGGTTAGTTCTGTGGATTCAGACTCTAACCCTTCTTGAAGATCAATATTTGTGGATTTAAGCCACTGTTCTTCATTGTTCGTGCGCTAAGGCTGTGTCAGAAAAGGAGAGAAATGATCTGATCATCACTCTCCCTCTCCCTCTCCTTTTTGTCTCTCACTTTCTCTGTTCCTCCCTCTTCAGTGGCTTAATCAACCATCCCTCTCTCATCTTTGATTTCTGGACATTGAACTATCACGTGGATTCTCTTTTAGGGGTTTTGAAGTGCTTGATTTCCTGTTTTCATACCCAAGCATTGAGTTGGGCCTACCACATCAATGTAGACAGTGCATGATGACAATGATCCCTGCATCTGCCACCCAGGCAGAGACAATTGTTGTATCTCCTGAGCCTGCCACTAAGGTAGCCACCCTGCCGCATGGAAGAAAGCAGAATCCCTGCAGAGAAACAATGTGGCACAGAATGAATCCTAATTTGGAGTTAAAAAGGTGCAGCTCCCTCTCCTTTTAGTGAGTCAGCGGGATGGATCTATGAAGCAGATATGTCCTTCAAGTAGCAAGAAACTCCTGCTAGCCTGAAGCTTGAGCTCTCTGCCCTGAGTTTGTCAAACCGAGCACTAATTTCGTACCGATGGACCAACCCAAAGGGATCCTTGTAAAGACAGCAAAGGTCTTAAGATGAACTTACAATAACCATTCTTAAGCCCTGAGGGTACATGGGGACATAACTATCCTTGTTGACTGCAGGGCAACATGCAACTTTTCATAGCTGAAGATCTGTGCACTATGCTCACATTGCCTCTCTCGATTGCAGAAGATTTAAGTATCATTTTGGGGAACAGCATCCCAGTGTGTAGCTGGGAACTCCGTTGACAAATGAACCTTAGCCTTTTCTCAACTCAAATTGTGGAACACCATTTGTTTCAATTACAAACTTGAAGTGGACTTGCATCATATTTAGCCGAATAGATTGATAGAACCCCCTCAGAATTCTATTGATATGCATGTGAGACTTTGAGCCTGCTTGAAAATCTATACAATGAACTATTTTAAATTTCACCAGAATTTGCTTTTCATTGGATTCGAAGATCTAAGACTCCAAAATTCATGTTTGGATTAATAGAAATCTTGAAATCAAGAAAAATTCATTTAATAAGTAATAAGTATCTCCTAGAAATTGAAGGAATCAGCTCATAACTAAAGTTTGAGATATCCAAAATTAAGCAGCAAGTTAAGAATGCATAGTGTATCTCATAGAAAGAAAAGAAAAAAAGGTTAATCGAAGATCATGGTAGATGAGGGAGAGAATAAAATAAATTCACCTTTTGAAGTTCAGTTTCAACAGTTTTGTAAGAAAAAATTTTGGCAGCTTCGGAAGCTGTTCCCAAAGGGTGACCAAGTGTCTCCCTTGTTTTGACCCAAAGCTGGGCGCATTGGCGAGCTAAACTGTTCAAAGAAAATAGTTACAGCTTAGTAAATAATCTGTGTAAATAATCATTTCCCCAAGGGAAGTTTCCTTAAGAAAGAAGATAGAATATCCGTTTAGTGTTCAGGATAAATGAAATAGACAAACAGGAGAGAGAATGTCAATATTTATCACACTACACAGGTTCAAAATTCAGAAAGACAGAGTTAAGCTTTCAAAAAAAATATTTTATCACTGTTTTTTTTTCTATATTGAAAAGTTGATATTTTATCACTGTATTTCAAAAAAATGGTATTTTATCACAAATCTGGCAAATTTCTCTCATGAAAGCAAGATTGTATAATGTTCTCAAGAGCAAACTCTATATGAGAAAAAAATATCAACATCTATTTTTCGTATTCAAGAAAAGATGGAGGATATATATTAGCAAGAAAGTGCATGTTAAAAACCCTACAAGCAATGAAAAGTATCATTATCCATGCTATAGATTGCTTATGCAATAATCATGAGCGAGTTTTGAAATGAAGAAAACCTGTACAGGATGTTTTATGTTAAATGCATTGAGCTACCTATTCAATAGACGTTGGACAATTGTCCAAGCAACAGATCTCAGGAGCAAGGAAAAAGAAGAAAACAGGAGATATGATGAGAGATCGTTCAAGTAACAGATCTCAAGTAGTGGGATAGAAATTATGAGAGCCCCTACCAGCACTCTCCCCGTAACAGGATCCCCAAAAGTGTCTGATTATTCCCTCTTATTTTGATGCAACTATCATGTTAATAGTGGTAAACAATTTTTTTTTAATTACAAAGGAAGATCACCTGCAATCGGTGATCAACTGGTCCAAGTACCCTCTTCTTCCCACCCAAGATGTCACCCATCACTGGACTACCCAAGCCTGACCACCCTTAACCCTGGAGTTCTTCTCACTGTGGCATCCCACTTCTCAATGCCCCACTGTCCAAGCCTGTCCATCCCTGCACTGTCTGAACTCTGGAGTTCTTCTCCACCCGAGTGCCCCACTTCCCAGGGGGTCACCCATCCCTGCACTGCCCAAGCCTGAGCACACTTAACTCTGGAGTTCCTCTCAATCCCAGTGTCCCTCTCTTACTAAGAGGGACCAAATAAAGGTAAACAGTGATTCAACCATCCGATAGAGACAGAAAACAGCATTGACATGAACTCAGTGTCAAAAGAACTAATAGAATGGCCAAGATCAATGCAGAACTAGAAATTTTGATACCATGAATCTTACGGAAAAAGAAATAAAGGGTGTTTTCTTAAGTACAATCAAGATAGAGCAGCATTCACAGGCCTCCATACCAAAAGGAAATTGACGAAGTTAAAATCAATGCACAATTGTGGAATCAGAGCATTAAAATACCTGCGCATTCGAGCAAAATATCTTGCTCGTTCTGTAACACCAACAAAGCCTCTAGAATCCAGAATATTGAATGCATGAGAGGTCTTCAGAAGTTGATCATAACTGCAAAGTTGGATAAAACCTAAGAACATTCCCCAGAATTGCAGAATATGAATCATGCATATGAAGCACCACAGAGAAAGAATGAACGGCAACACCACCTTATCACTAAGGGTTTTAAGGAAATCAAACACTGCTATTGCAATGATAGTCCCATAAAAGTAGGGTACATAAGTTCTTGGGCTTGACCCAATAGCCTTCAATAATTTTTTATTTTTGAAATAAACCAATGGCCTTCAATAATTCTATCCAATGGCTTGTGAATTCACTTAAGCATGAATCTAAAACTCAAACAACAAATGAGCAAAGATACATAAAACGAAAAACAGAAAAAGAGACTGATCAATGGAGTTTAACAGTCCACATACGCAGGGATTGCGAGTCCAAGTTGCAGAAGTGAGCTAGCTTCTTTCTCAAAATTGTCAAAAAGCTTTTGTATATGCGCAACACTAGCATGTTCCAAATAATAAGAACTCATTTCCCTCCTGAAATAAGAGTAAAAGGCCACACTCTTCAAGATACTAGTTTATAAAACAACTGCCTTAAATTGGAAGAGAAACAAACAGAAAAAGGAAGTTGTACAAAATGTTATTATTAATCAACCGTTCATGTCTGCATGCAAGGAGAAAAAATAACTAACAATAAACAAACTGATTAGAAGACTGGTTGATTCAATATGATCCTTGATTCTTGAGAAACTAAAAATGTCAGAGGATAGAAATCACTCGCAATACATAGGGAATACACTTCCAGATGGATTCCTGAACATATTCGCAAAATCCAAGAAATTATTCCAAAGATGTCACTTTCATTAATCTACCCATATAGAGTTCATGAGAGGAATTGGATAATGATGTCTATATAATTGACCTCTAATGAGGGCTGCATTAGATTTATACTCTTATCTATCCATGACTCTAGTTGTGGAAAATTGGTATTGAAAAATGGTGAGACCAATAAGTATCAGAACACAACCAAGAGATCACATAAGAAAAGGAATTTCTCTTAAAAAGAGCAGCAGTGAAAATCATTCCAAAATGCATTCCAACATGCTTAGGTCTGAGATGATTTGAAAATGTAATCTGCTTTCAGAACATAGCAATGTTCCTGAAAAACGAGAAAAAAGAGGGATAGTCTAGAAGAAACATTGGTGCTCTCTGAGGTTTCGGAGAAAGAGCTTGAATTTTGTCTCTTTGAAAAAAGAAATAAGGAATATCATGCTTTCCATTTCTATTTCTAAGAACTTGCATCATATGGGGTGGGTAGAATGTAGTAATTATCTTTAAGAACTAAATTTGCTCTCAATGTGACAGAGGGAGAAGTTACGTCGTTCCCTTCCTCAGCCCCTCACTGGCTTAGCTTCCAAAATGGGGAATCAAGTCATAGATAAATCTTCATCAGATGATTATGCTCTCATGACAGTGGTATTAAATCTTTTCAGGGCACTCATCATATAGGTCTGACTTTTATAACATAGACATTGCCAACTGTCAGTGAGGCCTGTCTCTATATGGGCTAATGGGTCCTGTTCTATAAGCCCATTAGCCCACTTATCCCTCTATCTCTCTCCTAGGGTATATATACCCCTCCTAGATGTATCAATGTGATTAATGCCATTATCTTACTCTTCTTCTCATCTTCTGCTCGCTCTCACCCTAACCCTAGTTTAGGGTTCTACACCAACAATAGAACCTTATGCACAAATTAAATGAGGGCCCTAGAAGATGCTCAAAGGAAAATATGTACAGGCATCTATTCTAACTAGCGCAAAAATTAAATCCGTAAGGATTTTTAGGGTCCAACAAATTAAACTTTGAGAACCTTTCAAGATTACATTTCAAATGACTCAAAGAGAAGGGAGAAAGGGCCACATATAAATGACCCAGGACTAGCTGCAGCACATGGTGGGACCCGCAGATGGCAGTGCAGGCAGCTATAACCAAATGGGTAACTGTCATCAAATTGATGAATGAGTAAGAACAAAGGTAAGGGACATGGCAGTATTCCAAGGTCTCATGAGGAGAGCTAGGGGAGAGACTCTGAAACATTCTTTCCCCTTAGAAGAGACCTGTCTTTTAGACAGCTCCATTTCCTTTTTCTACAGCTTTCTTGTAATAGAACTAATCATTTTGCAGTAAAATAAACTGTAAAAGAAAAATGTAGCAGCATGTTATACTCATTCTCCAGGAAAAGCTCCCCATAAGTGATTCCATCGGTATACATAATTTTCTTGAAATGGTCAACTCCCTGCAAATAAGTATTCTCCATTTTAAAAGCTGTCGACATGTTAGTAAATAAAAAAAATATGACCAACAGTTCCCTCACCTGAAGCAGCATAAGGATACGTTCAAGACCATAAGTAATTTCCACAGATACTGGCGACAGAGGAAGACTTCCAGACTGAAAATTTTAAACAGTGCAGTCAGGAATAAATATCAATGTATAGATTGAGAATTTCACAGAAAAATTATCTGAAATGGACAATGAAGCCTACAGGTATAAGTTAAACCGGTTCTCAAACATTGACCAGATGATAACATGAGGAGGAAAAGATAAACAAGTAAAAGATTGCAAACTAGAATCTTGAAACCTCACAGGGATAGATGAAAAGGGGAATATGAAGATAGAATGAAGATAAAAGGATCCCAAGGAGACAGAAGTAGATCTTCACCCACTCTAAATCAGAGAAGTCAGAATGAGGAGTCAAGGGGGAGAAGTCAGGATGGAGGCCGATACTATGAAAAAAATGCTGAGCAGGAAGATAAGCGTGTCAGATTGGGAGGATCACCGATCTTGGGCAATCTTCCTATTTGCTCTTCTAAAAAAATTATTTTCCATCCTCTCAAAAGTCAAAACCCTTTGACCCTTCATAAAAATTAGTATATTTGGACGAGAGTAGCTATTTTCAGCCTCAAGCTATGCTCTTGAGGTCATGATACATTAGATTGGTGTCACCAAAACAATAACATAACTAGAAAAATGCAAGTGTAAGGTTGATTTTGTGGCAGCCCATAAAAAGAAAAATCACATAGATGTTTTGAGGACTATATGAGTAATAGATATTTACCTGCTGAAAGTAAGTGAACTGAGTTATCTCCATACCATCCATCCAGACTTCCCAGCCCAATCCCCAGGCACCCAATACCTGTACAACACTTAATCCATAGATTATTATTACCAATGATCGATAAGATTCACTAAAGATGATAATAGATGATTGCATAAACAAAATAGGTTCTTACAGGACTTTCCCAATTGTCCTCAACAAATCGAATGTCGTGGTCATTATTATTAATACCTATCAAAAAATTATTAAATTGTGTATACTATGAATAAAGTAATCATGAATAAAGCATGAATAAGATACTGTAAACAACTAAAATAAAACGGAAGGCAAAGTTGGACTCCATAATGGTTTTAAGTAATCTCTTGCACTGTTTGATCAAAATCAACCAGAACAGTTTCATATAAATAGGAAGAAAATGTTGTCTAGCAGTACTGACAGGTGAGAGTTTTTTTTTTTCTGAAATAACCGACTGCTGGCAGTGTTCAAGCAAAATTTAGTCATGAAGAAAAACACAAACCAGCAGGTCCCTATCAAGCTCAACAGGGAGCAAGACCCGAGCATCACTTATAGACCCAGTAGCAAAGGGGATATTTCTTTTCCACAGAAATTAAAAAAAGTTTTGAACATATGGACATGTCAAGCCCTTTGAAGAGGTCTGAAGATCAATGCACAGATGACCATGTAGATAATAAATTATCCCCAGCTTTTTCCATGTACATGAGTGCCTTCCATTTGCGTTAACCACCTAGGCAATGTTGACCAAAAGTATTGGTATCTCACAGATAACACCATGCACCTGATGAGTCTCTCGATAGGAGTCTAGTTAAAAATTGAGTAGTCTAATAAAGCCTTCATTTGAGAGCAGTTTCAAGGGCATTCTTTCCTTTTGCCCCTTATAGAAGGATATAAATAGGCCTTAGGTCTAAAATGAATGTTATCTTTGAGAGCGATTAATAATTGGCCTTCGATAGAGGATCAAGGATTACTCTCAAAGTGCATTTGTGATGGATCTATGATCTTGTTGATCTGACTTCATCATCAGTTCCCTCACAATAAGATCCAGAAACCAACCATCTTCGCGCTCCTTACTGACCGGCGTTTTACGTGGAGCGGACAGTCCTCACAGTCAAGACTCAACCGCTTCTTACGCTCAGTGGAGATGCTGGCCGCCTATCCATTAGCGGAAGTTTCTGCCCTCCCCCGACCCTTATCAGACCACACGCCCATCACATGGTCAGTGAAGGCGGGTGATACCAGACCTACCTACTTCAAGATGGACCGGTCGTGGCTTCGGGACGAAAAGCTCAAAGTGGACATTAGTGAGTGGTGGCGATCCCGGCTTACTTTCGGCCAAACAGCGGACCAACTCGCCACCAAGCTGAAAGACCTACGCCACCATCTATTTGACCTGCGTCGGCAAATTCAAGTTGCACGTACACAGGCCAAGGATGCTGCCCCTATGCGGGTCCGGTTATTGGACGCGGCTGAGGATTTGCGTCCACTATCGGCGGATGAAGATAGGGAGCGAAAGGTGTGTCAACGGAAGGTGGCTGAAGTGGATCATCGGATCAAGATGGACTGGAGACAGCAGTCGCGACTACTCTGGCTCGCGGCCGGGGACGCCAACACGGGGTTTTTTCACCAGATCGCAAACGGGAGGCGGCGACAGAATTGTATCCGTCGACTGCAGATTGGGGGACGTACCTTGAGCGATCAATCGTCTATCGGCCAGGCTATTGCAGATCATTTTCGGGAATTCTACCGCCGAGGCCCCGCTAATCAGTGGCGATGGCGGGCCACTGGGGCGTTAGTCCTGTCGCCCGTCTAGCAAAAGGAGTTGATTGCCTCATTCTCAGAGGATGAAGTGAAAGCGGCAATACGTGGCTTGAACTCTGAGGGCGCCCCTGGGCCGGATGGCATACCGGTGTCCTTCTATCTAGAATGCTGGGACGTAGTCGGTGCGGAGGTGATGGCGATGATAGAAGATTTCAAGGTCGGTCGCTGTAACATGGACCGGTTAAACAAGGCCTATATTATTCTACTACCAAAAGTCGAGGGGGCGGAGCTCATCGGGGACTTCAGGCCGATATCGCTGTCGAACTCCATTTATTTGATCATTGCGAAGGTGCTAGCCAACCGCCTTCGGTTGGTCCTTCCAGCAATTATTAGCCCATTCCAGTCTGCTTTCCTGCCGGGTAGACAGATGTCCGACAGCATAGTGATGGCAGAGGAGATAGTCGCCACATGGCGTCGGGACAGCACCCCGGGTTTCCTATGAAAGGTAGACTTTTCCAAGGCTTATGATTCCATAGATTGGAGTTTCTTGTGGAATGTACTTCGGCGGCGAGGCTTCCCGGAGACGTGGATTAGATGGGTGAAGCAGTGCGTGACGACCGTCTCCTTCGCCATTCTTGTAAATGGGCGTCCTCAAGGAGGCTGGATCCATCCTCAGCGTGGCATTCGGCAAGGATGTCCACTGGCATCTCTACTTTTCATTCTTGCTGCAGACGCATTGGCGGTGTGCACTTTGCAACTGTGCAGCAGAGGCCATATTGCGGGATTTCAGTCCCCTGGCATTCCTGGAGGCATCCCCCTACTGCAATATGCAGACGACACTACTTTTTTCATTCAGCGATCTTGGGCGGCCGCGCACACACTCTCTGCCATGGTGGATATCTTTTCAGACTTTTCTGGCCTTTGCCTTAACCGAGCGAAGTCATCCTTTATTGGCTTCGGTCAATCCGCTAAGGAGATGGCGAGCTGCTCTCGGATTTTGTCGACCCCTATCAGAGAATTATCGATCCGGTATCTGGGAGTGCCTCTGGCGGATCGTCGACTACATATCCGGGACTGGCAGCCGGTACTGGATAAGATGGAGACGCGACTAGGAGGATGGCGTGCATAGCTTTTATCGTGTGGCGGGCGTCTCGTAATGCTCAAGGCGGTGTTGTCAGCCATCCCCACCTACTTCATGTCCATCTTCTGGATGCCAGTGGGGGTGCGACGACAACTGGAGTCTATGATGCGGGGTTTTTTCTAGCGAGGATCCCGTCCGGAGGAGGCAAGAGGGACGTCGTTGGTGACATGGGAGACCGTTTGTCATCCGGTCTCTCAAGGCGGACTGGGAGTACAGTCTTTGTAACATACCAACTTGGCGCTATTGACCAAGTGGGTGGGCCACCTGGTCCAGCCGTCAGGGGATATATTGTCGGTGCTACTTCATGACTGCTATGGAGCCTCGCTTGATTGGCTCAGCATTCATGTCCTCCCTTCGTCCCGTCTTCGCAGTAGTGCAGCCCCTTTTTCGACCCAAGTTGGGCTCCGGGGGGTCATTTTGTTTCTAGTTGGACGAGTGGTCGAGGAATGGGCGTTTGCGCCAGTCTTTCCCCCGGCTGTTCGCTCTCGCTTCAGACCCGGAGTGCTCCGTGCGTCAAGCTTGGCACGACGCGTGGGCCCCGCCTATGCCTGCAATGCTGTTCGACCAGCGGACGTTTGAACTACTTCGTTTGCAGGAGCTACTAGCGGATCTACTACCTACTGAGGAGAAGGATGGATGGACGTGGTGCGAGATGAGTTTCTCTGTTCAGGCAGCATATCGTCGCCTCTGGGCACAGGCGGGATTGGAGGACCCGTTGTTCTTGAGACTCTAGCGACGGATTTGGAGAAGCCGCATCCCATTGAAGATCCGGGTCTTCCTTTGGCTTCTCCTTCGACGGCGATTGATGACGAGATCCCTTCGTCAACGATGGGACCCCCACTCTTCAGCTGAATGCGCGTTGTGCGGGGCATTATTGGAAGACTGTGATCATCTATTCGTTAGGTGCCCGTTGGCTCAGGCGGTTTGGACTATGACCAGAGGTGTTTGATCTCAGCTTTCCTCGATGGAAATCTTCTGGAGATCTATGGCGGACGGCCCTTACCGTAGGCGGACAAAGTGGCACCTCATCTTCGCCATGCTCTGGACTATATGGAACCACTGAAACGAGGTGGTGTTCAGGGGTCGAACCCCCTCCGCGGATGCAGTAGTGCACGAAGCGAGGGGCCTGGTGTACTTATGGAATCGAGTTGGCTTAGGCATCTCGGCCCCTGTACTCCTATACTTTCTTATTTTTGTTTCAGTCATTAATTCAATGACAACGGGGGGGTTCCATTTTGGGGGCCCTTCTCTCTCTTTTCAAAAAAGAAAAATCTTCGCGCTCCTTACTACCTCAACTCCCTTGGTGGACATCTTGAAGAAACACCACCATTGTAAAAAAATTAATCATTTACACCTTTTATTAACTTTTGAGGAAATAAAATATGAGCTCACAATCGAGGCATATGACCGATATTCTTTTAAGTCGAGAGAGAATTGATTGGGAGTTGTCCTACTCCTGCCTCAGGATGCCTCTTCTCTCCACTAATACGGAATTACCAATTTTATGTGCATGGCTTATATGCGATAAAGTTTAACAAAGTGATATCATAGGTATGTTGGCCTACTTGGGGAAGTACAAATGTAACTTGATCTTTTGATGAAATGTCATACTTTGATTTCTCAAAACAGATTTTGGCTCGTTAACTGAAGAGTTAAGCGAAATGAGATAGAAATAGTTCTTGTGAAGATAAGAGGCGAAGAAAAGCGACTGGGGAGAAAATAGAAATGGAAGGAGGGAGAAGAAAGGTTGCATCCTCCTTAAGAGAGACAGTGTGGACTATGACAAGGATGGAAAGAGAATTCAGGGGATGGTAAGAGGGAAGGAGAATTCTAACTGGTTGATTCTTTGCATGCCCTCTCCTCAAGCCACTTTAGGACGTTTACACTCGCTGCTCCATGGATGTAGCCCCTAATGGGCTGAGTTGACCCACTTATGTTGACTCAGCTCTCAGAGACCAGTTCCAGAATATTTTGTTCCTGTGATAGAAATAATGAATTTAATTAATCTATCTAGCATGTGTTAGAGATGTTGAGCTAAGCCTTGATTTTTATAAAGTTAGCTAAGCCTTTATTTTAGGTTCTTACTTCTTGTAATCAATCTATTCCTTTATCCTTGCTCTAAGTTCAGACGGTGTTGATTTCACTGGTTAATTGTAATCACCAAGACTTGCCCAGTTAATTGTAACTTTCCATTGAGTTACTCAGAGGTTAATGAATATGACACTTTTACTTACCTAGGAGATTCCCCTTCCAGGCAAAGGATAGATTTGTAAAATCAATCGACTGAAAGGTTTAACTGAGATTCTGGAAAATTACTAGTTTAATGAGCCAGATGATATGGTTTTATTGGATATTTGGTTCACTTTCTTAGCAGCAAAAGGCATTTGCTAAGTCTTAGATGCCATGTCCACCATGATGAGTACATTTTAATCATGTATTACAGAATATTACTTTTTTAATAAATTTACACTTCCCCAATGGAGGATGGCTTTCCAGGCCATACTGTCATTTAGACCACAAGGAATTTGTACCCCATTCCAGGTATCAAATGCAGCAAAAATTTAGAATTAATTGACAAGTCCAGTCTCAATATCTTGACTCAGGCAGCAATGCTCACTCTCTCGATAAATCCTCAAATTTCTCCATATGAGACATCAATGATGAGCTAGGTTTATCTATCTCAAATAGTTAAGGTAGACTCTACTCTCCCAACTATAACCACACAGAGACATTGGGGTATCCGGGTTGTCCTTGGCAGGCGTTGAACTGCCAGAGAAGAGTGGATACAGTCGGGCCCTATGGTTCTCCCTTGCACTAAATGCCTGAAAGAAATGAGTGGAGGGAGCCATTACTCAATGAAGTGATCACATCAAGCTCCACAGTTCTACATGGCATGAAAGCATTAGGTGTCACCAACTCATTATCTCAGCAACAATTGGTATCGGAGAAGAAGATCTAGGGTTTCTGCCACTGTTGCCCAAGGTCCAAGGCAGCAGAGGCCTTCTTTTCCACTGGCCTGCCAATCCATTCCTCTTTGTCTCGTTTAGGATTTCTTCTGTTATTTGCTCTTGTTGCTGTTGAAGCTCGTTGCTGATGTCACTGCTCATGATGCTGATGTACACGGCACTCTTTCTGCATCAGAAGAAATCTACACCATTGGCTCTACAGCATGCTTTGCCCTCTCTTTCAGAGCCATCATCTTGGCGATTGAAGAACAGGTCAGGTGGTGAAGTTTTGGCATCCAGTCTTCGCACTTCATGTATTCCGGCAGTCAAAGTCCATCATACTTCCGTCGATAATATGATTGTCAATTTCAAGCAAGGATCCGTTTATGGCAGCAGGTGTGAGAAGGGATAGTAGCTGATTGCAATGGCATTTTTGAGAAAGTATCCCTCGTGGTGGGAAAGGGTGTACATATTTTTCGGCATGTTCCAGCAAGGATACTCCATATGCTAGGGAAGGGTGTTTATCCCCTTGTTTCAGCTGCAAAAGGATGGTTTCATTGTTATCTTTAGGCATCAAGTTTCTCGCTAAAATTTCTGCTGTTAGAAATTTTGGCATGATCTGAGAATATCTATATACAGTGGACAAGGGCATTTCTTCACTTCATCCAACCGCTCGAGGATCACTTCAACGCTATGCTTTGGGGTACTTCGCCTTATCTTGTCTCCTCCATGCTGCGAGGATCTTTTTATTTACTTTTTCCGTTGTGGGTTTGTTTTTATTTAACAACTTTGTCATGGGGAGAAAGTATAAGAGTATATCATGCGCATGATGCGGCATGCCAATATATGGCTATAAAACTTGTTTTGAGTATTGAATCATGCTGTGTACTGATCAAGTCCAGGAGGGGCACAGCCTTGTATGTAAGCTGCAGGTGCTGAGGTAGGGATGTCGCAGTTCAACATCCTACCCAGAAAAATTAAGAAGAGAAGTAGCACCCTTGCTATCAGCTACAGCTTACAACACAATTGGTTAGGTGTTTAATTCAAAGAATGAGTCCTAAAGACCTAACAGTGACCCAGAGTTTGTAGAGGCATAAACTAGAGTTTGTAAAATTGAAAACTAGCAAAGAATCAAATTTAAGAACTAGAAGAAAAATTAGTCTAGAAAATGGTGATAATGAGAATTCATTATTATAAAAATCTTCTCTCTAGCATCAAAGTTTGAATAGAAAGACTAAAATATAGCAAATGATCAAAACACATATCAATAATTTTTCCGCAGAAATCTGCCTGAATATGCAAAATGGCTATTACTCGCAAATTATTTCATCAGTAAAAATTAGAATCTCCAATGTCTACCTTCCATGAAGGAATCAAAGAATTTTGTCACTATTTCCATGTCACAGAGAAAATTAAAACAAACTTTGTTTTTGACTAAAGCAAAAGAAGCTCCAGGTTTTTGCAGAAGTAACATTAAAGTTTTGTCATAGTGACTACAGTTTCTGTTTAGCTGCACGTGTGTACAGAATTCTCTGACTTCACAGTTTGGGTTATGGTTCAGTCTATTATATAAACACCAGTATATAAAACCTGGTATTAGCTCTAAGCATATTTTAGAACTAGGCATTCTTTCGTAGTCCTAATACGGATTTAGGGTTTGGAAGTCCAAGTCTATTAGAATCCTTGGTACTTATGTTCTTTCTTCCTTGGGTTCTAGCAGATCAGAAGGACCAAAAACGGAGATTCTAAAATTTCCCGCAAAGCTATGCAATATAATAATCTTACCTAATGCTGAGAGGCTATGAAGGAAAAGGTCCTGCGAGTTTCCAGGATCTGGCTTCAATATAACCTGAAAGTTGTAGAATTCTACGTTACTTTAGGAGCAGACAAGAAGGGAACTAGTTAAAAGGCTAAACAAGTTATAATAAACCTGAAATTGTGTGTGACGTTGCAGTCTATTTGGATTATCGCCATAACGACTGTCATCAGGGCGTATGCTAGGTTCAACATACCTTAAGCAAAAAAGTTTGACCCAAAAATTGATTATAAATAGTTTTGGATCGGGCTAAGTAAATATCATTCAAATGAAGATCAATATAGATGCAAGAGATGTAAGTCAAATTAACTGAAAGAAAGAATGTTGATCAAAGGTCAAATTATAAATTATACAGTACTAGCAGAAAAATTATACACAACAGAAAGAAAGCTAGTTTGACAAATTGAGATTCCATTTCTCTGAGGCTCTTATCCAAATACCAAGATTACCCTAATGAGGCTTAAGTAACAAGAACTCTTCTGTGAATCTGATGACGCATCAGATAACATACAGGGTACAAATAAAATTAAAGGAAAG
>CM044107.1:10556754-10619029 GCA_024174645.1 Lemna minuta
ATTCAAACCGAGCTTTGAAAAAGAATTTGCCTTTCGATAACATGATACAAAAGCTAGATGTCATCTAACTACCATGTTTTGTGCTCTCTAGGCTTCTATGGCTTGAATTACCAAGTTTAAGAGGGAAAGAGAGAGATAACTAGACATCTAGAATGAAAGAGAGTAGAGGTAATTAGATTCTAGAGAGAGAGAGAGAAACACCTAGATGTCTAACAGTATAGAGAGTAAAAGTAATAGATACTAGAGAGAGGCAGATGGATGTTGTGAGTGAGCGAGAAAAGGTTAGATCTGAGATTTTTTATTTATATTTCTAAATAATGTGTATCTTTCTTACATATGCTTATTTTAAGCATGACAAACTTTCATTGTGAAAGAGAGGGAGAGAGAGAGAGACTAAGATGTGGGTAGCCAAGAAGAAGGTGAAATTTAAGTCTATGCTAGAGAAATGATAGAGTACTTTATTTTCATTCACATTTGTAGAACATGTAGATATCCAATACAATTTATTTTTTAGATGGTTGTCTTGTATAATTTCCCAAGATAGATTTTTATCTACCTCTATGACCTTAAATTTACAAAGTATTAGTTTTTCTTGAAAAAAATTGGAAGAGAGTGAGAGAGAGAGAGATGAAGGATGCAAATAGGCAAAAGAGGGTTATATCTAAGACTATACTAGTGAAATGATGGAAATTTATTCATAGTACAAGAAAAAAAAGAGATATATAAGAGAAAGATGAAGCAATTTAATCAAATTTGAGGCAAATTGGACTAGAAAAGGGGAGGGAATTTGACTTGAGAACTTAGACAAATAAAAGCACATCGATTAGAAGAGAGAGAGTTGAATTCCAATGAAAATTTATGAAATCAGAGCTCTAAATCCAAATTTAACCTTTCACCATGCTCTATCATAGAGGCCCAATGTTCAAAAAACAGTATTTCATAAATTTGGCATAGTTTTCTATATTTCTTTTGCCCAATTTGTATGGAAAATATTCAAGAACACAAAGTGATAAAGTTGTTCACTGGAAAAACTTGCCCAGATTCTCAATTGATTGAAATTTCTTGGTGAATGGAAATTTAGGTTGATTGTATTGTATCCATCATATATCCTTAAGTGGTATTCAATTTCCAAGGCACTTCCATGTCCTACTAGAGAAGGAGGTCACATGATTATTTGCTCCCACTAAATTTGTCTTGATGCATATCTACAGCTCAGGTGAAGCCCTTATCATCAAAATTGGGATCATAAGAGATCCACTAATGAATGAAATCTTGGAAATATCACATTTGAGCATTCCACATACCCACGTCTTTTAAGTCCTAATAGATTATGAGCATGCATTCGACAACTCTGGTTAATGCCCTCTATGAGAAGCATTTTACCATGCATTGTCAACTATCATTTAATCTCACATTGAAATTAATGAATTGGGAGAACATTTAAATGGATTAAAATATCTCATAGAACATTTGGGGGAAAAATCATCCTACTTAAGAACCCTTCGCACCTTCTGATGTAATCTAATGCTTGACAAGCTTTCAAATTTTTTATCAAAATATTAAATATAGCGGAATACATTAAACACATAATTTTCATCACTACCATTGCATCATGTGGTTATGTGCACCTTAAGCACCATGTGTGCACAACATATGTACCACTTGGGCTCCCACATGTGGTGTAGACCCTTTGGTTGAATGTTGCCAAGTAGAGCTTGCCATTTCACTTGTCACTATAATGTGCCCTTTATGGCCATTTTTAAAACTTTAAAGTTCCAAAAAATCATATAAATAGGTAAATTCATTAAAAAAAATAAGTTTTTCCATAAATTTTTTTGGCATTGGATCATAAATTAAATTCTCTTAGTTATTGTGACATTTAAAACCCAAACAAAGAAGAAAATTTGTATTGACTTAGTTTAACTTGAAAATTCAAACAAGGTCAACTAAGAAAGAGCTCACTTAAATTATCCTTATAAGTGAAAAAATTCCGCATCCATGAATTCACTTGTCTTACAACTATTATAAATAAAAATATGATTATATTCAAGATGTTTGAGTAAATATTTTGTACTATAATCAAAATGCACATAAATTTTGCATGTATTAGAGACATATTAAAGCCCAAAGGAAATAAAATAGGAGGCCAATGATTCTTCAAAAACTACTTCAAGACACCAAAAAGGTCTCCTCGAAAAATGAGACATACGCAATTATTAAGTTTGCCTCACATGATTATCTAATTTTTCCAAGTGTTTGTTATCATGTTCAAAGATCTTGTTTTAAACTTGTGTTTTATTTTATTGGGAAATCTCGTGCTTAATAGGTTTTAAATTTTGTGCTTTCTCAAATCTTGGTGCACTTGATGGGATCATATGCTCAATAGGTTCTCAAAATTTTGATTAAAACATTGAATACAAGGAAATACATGAAATTAAACATTCAAAATATTGAGGTATTAAGAAAGGATGATCCTATCATCTAGTATAAATTATAATCTTTACTTATAAGGTTCATTGAAGAAATTCTTTAAGATGTTCAACTATCTAGCCTCTTGGTGGATTCACAGGATTGTGGGATGGTTGGATCTCCTCTTCAATGCTCATCACCAAGAGATAAAGAGAAGAAATAAGAGAGTTTTCAAAGGGCTTGCATAGACATCTTGAGATGTGTTTGTTCTCTCTTTATTTATAGATGTTTGGTAAATCAAATTTTCATAAAGTCCTCATAATTATATCTATAACTATCAACATTTATAAACCTTATATGTATAACCCTCTAGGTCCATATATCTTACTAGTTAATAACTCTATAAACCCAATAATGCTTATTGTTCAACCTTATTAATTATCTATACCACTAAATAGATTAATTGATTAAAGATTGATTTAACCCAATCAATAAGTCAAGTTACTAGCCTGTTTGGTGCCAAGATACACCATGTGCCTTAGAGATGTGGAGTATATAAGAACTTTCCTATGGAACCTTCTCATCGTTAGTTACCATATATGTATAATATTTTATCCATACAAGACTTATGAATGACATAGGTTATGGTTAACTATCAAATCCTAATTTTTCAGCCAAGTTAATACTTATGTATGGAGAAAATAATCAAGAACACCTCCTTCAATATTTCCACCACCTTAGTCAAGGATTTTATCGTTTCTTATTCCTCATGTCAATCTCCTCAAATATAGAGGATGGAAAATCCCATCTTGAACACACAATCACTTTCAAAGACATTATTGTTAGATCTAATCTCATTAAGTGGACATAGTTATGTATTATTGTGGATTAGATATCATTATAATCCCATTAAGTGATTCAATCATGTTGAATATAGGGATTACGACATTCATTTATGTGTGTGGAGGTTAATTATGTGTAGAGGTAGTAATCAATCATTAGTCATTAATGGGATGTCTAATGACTGATTAGAGGCTTAAGCTTTCCTCTATTCCTATAAATAGGAGGCTATAGTCCACTTGGATAACCTGATGCTCATAACTCTCAAGAGAGAATCTCATTTCCTCTAGAGATCAAGAGGTTACATCAAGGATATTCAAGAAGACTATTCTCCAATTCAGTAATCTACTTTGATGAAGATCAATCCGGTGAATCCAAGTATGAGTTTAACTCCAGTTTATCAATCTGATTATTTTGATAAATCATGATGCATATTCAATTTCCAAAAATTATGTCATATCTAATATATGTCATTTTGGACGTCCCGTGGCTATGGATATGTAATTCATCATCAAAGCACAATCATCCATCCACAAAAATGTCTTTACTGTCTCAAGTCAATGTTAGACATTATGTGGCCTACAAGCCAATCACACTTTCATCTTTCGTTTATATTCATTGAAATGAACTTTTATTCATTGTCATTCTTGTGTGATGTTTGTAATGAAGTCTATAAACATATATAATGATCAAGTGAATTATGATGAGATCCTAATACAATGATCGTTGGTCTTTAAACATTTGTTTTAAATATTCCTATTTATGAGATATTTGATAAAGAAATTGAATTATCTGGAAAGAATAACACTATCTGATTTGACTCATATGATGAGTATGGTTAATCCTGTGGCCATTGGTGTTGAGACACCAAGGATAGATAGTGGGTTCTCTTTGGAGAAAGAGTTCACTGAATTGATCCATATGAATCCCTGAATGGTATTATGCCAAATTGTCAATCAGGTTGATTCATATCATGGTTGTATATGTGGTCCTTTGACATGAGACACCAAAGACATTTTGTGGATGGATGATCGTGTTTTGACTATGACTTACGAATCCCTAACCTTGAGATCTCTAAAACGCCATAGATTGGATACAACATGAAGTCCTCGAAGGTGATTGAGTGGTTAAGATGGGATCATCCGCCCTCAGTATATGAGGAGATCGACTCAAGGAAAGAGATATGGTTAAATCCTTGGCCAAGGTAGTGGAAATATTAGAGAAGTTGTTCTTGATGATTTCCTACTCACGTCAATACTAAATTGAATGATTGATTAGGGTTTGACAATTAACCGTGCCTTAAGTCATTCATGAGTCTCGTGTGGACGAAGGATTATATGTACACGGTAACCAATGAAGGTAGGGTTCCATGGAAGAGTTCTAAAATACTCCATATCTCCCATAGCACGTGGTGTAGCTTGGCATCCCATTGGGCTAGTAACTAAACCTATTAATTGGGTTAAATCAATCTTTAGTCAATTAATCTATATGTTGATATAGTTAATTGATAAGGAAGGCCAATAAGTGTTATTGGGTTGATAGAGTCATTAAGTGGTGAGATATATGAACCTAGAGGGTCACACACATAAATTTAATGAACGTTAGTGGATATAGACATAATAATAAGGGTTTTTGTGAAAATCTCACATTTCTAAAGTCTATAAATAGGAGGAGAACGACCAAATAGTGGTGCCCATGCAAGCTTAATAAAACTTCTCCTCTCTCTTCTCTTCCTTTCGTGGTGACGATTGTTCATGAGGAGATCCGACCATCTAGAGATTGTGTGGATACCGCTAGAGGCCGGTCGCTTTTAAATTTTATTCTAAACTAGATGATATGATCATCTAGAATGGATGATGAGATCATCTATTCTTGGTACTTCAAATTTTTTGATTCAACACCTTCTGCTGCAATCATTATTTTGGTCAATATTTTAGAGATTTTCAAGCTTCAGATCCTAGTATTCAAAGGACTACATAAAAAAACGTGAAATGAAAATAATTGATAGTTAGGTATAATACCATTTAGGGATTTATGAATATCAATTCAATGAAATCTTTATTTAAAGAGAAACTAAAATCTATCCATGGTGTCTCCACACCTGTGGCCATAGGATCAACCATATTCATCATACGAGTCATATCAAATAGTGCTATTATTTTCAAATAGCTCAATGTCCTTCTTGAATATCCCTCAAATATGAATTTTTAGAACATATGTGTAAAGATACGTGATTGATATATTATGATCTCATTATAACTCACTTAGTCATTATATATGCTCATCGACTTCA
The DNA here is from genome assembly GCA_024174645.1 of Lemna minuta. Lineage (NCBI taxonomy): Eukaryota > Viridiplantae > Streptophyta > Magnoliopsida > Alismatales > Araceae > Lemna > Lemna minuta. The sequence goes on from CM044107.1 coordinate 10,562,297, forward strand.
TTGCAAACATCACATAAGAATGACAATGAATGAATTTAATTTTAATAAATATAAATGATATACATAGAAGTGTGATTTGGCTTATAGGCCATATTATATCTATCAACACTTTGATCTGATTTGGAGTATTTCTCAATCCCTTATCCTTTATGATTGTAACATTCTCAACTATGAGTTGTTAACCCTTAATAACATGCTATATTTACATCATAAAACATGATTTTTGATGCATATTTAAGTATAAATGATTTCATTTCCATGCATGTTATCGTACGTATATGTAATTTTTTCTATTATTCTCTTAAAAAGTCATTATAATCTCAAAAAAACTTTAATTTAGGTTTAATTTTGATAAATTAGAGTTTAATAATTTGATAAACCATATTTTTCTTGAGATTATAACTGTTTTTAAAGTTAAAATAATAAGAGAAACAATTTTTATAAACATTCATCTTATTTTCTAAAGTTTAAAATCTTAATAAATGAATGTATTTTTGAAATAATAATTTTAACTCTTATTATTTATTAAATCTGACTTTTTAAAATAATAGATAATTAAATTTTGGATCAAATGAAAGAAATTTGGATTAATTTGGAGTTATATATTAAAAGATATGATTTTTACAATTTAGGGAATTTTTTCCGGATTTTTAAACTATTTTTCTTATTTTATTTTTGATTTTTAACCCGTTTTTAATAAATAAAAAATAAATAAATGGGTGCGGGGCCCGCGTGGATGCGACGTGGCACTCAGGGCCACGTGGCAGCGCCACGCGGAACCGCGCAGCGCCTACGTGGCACGTGATATATATAGTATATTTATTTATTTAATCTACATAAAAGGGGTCTTTAGCCTGCCCTATATGGGGAGGGTTATTAACCCTCTAAACTGTCGGCTCTTATAAACCCGACGGTTTTATAAAATAAATTCCGTGTGGGACTAAAGGATGCGTTACGATGCAGGTGACGTGGCGTGATGAGGAGCGCCGAATCAAATGAACGATGGATCGACGCGCGTCGATCGTGTGCGCCTGCGGTCCACCGGAAGATCAATCTCACGTGCCTTAATTTAGCGGATAATAACGTCTGCGATTGATTGGCGCGGATCGCATCTCAGCCGTTGGATCGCGATCCAAGGAGCAAAAATCAAGCATTTTTATAACGCTTATCAGAGAGATCATCTTGGCGCTCCATCCACGATCGGACGATCACGACCGTTTATCGTAACCGTCGATCGTTTCGATTGGACGGTTACGCCTAAAAGCACTATAAAACAAGATGTATTTCGTCGTTCTTAAGCATCCGAGTGAGATTCAATCTAATTGACTGTCTAGACACCTCTCTCACTCGTTTCTCTCGAGTTCTTCCTCTTCCTCTTTCAATTCCGCGTCCACGGAGGGGTAGAAGTCGAGATTTGGTGGAAAATCGAGGGAGAAATCGACGCTTGAAGCTCGTCGTGACGTTCTTGGTGTTCATCGCGATTAATCAGTTTAATCGCGACATTTCGATCACTAAACGAGTTTAGTGGAAGCGGTTTTACCTTAATTATCTTCCTATAAGGTTTAATTTTCATTTAGATTACGTTTTACATTTCAATTTCACTAAATTTCATCTAAATTCGCTATTCCGACGTTACGAAATTTCTCTCCACTTCGAATCTTGATTTCTCCACGAAATCAAGTCCAAATTGGACGATTTTTGATTCTGTGGAATCAATTTGAAGTCTAATTTCTTAAAAACACCATTTTCCCTAATTTCTCACCTCAATTCATCGTCCAATTTGAACAAATTCCAAAAGATATCTTGAAAATACCTAAATTCCTTGTGGATTCGACCTGTATTTACCATTATACCCTTGAATTCGATACATTTTCATCAAATTGGTAAGTTCGGTATTATTTTTGACGCGATACCGCGTGAAATTGACGACCTCACAGTTTCGTCTTGTCAACCCTCTATTCATTTGTTCATATTCCTCATTTTTTGCATTTTTTAATCATTTTTTTGATATTAGCCGCATGTTTTATTTTTGAGTAAATAACCATATAGATGCAATTTATGTTTGTAAAGAAATGTGTGTGTGTTTATCTCTTGTATTTTGGTTATTGGTATGTACCCTTATTGAGCCTACTTAGGTAACCCCCACTTATTTTTATATACAGAGCTCTCTCTCCTCAAAGAAGATAGGCTCCCATTTTTCTTCACTATCTCTTCTATCCTCAATCTCCTATATGGTATCACAACACTAGGGTTCTCCTACATGTTTATCTCATGTGTATTTCATTTTTCTATCAACCATTGCAATCCTCACTCCAAGAGCTCTCCAACTCCAAGAGGTGAGCTAATGCTCACCTCTAAATAGGATCTCATTTGAGCCTCTATTTGGCTGCCTTTTTTGCTTGCCAATTTGTGCAACTTTGTATTTGATGTGCTGTTCACCATGATTTCTATGAAATTTGATGTTTTTTATGGTATACATAACCATCTCTTGGGTATGTAGATCCATTGGTCTTCGTCAAGCATACTAACCAAGGATATATATTTTTAGAAATATATGTTGATAATTTTTATTAATAGAGGAGTGATTGTGATGGCATTTCCTAGGTGAATAGCTATTCTCAAACTCACTTTGTTCTGAATGATATGGGGAGGCCAAAGTATTTCTAGGGTATTGTGTTTCCTTATTAGCTCATAAATTGGTGTTTTCCCAATATAAATATGTTTGTATGTGCTTCAAAAGACAAGATTTATGGGCTGCAAACCACATATATCTCCAATAAACTCAAGAGTCAGTTTTTGAGATGTTGAGTCATCCTTAATTGATGATACAAATCAATATCAAAGGCTGATTGGAAAGTTAGTTTATTCAAATGGACTCGTCTAGATATTTCTTGTAATATTGGTGTATTGAGCTAATTTATGCATGAACCTAAAAAGTTTCATTGGACCAATGCATTTTGACTTGCCTTCTTAAATAAATCTCAAAAGAAAGGACTCATCTATTTGTAGAAAATTCATCGAAATATTGAGGCTTAGTCATATGTTGGCTATGCTAGGGATTAGGTGATAAAAATTCTACATCAAGGTATTCTACTTATCTCAGTGTAACTTACTTGATGATTAATGAAGCAAAATGTGCTTTCTAGGTCTAGTGTGAGGATGAGTATTGAGTGATGGCTCACATTGCTCACAAAATGATGTTTCTAGGATCTTTACTCCAATAGGTTGGCTTTCTGGCTAAAAATCCCATGAAGATGCCAATAATTCAACTTTTCATGAGCACACCAAACATGTTGCGATGGATTGCCATTTTAATCGAGATTATGTCTTTCATGAACGAATCTCTGCTCTATATAATGTTTACTTTTGAGAAGCTAGCATATGTATTCACCCAAAGTTTCATTGGTAAATCTTATGATTTACTTTATTGAAAGTTGGTCATGATTGACATCTATGCTCTTGCTTGAGGGGGAGTGTGATGAGATTTGTGTGCTTGTAGGTGTTTATATCTTGCCTTTTGGTTATTATTCTTGTACCCTTATTGAGCCTTATTGTGGGCTCACTTATTTATTTATAATATAGATCTCTCTCCCCAAAGCAGACATGCTCTCATTTTTCCCTTCACAATCTCTTCTCACAATCCGCATTGAGGATATGCTAACCCTCTCATGGAACCCATATATCAATTAATATTGTGTATGTATAATCCCTTATGTGCATGAAACTCCTTAACTGACTTAGGGCATGGTCCCCTATCAAACCCTAATAGGTCATTCTACTTGGAACTAATGTAACCGTAATTCTGCTAAAACTCCCTTTATGATATTTATCTTTCTTCCTTGGCCAAAGACTTCAATGTAGTGTTTCTTATAGTCTATCTCATCTTAGTAACAAGGGCAAATCATCCCATCTTGACTACATAATCACCTTGGCTAGATCTTATTTTTTATGAGCTTTGATGATTTGGTATCTCGCAAGTAAAGATGCATTGGTCAAAGTGAAAACGTAACCATTTATCTACAAGATGTCATGAGTATCCTCAAGTTTAAGGACCATAACTATAATTGTGACATGAAACAACCTCATTGATATTTAGGTACAATACCTAATGGATATTATGTGGGCTATAAGCCAATCACACTTTCATGTGTCTTGTTTATGTTCGTTGAAATAAAATTTATTCATTGTCATTCTTGTGTGATGTTTGCAATGAAGTTTATGAACATATGCAATGAATAAGTGAATTATGATGAGATCACAATATAATGATCGCTAGTCTTTAAACATATGCTCTAAACATTCCTATTTGTGAGATATTCAAGAAGGAAATTGATTATCCATAAAGAATAGCACTATCTGATCCGACTCAAATGAAGAGTATGACTAATCTTAAAGCCATTGGTCTGGAAACACTAAGGATAGATAGTAGGTGCTCTTTGGAGAAAGTGTTCACTAAATTGATCTATATGAATCCCTAAATGGTATTATACCTTTGACTTGAGACACCAAAGACATCTTGTCAATGGATGATTGATAACATGCAAATCAAACATGAAAATATACGATTATTAATTCAAATTAAGGCATAAAACATTACATTATAATGCATGTTATCATATTTTTTTGTATTTTTCTATCATTCTATGAAAAATTTATTATAATCTCAAAATACATTAATTTAGGGTTAATTGTGATAAATTAAGAAGAATATTTTTTATCTCTATCTTTAATTGAGATTATAATTAGTTTTTAAGGCTAATAATAAGAGAAATTCTTTTATATACACTCATATATTTTGCTAAGTTTTAAAATCTAAAAGAAATGAGTATATTTTTTAAATAGAAATTTATTCTATATTTATATTTATTAGAATTAATTTTTTATAATGATACATAATTTAATTTCTGATCTAATGAAATAACTTTTGATTAATTTGGAGTTGCATTTTAAAAGATATGAATTTTCTAATTTTTAAGGATTTGTTTAGATTTTTTTTGAATTTTTCTGAATTTAAATTGGTTTATTTTGAATTAAATTCATTAAAAATATATCTCTATTGTGTGTTGACATGGCAAGTGACGTAGCGCGGATGAAAAAGCGCGTCGCCAAGTGGCGATGTATGGACATGCCACGTGGCTGCTCGTAGGTGTTCACGCGTGTGTTTGTGTGTGTGCGCACATCCGTGTGTGCACGTGTGCGCGCGTGTGAGAAGAGAGATAAAGCTTCCTTTTCATGATAAAGCTACTCTCTATGATTCACTTACCTTATATACACGTCAATTTTTGTCATTTTCTATCATGTGAGACTTTGTTTTTCTATTTTAAGTGCGCAGGTGACATGGTGTTATGTGGATCTTCCGATACGCGCATTAAAAGAAGACTGTTGATCGTCACTTAAGTCGGGGGGCACGCGGCGCAATTTCATTCATCGACGAATCAATTTTAAAATGATTGAATCTCAGCTGTCGATCTGAGGAGTTCTAATGACTGTGATTAAAACCAACAGAAACGCATCTGAAGCGTCGGATCAAGATCAAATGGTGTTTCACGCGTTACTTATAACGAGCGCGACATGGCAAAATCTCGACAGTCCATCTTAGATCCAACTAACGCTACTTAAACATAACGATTCAAAGCTTGACGTTTCATCAGAGCAATAAATCTCGATCCAACAATTATGCCCAATTTGCCTTCTAAATTAAGATGTTCTTTGACATTGTAAATCATTCTTGGGTTCTTCAAGTAATCGAACTGTCTAGACACCAAATCCCTTGAATCTCTTGCTTCCAATCGCTTCTAGCTCAATTTCTACATATCCAGAGTGTTTAAAAGTGAGATTTTGTTGAGAGAATAGGAAGAAATCAACTCTTAAACATCAACGATTGTTTTTCGAATTCGGGAATAAAAAGCCTTTGATTCGATGAATAATTAGATCAATTCGAGTGCAGTCTTTGGTTAGAGATCAAGTTTCACCCTAGTCTTTCTTCGTCTAGCTTTAGATTTCAATTTCAAATCGTAATTTTAATTAATTTCAATTTCAATTTAGGTTTTTCACGATTTTCAAATTCAGAAATTTCTATCTCATTCATTTGATGATTTCTCTGCGAATCTTGATCCAAATTTTGTGATTTTTGATTCCGTGGATTTGTCTTCGAGTCTTCTTTCCAAAAAAAATCAATTTTCCTAATTTCTCAGTACATTTTATCATTCGATTTGATCTAATTTTAAAATATATCTTAAAATTCCCTTATTTCTTCGTGGATTCAACCCTTATTCATCACTATACTTCTTAATTCGTGTTAATTTCATAAAATTGGTTAGTTTGGATTAATTGTTGATGTGTGACTGTGTATTTTCAACGACCTCATTGTTTCATTTCATCAATGATCATGTTTTGATTATGACTTACGAAGCCCTAGCCATGGGATCTCTAAAACTTCATATATTGGATACGACATGAAGTCTTTGAAGATGATTGTGTGGTCAAGATGGGATCATCCGCCCTCAATATTTAAGGAGATTGACTTAAGGAATGAGATGCAATGATATCCTTGGCCAAGATAGTGGAAATATCAGAGGAGTTCTTGATGGTTTCCACATGCATCAATACTAACTTAAGTGACCGATTAGGGTTTGACAATTGACCATAGCCTAAGTCATTTATTATACATACACGGTAATCGATGATAGAAAGGTTCTATAAGGGAGTTTTTATATACTCCATATCTCCTAGAGTACGTGGTGTAGCTTGGAATCTAATGGGCTATCGATTGGGTCAAATCGATCATTAATTAATTAATCTATATATTGATATAGATAATTAATAAAGGTTGAACAATAAGGTGTGATTAGGTCTATAAAGTTATCGACTAGTGAGATATGTAGACCTAAAGGGTCACACACATAAGGTCTATGGATATTGGTGGATTTAGACATAATTATGAGGGTTTTTATAAAAAATCTATATACCAAATATCAATAAATAGGGAGAGAACAAACACAACTCAAGGTGCCCATGCAAGCCTTGGGAGAATTATCTCATTTCTTCTCCTTCTCTCTTAATGAAGAACTTTGAAGAGGAGATCCAACCATACGAAGATCATGTGAATACGACTAGAGACTAGACACTTGAATAACTTCAATAACTCCTTCAAGGGAACCTTGTAACTATGTTTTCGCATAAATACTAGATGATAAGGTCATCTATTCTTAGTGCATCAATGTTCTGAATATCCAATTCACTGTATTTTGATGCATTCGATGTTTTGATCAATATTTTGGAAGGCTTATCAACCTCAAAACCCAATAATAGCATCCAAAAATTCATAGAGGAACTACAAAGAATTGGGTTTGAAACATGGACAATCTTTGAGCTCATATGATTTTGATAAAATTGGATAGTGAAAAAACTTTATATTTTGGGGGGAAATGACATATCAAGGAAGATGACTTCAAAATCTTTTGACAAATCCAGTCCCTTAAAAAATTAAGCTCAGATCAAGGGGAGAAATTGATGAGAATTTTGAGGGATAAAATGACAAATTAAGAGAGATAAAATGATAAAAATAATGAAATTTCCTAAATCTTTAGCTTTCTATACATAAATTTGACACTAAATTTTATATATTAGTGAAAATAATACCCTAGGGACCCAAAAAGCCATAAATTCTCAGTGTAAGTTCAACATTCAAATAATAAATTCACTTAGTTTCTCCTCAAATTCTTGAATTCATGAGATCTATAGCAGCGGAAACAATTCCTACACATAAATCAATCAAGAGATTCAAGGAAATTATGTCTTGTCTAATCTAATTAATTAGATTTTCCACGAATACTAAGACCATGAGGAGAGAAGTTTTGAATAGAAGCTAAATCTCCCGAAGATTGCGGTCATTAAATCCTTTAAAGTGACCATAAAAGGCCATGAATGTGCCACATCATTTTCTAGGAAAATCAAATACTACCACAATCCCATTGGCACTCAATTGATGGTGAGTGGTTTAAATTAAAACACTTCATTGAACACCCTACATGTGGTCACGTTGATTGAAATAAATAAAAGAAAATGCGGAGACACACAAGTGCCAAATTTGTGTTGGTTGTGCACATGCCAATAAATGGATGGCACAAAGTTGCAATGCTTGCATGTTAGTGCGCCACATTAGACCCCTTAAAACCAATTTTTGGCCTTTAAAAGTCTTAAAAATCCAATAATATATAAATTATAAAATAAACTTGGAAAAATTATAAATAATTTTTTAATGAACTTTCAAGGTAACTTAATTTTTTATGATCATCAATTTTTTAATGATCATAAATTTAATTTCCTAAATTATCATGCCTTTACATTGAAATGAAAAATACAAATATGAAGAAAGTTAATGTCTGACTTATTTTGATTTTATAAATCAACAAATTTTTAAAATAATAATTGACTTTAGTTCTCCTCATCTCCATAATTTTAATCAACTAAGTTCTGGAATCATGAAAACTTGAGAATATAATTAGGTTTCAAAGTATTTAGCCATAAGAAAAGTGAAGCGCACATAATCTAAAATTTAACCACAAAGTCATGCAAAAATGAGAACCCAAGTAAAATGACATGATATACTCAAAATATATGACTATCAAGATAACATGCATCATAATAACATGAACTAAGCATTAAAACTAGTGAGTAATCATGCAATTGCAAGTATGGCACATGGTATTTGGTACCACCCAATGAAGATGAGAGAATATGGTTATGAAGATAGGTGAGAATCATAAGGGCATTGAACCAAAGGTAGTGAGGAATATTCACCTTAATGAAAAGTGTACGAGTAATGTCAAGAAGATGTCAATGTTTCACTTTGACTATGAAATTTTTGGAAGGTATAGGGGTACTTAGTTTTATGAAGAATTTCATGATTCTCACAAAAGGTACATAAGATGACATGAACTAGTTCAAGGGCATTGTGAATATAGAGAATATTTGGGCGACATAATGTTTCTAATTGATTCCTTTGGACCAAACTCAAAATAATATGAAAATACCTCCTAGTCTAGTGATAGATCTAATTGTTCCAATCAATGATAAGTAATAAGAAATCACTTGATGTTTACAATGATGATTCTAATTTTTGGAAAGATTTTGGATTGATGGTCTTATTGATATTGATGTTTGAGAGAGATCAAAATATCAAGGGGTATTTGACGAATCAAGACTGCGAGGTCATTGAAAACACACATTCAAGAGTCAAAACAATTACCAAACTCACCAATTTTATAAAATAATCACAAATTTAGTATAGTGGTTAATAAAGGATGAATCCATGGAGAATTAATGTAATTTTGAGGGATCTTTTAAATTTTGGTCAAATCAAACAATGAAATGTGGATAGAAATTAGGTATTTTTATATTTTTGGAAAGAAGACTCAAAGAAAAATCCACGGAATCAAAAATCACTGAATTTGGATCAAGATTCACCGAGAAATCATCGAATGAACAAGAGAGAAATTTCCGAAAAATAAAATTGCGAAAACCGAAATTGAAATTGAAATTGACTCAAATTATGATTCAAAATTGAAATCTAAAGCTATACGAAAGAAGATTAGGATAAAACACAATCCCTAACCCAAGATCGCACTTGAATTGATCTAATTATTCACAGGATTCAAGGATTTTCATTCCCGAATTTAAAAGTACAATCGTTGACGTTCAAGAGCCAATTTCTTCCTATTCTCGCAACGAAATCTCACTTTTAAGCACTTCGTGAACGTGGAAATGAGTCTAGAAGTGATTGGAAGCAAGAGATTCAAGGGATTTGGTGTCTAAACAATTCGATTACTGATAACATGCTATTTATGCATGAAATTACATGATTATTAATGCAATTAAAGGCATTAATCATTCTAAATATATGCATATTATCATATTCTAAGTATATTTCTATCATTTTATATTAATTCATGTTATGATCTAAAAATACACCAATTTATAGATTATTATACATAATTAAACATTATAATCTTTAATCCTAATTATGATTGAGATCATAATCATGTTTTGAGAATGAAAATATAAGAGAAAAGATCTTTATTAACATTTATGCATTTTTATAAAGTTATTTTTATAAGATAAATAAATGTATTAAATTAATTAAAATTCATTATCTTATTATTTTAATAATTTGACTTTTTATAATGATAGATTATTCAATTTCTGATCCAACAAAACAAATTTGACTTAATTTGGAGTGGTATTTTGAAAGTTATGATTTTTACAATTTTAAGGAATACTTATGGAATTTTTCTGAATTTATTTAGATTTATTTTCGATTTTTATTTAATTAAAAAAATTAAAAAAATTAGCAAAAACGAGTGCATTTATCATGCGAGCCCACGTGGAGGCGACATGGCATGCAAGGCCACGTGGCTCTGCCACGTGGACGCGCGCGAGTGCCTACGTGGCAAAGAGGTGACGTGTCATTTATTTATATTTACTCGTATATAGTATGGTTATAGTACATATAACCATCCGAAATTTTGGATTTAAGCTAATGGCTAAAATCAGCTCACCTTATATACGCTCGATTCTCTGTCTTTTATCCGTGTGGGACTATGTTCCTGTGTTTTCGTTGATTGTAGGACGTGTGGCGATGCATGGATCGTTGGATGGAGATCGCGTGAAATTCTGTGCATCGATGCGGTGGACACGAGGTCAACCCGATCTTTAATAAACCACGTGGGTTAAAATTTACTTAAGTGAATTCATCAGAGCCGTCGATCGCGCGAGTTATAATGACTTAGATCACACGCGATCGGTGGACTCCTCGAGACATCACGAGCGTTGGATCAACATCCAACGGATGATCAAAGCTAATCTGTTTCTCCTTCATGCGATGAAATCGCATCTCGACCATTCACAAATGATCAAACGATCATCAATCAAAGGCGACGATTCGCGAAACGCCGTCTAATCACGACCGTTGATCGTGATGAATCTCTTCATCCAACCGTCACGCCCAAAAATCCTTCTTTAAAAACAGTTCTTCGCGACGAAAAGAGTGGCCCGTGGATTTTCATCAAATTCGACTTGTTTACTTTATCATTTAAAGTGCCATTTGTTTCCTTGTAATCTTGATGCATTTCCGCACCCACTGAACCCTTGAAATCAAACTTTGATCGAAAGAGAAAGAAGAATTCACATATTGAACTTCAAACTTCGTCTTCGGAAACTCGAAATGAAAAGCCATGCATCCGACGATTAATTGGATCATTTCGAAGGCTAGTTTTGGTTAGATTGCGTGTGTTCATCTTAATCTTTCATCATTTAGTGTTAATTTTACATTTTGAATCGTAGATTAAGTTTAATTTTAGTTTAATTTCTGTTTTTAATCAAAATCGCGATACAAATTTTCTCCTAACTTCAAACTTCGATTACTCAGCGAATTCTCATCCAAATCACCTGATTTTTTATTCCGTGGAATTGTAATTGAGTAATCTTTTTTAATATACTAAAATTCCCAATTTCTAATCTCAATTCGTCGTCCGATTTGACCGAATTTCAAAGATATATCTCAAATTTCCCTAATTCTCCGTGGATTGGACCCTTAATTACCATTATACTAATTAATTAAATTGATTAATCATAAATTGGTAAGATTAGGACTTTTTTTGACACTAAATTGTGTGTAATCAATGACCATACCATTTAGTCTCGTCAATTACTCGAATGACCCTAGAATTGTTTACAATGTCGAAGAACATAATTTATAAGGTGAATTGGGCGTAACCGTCCGATCGAGCATTTAATATTTGATCAACGGCTCTGATGAAATGCACGATTTCGAATTGTTACCATTAAGTCGTGGCCATTGGATCTCCAATGGACTGTCGAGATGATGCCACGTTAGGCGTGTTATAAGTAACGCATTGAACCGTCACCGTTTGATCTTAGTCAAATGCTCCAGATGTGTTTCATTAGTTTTTATCTCAGCCGTTATAACTCCTCAGATCAACCACTGAGCTTAAATCATTTTAAAATGATTTTCCAGCGAATGAGATTGTGCCACGTACCCCCGCCTTTAAGTGACGATCAACGATTATGATTAAACTCGCGATCAAACGCTCTAGATTTTGTCACGTCACTTGCATACTTATAAAATCGATTTTAAATTAAATAAATAGATTTTAAATTCATAAAAATTCATTAAAATCCCAAAAAATTCATTAAAAATTCAGAAAAATTCAAAAAAATAAAAATAAAATCAGAAAATTCCCTAAAAATTAGAAAATTCATAAATTTCAAAATATAGCTCCAAATTAATCCAAATTTGTTTCATTGAATCAGAAATTAAATTATCTATCATTCTAAAAAGTTAAATTTAATAAATAGCAAGAGAATAAATTTATATTTCAAAAATATACTCATTTCTTTTAGATTTTAAAACTTTGAAAAATATATGAGTGTATATAAAATAATTTCTCTTATTATTTAACCTTAAAAAACTAATTAGAATCTCAATTAAAGATGGGTTATGAAAATATTATCCTTAATTCATCATAATTAACCCTAAATTAATGCAATTTGAGATTATAATGATTTTTTCATAGAATGATAGATAAACACTAAAAAAATATGATAACATGCATTAGAATGGAATGATTTATGCCTTAATTTATATTAATAATTATGTATTTTCATGTTTAATTAGTGTGTTATTAGTATTCATTAAAGAGTACTCCATTTCTCTAGTTGAATTAGACACCGAAAATGGACTATTGCCATGGAGATCCAAAAGTTGATGGAGACTTATAGAGTGACCCGAGTTCATCAACATTAATGCTAGAATTTTTTTCCAAATATGGGTCAAAGTTATAGCTCATAGGGGACATGGTAATCGAATATCTTGGCACAATTTAGAGTTTTAGATTTTGAGATGTCCCCTTGACCTATGAGACTGTAATTTCAACCATATTAGGGTTAGAATTAGAAAAAATATAATAAAATTAAAACTTAATTTTTTAGATGTGTTGTAAGCGCATAATTAAATTTTCACTTGCTATATCTTAAAATGATTTAAAGAAGACAAGTCACAAATCCAACTTAGTGATGGTGCTACTCCAAAAATTTGTTGCCAAATTTATGTTATACCCATCTCATGTATGATAAGTGTTGTGTAGAAAATTTGATGGATATTATGTGGCCTTAAAGCCAATCACATTTTTATATCTCTTTTATGTTAATTGAAATAAAAAAAATTTCATTGTTATTCTTATGTGATATTTGTAATGAATTCCATAAACATATGCAATGGCTAGGCAAATTATGATGTGATCACTTATATTTAAGATTATATTCTAAAAATTATATTTGAAGGATACTTAAGAAGGATATTGATTTCACTCATATGATGTGTATGACTAAGGATAAGCAACCAATGTTCTTCTGGAATGAGTTCACTGAATCGATCTATATGAATCCGTATACATAACTATCAATCAAGTCGTTCAAGTCACAATTTTATGTGTTCTTGGATTTGGGACACTAAAGACATCTTATGGATGGATGATCACAATTTGATTATGACTTTCAAATCCTATCCATGAGATCTCTAAAAATTTATAGATTAAGATGAAGTCCTCAAACATAATTGAGTGTTCAAGATGAGATCATTTGCCCTTGATGAAAAAGGAGATTTATTGAAGGAATGAGATGTGGTTAAATCCTTGGTTGAGGTAATAGAAATGTTGGAAAAGGTGGTCTTGATTTATAAATCATTAGTAAATAGAATGACTAATTAGGATTTCATAGTTAACCATACCCCAACTCATTCCAGAGTCTTGATAACATGCGATATTTACATCATAAAACATGATTTTTTATGCATATTTAAGTGTAAATGATTTCATTTTCATGCATGTTATCATACTTATATGTATTTTTCTATTATTATATGAAAAGTCACTATATTCTCAAAAATACTTTAAATAAGGGTTAAAAATAATGATTTTAAGATGAATAAATTAATAACCCATCTTTATTTTGAGATTATAGATGTTTTTAGAGTTAAAATAATGAGAGAAAGCCTTTATAGATATTTATTTATATTTTCCTAAAGTTAAAATCTCTTAAAAATAACTATATTTTTGAAATAAAATTTAAAACTGTCATTATTTATTAATTTTGACTTTTTAGAATAATAGATAATTAAATTTTGGATCAAATGAAAGAAATTTGGATTAATTCGGAGTTATATGTTAAAAGTTATGAATTTTCTATTTTTATGGATTTTTTTTGGATTTTTAAACTGTTTTTCTTATTTTATTTTTGATTTTTAATAATAAAAATAAATAAAAAATTAAAAAAAGGGGGGCGCGGGGCCCGCGTGGATGCGACGTGGCACGCAAGGCCACGTGGCAGCGCCACGCGGACCCGCGCAGCGCACCTACGTGGCGCGTTGATTTATACTATATATTTATAATTTATCATATATAAAATGGGTCTTTGTCCTCCCCTATATGGGGAGGGTCATACCCTTATAGATCGTCGGGTGTTATAAACCCGACGATGTCCTTTTTATTTCTCCGTGTGGGACTAATCCCCACATTTTACTTACCTTGCAGGTGACGTGGACGCGCGCTGAACGTCGGATCGAAAGCACGATCAATCGACGAGCGTCGATCGCGTGGAGCGGGGACACCGGATCAACATCACATGCACGTGCTTAACTAGAGTTATTATAAAGGTTGTGATTGACGCGACGTGACGGCATCACGCGCGCCGATCGGGTGGACACGCGGCCCACGGATCAAGGATCAAACACGTGCCTATTTTGAAGCGTTATAACGGTCCAGATTGAACCGCGCGGGGATCATCCGGACCGTCAGATCAAGAATCAAGGGAGGCGATTTAAAGCGTTTTTTAAAACGCTTATCTACGGATCACATCTGGACCGCACGATCGAGATCCAACGAGAGCGATTCAAGCGTTTTTATAACGCCTATCAAACGAAGCATCTGAGCCCTTCATCAAGGATCCGACGATCAGGACTTAATGGTAACGGTTCGTGATGAACCGTTTCATCACAGCCGTTCATCAAGCGATCGGACGGTTACAAAATGAAGCCCTATAAAAGGGCATGTTCTTCACGATTCTAAGCATCCGAGTTGAAATCAATCCAAATTGATCTGTTTAGACACCAATCTTCTCGAATCTCTCGATTCCATCGTGTTCTACACCCATTTCCGCACCCACGGAGCCTTTGAAATCGAGATTTGGCGGCGTAAATCGGCGGAAATCGCAGCTTGAACATCCTCTTCATGTTCTTCGTTTTCTTGGTGATTAATCGATTTAATCACCTCATTTCGGTCGCTAATTGGAGTTAGTGGAAGCGGTTTTTCCTAATTTACCCTCCTATCATGTTTAATTTTCGTTTAGATTAGGATTTAGAAGTTAATTTCATCAATTTTCACCTAAAATCACGGTTTTTACGCTCAAAAATTTCTCTCCACTTCGAATCTTGATTTCTCCGCGAAATCAAGTCCAAATTGGACGATTTTTGATTTCGTGGAATCGATTTGAAGTCTACTTTCATAAAATACCATTTTCCCCAATTTCTACCTTCAATTTCTCGTCCGATTTGATCAAATTTGAAGAATACGTCAAGAAATTCCTTAATTCCCTGTGGGTTCGACCCATATTTACCATTATACCCCTCAATTCGAGTGAATTTCCTAAAATTGGTAAGTTTGGAATAATTTTTGACGCGATACCGCTTGAAATCGACGACCTCGCGGTCTCGTCTCGTCAAGTCTTATGTAGGTAAAGGTTTTATATGATAGTTTTTATATACTCTACATCTTATAGAGCACGTGATGTAATTTGGAACCCAATGGGTTGATAACTTGACTCATTTAATTGGGCTAAATTGATCATTGATTAATTAATATATGAGCGGATATAGTTAATTATTAAGTTTGATCAATAAGTGTTATCAAGTCGATTGAATTATTAAAGAGATAGATATATAAGCCTAAAGGATCACATATATAAGGTCAATGGATGTTAGTGTATCTATTCATCTTAATGAGGGATTTTTGGAAAAGTTCTAACATCTAGGAGTCTAAAAATATGTTTTTGGGGAAGGGGTGGTGAGCGTGGGTGACTATGTCAAGGGGTACTTATGCGCACCTTTGTGAGTGCCCACCCTTCCCTTCTCTTCTTCTCTTTCACTTTGTGCATTTCCCTAGGTGATTAATGAGACTAGATGGTAATCTTCAAGGATTTTATGATATAACCTTTTGAAGATTGTATGGACAGTGTTAGAGGCTAGGCATTTGAATAGCTTCAAAGAGTTCCTCAAAAGTACCATGTAAGTGATAGTTTTGATCTGCACTAAATGATAGGAGCATCATTTTATGTTTTTAATCCTCAATTCGAATATCTTTTATACGACTTATCGACTCTTGGATCCTATTAGAAGTATTACCTTGAAAAAATTTGATAATTTTTTTACACACTATGGCCATATGGATATTCAATTTAATTTGAATTATCACCCTAGTCAAGCATTGAGTTTAAATAACAAACTAATAGTGGCAAAAGATGTAAACGGTAAATAAGTATCATGACACGACTTGGTTTTATGATGAGACTTTCTCTACGGCACTAAAAAAATCTATCAATAAAAGCACATGAAGATACTAAATCATATGTGAAACCTAACATTGCAGTGTCATGAACATGATAATTTTTTTGAAAAGAATAAACATAATATGGTTGTCATAACATAACATACATGTCATAAACATCCCATTAGAGAGGACAATAGCTCCTCTATCATAAACATCCTAGGTTTTTTTAAAATTTTTTCCAAATAGCATGATTGGGATCCATATTAGACCTACTCATCTTTTGTTAAGTCCCAAGTGTAGAATATATACTACACTTATTTGAAATAGTATTTGAAAGGGCTCCAAGAATCCAATGTTCAAGAGGAAAAGTCGAAACGTAACTCAAATGAGCGAGTTTTGATTAATTTATGCAAAAGGAAGGGCCTTATCCATTTAATTTTCAAAAGAATCATAAATAAACACCCTCATCACTGCATCCAAGCAACGTTGATCAGTGATCGGATCGACATGATCTGATCGTCGTGATCGAACATGTAGATCTAACCCCTCACTACTTTCAGTTGGCTTTTCAATTAATCATTGATCTAAAGCCAAATGATCGATCAAGGGAGAGATTGATTCTATGATCTATTGGTGATCACTCCTCTAAAATAATGATTAGATCATCGATCGTTGATTTCACATTTTTTGAGAAATTTTCAAGTGGTGATCGTCGATCTGATCGACGTTCAACATTCATTGATCGATGATTTATCAGAATCGATGGATCAACCGAGGATATTCACGCGAAATAAATAGACATTGACAGTTGTATAGAGTCACGTGATCGGGGGGGAGAGAGAAACAAATGCTGTGGGCCCCACCTGTTGGGAACGTCCGGCGATGCATGGCACCTGCCCAGACTGGGTAGTTTCTCCCCGCAGCCCGACCGATTAAAGGCGCCGATCTGACGGCCACCGTTGAATCTCACCATTCCCTAAGCCGATCGGACGGCTGTCATTAGATCAAATCACTCCGTACGACGATCAACCGGCTTTTTGCAGTGCTCTCTCTCTCTCTCTCACCCAGTACTCTCCGCTCGCAGCTACTTTTCTCCAGGAGATCGCTGCCGGAACCCCAGAATTTTAACCGTAAGATGTTTCCTGATAATTTATGCTTGCAATTTTGATTCCTGAACTGTTGAGATGCCTCATGGCTATCATCTTTCCCAGCATTTCTTCTCTCGGTGGATCTGAGATCTGTTTACTTTAAAATCATTCTGAAGCTGTTTCTAGGTTTAGAATGCGGTAATGCGGCTTGATTTCTTAATTTCTTTATTTCGAGTTTCCCTCTCTGGTAATTTAATTGGGGGAAATTGATTGCTCGTAATTGGAGATCGCTGCAGGCGAATGCGCTTCAGCGATTAGGGAATTTATCACATGGGCTGATTGCATGCAACTAATTCTTCGCTGAATTTTAGTGCCTTTTGATAATTTTCTCTTTCTAGGGTATCGCGTTGCGCCTAAATTATTAAAGATCTCCTTTTTCGAGAAATTCTCCGTTTCAGTTAGTTTCTGCTTGGAATTTTGATTTTGAACTCTTGAGATATCTAATTGTCATCCTTTCTGTGGATCTGAGTTCGATCTTGTTGGGAAATCACTGTGACGGTTTTTCTAGGTTTTGGATGTTGCAATGCAGGTTTTCCGGTAGATTCAATCGGCTCCGGTGCTTAATTTGTTAGGTTTCCGTTTCCTTTTCTGGTAATATGATCGGGGAGAATTGTTTGATCGTTATACCAGATTTATTGCTTATCTGTTACACGTCACTAATTCTCAAGGGAATTTTGTTTGCGCCGATAAATTTTCCAGTCCAGGGCATCGCATTGCGCCTCATTAGTCTATATCTACGGTTTTCAAGGAATTTTAAATTACCTTATTTTTAAGAACCCCAGTTTCGATCTACTGAAAAAAGAATCCAATCGACTCAGTTTCTCGCCTTTTAGTTCATGAATCACTTGGACAGTGGAAATCCAATTAAGAGTTGTTTTGTCCCCTGTTTCGCTGCTTCTTCCACTTTTTTTTTATTTGTTTCCTTTCTCCTGTCTTCCGCTGGTTGGCCTTTCACCCCTAGCTACAAATCTTCCCCGTACTTTGCCACATACATGGGTTTGGTCCTCCATGGCCTGTTAGAGCTCTCTTCGGCCTGTTAGAGCTCATGGCTAGATCGATCGGTTTTGTGTCCAATAGGAAGAACTAGAATCCTCCACCTCTGGAAAGCGCCTACACCTAACAGCTTAAGGGTTTCCAGAATCGTCTCACAAACCTCAAATGCGAATTCATCAATTCCATCATAGACAAAACTAAATGAAATACAGAATGATACGGCCGTCAGTGTATCCTCAGCGATTGATGCCATCTCCGACATTTGCAATTGACTACAGCGAAGGAGATCTTGCTGTTCTCCCCCCTCACACAAAAGTTATTGTCACCGGAAATAACAGAACCAGATCTGTTCTCGTTGGATTGCAGGGAGTAGTGAAGAAATCTGTGGGACTTGGCGGCTGGCACTGGCTGGTTTGATTTTTGCTTTTCTAAAGCCCTAATTTCCTAAATCCCTGTTTCCTGATTGGTTGTTGAACTCTCAAGGTTCTGACAAATGGCGTTGAAGTGAAGCTTCAAAGGAATGCTCTCAGCGTTATTGAGGGTCCAGCTAGGGAGCTAGAGAATCAGAGCAAGAGCTTTCTTTCTGCTTCTTCCCTCTCGCAGTTCAATAGTAAACCTCAGCGGAAGCTGGTAATTTATCTTTCATTTTCTCTCTCTCTCTCTGTAGAAATCAAATGTCTTTTTTGTTAATTCTGCAGACAGTGGATATGAGCAAATTGGGGGCTGTTTCATTGTGGAGATATTGGCGGTATTTTAAGCTTGTAAGTTAAATTAAGAAATTATGGATTTTTATGCTGTCTGAGGAATTTGGCTGAAGGGTTTTATCTAGAGCTAATTTCTTGGTTTGGATTTGGTTCTCAGGATGGGAAGAACGTCCCCTCATCAAAGGCGCAGTTGATCGAGGCTGTCGAGCGGCATTTTGTTTCTCAGGTGGTCAGTTATTTCCCTATATATCTTTTAATGAAAATGCAACGAGGAGAGAGATAGTAGGTAGATAAATATATGGGTATCTATCAACTATCTATCTATCTATCTATCTATATATATATAGATATATCTAGAGAGAGAGAGAGAGATATTGGAGCCTGTCAGCTGAAGAGAGAGAGATGATGGTCATGATAAGAGATACTGGTTATTTTAAGATAAAACCTTTGTTTTGCTTGACCTCTTTCTCATAATTTTTATCGAAGTATTGATTCAGCAATTTTGGGTTTTCGCGAAGAAATTGGACGAGTTTCAGGTGATAGCAGAGTTTTTACATGCTGCAAGGCGCCTGAGGCACTCCGTGCACTAGGAACTGACGTGGCAACTCATCCGGGTCCCATCTCCCAACCCAAATGAGGTGAGCTTACTTCTAATTATTAGGGTTATAGGGCAATTTAGTATGATGAAGAGGGTATTTATGCGTGCCTGGACACTCTTCTCTCTGTAAATATTTATCACCGTCTAGCTTATGTTCTGTGTTGTTGTATCTCTGTATGGTATGATTATCTTTGCTCGTGATGATCTTTGCTCCTCTGCTCTCTATAAACTGTGGGATGTGAGGAGAGAGAGATGCAAACCATGGATGTCAGATATCCGACTTCAAATACAGGGATGGGTATCGTTGAGCAAACTCTAATTCTAGGATATCTAATTCAATCGATTGATTGAAAAAACCTATAACGATCAAAATCTGACCATCTCGAGGATAAACTGGCAGTAGATTAACTTCAACCCCTAATTTTTTAAATCATGGCGCAGAAAGATTATTCCTCATAATTTGAATGTGAAAACGGTATTCAATTGATAATCTGGACTATAATCAAACACCGCAATCTATTGTCAAGCAGATCATCAAAGAACACGAGGGACAAGATATTGCAACAGAGACAGGTTCAGGAACAGAATTACCAGGACCCCTCAAAACCCTAGATCCTTCCAGTCTAAACCCCATCTCTCCCAGATCATCTGAACTGACAGAGAAGAAATCTCCACATCTACAGGGGAAAACAAGCTCCACTGCATCACCGCAATCTCTGAAACCCAAATCTTTCATCTCTATCTCATGAGCATAAACTGGTGGGTCAGATTTCATGCTCTTCAATTCCTTGTCATAAGCCGCTCTTGACTCTCTATCTCCCAGAACTTCCCAAGCCTCCTGGATCTTCACGAATCTCTCTCTAACTTCGTCTGGATCTTGAATGGCCTGTTTGGACTTGATCTTATCTGGATGCAAAGAAAGAACGGCCGCCCTGTAATTTGCCCTAATTTCTTCATAGCTAGCACTTTCGTCTACTGAGAGGACATTATAAAATGTTTCTTTCGATCTCTGCTTATCAAGATCAATCATAATGCGGCTACACCTGAAAAGGCAGTGATTTTGTAAAATTTTTCCGAAGAATTCGTGAAGTATTGTATTTGACTGGGGAATTCTTCCAGAGAGGGAATAATAAATCGAGAACATGAAACTCATGAATCCATCTATATCTCTTATCTCTCTCTCCTCTTGATCTTCAATGGCGCAGTCGAGGTTTGTAATCAAAACCTCAAAATTTCAAAAATCGGAAGAGATTAAATAAAAAATACGATTAACAAAATAAGAATCCTTTTAATCTCGTCTATCAGACCAGTACTTCATTTATTACTCGAGCAGCAAAATAAATGAACGACTTGAATACCTAAATTCAAAATTTCAGGTTTTCAACCGTCGTCGAAGAACTAGTTTACGGCGGGAAAACTGGACAGACTGCCGGCGACAGCTGGCAGCGGCGGTCGACGGAGACAGCAGCAGCGACGGCGGCAGAAACCTAAGAGAGAGATAGACAAGGGTTCCCTAAGCTTCAAACTTATAGGTCGATTGTCAGTCGTCAGATCAGTGAGTGATCTGATCTGACGGCTCACGATAAAAGGAGCCGATCACCGTTGATATGTCAATCGAACGCTGAATCATAATAGATGCCCGTCGGATCGAGACGGTCGATCTGATCGACAGATGGAAGATCCATCCATTTCGATCTATTGATCTATACAATCCTCCCCCTTTCTCCAATTCTCCCCTCTTAGTAAAATCATTCATACATAAAATTTCAAATTCTCCTCTTCCATCTTCCTCTTCCTCTTTTGAAAGTCTCCCTCTTCCATCCTCCACACAATATTTTAAATTCCTTTTTACTACCTTTATCTTCCGATATCTTTTAACTTGTTCTTCCTCTTATATTTTGGTTTCTAGACCTTGTTCTTGTACCACTTATTAGGCCTACTTAGGTGGGACCACTTATTCCTTCGTA
The DNA here is from genome assembly GCA_024174645.1 of Lemna minuta. NCBI lineage: Eukaryota > Viridiplantae > Streptophyta > Magnoliopsida > Alismatales > Araceae > Lemna > Lemna minuta. Next base: position 10,584,326 of record CM044107.1, read on the forward strand.
TAAAAGACTCTCTCCTTATTAGGGATGAGCTCTTTTTTTCGTTCATTCTTTCTTCTAACATGGTATTAGAGCACTAGGGTTCTCTCAGGGTTCATTTTTATACATACATCTTTTTCTTAGAGTTTTCTAATGTCTCAAATCACACTTAGATCTAAGTTTTTTTAGCCTATGTTTGATCACCCTCATTTTGTGTATAATCCTTATTGTTAACATAGAATCTACCTCTAGATTGGTGCTTCACGTCTTTTCGTGATACGATTTGACATCGGTGCTCCTTTTTGTGCAAAATCATTTGGAAGAGGGAGATGCCCCAAAAAATTTCTTGGTTTTTGGTTAGCTCTTGTCGATAGTGCCAATCACCAGGCACTCATCCTTGGGCATTGTTGCTATTCCACTTTTTTAGCCATTTTCATGTCATCACAATGTATCTTTTTGACATAAGTCACATCTACTCTCCCCTTTGACATAACTCACATTATACACTTATATGATGCCTTTTGTGCATATATTTACATGAAAAGGACTATACATGGATGTTATCATGATTTAAAATGATAGTTTTATTCATATAAGAAATTTATGATGTTATAGAAGTTTTATAATAATTATCTAAATTTATGGATTTGTTGATGCCAAAATCATTAAGAAATTAATGATTGCTTTACTTAAAATGAATTATATGATTTTAAGTAAATTTATGCAATTGCGCCACATGAGAATTTTAACTATGTATTTATTAGATTTTACCTTAATCCCTTTATTTTTAAAATGGCTTACACTGTCTCACTTGTAGGTACATGTGGACTTGTGAGCCTCTTTTTTCTGATCCATTGGATAATATCTCTTGTTGGGCATGTGTTTTGGCTGAATAAGCCCCTTAAAAATCTCCAAACCTATTTTGGTTGTATATTCCTCATTTTCACTATGATTTTGGTGCCCCAATTTATAAAACACAAAAATTTCAAGGAATCTATTGATCACATTTTTAAACTCTTTGGATGGGAAAAATTTTAATTTCAAATCTCACTTCCAACCTTTTGTAGTTTTCAATGGAGAAACTTATTTCACTTGAGCTGGTCAATTTGAGAACTTTTTATTGATGCCCTTGATACAAGGGATACAAACTATGTAGATTAGGCTACATCTGATGTTGTAGTTCTTGTATAGATACTTGGTAGTATTACACTAACAACTTGACAACTTTTTTCTCATCTTCATCCCTCCAAGGGGATACGGGCACCTTATTGCATATGTATTGACATGAGGAAAATATTTCTTCAGATTTTTCTTGAGAAAATCTTGCACTTTTTATGTGTATGAACAACTATTCAAACTTCAAATGGGTGGCATGACTACAGAAGAATATATACTAGTACTCAGAAGGTGGATGATGTTAATGTGAATGTATGCCATTTTTAAGGAAAACTTATTTGTTAAGAAGATACCTTTAGACAATCCCTTTGGAGATCAACCCTTTAGATAATTCTATGTCAAGAAGATGCCTTTAGACAATCCCTATGGATGATGTTAATGTGATGTTAATGTGAAGGTATGCCATTCGATTATGCATGATTACCCCTTAAAAATAATATATTTCAAGATTTATGATTTAAATTGCATATAATGATAAATATGTACTCAAAGTATGATAACATTCATAAGAATTGAATGTTTTATCTCTTAAATTATATTAATAATCATGTAATTACAAGTATAAGTTGTGAGACCCTCGTACCTGATCAACGTAATCAAGAGGGATCGTGGCTAGGGCAGTCAACCTAGCCTATGGGCATGTGAATCCTAAACTCTCAGTGCGGTATCTAACACAAGTCTAAGCAGGCGTGCCGATTAGCGGAGTCAATTCTGGGTAATCGACGTAAACGATTTAGTGTGGTCATTGAAACACACAATCATCAGTAAAAAAATATTTATAATTCGAAACTCATGATGATTTAAAAATATAAAATCAAGTATAGCAATGAGATCGGGTCGAACCACAAAGATCACGGTTGACTTTTATCGAAAGATTTGACTTGGTCAAACTTAAGTCTAATTAGGGTTTTTAAGAATTGGAGATAATATATTATTAATGAAATAGTATTAATATATGAGAGAAGATATTTTAAGAATTTTGAAAAGTGTTTGAAGAAGAAAAGTCAAACGTCAAGGTCAAAGCGTTGACTTTGACCAGACGTTGACTTTTTATCAAAGCAATAGAAAAAAGATGATAAAATATTATGAAAATTATATTTTTAGAAACTAGAGAGAAAAAGGAGAATTTTGATATAAATATTGTGATTTTTAGAGAAAAATTAGATTTATCATGATTTATTGAAAATCAATAAAAACAAAATTCCCCAAACGAAGATCTTCGTTAAAATTCTCAAATTGACTTATCAAATGATATTCAAATCTATAAAATTACCTATGAATAGAAATATTACAATCAAAGGATTCCAAATAAATCAAAATTATCAAATTTCACTTTGTATATTAGGAGTAATTGCCCTCGAAATTCAATGCCCAAATTCTGATTGATTTTGAATAGCAGTTGGTCAAACAACAAATTAAGGGGTCAAACCTTGATGAAAATTGACGAATCATATATCCGCAGAAAACTGATTGAAAAAGAAATCCAATGAAACTAAATTTGTTCAAATTGGACTTAAGATGAGGGAGACTTCCTTCTTTGGAAATCAGCAAAAATTACCAATTCCTAAACCGTGGATAACTGATTTGGGCGAAATGACAAAATTTCCGATTCCTAAACTCTAATTACCTATCAAAATCGAATGTAAACTATATAAATTGCAAGGATTACGAAGGAATCATACTACTAACCTGATTGACATGAAGATTATGTTTCAAATTGCTTTGATCACTGAGTATTTATCTGATTCCTTCTTCGTCGTGCTTTCGACGTTCAAGGGGTGATTTCTAAATATTTTCTCTAAATAATTTGCAATTAACTTACTTCAATCCATGCACAATTGAGTCTAGAACATAAGAGAATTACAAAGAACTTAAGATCCATAAACGCTTAATTTCTTTACGTTTCAATCAAAAGTTAATGTTTTAGAAGAGAGAACATTGATTTATAGAAAATTTTCATGACGAAATATCTTGGCCTTCCGATTTGCTGAAGGAGCTTTGGACGGCCATGATGCTGCTACCGTTTGCGTGATAAGTGTACACGATCCCACGATGCAGGCCCTTGTGATAATATGCATTTATAACTTTAATTCTTACCCTATTTAACTCATATTCATGCTTATTTTATGTGAATATGATGCATGTTATCATAGTTTTTAGGAACTTTCTCCATTGGTATGTCATTTCATTAAAGTCTATATTTATGCATAATTAAGGGTTCATTTTATACTTGATTGATGATTAATCTTTTGCAAAGTTAAAATTAATAGAAGTTAATCTCTTTTCTTGAATTACATTGACTTTAGTGCATGTTTTTGAAGGATAAATTTCCCGATGAAAATATGATGATGATATTAAGAAGATTTCTTAAGAAATGATTCAAGTTAATTTTTAGTTCATCTTAGATTTTTCTTTGAAAATATATTTTAGATGGCATGATGTTAAAAAGGAAGAAATTTTTGATCCAATGGAGAAAATTTGAGATTAAAAGGCGTATTTTCAAAGTTATTGATTTTTGAATTTTTAGATCTTTTTCAGATTTTTAATCATATTTTTAAATTGATTTTTTAAAGTTATTTTTTAATTAAATCAGAAAAAAGGGGGGTTTATTTATCGCAGGACTGCGGAGCTGACGTGACATGCAAGTTGACGTGGCGCGCAAGCTGACGTGGCGCGCTGGACCAGCGCGGATGTGATGCGGCACTGAGGCCACGTGACGTGGCCGCGCATGGCCCACGCGAGGCGCAGGTGGCGCGGCTGGCGCGGACACGTGGCAGGAGGCCACACAAGTCCATACAGACACCCGTGAGGGGCGCCACGTGGCAGAGTGGGGGCTGGCATTTGGAGGGCCCACGGGTTAGTGGGCGCCTGGTTAGGGGTTTGGGGCGGTAACGCAATTGCGTTACGCCGCCCCCTCCTTTATACGCAGCTTTTCCGGCCACTTTCTCCATGTGGGACTATGTTCCGGCAGATCTTTCTTTTGCAGGCAATGTGGACACACGGTGGGAGTCAGATTCGATCGTGATGCGTTCATCGCGTGGACGCAGAGTCCACCGGATCGAGTTATCAAACACATGCGTTTAAAGGCATTTAAGTGAAGTGATCGACGGTAGCAAAGATGACACGTGGCTTCATCAATGATCCGGTGCAACGATCAACGATGCATCAACGAGGATACATGGCTTCATCAACGAGGAAGATCGGACGGACCAGATTGATCACGAAACTGGTGTGTCGTGGGGGCGATGTGTGAAGACATTCCAACGGTCCGATTTAAATCGGACCAGCGCGATGCAAGTAGAAAAGGTGGGCCCGCATCGTGGGATCGTGGCTTATCTTATGGTGGCAATCGCGACCGTCCAACCAACTTCAATCAGATCGGACAGCTGGCATTTTTCGTAGAGAGTTTCCACGCGATCGCGGCTCGATCGCCATGCGATCGTGGCTTGATTGAACCACGATCATGGCTCAATCGTGGTGCAATTGTGGCACAAGATCAACTTGCATTGGTGACCCATGATCGTCATGCAATCGTGGCCATCAATTGGCTTCTTACCAGATCAAATGGCCCGGATTTCTCGCGGGAATTTCCTTTAAAACCGATGATTTCTCTCCTTTGTAACTCAACTCTTGATTGATTCCTGAAACAATTAAGCAAATTTGGAGGAAAATCTTGAGTTCTTCGTGATCCCCCCCCTCCCCCCTGGCATTTAGACTCGATTTCGATCAAATCGGAGCGGGATTGATCACGAATTTCCATCGGATTTCAGCAAATTTTCACCTTGATCGTCCGCGAGGAAGAAATCAAGCCAAATCCGCTTCAATCCGAGTTAATTGAAGCCCCATCCTTGTGGTAATTAGGTTAGTATTGAGATTCGATCGATTATCAGGTGGTCATTTGAGTTTTAATTAGATTTAGATTGTTAATTTTGAGTTTTAGTTCATAGTGTTCTTCAAATTTACCTTATTTTAGTCCAAAATTTTTCTGATTTTGAAAATAGGATATCTCTCTGATTATAATTTCAAATCACCTGATTTTGGTTTCATTGGATTCCTTATTTCATCAGCTTTCCGTGGATAGCATTTGACCGCTCAATTTAACGTTTGACCAAACACTGTTCATTTTTAATTTGAATTTGAGCAGTGGCTTTCGGGGTCAATTACTTTCAAAATATAAATCAGAGTTTGATCATTTTGGTCTATTTAGAATCCTCTAGTTCTTAGGTTTCTATTGATCTAAAAATTGCAAGATTTAGATATCATTTGGTAAGTCAATTTGAAGATTTTCTTGGAAGTATTCATTTCGGGATTTTTCTAATCTTTGATTTTCAATAATTCATAATAAATTCATTTCTCATTGAAAAATCACGAAATTTATATCAATAAATTTTATTTTTCTCTAGTTTCTAAATATATCATTTTCATAATTTTTTGACGTTTTCTGATTCTCTAATTTTATAGAACTTTGACTGTTGGTCAAAGTCGATGCTTTGACTTTGACTTATGACTTTTCTCTATCAAATCCAAGATCTTAAATCTTAAAATTCTCTATTTAGTATATTTATATCATTTCCATCCATAACATATCATTTCCCTCTTCTTTAAAACTTCTTTTTAAAACCAAAGTTTGACCAAGTCAACTCTGCACTAAAAGTCAACGTTGTTCTCTGTGGATCGACCCGATACTTACGCTTTACTTGATTTTATATCTTTGTCATTGTGAGTTCGAATTTATAAATTTTGTTTGACCAACTTTTTTGTGTTTTAACGACCGCACGAAACGCTTTATCAGCATGTCCTCATTGATTTTATTGATTTTTGCCATTTGATCTTCATTGGAGCGTCGTTAAGCAGCCACATGTGCTCTATCATTCGCTCAGTGCGAGATTAAATCGCGACTGTTAGATTTGACTTAAGCGATCGATAATTCTAAATTACGCACATGTGTTTGATTGTGATCAGGTGTACCCAAGTCCACGAGATCGACGTGCATCGATTAACGCGAGGAAATCCAAGTGTCCACGTGCTGCCACGTCACCTGAAAACATAAAGAGACACTTAATCCCACACGGAAGAAAATCTTCAAAAATTTTGCATATATAAGGGTAGACTCCCTTATGCGTTTGCATCGTCCAATGGGCCTTAGTACGCCCCCCCTATCCTGTTACTTCGGCCCACTATACTCGTGGGCCCACTATGCATAGCCTGAGTCGATCCTTCGCGCCACATAGGTGTCGCACGTGGGTCTGTGTCGGCTCCCATGGTGCCGCCACGTGTCTGCGTCATGCCACGTCAGCTCCGTGCGGGTCCAACGTATATAAAGCCTTTTTTTGCAAATAGTTTAGCTCTAAAAATTCCTGAAACATCATAAAAAAATCCAAAAAAGTTATTAATCTTAAAAAATTCATAACTTCATTTCTAGAACTCCTTTTGACTCAAATTTTCTCCATTGGATCACAAATTTCTTTATCTCTAATCCGATGTCATCCTCTAGGTTTTATCAATATACAAATTTTACCTCACCTAGTTGAAAGAATGAAATTGGCTGATATCATGACAAAATTAGGGAGTATAGAAATTATTATGGGAGAAGTTGATCGTTGAAATGATTAGTGATATACGAGAAGTGGAAACTATCAGTTCTTTTTCTGGATCGGAATTCATTAAAAGAAATCTATGAACTTATATGGCTCTTTGTTCCTATTTTAGTTCTCCTAGTTGGGATCATAATAGGTGTGCAAGTAATTGTGTGGTTAGAAAGACTAGTATCTGCCACAATACAACATCGTATTGGCCTTGAATATGCGGGAACATTAGGAATTCTTCAAGCTTTAGCGGATGGAACCAAACTCCTTTTTCCATGCCACCTGAAATATAAATTTAAACAAGAAAATGTGATGAATTCAAAATAATATTAAGTCAACCCCTTGATGTTCTATTTTAATTCATCCCCTCATTCTCTTCTTCTAATTTCTTCTTTTAATCAGCACTAAAATCAAAATAAATTCAAGGAAAATGGTTCATTTCAAGTTGTTTGACCTTGCAAAAGGTCAAACATCAATAAAACACAATTAACCCTAAATAATACAAAAATGTGAACTTTAGTAAAATGTCATGCCAATGGAGAAACTTCATAAAACTATGATAACATGCATCATAATTACATAAAATAAACATTAATATGGTTTTAATATGATAGTATTTCAAGTTAAATATGCAGGTTATGAGTAACCCATGGAAGCTTGCAATGATGGAAAGGGTACGATCCTCTCGGTCGACATCCAGAGACGCTGGATTGCTTGTCGAGGTTAGCTGAAGGCTGCAGCCCATGCTCAGTGTCGAACCTGACGTTCGCGTTAGAATTCTTGGTCCTATATTTCGTTCTATCCTGTTTAAGTTCATCCAAATGAGTAAGTTCATCCGTTCTATTCCGTCAGAGCTAGTCCACGTAGTCGGAGAGGGCACGTGGGTGCTTGGGGGAGTAGTTCATGTTTGGGAGCTTCCCGTCTAAGAGGAGGAGAAGGCCAATCCACGTAGGGCGGTACAGGTGAGCGTGATCGCCCCGTTGGTGGGATATCAGAGCGGTGCTAGCATTAATCTCTGGATCACCTGCACAGCTGACTTTGGGGGGCGCCCAGATCCACGCGGAGTGGGATGCCGTGCTGACATTCAACCCGTGACAGCGAACGAGGGGCAAAGCAGACTGCGCGGGAGTGGGCAGCAGCAAGTTCTGGATTCACATCAGCAGTAGAAGAAGGGGAAGAAAGGTTCTCCTTCCACTCTCAACTTCTTCCCTTTGGTATCAGAGCAGTGCCTTCAAAGTAATCACTTGGAGACGAATAGGCATTTCTTGGCAGAATGTCATCCACAAGAAGATTTCCGGACGAGATGCAGGGACGGTCGTTGGGGGAGAGGTGGGGAGTGACGAATTGAGACCGCGAGGTCATTGAAAACGCATGGTCAAGAGTCAAAATAAATACAAACTCGCCAATTTTATGAAATAAACACGAATTGAGGGGTATAGTGCTGAATAAGGGTCGAATCCAAAGAGAAGTAGGGGAATTTTGAGAAATCTTTTTGAATTTGATCAAATCGGAGTATGAAATGGTGATAGAAATTATGCAATTTGATATTTTTAGAAAGAGGACTCGAAGACGAATCCACGAAATCAAGGCTTTTCATCCAAAATTTAGAAAATGTGATCGTTGATGTTCAAGCGTTGATTTTTTCCTTGTCTCTCAACAAAATCTTACTTTCATGCACTCTGTGGATGCGGAAATGAGTCTAGAAGCAATTGGAAGCAAGAGATTCAAGGGATTTAGTGTCTAAACAGTTTGATTTACTCGATTTGCCCTGTAATGCTTTACAATGTCAAAGAATGATGAGCTCAAAATGTGATAATAATTATTGAGAAATAATCTCAATACTTGTTACATCGTGTGAGTCTTCAAGCTTATGCAACACATTTATAAACCTCACTAGCTTAGGGCAAGCAAGGCTCGATCCACAAGGTAATTAGCTAGTGAATTTCCAATTCAAAACATAATTTTTTTTTGATATTTTAGAGAGTGCTTGATATTCTCTTAAGGATTAGAACTCGAGAATGATAAGTAGATTAAAGAAATATATATATTTTAGAGATTTACTTAATATTTAAAACACTCTCAATGAAAGCAAAGATTAATTGTTGTGTGACTTATGAGATAGATTAGAAATACAGAAAACTAAAGAGAAAATAGTGATTAAAGGAGATTTTGAAGAAGTGAAGTGTAGGGAGAGAAAACACCAGAAACGCTACGGTGAGAAGGATGAATGCTGAGATTAGTTTCGTGCTATTTAGAAAGTAAATTAGAAGTGAAGTACGTGGACGATAGAAATAGCGATGAAAGAAAGTTACTGAGAAGATACGATTAAAATAAGGAAAATAATGATAGGATGAGTGGTGAGAGGCGGACAATACAAACGGTCAAGGAGAAGATAGATTGACGGTGATTGGCAGTAACTAAGAAGGAGAAGAGAGAAAGACGGTGACGCGGGGGGCGGGGGGCGGGGGGGGGGAGAGGAATGGAGAACGACTTACGTAAGAAACCGATTTTGAAAATTGATTGTAAGTAAGAAATGCACCTGAAGGTGGGCGTCGACAGCAGAAACACGTGTGTGCGACGTGGAGGAGAAACGATGGAAGCGGTAGAAAGAGGATAAAGCTATGCGACGTGGAGGAGAGAGTTGGAAGTAAGGTTTATCGTGAAATCAGTTTTTCTTCAAAACCGATTTTGGAAGTTGATTTGTGGGGCAGGAACTCAATTGCAGGCGGGCGGTAGAATCGCATACGGTGATGGACGAGGGACGAAGCTTTGGAGGCTCGATTCAACAGGTAAAATGGATATGATTTTTGTGAAGAATTTTTTCTCAAAACTGATTTCCGAAATCAGTTTTGAAAGGGGCACGGCTGCAGCATGTAAAGTGATGGATGAGAAACAAGAACTTGCGGAGCGATTCAATGGGTGAAATGGACAAAAATTTGTGAATAATTTCTTTCTCAAAACCAATTTCCGAAATCAATTTTGAGTAAACTCTCACCTGCAAGCGGGCAGCGGAAGAGCAGTGGTTCAAGAGGAATCGTGCGGAATATTAAAATTAAAACTCAATAAGACTAAATAAAATAATCGCGCTGAGTAGTATCGTGAAGAGAGGAGTATATAATTTTTTTGAATCAAGGTAAGGGAAATTAGGTTCTGTCGGCGGGCAGCAGCGATGAAGCGGCAACTCCAACCTCGAGGTCTCCTGAAATGTGATTTGCACCTCGTGTCACACCCGTCGAGGCCTGAGAGACCCTTCTTCTCCTCCTCTCCAGCAGCTCTGGACGCTCTCCTTCTTCCTAGCTCTTACTTGGGCAAGAGGGACATCGATATAGTTGCACGCAAGCTTCCAAAAGAGAATGGATTGAATCAAAGTGACGACTTCTTCTCCAGAAACCCTAAGGGTTTAAATCGGGAAAGAGAGAGGTAAGGCTGGACCATTAGATCTACCGGGCTTCAACAATCGGGATCCTCTTCTCCTGCCCTTTTGGGTCTTAATGGGCCTCTCATTTGCTTTCTTGACATTTTCATGGGCTGCTCCAAAATTGCTTGGACTGTCTCCTCTAGCTCCTTGGGCTCATATCTCCACCTAAGCCTTGAAATTTTCTTAAAAATACATAATTATGCATAACTTTAGGGTAAGGTCTAAAATTTATAAAAATCACAATGTCATACTAGATTGTAGATAAAAAACATGCAAATAAATACAAAGAATCGCATAGAAAATTCATTACAAAAGCTTTTTTTATCACTAAGACTTGTGACTTATCAACGAACATCTCAATTTATAGGCTGATGAATCAGATTGCGCCATATACCCCTCGCCTTAAGTGACGATCGAGAATCGTAATTTAATCGCGCAATCAGACGCTCCACGTGCTGTCACATCATCTCCCGCCTTTGATCGTCGATCACGATTGATCGACGCTCGAGATTTTTGTCACACCACTTGCACACTTATAGAAATCCAAAAAATCGATTTTTAGTTCCAGAAAATCCTGGAAAATTGATTAAAAATTCAGAAAAAATCTGAAAAAATTTCTAAAAATTAGAAAATTCATAAGTTTCAAAATATAACTCTAAATTAATTCAAATTGATTTCATTTGATCAAAAATTAATTTATCTATCATTATAAAAACAAATTTAATAAATAAGAAGAAATTTAATTTCTATTTCAAAAATACACTTATTTCTTTAAGATTTATAACTTAGAAAATTAAATGAATGTATATAAAATGATTTCTCTCATTATTTAACTTTAAAAACTAATTATAATCTGAAGTAAAGATAAGTTATGAAATTATTTATCTTTTATTCATCATAATTAACCATAGATTGATGTATTTATAGATTATAATGATTTTTTTAGAATAATAGATAAACACTCATGAAATATGATAATATGCATAGGAATGAAATCTTTTATGCCTTAATATGCATAAATAATCATGTATTATCATGTCTATTTAACATGTTGTCAGGGAGGCTCGAAAGCATTGCTCTCATGGATGGAAATAGGTGGTTCCTTGCCTCGGATCGTCTCTTCCCTTCTCATCCTCTCCTATCGACGATAATTGGCGCTGGATGGAATAACCACTTGACGACGTACAAGCGTTTCCAGAAGGAATGTCATCCACACGAAGATTTCTGGACTAAGTGCAGGGGGCGGTCATCGAGGGGAGAGGTGGGGAGGCCCGAAACGCTTTTGTCCCGTGGACGGAACTAGGTGGTTCCCTGTGTCAAATCTTCTCTTCTCGTCCACTCTATCTGGTGTACACTCGGTGGGTACTGTAGCACCCGCTAGGTTAGTGCCCAGTGGTGCGCAGTGGCACGTAGAGGCATGTGGTAATGCGTGCCACAGCGCGCCAGCTTTGCGCAACTCGGTGGGTACTATAGCACATGCTGAGCAAGCGCCCCGTGGCGCGTGGAGGCACGCGGGGATGAGCAGCAGCGTGTGCACATAGCGCTTAGCTCAGCAGGTATTGTAGCACTCGGTGAGTGGGTGCCTGTGTGGCACGCATTTTGGGAGGACCCCGTGCACCAGTGCACGTACATGCGCGCACATCTCATCAGGTACTGTAGCACTTGCCGAGATGTGCACCACATCGCGCCACGATGCGCACTCGACAGGACAACCACCCTAAAAATTCTGAGGTGATTTTTTTCTTCAAATTTTCTCCTTTGTAGCCTATAAATAAGGACTCTTAGACATCCCTAAAGGCATCCGAGCGTTATTTTTTTCCTCCAGAAGGTTGTATGTGAGTTTTTGAGTGGTTTCATAGTTTTTCTCTCTTTTATCATTCTTCTTTCTCTTTTGAGTGTGTGAGTGACAATGTGAGTGTGGCAATCATCCTTTTCAAGTGCTTCTTGGGGTGATCAACAGCTAACAAGTTGTATCAGAGCATTTTTGGTCCTAGGCTTGTGAAGATGTCCAAGAGAGGAAGGACTTCTACCATGTTCGATGTTGTACATGCACCTACACTAACCTTGCATCCATCAAGGAATGAAACATGTATGTCTACTTCTATTTTGATGTTAACAAGCACAAATTATCATCTTTGGGCTATGAGTCTCATGATTTGTGGGAAGTCATTGATGGGAGTAAGGTAAATTGCAAGAGGGATTGCCTCGCATTCTCTATGATCCTCAATTCCATCTCCAAGTCACAAAGCAATCAAATCAACATAAAGAAGAGTGCAAAAGAGAACTGGGAGGTTCTCTACACATTCCATGTGGGAATGAACAAAGTGGTGCAAGCAAAGGTGAAAGATTTAAAGAGGGAATTTGAAAAAATTTCCATGAAGAGGAATGAGAAAATTGATGACTACTCGAATCGTTTTGCCCGAATTGTTACAAATTTGAGAGACTTGGGGGAAAGTCTTGATGAGTATGGTGCTGTTTCAAGGCTCCTCATGTATGTCCCTAAAGATTTTGATTCTCTAATTCTTTCTACTTGAGCAGACAAGTGATTTAAAGACCATGAGACTTGAGTAAGCTTTCAAGCAACTCAAAGTTCATGAATTGAAACTCCAAGAGAGGAAATCAAGAGATGAAGAGAAAGCACTCCTATCTAGGGCATTCAATACGTCCAAGAAGGATTAAAAGAGGTCATCTTAAGGTGGAAGGGGATGAGGAAAGAAAGTAAAAGACAAAGATTGCGGTGGTGATGCCAATGGAGAGAAGAACAAGAAGCAATTTGACAAATCCAAGGTAAAATGCTACATTTGTAAAAAACATTGGCATTTTGTAGATGAGTGTGAACTTCCCAATAAGAACAAATCCATGGGAAAATAAATGATGCTTATGGCCCAAGAAGATGAAGAAGAAGAATCATCATTGCTAATGGTGCTAGATGATGAAAATGCTGACGTGTTACTTCAAGGTATGAATAGCTCTCCTATTAATGATATGTGGTATCTAGATACGTGAGCAAGTAGTCATATGACTAGTATGAAGACCTTCTATTAGTCCATTGACGAGTCTTACAAAGGAGTGGTGAGATTCGGTGATGGTTCTTTAATTAGGTATGACGGAAAAGGTTAAGTACATGTGGATTGTACGAATGGTGAATGAATGATATTAAAAAATGTTGTTTATATACCTAAATTGAAGACTAATATCTTAAGTTTGGGAAAGCTTAATTCTTAAGGTTATGACATATGTTTGAAAGATGGTTTTCTCACTCTTCACGGTGGCCAAGGAAGGTTGCTGACCAAGATTCCCAAGATGAGGGAGAATATGTACCTTTTGAAGCTCAACATCATCGAGCATTGTCTTCTTGTGGAGAATAATGATGAAGAGGCATGACTCTGGCATAGAAGGATGAGTCATCAAAGTGCTCACACTCTCCATGGTATGGTGAAAGGTAATCATGCTATTGGATTACCTAGTACTTCAAAAATTTGAGCATGTGTAGTTGTTGTGTGGCCGAGAAACATGTGAGAGCCCCATTTCCCAAAGCAACTGACTGAATTTAGAGCTTCAAAGCCCCTAGAATTGGTGTATGCCGACATTTGTGGATCAATCACACCATCAACAATCAATTAAGGAAATTATTTTTTTCTAATTGTTGATGATTTTTCTACATTGATATGGGTGGCGATTTTGAAGAACAAGTCGGAAGCATTTGGTGCCTTAAAAAAATTCAAGACTCTAGCAGAGAGTGAATCCAATGGAGCATTGATCAAGTGTTTGAGGATTGATTGTGGTGGAAAATTCACTTCATAAGAATTCTCAAAGTGGTGCCAAGAGAAGGGAATTCCAAGGCAGCTCACTACTCCACTTACGCCCCAATATAATGGAGTAGTTGAGAGGAAGAATAGGACCATTGTGGGTCTTATGAGGAGCATGTTCAAAGACAAGAGTTTACCTCTTGAATTATGGGGTGATGCTATCATTACTTGTGTGTATGTGTTGAAAAGGTCCTCAATGAAGAGCTTGCAAGGGAAGGCGCCCTATGAGATGTGGAGAGGGAAGAAGCTTGAATTGAGTAATCTTAGGATCTTCGGCTCAATTGTACATGTGAAGACTGTTAGAACTTTGGGGAAGCTTGAAGATAGGAGCAAGGAGATGGTATTTGTGGGGTACGAGAGAGGTACCAAGGGTTATAGGTATTTCAACCCTACCACACACAAGGTTCATTTGGGCCGAGATGTCTTTTTCGACGAAGGGCACAAGTGGAACTTCATGGAATGACAACCGAGTGAAGGTATGGAGTTGCGTGTTTCAGGTGTAAATATTGTATTTGACAAATCTAAGTATGAGGATGGACGAAGGTGGAGAAAATCTTGAAGGTGTGCTTCAATATATGCCTTCAAATGAAGAAGCGGGTCAAGGTGAAGGGTTGACATCGATGAGCAATGAAGTGATGCCAAGATTTGGATTTGTCCAAGCTCTCTATGAAGCGACTGATCTGATTGAGGAGGAGTGCCTCATCTCCATTTGAATAACCTACCACTTATTCCAAGGCATCTGAAGAGGAAGCATGGAGGAAAGCTATAGAGGAGGAGATTACCTCCATTGAGAAGACTCATACGTGGACGCTAGTGAAGGCTCCTAAATCATGCAAACCCATTGGTGTGAAGTGGGTATTCAAGCTAAAGAAGCATCAGTGAAGTTGTGAAGCACAAAGCGAGATTAGTGGTGAAAGGGTATCGCCACACATACATGATTGATTATGACGAGGTATTTGCTCCTGTTACTCATTTTGAATCAATTCGTATCTTGATTTCATTGGCAGCCCAAGAGTGCTGGAGTTTGCATCATCTAGATGTGAAATCTGCTTTCTTAAATGGTGAAATCAAGGAGGAGATTCATGTGAGTCAGCCGAAGGGCTACGTGAAATAAGGAAAGGAGGGGTGGGTCCTAAAGCTTAAGAAAGCCTTATGGCCTCAAGCAAGCACCAAGAGCATGGAATTCCAAGCTTGATGATACTTTGAAGAGCATTGGGTTTATGAAAAGCAAAAATGACCAACAAGTGTATCATTTGAACTCAACTCGAGATAGTTTTGATTGTCGGAGTATATGTAGACGACTTGGTCATCACGAGGGCAAGTGAAGCCAAAGTGGAGGAGTTCAAGAAGACTATGATGAGGATATTTGAGATGACAGACTTGGGTTTTCTATGTTCCTATTTGGGCGTTGAAGTGCATCATGGTAAGTCCAAAATAGCCTTGTCTCAAAGACCATATGCAGTACATATCTTGGAGAGTTTTCAAATGGTTGAATGCAATCCAACCAACACTCCGATGGAAGCTCAGTTGAAGCTGAAGAAAGAGGAAGGTGGAAGAAGCGTGGATGCGACATTATATAGGAGCTTGATTGGGAGCTTGAGGCATCCACTTCATACGCGACCCGACATGACTTACTTGGTGAGCATATTAAGTAGATACATGGTGAGTCCTACCTTTGATCATTGGACAATAGTTAAATAGGTGTTGAGGTACCTCAAAGGTACCATTGATTTCAGTCTTATATATGGAAAATGCATGAAGGGTCTAAATGCGATTGGCTATAGGGACAGTGACTTCGCTGGTGATGTGGAAGACATTAAGAGCACTTCGGGACATATATTCTTTCTAGGTGGTCTACCAATCACTAGGAATAGCTTGGAGCAAAAGGTGGTGGTCTTATCTTCGTGTGAAGCTGAATATGTAGACATTACATCAGCCCTATATCAAGAAGTGTGGATTGCAAGGTTAGTGAAGGAGGTTCTGGGAGTCGAGATGGAAGCGGTGAAGATTATGGTTGAGAATCAATCAGCCATTATGCTAAGCAAGACCTTAGCTCATCACAATAGAACCAATCACATCGCGACAAAGTATCATTTCATTCAAGATTGCATTGAAGACGGGAGAGTCGTCATGAAACATGTGAAGACCAAAGATCAATTGACAGACATCCTCACAAAATCATTCGGGAGAGTGAAGTTTTCGGAGCTAAGTGCGAGAATTAGAGTGAAGAAGGCGTGGGACGTGAAGAAAATCAAGGAGGAGAATGTGAGAGTTGATTTTCCATCATTGGGCACGGCTGGTGCGCATGGCACAGCCATGGCGCGCAGGGGAGAACACCCAGCGTGCACAATCGGTGCACATTTAGTGGGTACTATAGCACCTGCCAAGCAGGCGCTCCGTGGCATGCGTAGGCATGCATGGACGAGTGCCAACGCTCACACATAGCGCTCAGCTTGGCGAGTATGGTAGCACTCACTGAGCGGGTGCTAGTGTGGCATGTGTTTCAGAGGACCGCGTGCGCCAATGCGCGCACATCTCGGTGGGTACTGTAGCACTCGCTGAGATGCGCGCTACATGCGCCCCACAACGGGCACTTGGCAGGACAATCTCCTTGAAAATTCTGAGATGAGTTTTTTTGAGTTTCTCCTTTGTACCCCTAGAGCATCCCTAAAGGCATATGAGCATTCTTTTCTTCCTCAAGAGGGTTGTATGTGAGTTTTTGAGTGGTTTAGTGGATTTTCTCTCTTTTCTCATTCTTCTTCCTCTGCCAAGTGTGTGAGTGACATTGTGAGTGTGCTCATCATCCTTTTCAAGCATACAACACTATGACAGGAGCATGTCACAATAAAAAAAAGAATTCAATATGATGCAGCGCTTGTGGGGTTTGTTGACTGGAGACAAAGGGGCAATTTCGAACGGCATGAGGAAGAGGACAAGGTCAAGGAGTGCTTCCAAGGATCACGAAGGCGGCGCTAAGCGGCATTCGTAGAGTGGATGCTCGTACGATGGCCTGGCGGTGATCGTTGGTAAGACGGGGTAGACTAGTGGATGGTGTTATGTTGACGAGATGCAGAAGATTCCTCGCTATGACGTTCTCTCTCTCTCTCTCTCTCTCTCTCTATTCCTTCTCCTCACTTCCTCTAACAAGTACGTCCTTCACTGAGTGGTTGTTGCCTAGTGACAAGATGTTGTTCCAAACGGTGCGTATGTGAGGGGGGCAGAGATTGTGGAAAGCTACCCCACGAATGCGCAAGCACCGTGAGCAGCGATTGCTCACGGAATTTAGTAGGGAGGTTCCCTCAATACACATGGAAGCATGTCAAAAATTATTCCACGTAGAATTAAGGTATTTTCAAGGTATTGTTTGAAATTCAATCATATTAAATGATGAATTGAGGTGATAAATTAGGGATTTTAGTGAATTTGGAAAGAGAACTCAAAGATGAATCCATAGTATAAAAAATAACCGATTTGAATCAAGATTCCTTGATAAATCAAAGCGCAAAAATTAAGCAGAAAATTGATCGCGAGGAGAGAGAAAATGAAAATAAAATCTAAAATTCGACTAATGTATGATTCTAAATTACAATCTAATGATACATCACTAAAGATAAGGAGGAAAATGCATAATCTAACCCAAAGTCGTGATCAAATTGAACCAATTGATTGCTAGATCAAAGGCTCTTCGCTCCGTGATTACGAAAATGAGATTCATCATTCAATAGGCGATATCTTCCCTATTCTTTCGATGAAATCTTGATTTCAAGCACTCCCTCAAGGAGGAAATGAGTCTAGAAGAGGAAGAAATCAAGAGATTCAAGGACTGAGTTGTCTAAATAGTTTGTTTTATTCGAAACATCAAAGAATACATTTTACGTCAAAGAGTATGTGTATAAATAGGCAAATTTGGGCCTAACCATCGGATTGGACGTTTAATCTTTGATCAACGGTTATGATGAAATGCTTTGATGCAAATTGTTTTGTTTAAATCGCTTTTTTTCGATCGAAGATAAATTGCTCAGATTTTGCCACGTCAGGCGTGAATAAGTAACGTCGTTAAATGCTTGGCAATTGATCTTCATTTGATACTAGATGCGTCCACGTGTCCATCAGATGGTTTAATCTCCGCTATTATAACTGCTCATATGAACGACTTAGATTAAATCATTTTAAAATGATTCATCAACAAATCATTTCCCGTCACATACCCCCCTAACTTAAGTGAAGATCGACAAGTTCAATTTCACAAACTAATCGGACGCTTCTCCAAGTTCAATTGATCTCGTCTTGCCACGTCACTTGCGCATATACAGAAAATAGTCCCATATGACAAAAATCAAAGAAAAATGATGTGTATTTAAGGCGCATGGTCTTAATGGGTTAGAAAAAATCCATTAATAGATGCTTAACCCACTAGTGACGTGCGTACACACAATCTGCCAAGTGGCGACATGTAAACTACTCCGCCACATCGGCTGCCACATCAACGCGCTTTTTAATCCGATTATTATAATTTTTTTTATTCAAAATAAATTCAAATAAATTAATATAAAATTATTCAATTCGAAAAAACTTTAAGTAAATCCCAAAAATTTAGAAAATTTATAAGTTTCAAAATAAAACTCTAAATTAATCCAAATTTATTTTGGTGGATCAGAAATTAAATAATCTATCATTTTACATAGTCAAGTTTTATAAATAACAAGACAGTAAATTTTTATTTTAAAAATACACTTATTCCTCTTATAAATTAAAACTTCGCAATAGAAATGAGTATATAAAAAGTATTTTATCTTATTATTTAACATTAAAACCCAATTATAATCTCAAATATAGATGATAATGATCTACTCTAAAGTATATTCTTAAAAATGCATAATTATCTTTAAAATAGTAAATTTTGAGATTTTAACTTAAAATTACATGAAATGATAGATATGCACTCAAAGTGTGATAATATTAATAAAAATGAAATGTTTTATGGCTAAATTTGTAGTAATAATCATATAATTACATGTATAAATTGCATGTTATTAGTAAACCAAAAAAAATAACACTTCCGATTTTCTAAACGGTGCATTAGGTTAAGAGGGGTGGGGGTCCTTGACGTAACAAAATTATGCGGTCGTTGAATACACACGATGTCATGTCAAAACAAAGTACAAACTTACCAATTTAAAGATTAATTCACGAATTGAAGGGTATAATGGTAAATACGGGTCGAATCCATAGAGAATTAGACAAATTTCTGAGATATCTTTGAAGTTTGATCAAATCAGACAAACAATTAATATTAAAAATTAGACAATGTAGTATATTAAGAAAGATAACTCAATTTCAAATCCACGGAATCAAAAATCAAGTGATTTGGATTAGAATTCGCAGAGTAATCAAAGTTTGAAATTGAGAGAAAATTTGATCACGAAAATTGATTAAAACTGAAATTAAACTTAATCTATGATTTAAAATATAAATCTAATGCTAAATTATGAAAGATTAAGATGAAAACACACAATCTAACCCAAAGTCACGCTCGAAATGATCCAATTAATCGCCGGATTCATGGCTATTCATTCCGCGATTTCGAAGACAAAGATGGCGTTCAAGATGTGATTTCTCCTTACTCCCTTCATCAAATTTTGATTTCAAACACTCCTTGGATGCAGAAATGAGTCAAGAAGCTGAAGAAATCAAAAGACCCTCAAATTGTGGTGTCTAGACAGTTTGATTGGCTAAAAAATCCAAGAATGCTTCTTCGTCGCGAAGAACATTCTAATTTATAGACGAATTTGAGCGTAACTGTCGGATGCGTCAGTTCATCGCGATCAACGGTCGAGATTACACATCGTTTGGTGAATTGATGTGATTCAGTCGTGGCCATCCGATCTTCGATGGAGTGTCTAGATGCGTCCACGTTGCGCTTGAGAGAGAAAGTGTCGTTTCAATGCATCCCTTTGATCTTCACATACGATCGTGATAAGTGGAGGGGTCCATCAATAGTGATTAATCGTGACCGTTATAGCTCCCTTGATCGGTGTCTTCTATGATGTTGCCATGTATCCCTTGAGTAAGTGCAATCCGATGCACGTGATTAAATCACGCAATCAGATGTTTGACGTATCGCCATGTCACTTGAAATCAAATTGAAATGTAAATAGTCCCACACGGCATAAATAAAAGGATTTTATCGAGTTTATATACTACGTGGATTTATAAGGTTAGCTTAAATCCGATTATGGATACTCCTAACCCATTTATAATTCGGCGCACACGTGTGATGACACCCACATAAGTGGGTCCTATATAAGGGAGGGAGGACTGATAACATGCATTTTATACATGAATTTACATTATTATTAATGCAATTAAGGGCATTGATTGTTCTAATTGTATGCATGCTATCATATTTTAAGTATATTTATATCATTTTACGTAATTTCATGTTATGATCCAAATATACATCATTTTAAGGATAAATATATATAATTGAACAATATGATTCTAATCCTAATCATCTTTAATAGTAACACCCACATAAGTCTAGCGAAGTCATCTACTAAAATAGAAAATATTTACTCTTTTCAAGTGATTCAAGCTCACTTGGGCCACAAAGATCACCATGAATTTACTGTAACACTCTAGGGGGCCCAATAAGTGGAGGCATATAGAAAAATTGACCTATGTTTCTGGGAATTTGTGCATTCCACATAGGAGTTAGAGGTTTTTTGAGCTTGGGCAGACCTTTGACCATTCCTAGAGGTTTGAGAGGGACAAAATTGGGGTTGTCCATACCTCTTATGACATAGTCACAAGGTGTCACCTTTCATGAAAAAACACCTTTCACTAATGTCAAGTTGTAGAAGATACAATCAACCTACACTCCTCTTAACCTTGGTAAGAAGTGATCCTTTCTGATGGTGGATGGTGAAAATTCCGTTTTGGAGAAATATCTTGCGGCCTTCATCAAGTCTTCCAAGCTTAGCATGTTTTATTTTAGGCTTGGAGTAAAATGGACACCGGTTAGAGAATTTTGATTATTTGTTCGAGTGTTAAGAAGAATCTAGCCTCTACCTTCTACATTTATTCTTGAACCATCTCCAAAGCACACTCTACCCTTGAAGGTTTCATCAAGACTATAAAAGGGGTTTTTACCCACCCATCATGTGTGAGGAAGCTTAGCTTGATACCAAAAACCATTTCACAACTTAGCTTGAGAAATGCCTTGTAGAAAAGGACTTTAGATTATCGAGTTTCTTCAACTAGCATAAGAAGAGAGGATTCATTCTCTTGGTTTTCAACAACATACACCTTCTTAGCTTCAGTTATATGCCTTTGTTTTCTATGATTTTGGTAGACATTTACATCAGACCCTTTTCTTTGGAAATTATAAAAATTAACCTTTGACTTACCCCTTAGCTTCCCTTCTTCCTCTCCATCACCTTTTTCAAAGGAGCCTCTGTTATGGCCTATCATTACCTCTTCCAGTTCTGCATCCACATCTACTAGAAGATTTGATATTTTTCTTTGATTTCCCAACTGCCTGAGCAAGAAGAGCCTTTTCTTCCCTTTTCTTCCCTTTTGATATTTATGAATCTTCATGAATCTTGAGTGTCTTGATGATTTCTTCAAGGGAAATGGACTCAAGATCTTAAAGCTGCTTGCTCGAGGTGGTAATTGCATTGAACTTCCTAGAAATGGAACATAGAAGCAACAAAATCAATTGTGAATCTATGAACTTTTCTCTTAGATTTCTCATCATGACTACAATGCAAGATAGTTTGGATTAAATCATAGTCATCCATGGTGAGATTTTCATAGTCTCTCAATAGGGATAAGATTCTCCCCTTTTGGAGGCATTAGACACCTCCATTTCTCACTAGAGACAATTCCATGTCTCTTTTGCCATCTTCTCAGAATCTAGCTCTCGAGATATCTCTTAAGAGATCCGGGAAAACATGATTGACATCAGCAGTCAATCTTTCTTCTTGACAGGTTTCTCTAATTTGATAACTTCCCGTAGCTCAAGATTGTCAAGATGCAATCTCATATGTGATTAACACACCTACTAATTGAGCCGATTAAGGATGTGAAAGTGCCAATTTGAGTAGCCTGCTCAATCCCCTTAACTTCCCCCACAACTGTGAGTTCTTGAGATGACACATCTCCTTGTTGTGGCAACATTGTCGTCTAACTTTCATTGGATCTCACTCCAAAATTTCACTCTAGTTGAAGAATCTCCCTCCAAAAATGTCTCTAATACCAACTGAAGAATCTCACTCCAAAATTTTGAAGAACATATGAGGACTCAAGAAAGAGGGAGAGATGAGAGAAAAAACTTTGATTATCAAGAAATAAGCGGGAACCACTGACATATATGTTGAGGCTTCACCGCTCAATTTTTATAGGTACACATCTAACACCTTGTGCATTATAGTGGTTACTGCCAGTTTATTTGCCATTCTAAATAAACTCAGCGATTATGAATCATGATGGATGCTCCCTATTAAATGGAGGTAATACTCTTATGAGGAGAGAAAAAAAATTTCATGTGGTGGAGTAACTACGAGATTAAACTCCAATAGCTTCCTCATCTGTCATGGCCCTAATCTTGTGTCTTGAAGATCAAAGAAGCAACCCACCATTTTTCTATCGAGCATTCTGTAGTAGTACAAGGGTCTTGCTAATGCCACTGCCGAATTTCTATGGATTCAGTCCCTCTTCAAGCAACTTTGCCTTCATGAAACATATAAATATTGAGTTCCACTTCATGTGTGAAAGTGTTTTCATGCAACGCCTCCATATTGCATTCACTTCCATGAAAGGTCTTCGTGAGTCTTGATTCTTGTGGCTCCAAGACAAACTCGATGTCATTCCCACATTGAGTTTGCAAGGGGCTGTTGACGACTTACAAGTAGGGTTTGACGAGACGAGACCGCGAGGTTGTCAATTTCAAGCGGTATCGCGTCAAAAATAATTCCAAACTTACCAATTTTGAGAATTAATCACGAATTCAAGGGTATAATGGTAAATATGGGTTGAATCCACAGGGAATTTAGGAATTTTCAGAAGCTCTTTTAGAATTTGGTCAAATCGGACGAGAAATTGATGGTAGAAATTGGGGAAAATGGTATTTTTAGAAATAAGACTTGAAATCGATTCCACGGAATCAAAAATCGTCCAATTTGGACTTGATTTCGCGGAGAAATCAAATTTCGAAGTGGAGAGAAATTTTCGAGCGTAAAAACCGTGATTTTCGATGAAAATTGATGAAATTGACTTCTAAATACTAATCTAAACGAAAATTAAACATGATATGAAGAGAACTAAGGTAAAACCGCTTTCACTAAGCCCAATTAGCGATCGAAACGAGGTGATTAAGCCGATTAATCACCGAAATTGTGAAGAACGCGAACGTGAACTTCAAGCGTCGATTTCTCCCTCAATTTTCCACCAAATCCTGACTTCTACCCCTCCGTGGACGCGGAATTGAAAGAGGACGAGGAAGAACTCAAGAGAAACAAGCAAGGAAGGTGTCTAGACAGTCAATTAGATTGATTCTTGCTTGGATGCATAAGAACGACGAAGAACACATGTATATATAGGGGGAAATTTCGTAACCGTCCGATCAAAACGATCGACGGTCACGATTAGATCCGTAATTAAGCGTTTAAAAACGCTAAAGATCGCGTCCGTTGGATCTTGATCTGACGGCCGTGATACTCCCGCTATCTTTTAATCTGGGCCGTTATAACGCCCCGATTTTAATCACGTGCTGATTGATCTCCGGTGCACCCTGCTTCCACGCGATCGACGCGTGCGATGCTGCGACGTCGCCCACGATCCAACCGTTATAACTCTTTGATTTGCGCACGTGTTTGATCAGATCGGATGGTCCGTTGGTCCACTTAATCGCTGCGCTCCGATCGCGATCGGATGCTCCACGATCGACCGCGTCACCTGCGTAAAACAAATAAGGTGTGGGTTAGTCCCACACGGAGGATATTTGAGAAACCGTCGGGTTTAAATAACCCGACGGTTTATAAGGGTATGGCCCTCTGATAACATGCATTTATAACCTAAATTCTTACCTTAATTAACTCATATTCATGCTTATTTTATGTGAATATGAGGCATGTTATCATACTTTTTAGGAATTTTTTCCATTGGCATGTCATTTCACTAAAGTTGATATTTATGCATAAATTAGAGATAATTCCATGCTTAAGATATGATTAATCTTTTGTTTAGATTAACAGGAGTTAATCTCTATTATTAAATGAGTTTTGACTTTAGTAAATGTTTGGAAGAATGATTTTAGGATGAATTTATGATTTAGAATGTTTAATTAGAACTTATTTAATGAAATTTTAATTCAGCCTTATTTCCTTCTTGAAAACATATTTTAAATGACATGATATTAAAAAGAAAAGAATTTGTGATCCAATGGAGAAAATTTTGATTAAAAATGAGTCGTACTTTGAGAGATATTAATTTTTGAAGTTCTAGGCCTGTTTCCGATTTTTATTTGATTTTTACGAATTTTTTTTCTATTTAAAATTACAAAAAAATTGGTTTCTTACCTGCAGGCGATGACGTGGTGAGCGGGAGAGCTGGCGCGCCGACACGTGGCACGCGGGACCACCCAGTGGGTGCGACGAGGCGCTGAGGCCACGTGACAGAGCCACGGGTGGCCCGCGCGTGGCTAAGTGGCGCACAGGGGGTGCGGCAGTGTGGCAAGTGGCCACGCGACATAGCGCCACGTGGCCGTCCGTGTGGGGCGTCACGTGTACCGGATATAGAGGAGAAAGAAGATAGTTAATAGGGGAAGGCACTCCCCTATTTAACCGCATCATTTTCCTTCATTTGATCCGTGTGGGACTATGTTCCACAAGGCTTTGTTTTTAGGTGACGTGGCGGCTTGGCGGGCGTCTGATCGGATCATAGCGGCGGAGATCGCGTGGACCGGAGTCCACGCGATCATCAATCAAGCACGTGGTTATATTCATCTTAAGTGACCCGCTCGATGGATGACACGTGGCAAAGCGAGGAAGCTTGGATCGCGATCACCTGATCGTCATCGAACGGTCGCAATCGTTCACGATTTTTGGTGCGTCCGATCTCCATCACGCGGACGCCTGATCTTAATCAAGAGGGGATCACGATCGGACGGCTGGCGGAGAACTTGAATCGTGATCAAGGCGCACAGGATCAGCTAATCTTGATCGCTCATCTAAACGGGAGTTCATCGGACGGTGGATGAAGCCTCACGAAGAACCACGATCGACGCGCGATCGTGGCTTATTCATCACCAGATCGGGAACCACGGCGTCGCAACGTGACAACGCCCCCACTACGCCATCGACCCATGCCCACGATCCTATCAATGGCTCAAAAATCGGGCGGGATGATCAACATCAAACTTTGAGAAATCGCCGCGATCGGGGTTGATTCAGCAGCAAAATTGAAGCCACGACGCCTCAAATTGATGGCCCACGATCGCGCGCGATCGTGGCCATCGATTCCGCTCCACGACCGCGTCAAACGGCCGGAAATTTCGGGCCTAATTTTCTCTTTAAAACCATGTATTCTCCCCTCCTTTGTTCTTCAACTTTTGATTGATTCGTGAAGGAATTAAGCAAATTTCGAGGAAAATCTTAAGTTCATCGTGATCCCCACGTGTTTAGACTCGATTCCGAAGGGATTCGAGCAGGATTGATCGCGAATTCCTCCTTGATTTCATCGAATTTTCCCCTTGAATTCCGAAAGTCCGTGAGAAAGGATCCGAGCAAATTCACTCCAATTCGCGCAAATTGGAGCTTAATTCTCGTGGCAATCGGGTTAGTAGTGAGATTCGATCGATTATCAAGAGGTAATTTGAGTTTTTATTAGATTTAGAAGTTTAATTTTGCAAATTAGTTCATAGTGTTCTTCATTTTCCCCAAATTTTGATCCGAAAAGTCACTGATTTTGAAAATAGGATATCTCTTTGATTATAATTCCAAATCACTTGATTTTAGTTTCATTGGATTCCTCTTTTCATCAGCTTTCCGTGGATAGCAATTTCATCAAATTCTGAGTTCATTTGACCCTTCAATTTAACGTTTGACCACGGACTGTTCATCTTTTATCAGAAGTCAAACGTTGACGTTTGGGGTCAATTACTTTTAATTGGCAAATCAGAATTTGATAATTTTGGTCTTGTTGGATTCCTCTGGTTCTTAGCTTTCTATTGGCATATAAATTGCAAGATTTGGATTTCATTTGGGCATTCAATTTGAAGATTTCCTCTGAGGTGTTCATTTCGGAGATTTTCTGATTATTAATTTTCAATAAATCATAATAAATCCATTTCTTATCCAAAAATTACAAAAATTATATCAATAAATTAAATTTTCTCTCTAGTTTCCGAATATATACTTTTCTTAATCTTCTGACTCTGTTTGATTCTCTGATTTTGCAGAACATCTACTGCTGGTCAAAGTCAACGCTTTGACTTTGACTTTTCTCTGTCAAATCCGAGATTTCAAATATTAAAAATTCTTATTTACCTTATTCATATCATTTCCATATCTTAAATCTTATATTCTCTTATTTAAAAATCCTTTTAAACCTAAGTTTGACCAAGTCATCTCTGCGATTAAAGTCAACGCTGCTCTCTGTGGATCGACCCGATACTTACCCAGTACTTGATTATTCTATCTTGTCTTTGTGAGTTCGGATTTATAAATTTTGTTTGACCATTGTATTTGTATTTTAACGACGCATAAAAACGACACGTCCCCTCCTCATATAGGGGAGGACAAAGACCCCTTTTATATATAAGTATAATACTAATATAATATAATATATGCGCCACGTAGGCACTGCGCGGGTCGTGCGTGGCGCTGCCACGTGGCCCTGCGTGCCACGTCGCATCCACGCGGGCCCCGCGCACCCTTTTTTTAATTTTTTTTATTTCTTTTTATTATTTAAAATCGAAAATAAAATCACAGAAAATCCAGAAAAATACAGAAAAATCCCTAAAAATTGTGAAAATCATATCTTTTAAAATACAACTCCAAATTAATCCAAATTTCTTTCATTTGATCCAAAATTTAATTATCTATTATTCTAAAAGGTCAAATTAATTAAATAATAAGAGTTAAAATTATTATTTCAAAAATACATTCATTTATTAAGATTTTAATCTTTAGAAAATAAAATGAATGTTTATAAAAGTTATTTCTCTTATTATTTTATCTTTAAAAACAATTATAATCTCAAAAAAATATGGGTTATCAAATTATGAAACTCTAATTTATAAAAATTAACACTAAATTAAAGTATTTTGAGATTATAATGAGTTTTTAAGAGAATAATAGAAAAATACATATAAATATGATAACATGCATGTAAATGAAATCATTTAAGCTTTAATATGCATGAAAAATCATGTTTTATGATGTAAAACATAAAATAGCATGTTATCAGGGTTCTCTAAAACGGAATTAGATTTTGGTAAACTGAACCGAACTGAAACGGACAACTCTTAAAATTTTCGTAAATTGAATTCTGAATTTGGTTTCAGTTTTTCAATTTGATCTCATTGAATTGAAATTTCATGAAATTTGGATTCTCAATCTCTCACCAAATTGAAACTTCTCCCTCTTTGTGGCACTCATGCACGCGATGGTTGGGCACACCCTCCTCTTTGTGACATTTTTGTGACATCTTTCATGAAATAATGATTCTCAATTTAAACTTGTGAGATATCTGTGGCAGAGCATCTGATTGGAGTTGCTGGTGAGATCTTTGATGTCTTTCCTTCTTTAATTCTCTCTTGTTTTTTATTTGAGCCGATCGGTTTACAAGTTTAATTCCCATCCTGATTTTTTTTTTACAATAAGGGTTTTATAACTGATTCGTCTCTCTCGTGCCTTTTGCCTCTGCATTTTGTCGACTGTTGGAGTAGATCTATTTTTTATTTCAGCAGATCTGCCTTTTTTCCCTACTAACAATTATATCTTCTTCTTCTAAACGAATAAGTTGTTTCTGTGTTACAATCTTTGATGTTTTACATTGTTAATTTCATTTGAATTTGGGCCCTGAATCTTTTGTTAAGGATCCCAGTTTTGCCCACTCGCTAAATCAAATCTCAGTTGCCGTTTTGTCCAAATGAATGAGATTACTGATATTTGCCACAACTTCTAAGACATATTATTTTTTTGCTAGTGAGATCATCAAGCAACATAGAACTTTTCTCTCATTGTTGGACGTCGCTCTTATAATTCTCAGATTTTTTTTGTAATTTCTTGTCATTAAAAACATTATCAAAGTCTCTTTGATCATGAAAATTTTGATGATGACATCTCTACAAATTTTGATGATGAAAAGGTGAAAAGACGAAATTTTTTTGGACTACAAAAAGTGTCACTCATGGTAGAAACTTGGACTACCACAAATCGTGTGGCAATACTTGGAAACATGATTCATTGGATTGACGACATGTTGAACCTTCATGAACGTGTTCTTGTTGTCAAAAGAAATTATGTGAATCTCATGGAGGTGCCCACATGGCAAAAGTATTGCATGAAATGCTTGTTGATTACAATTTGACAAACAAAATAAGAATTTTTTTTATTTTTGTTTACTTTTTTGTACTAAACTTGTTTTTCCTTATTTTGTATAGTTATGCACGATCACTACTAATAATGGAAACAAAAATAGGACTATGACAAAAAGCTTGAAGAATTTGTTGAAGGGTTCTAGTTCAAAGTTCAAGGTTCACCAACAACTATCTCATGCCTTGCATGACCCATGTTCTCAGTCTAGCTGTACAATGTGGCTTAAAGAAGTTTGGTAGGAACGAGTAATAATCAGACAGTGATCATGACGAAAAATATATAGAGGGACTAGAAGCCATTAATCATTCTCCATAGAGGATTCATCACTATAAGAATTTGTGTGATGAGTTAGAAATGTCAAATTCAATTATTCTTGTTAAGGATGTCCAAACTAGTTGGAATTTAACATATGATATGATCGAAGCTGCTTCAGAAAAAAGAGAAGTAATGAAGGCAATGGCAAGTGACAATCTAAACACAAATAAAGAAAACTTTTTAATTGAGGATGAAGAAAGGGAGCTCTTAAAGATGTTTGCAAAGGAACTCTGGCATTCCATTAGGCAACTCAGGTATTTTCTAACTCAAAATCAGTTACATTGCCAAATATATCGGGGCTTGATGGACTTCTAGTTGAATGATTTGACTTGTTAATTTTTTTTTCTGGATCATCATCTTCAAGGTTTTACAGGGTGAAAAATGAGAAATGACCAAGCAAAGGCGCTAAGATGTGCATACACAATGATGAAGTAGAACTTGCTAAAATATAAGATGCAAGGAGAAAGCTTATGTTTCCTATTGCCACAGTGCTAGACCCTAGATTCAAGTTGGGACATATTCTTCATGGTGAGCACAACTTTGTTATGGAAACTTTACTTACCATTCTTGAATCAATACGTATCATAGAAGCTTCAAGTTCTATACCGATTCATGATTTTTGGCTTCATCAAGTCAAAATAATGATGCAATTTATGGATCAGTAATCAAATAGGAGCATAGCACTAGATGAGAAATCAGAAAATGTTGAATTAGTGGATTACTTATGTGAACCTGGCATTGACTCTTTACATGACAAATTGTTACAATGGCTGCATAAGAGAGGATCTAACAAGTATCCACGCATTTCAATGCTCGCAAAGGAGTTGCTAAAACTCTATTTTATGTTCTCTTGAGAACCTAAAACTTTGATTATTTTTAAGGGCCAATGTTTAACTATTTTAGATTTTTATCTTGAATTCTTGATATGTTATTAGGAATTGATGATGTCTCATGATTTGTTTGTTAAACGTGTATATATATGTATACAAATTATAATGTTATAAGAATCTTAATTTTTGTTCAACGCAAATAATGAATCACCAAAAGTATAGATGTTTAACGACACTGGACAATACCATCACAAGTTCACAACAACGACCAGACCCACATTAATTAACTGTCCTATCCAACTGCCACATGTGCCTGTAGTGGTTAAATCCAAACATGTATACCTAACCCATTAATGTGCATTAAACTGCACACTTCAAAGATACAAGTAGAACATTAAACTACAATTTATATTTTACTCTTCTCTTTCTATATCCCCTTCTACCTCTCTCCCTCTCTCCCTCTCTCCCTCTCTCCCTTTACATATCAAACATGGAGTACTCATCCTTAGTTGAGTACAGCTGCTTCCGCTGACCCAAATCCATCACGTCAAACCTACCGACGTTGAAAAACCCTAAACCGCGTGTTATTTCTTTTATGATTTATCTCGAGTTTTGAGCGATAATTCGCTATGGAAGTAGGAATATCATTGCCGGCGCAACCGGGGAAGAATGTTAGGAAACCGCGTTTTCTTCCGTCCTACAAAAAGGACAACAGAAACCCAACTAGGCGATGAACAAAAAGAATTCACCAACCATGAGATCTTCGGTTCTGATACTCGCAGCTATCGTTTATATCGTCCTGCTCCTCGATGCCGCTTCCCTGGTTACCGCGGCGCGATCTCTGGAAGGATATCCTCGATACTTGGACGGTACAGAGATGAGGCTTTTGAGGTCGCGTCGCAGTCCGCCGACGCCGATACGGGCCCCTACTAAATTTAAATCCCCACCGCCTTCTCCTTGGCTGCCGCCTCCTCCACCTCAACCATGTCCTTTCCCGCCGCACAAGTAATTGTATGAATAATCCCCGAGAATATGAACTCTAATGAAGAATTTTTTTCCCGTTCGGAGATAAAGTCTTTTAATATTTTTAGTGTCTCGCATTTTTGCTCTCTCGGTGTGATATCTGTGGTGATGCAGTCTCAAAGATATACTATTGTCGTTTAATAGACCATGAATATTTTTCTGAAAACTGTAAAGTTAATCAACCTGTCTGGGTTGCATCAATTTAAAATTTGGGTTAGAAAGAATCTGATTCCAACCTTTCAAGAAAAATGACAATCTTACTTACTAGCGTTTGAAATTGAGAAACTTACTAGCTTCTTCTTATAACTATCGTGCCAGTGAATCCATAAAATCATAGAGAAATCATGCTATTTTAATGATTACCTCACAAAATTTGAAATGCCTGCTAACCAACTACTAAATGTAGCACTCGTTCGAAACCCCAAAACTTCATTTAAGAACTTCAAGGTGTATGCTTGATTCTGAATTTTCGGGACTGGCCTTGTTGGTTCTTCGTCCAATTGTGGGTCAAAGCCTGAACCTATAGAAAAACCAAGACCCATTTCCCGGTCCCTTTAAGCCTTCAAAATTAAACATTTGATAATTCAAAAGGGTCACCCTCATCACCTCTTGTTTATTTCACTTTTATTTTAATGACCTTGAAGAGTAGAGATTTTTACAATAAAAATAATATTAAAAAATTCACATTTAATTTTGTTCCATACCCATGGTGAACATGAGTTATTAAAGGTCTTCCTCCCTGTCTCTTACTCATTTTTTATGACTGCTCCCAACCACTACTAAGGCCTGCAAACGACCTGATCTCACGGACCACATAAAGTAGCACGGCCCACTGGCCCATTCGTGGGCCCTCTCTCAGGCGTGCTGACATGGGCGAATGATCACAAGACTGCTGGCATGGAAAAGACTAAGCTTAGAATTTTTTTGCTAGAAGATGAGATACAAGCATATTGAACTCCATTCATATCTCTCTCTCTCTCTTAGGCAGGCCAAAAAATGGGTAATCTCCCTCTCCCTCTCTCTCTCTCTCAATTGATTTCTGCAATGTCCAATTTCAAGATTTCCTCTAGAGATTTTCTGAAATGAATGGCTTTACCTTTTTTCTATTAAAAAAATCTTCCTTCAAGATAGCTTTCTATTAGTTCAAAGATCCCCCAAAATCTTGACGTGATTTACCCATAGAGGTTATCTGTGAGGATAGAGGGTGTTGGCACCTAAAAGAGGTTTAGAAAGCCTCGTCATCATAAAAATAAGATGAATAAAATAGAGAGTTAGTATGCAAATGAAATTAACTATGAGAGGGAGAAATGGATCTCAAGCTCGCCTCAAAGGATGTGGCAATTATCATTCACACCAAAATGGGCTCACTAGAAGGAGATATCACGAGATCTAAGGTAGGGCGTACGTTAAAATTTTATGGGTTTAATGTTGCATTTTTCTTTACATTAATTTCAATGGAATCCATCAAAATGAAGTTTTTATGCAAACCTAAAAGCCTTTTTAGATTGCACCCTGAATTTGGATTTTTCATTCACTCTTTAGGCACTTTTTGACCTTGTATGTCATCAACTTCATGTGATGCAAATCGTAAATATTCCATGCATATACCACTTAAAACTAACTGAAAATATTTATATAGTCAATACTATTATACAATTTCAATGAAAATGCTGTAGAAGTCGAATTAAAATTATAGAAAGGTTATAAATGATTAGAAAAGAGATTGTTAGTCATTGAATAAAATTTCATATGTTATCTCATGAGAGATTTGAAGTTATAATCACATTTTCTTATATTTGAACTAGTTCTCTAAGAAGACGAGTAATGCATAGTTTTTGGAATAACAAATTGGATTAAATATCATAAAAATATTATTCATAAATTGGTTTTTGCCTCTTAAATTAACTAGATCTTGCTAATGATCTTGATTTCTGAGATGTCTGGCATACACTCGAGTCATATTATTCCATAAAGGGTTTATATCTTCCCATTGAATGGGAGTGATGGATAGAGTTCTTACCTTCATGGGCGTTTGATGCGAAGTGGCGATGGAAATCTCTTGGATAATATCAATTTTTCATGGTTTTGACATGTCAATAAGCCTCCTCTCGCTAAAGATCTCAAAGACTACGTCAGCCACTCCTAAATGCCATTGCTTTGCGTGATGGGAACCTATAGGTGGCTTAATGTTTATAGGGAGGCGAAGTTCATCATGTCTTCTAAAACCAAAAGTAATTCAAAATGATTCACCAAAATAGAGTTAACAATAATTTCCTAGCTGCCTTAGACAAATTCTTAATTTGAGTGTCTTGGGAATAGAGTACAAGTCAAGAGAGAATTAGGTTTGTCTTGGGACCCCTGTTGCAATTAATCAGAATTGGAGTATGGGCATGGAGTTGTATGAAATGGTATATTGAGGAAGATACAGTGAAGATCTTTCCAGTAACAAATCTCAAAGGAAAATTGAGACGCTACAACTGAGAGAACTCAAACAAAGAAGTTAGAGAGAAATTTGTATACTAGGAGAGAGAGAATATGAATAAAATGAATTAAATTCTATTGAATCTATCATTCTAAAATAAAATATAAGCCTAAATATATATAAATATATATATATATATATATATATATATATATAAGTCAAAAGAGAAACCAAAATAGTGTTCAGTCACCATAAAACCAATCAAATTGATTCCTAAATTGGGGGCTTTTCATTTCAAAACATTATTATAATGTTTCAATATTCACACAAAAATTTCTTTCTAATCTTTCATTGAAATCTTAATTTATCAAGTCTCAATTGACACTATAACGCATCTAATGACTCATAATCGTTGAAGATATTGATGATACATTTGCATAATGTAGGTGAATTATGTTGCAAAATCCATGAATAACTTTATATCTGCGAAACACAGTATTTTTGAGTTTGACTTAGTACGTGACCATCGTATGTATTTTTAGTGGAAGATGGAGGCATTCCTAGCTGGGCCATCCGATGAAGATATTTGAAGATAAAAATAGCACTTTACTAGTGCCTATTTGATTAAATATTTAGTGCTATGATTTCCTGCTGCTTGAGAGAATAGGGCCATGTCATCCATTCACCTCAAGCACGCCCAGACTAAAACCTATATTTTTATTGCATGGAGAAAAATATTAACTTTTGCTTTCAAGTAAGTTAGGGGCAAGTGACAGAAGCATTTTGTGTGTCGTTAGCAGAAACGTGGAGTCCAACAAAAGATTTCATAAAACCAAACTCACATAGGATAAAGAGTACATAACATCAAGTAAAGTGCAGGGGTTGGCTTTAATCGCGAGAGTTTGACTTGAGTCAAACATATGTTTAAAAGAAGGTTTTAAAGAAATGAAAATAATATGTAATGAGTGGAAATGATATAAATATACTAAATAAGAAATTTTAAGAATTGAAATCTCGGATTTGATAGAGAAAAGTCAAAAGTCAAAGTCAAAAGCATTGAGCTTTGACCAACGATGAGGTGCTACTGTAAAATCGTGAGAAATCAAACAGTGTCAAAAGATTACCAAATATATTTAGAAACTAGAGAGAAAATGGAATTTATTGATATAAAATTCATGATTTTTGGATAAGAAATAAATTTACTATGAATTATTGAAAATCAAATATCAGAAAATCCTCGAAATGAACACCTCAGCGAAAATTGTCAAATTGACTGTCAAATGAAATAAAAATCTTGCAATTTATATGTAAATGGAAATCTAAGAACCAGAGGAATCTAAAGAGACCAAAGATCGAATTCTGATTTGTAAATTGAAAGTAATTAATCCCGAAATCAACGCTTGACTTCGATGAAAAAATAAAAGTCCTCGGTCAAACGTCAAATTGAAGGGCCAAATGAACTCTGAATTCGATGAATTTGCTATCCACGAAAAGCTGATGAAAATAGGAATCCAATCAAGTGATTTGGAATAATAATCAGAGAGATA
>CM044107.1:10619529-10635239 GCA_024174645.1 Lemna minuta
AGTTTATAAACTACGTGATTTATAAGGTTAGCTTAAATCCGATTATGGATACTCCTAACCCATTTATAATTCGGCGCACACGTGTGATGACACCCACATAAGTGGGTCCTATATAAGGGAGGGAGGACTGATAACATGCATTTTATACATGAATTTACATTATTATTAATGCAATTAAGGGCATTGATTGTTCTAATTGTATGCATGCTATCATATTTTAAGTATATTTATATCATTTTACGTAATTTCATGTTATGATCTAAATATACATCATTTTAAGGATAAATATATATAATTGAACAATATGATTCTAATCCTAATCATCTTTAATAGTAACACCCACATAAGTCTAGCGAAGTCATCTACTAAAATAGAAAATATTTACTCTTTTCAAGTGATTCAAGCTCACTTGGGCCACAAAGATCACCATGAATTTACTGTAACACTCTAGGGGGCCCAATAAGTGGAGGCATATAAAAAAATTGACCTATGTTTCTGGGAATTTGTGCATTCCACATAGGAGTTAGAGGTTTTTTGAGCTTGGGCAGACCTTTGACCATTCCTAGAGGTTTGAGAGGGACAAAATTGGGGTTGTCCATACCTCTTATGACATAGTCACAAGGTGTCACCTTTCATGAAAAAACACCTTTCACTAATGTCAAGTTGTAGAAGATACAATCAACCTACACTCCTCTTAACCTTGGGAAGAAGTGATCCTTTCTGATGGTGGATGGTGAAAATTCCGTTTTGGAGAAATATCTTGCAGCCTTCATCAAGTCTTCCAAGCTTAGCATGTTTTATTTTAGGCTTGGAGTAAAATGGACACCGGTTAGAGAATTTTGATTATTTGTTCGAGAGTTAAGAAGAATCTAGCCTCTACCTTCTACATTTATTCTTGAACCATCTCCAAAGCACACTCTACCCTTGAAGGTTTCATCAAGACTATAAAAGGGGTTTTTACCCACCCATCATGTGTGAGGAAGCTTAGCTTGATACCAAAAACCATTTCACAACTTAGCTTGAGAAATGCCTTGTAGAAAAGGACTTTAGATTATCGAGTTTCTTCAACTAGCATAAGAAGAGAGGATTCATTCTCTTGGTTTTCAACAACATACACCTTCTTAGCTTCAGTTATATGCCTTTGTTTTCTATGATTTTGGTAGACATTTACATCAGACCCTTTTCTTTGGAAATTATAAAAAGTAACCTTTGACTTACCCCTTAGCTTCCCTTCTTCCTCTCCGTCACCTTTTTCAAAGGAGCCTCTGTTATGGCCTATCATTACCTCTTCCAGTTCTGCATCCACATCTACTAGAAGATTTGATATTTTTCTTTGATTTCCCAACTGCCTGAGCAAGAAGAGCCTTTTCTTCCCTTTTGATATTTTTTTGATATTTATGAATCTTCATGAATCTTGAGTGTCTTGATGATTTCTTCAAGGGAAATGGACTCAAGATCTTAAAGCTGCTTGCTCGAGGTGGTAATTGCATTGAACTTCCTATAAATGGAACATAGAAGCAACGAAATCAATTGTGAGTCTATGAACTTTTCTCTTAGATTTCTCATCATGACTACAATGCAAGATAGTTTGGATTAAATCATAGTCATCCATGGTGAGATTTTCATAGTCTCTCAATAGGGATAAGATTCTCCCCTTTTGGAGGCATTAGACACCTCCATTTCTCACTAGAGACAATTCCATGTCTCTTTTGCCATCTTCTCAGAATCTAGCTCTCGAAATATCTCTTAAGAGATCCGGGAAAACATGATTGACATCAGCAGTCAATCTTTCTTCTTGACAGGTTTCTCTAATTTGATAACTTCCCGTAGCTCAAGATTGTCAAGATGCAATCTCATATGTGATGAACACACCTACTAATTGAGCCGATTAAGGATGTGAAAGTGCCAATTTGAGTAGCCTGCTCAATCCCCTTAACTTCCCCCACAACTGTGAGTTCTTGAGATGACACATCTCCTTGTTGTGGCAACATTGTCGTCTAACTTTCATTGGATCTCACTCCAAAATTTCACTCTAGTTGAAGAATCTCACTCCAAAAATGTCTCTAATACCAACTGAAGAATCTCACTCCAAAATTTTGAAGAACATATGAGCACTCAAGAAAGAGGGAGAGATGAGAGAAAAAACTTTGATTATCAAGAAATAAGCGGGAACCACTGACATATATGTTGAGGCTTCACCGCTCAATTTTTATAGGTACACATCTAACACCTTGTGCATTATAGTGGTTACTGCCAGTTTATTTGCCATTCTAAATAAACTCAGCGATTATAAATCATGATGGATGCTCCCTATTAAATGGAGGTAATACTCTTATGAGGAGAGAAAAAAATTTCATGTGGTGGAGTAACTACGAGATTAAACTCCAATAGCTTCCTCATCTGTCATGGCCCTAATCTTGTGTCTTGAAGATCAAAGAAGCAACCCACCATTTTTCTATCGAGCATTCTGTAGTAGTACAAGGGTCTTGCTAATGCCACTGCCGAATTTCTATGGATTCAGTCCCTCTTCAAGCAACTTTGCCTTCATGAAACATATAAATATTGAGTTCCACTTCATGCGTGAAAGTGTTTTCATGCAACGCCTCCATATTGCATTCACTTCCATGAAAGGTCTTCTTGAGTCTTGATTCTTGTGGCTCCAAGACAAACTCGATGTCATTCCCACATTGAGTTTGCAGGGGGCTGTTGACTACTTACAAGTAGGGTTCTCTAAAACGGAATTAGATTTTGGTAAACTGAACCGAACTGAAACGGACAACTCTTAAAATTTTCGTAAATTGAATTCTGAATTTGGTTTCGGTTTTTCAATTCGATCTCATTGAATTGAAATTTCATGAAATTTGGATTCTCAATCTCTCACCAAATTGAAACTTCTCCCTCTTTGTGGCACTCATGCACACGATGGTTGGGCACACCCTCCTCTTTGTGACATTTTTGTGACATCTTTCATGAAATAATGATTCTCAATTTAAACTTGTGAGATATCTGTGGCAGAGCATCTGATTGGAGTTGCTGGTGAGATCTTTGATGTCTTTCCTTCTTTAATTCTCTCTTGTTTTTTATTTGAGCCGATCGGTTTACACGTTTAATTCCCATCCTGATTTTTTTTTACAATAAGGGTTTTATAACTGATTCGTCTCTCTCGTGCCTTTTGCCTCTGCATTTTGTCGACTGTTGGAGTAGATCTATTTTTTATTTCAGCAGATCTGCCTTTTTTCCCTACTAACAATTATATCTTCTTCTTCTAAACGAATAAGTTGTTTATGTGTTACAATATTTGATGTTTTACATTGTTAATTTCATTTGAATTTGGGCCCTGAATCTTTTGTTAAGGATCCCAGTTTTGCCCACTCGCTAAATCAAATCTCAGTTGCCGTTTTGTCCAAATGAATGAGATTACTGATATTTGCCACAACTTCTAAGACATATTATTTTTTTGCTAGTGAGATCATCAAGCAACATAGAACTTTTCTCTCATTGTTGGACGTCGCTCTTATAATTCTCGGATTTTTTTTGTAATTGCTTGTCATTAAAAACATTATCAAAGTCTCTTTGATCATGAAAATTTTGATGATGACATCTCTACAAATTTTGATGATGAAAAGGTGAAAAGATGAAATTTTTTTGGACTACAAAAAGTGTCACTCATGGTAGAAACTTGGACTACCACAAATCGTGTGGCAATACTTGGAAACATGATTCATTGGATTGACGACATGTTGAACCTTCATGAACGTGTTCTTGTTGTCAAAGAATTATGTGAATCTCATAGAGGTGCCCACATGGCAAAAGTATTGCATGAAATGCTTGTTGATTACAATTTGACAAACAAAATAAGAATTTTTTTTATTTTTGTTTACTTTTTTGTACTAAACTTGTTTTTCCTTATTTTGTATAGTTATGCACGATCACTACTAATAATGGAAACAACAATAGGACTATGACAAAAAGCTTGAAGAATTTGTTGAAGGGTTCTAGTTCAAAGTTCAAGGTTCACCAACAACTATCTCATGCCTTGCATGACCCATGTTCTCAGTCTAGCTGTACAATGTGGCTTAAAGAAGTTTGGTAAGAACGAGTCATAATCAGACAGTGATCATGACGAAAAATATATAGAGGGACTAGAAGCCATTAGTCAAAAACCATTTGGTGAGATTCTCCATACACTTTGAAAATTTATTATTGTAGTTAATCATTCTCCATAGAGGATTCATCACTATAAGAATTTGTGTGATGAGTTAGAAATGTCAAATTCAATTATTCTTGTTAAGGATGTCCAAACTAGTTGGAATTTAACATATGATATGATCGAAGCTGCTTCAGAAAAAAGAGAAGTAATGAAGGCAATGGCAAGTGACAATCTAAACACAAATAAAGAAAACTTTTTAATTGAGGATGAAGAAAGGGAGCTCTTAAAGATGTTTGCAAAGGAACTCTTGGCATTCCATTAGGCAACTTAGGTATTTTCTAACTCAAAATCAGTTACATTGCCAAATATATCGGGGCTTGATGGACTTCTAGTTGAATGATTTGACTTGTTAATTTTTTTGCTGGATCATCATCTTCAAGGTTTTACAGGGTGAAAAATGAGAAATGACCAAGCAAAGGCGCTAAGATGTGCATACACAATGATGAAGTAGAACTTGCTAAAATATAAGATGCAAGGAGAAAGCTTATGTTTCCTATTGCCACAGTGCTAGACCCTAGATTCAAGTTGGGACATATTCTTCATGGTGAGCACAACTTTGTTATGGAAACTTACCATTCTTGAATCAATACGTATCATAGAAGCTTCAAGTTCTATACCGATTGATGATTTTTGGCTTCATCAAGTCAAAATAATGATGCAATTTATGGATCAGCAATCAAATAGGAGCATAGCACTAGATGAGAAATCAGAAAATGTTGAATTAGTGCATTACTTATGTGAACCTGGCATTGACTATTTACATGACAAATTGTTACAATGGCTGCATAAGAGAGGATCTAACAAGTATCCACGCATTCAATGCTCCCAAAGGAGTTGCTAAAACTCTATTTTATGTTCTCTTGAGAACCTAAAACTTTGATTATTTTTAAGGGCCAATGTTTAACTATTTTAGATTTTTATCTTGAATTCTTGATATGTTATTAGGAATTGATGATATCTCATGATTTGTTTGTTAAACGTGTATATATATGTATACAAATTATAATGTTATAAGAATCTTAATTTTTGTTCAACGCAAATAATGAATCACCGAAAGTATAGATGTTTAACCAAACATCACAAGTTCACAACAACGACCAGACCCACATTAATTAACTGTCCTATCCAACTGCCACATGTGCCTGTATTGGTTAAATCCAAACATGTATACCTAACCCATTAATGTGCATTAAACTGCACACTTCAAAGATACAAGTAGAACATTAAACTACAATTTATATTTTACTCTTCTCTTTCTATATCCCCTTCTACCTCTCTCCCTCTCTCCCTCTCTCCCTTTACATATCAAACATGGAGTACTCATCCTTAGTTGAGTACAGCTGCTTCCGCTGACCCAAATCCATCACGTCAAACCTACCGACGTTGAAAAACCCTAAACCGCGTGTTATTCTTTTAGATTTATCTCGAGTTTTGAGCTATAATTCGCTATGGAAGTAGGAAATCATTGCCGGCGCAACCGGGGAAGAATGTTAAGAAACCGCGTTTTCTTCCGTCCTACAAAAAGGACAACAGAAACCCAACTAGGCGATGAACAAAAAGAATTCACCAACCATGAGATCTTCGGTTCTGATACTCGCAGCTATCGTTTATATCGTCCTGCTCCTCGATGCCGCTTCCCTGGTTACCGCGGCGCGATCTCTGGAAGGATATCCTCGATACTTGGACGGTACAGAGATGAGGCTTTTGAGGTCGCGTCGCAGTCCGCCGACGCCGATACGGGCCCCTACTAAATTTAAATCCCCACCGCCTTCTCCTTGGCTGCCGCCTCCTCCACCTCAACCATGTCCTTTCCCGCCGCACAAGTTATTGTATGAATAATCCCCGAGAATATGAACTCTAATGAAGAATTTTTTTCCCGTTCGGAGATAAAATCTTTTAATATTTTTAGTGTCTCGCATTTTTGCTCTCTCGGTGTGATATCTGTGGTGATGCAGTCTCAAAGATATACTATTGTCGTTTAATAGACCATGAATATTTTTCTGAAAACTGTAAAGTTAATCAACCTGTCTGGGTTGCATCAATTTAAAATTTGGGTTAGAAAGAATCTGATTCCAACCTTTCAAGAAAAATGACAATCGTACTTACTAGCGTTTGAAATTGAGAAACTTACTAGCTTCTTCTTGTGACTATCGTGCCAGTGAATCCATAAAATCATAGAGAAATCATGCTATTTTAATCATTATCTCACAAAATTTGAAATGCCTGCTAACCAACTACTAAATGTAGCACTCGTTTGAAACCCCAAAACTTCATTTAAGAACTTCAAGGTGTATGCTTGATTCTGAATTTTCGGGACTGGCCTTGTTGGTTCTTCGTCCAATTGTGGGTCAAAGCCTGAACCTATAGAAAAACCAAGACCCATTTCCCGGTCCCTTTAAGCCTTCAAAATTAAACATTTGATAATTCAAAAGGGTCACCCTCATCACCTCTTGTTTATTTCACTTTTATTTTAATGACCTTGAAGAGTAGAGCTTTTTACAATAAAAATAATATTAAAAATTTCATATTTACTTTTGTTCCATACCCATGGTGAACATGAGTTATTAAAGCTCTTCCTCCCTGTCTCTCACTCATTTTTTATGACTTCTCCCAACCACTACTAAGGCCTGCAAACGACCTGATCTCACGGACCACATAAAGTAGCACGGCCCACTGGCCCATTCGTGGGCCCTCTCCCAGGCGTGCTGACATGGGCGAATGATCACAAGACTGCTGGCATGGAAAAGACTAAGCTTAGAATTTTTTTTGCTAGAAGATGAGATGCAAGCATATTGAACTCCATTCATATCTCTCTCTCTTAGGCAGGCCAAAAAATGGGTAATCTCCCTCTCCCTCTCTCTCTCTCTCTCAATTGATTTCTGCAATGCCCAATTTGAAGATTCCTCTAGAGATTTTCTGAAATGAGTGGCTTTACCTTTTTTCTATTAAAAAAATCTTCCTCCAAGATAGCTTTCTATTAGTTCAAAGATCCCCCAAAATCTTGACGTGATTTACCATAAGGTTATCTGTGAGGATGAGGGTGTTTGGCACCTAAAGAGGTTTGAAAGCCTCATCATCCCTTAAAAATAAGATGAATAAAATAAAGGTTAGTATGCAAATGGAAATTAACTATGAGAGGAGAAATGGATCTCAAGCTCCCATATAAAGGATGCAATTATCATTCACACCAAAATGGGCTCACTAGAAGGAGATATCACGAATCTAAGGTAGGGCTGTTAAAATTTTATGGGTTTAATGTTGCATTTTTTTCTTTACATTAATTTCAATGGAATCCATCAAAATGAGTTTTTATGCAAACCTAAAACCTTTTTTAGATTGCAACCTGAATTTGGAATTTTCATTCACTCTTTAGGCCCCACTTTTGACCTTATTGTCATCAACTTCTGTGATGCAAATCATAAAATATTCCCATGCATATGCCATAAATAACTAAAATATTTATATAGTCAATACTATTATACAATTTCAATGAAATGCTGTAGAAGTCAATTAAAATTATTTTTAGAAGGTTATAA
This sequence comes from Lemna minuta, assembly GCA_024174645.1. NCBI lineage: Eukaryota > Viridiplantae > Streptophyta > Magnoliopsida > Alismatales > Araceae > Lemna > Lemna minuta. Next base: position 10,627,276 of record CM044107.1, read on the forward strand.
ATGATTAGAAAGAGATTGTTAGTCATTGAATAAAATTTCATATGGTTATCTCATGAGAGATTTGAAGTTATAATCACATTTCTTATATTTGAACTAGTTCTCTAAGAAGACGAAAAAAATAATGCATAGTTTTTGGAATAACAAATTGGATTAAATATCATAAAAATATTATTCATAAATTGGTTTTTGCCTCTTAAATTAACTAGATCTTGCTAATGATCTTGAATGAGATGTTACAAGCATACACGAGTCATATTATTCCATAAAGGGTTTATATCTTCCCATTGAATGGGAGTGATGGATAGAGTTCTTACCTTCATGGGCCATTGATGCGAAGTGGCGATAAATCTCTTGGATAATATCAATTTTCATGGTTTTGACATGTCAATAAGCCTCCTCTCCCGCTAAAGATCTCAAAGACTACGTCAGCACCAGCCATTGCTTGGTGATGGGAACCTATAGGTGGCTTAATGTTTATAGGGAGGCAATTCATCATGTCTTCTAAAAAACCAAAAGTAATTCAAAATGATTCACCAAAATAGGGGTTAACAATAATTCCTAGCTGCCTTAGACAAATTCTTAATTTGAGTGTCTTGGGAATAGGGGTACAAGTCAAGAGAGAATTAGGTTTGTCTTGGGACCCTGTTTGCAATTAATCAAATTGGAGTATGAATTTTTTTTGGAGTTTATGGAAAATGGTATATTAAGGAAGATAAAGTGAAGATCTTTCCGAAGTAACAAATCTCAAGGAAAATTAGACATACAACTAGAGAGAACTCAAACAAAGAAGTTAGAGAGAGAAATTTGTATACTAGGAGAGAGAATATGAATAAAATGAATTAAATTCTATTGAATCTATCATTCTAAAATAAAATATAAGCCTAAATATATATAAATATATATATATATATATATATATATATATATAAGTCAAAAAGAAACCAAAATAGTGTTCAGTCACCATAAAACTAATCAAATTGATTCCTAAATTGGGGGCTTTTCATTTCAAAACATTATTATAATGTTTCAATATTCACACAAAAATTTCTTTCTAATCTTTCATTGAAATCTTAATTTATCAAGTTCAATTGACACTATAACTGTCTAATAACTCATAATCATGAAGATATTTAATGATACATTGTACACAGGGTCCAATTTTATTACCAAAATCCATGAATAACTTTTATCTGTGAAAACAATATATTTGAGTTTGACTTAGTCGTGACCATCGTATGTATTTTAGTGAAGATGGAGGCATCCTATTAGGCCATCCGATGAAGATATTTGAAGATAAAAATAGCACTTTACTAGTGCCTATTTGATTAAATATTTAGTGCTATGATTTCCTCGTGCTGCTTGAGAGAATAGGGCCATGTCATCCATTCACCTCAAGCACGCCCAGCCAAAACCTATATTTTATTGCATGGAGAAAAATATTAACTTTGCTTCCAAGTAAGTTAGGGGCAAGTGACGAAGCATTTTTGTGTGTCGTTAAAAAACAGAAACGTAGGTCCAACAAAATTTATAAAACCAAACTCACATAGATAAAGATATAACATCAAGTAAAGTGCAGGGTTGACTTTAATCGCAGAGTTGACTTGGTCAAACATATGTTTAAAAGAGGTTTTAAAGAAATGAAAATAATATGTAATGAGTGGAAATGATATAAATATACTAAATAAGAAATTTTAAGAATTGAAATCTCGGATTTGATAGAGAAAAGTCAAAAGTCAAAGTCAAAGCATTGACTTTGACCAACAGTAGGTGTTCTGTAAAATCAGAGAATCAAACAGTGTCAAAAGATTACCAAATATATTTAGAAACTAGAGAGAAAATGGAATTTATTGATATAAAATTCATGATTTTTGGATAAGAAATAAATTTACTATGAATTATTGAAAATCAAATATCAGAAAATCCTCGAAATGAACACCTCAGCGAAAATTGTCAAATTGACCGGTCAAATGAAATAAAAATCTTGCAATTTATATGTAAATGGAAATCTAAGAACCAGAGGAATCTAAAGAGACCAAAATGATCGAATTCTGATTTGTAAATTGAAAGTAATTAACCCCGAAAGTCAACGTTTGACTTCTGATGAAAAATAAAAAGTCCTCGGTCAAACGTCAAATTGAAGGGCCAAATGAACTCTGAATTCGATGAATTTGCTATCCACGAAAAGCTGATGAAAATAGGAATCCAATCAAGTGATTTGGAATAATAATCAGAGAGATATACTATTTTCAAAATCAGAAATTTTTTGGACAAAATTTTGGGGAAAATGAAGAACACAGAATTAATTTGCAAAATTAAACTTCTAAATCTAATCAAAACTCAAATTACCTCTTGATAATCGATCCAATCTCACTACTAACTCGATTTCCACAAGAATGGGGCTTCAATTCTCGTGGATTGAAGCGAATTTGCTCGGATTCTTCCTCGTGGACGTTCGGAATTCAAGGGGAAAATTCGATGAAATCAAGGAGGAATTCGCGATCAATTCTGCTCCAATTGCTTCGCAATCTAGGCTAAACGCGGGGGGATCACGAAGAACTTAAGACCTTCCTTGAAATTTGCTTAATTACCTTCACGAATCGATCAAAAGTTCAAGAAGAAAGGAGAGAATACACCGATTTTTAAAGGAAATTTCCACCCAAAAATCGTGGCCATTTGATCCGGTTGGGGGCCGATTGGTGTGCCACGATTTCACCACGGATGGGCCACAATTTTGGCTCAATCAAGCTGCGATTTCCGCAATCGACTTGAAGTTTGCTGCGACAAATCCGGAGCGTCCATCTCGCGATGCCCTCTGTGCCGTCCGATCGTGGGAGATTGTGAGAATCATGGCCCACGATTTCCCTCCGCGAGCGCCTTCCAATGAGGATCCAACGTTTCTCGTGCGTCCGTGTCACCCCCACAATCCTCGGCCATGATCCACGCCTTAACCCTCGCTTCGCCTGTCCGATGGAGATCGGACGCACCGAAAAGTTCCGCATGTCGCCAGATGAGATGAAGATTGGATTTCATTGCAGCCGTTTGATGGAGATCGAGCGGTCTTTACTTCGATGAAGATCGGATTTCATTGCAGCCGTCTGATGGAGATCGCGCGGTCTTTACGTCGACAAAGATCGGACGCTCCTGGCGCTTCCACGTGTCGACACGTAAGGCGTAGATCGGTTTCACTTAATTTATTGTTACGCACATGCGTTGATTTCGATCCCGTGGACTCGGGTCCACGCGATCGATGCTTCGCGAGAAGATCCAATGCCTGTGCGATCGCCACGTCACCTGCATATTAGAAACGTGTGGGAATATAGTCCCACACGGAAGAAATAAAGGGAAATCGTCAGTATCAAAAAATGGGGCGGTTTAGCGCCATTGCGTTACCGCCCCAATCATATTACCAGGGCCCACTAACCCGTGGCCCCTCCAACTGCCGACCCCCTCTCGCCACGTGGCGCCCCACACGGGCGTCCGCGTGGATCGTGTGGCCTCCTGCCACGTGTCCGCGCCCTCTGCGCCACCTGTGCCTTGCGCGGGCCACCCGTGGCCTTGCCACATGGCCTCAATGCCACGTCGCATCCGCTCTTTGGTCCTGCGTGCCACGTCAGCCAGCCCTGCTCGCTACGTCAGCCCCGCGGTCTTGCGGATAAAACAACCCCTTTTTTTGAACTTTTAATTAAGGAATATTAATTTAATAATCAAATATAAATTAGAAAAAGGCCATAACTTCAGAAATTCATAACTTTAAATATACAACTCCTTTTTAATCCAAATTTTCTCCATTGGATCACAAATTCTTTTCTTTTTATTATTATGCCATAAAAAATATAATTAAAAGGAAGAACATTGGATGATTTAAAAATAACCTACAAGCATTCATTAAAATTTCTCTCTTACAATACATTCCTTCTTATAATTAACTTTAAAAATCATTTGCTAAAGTCAAAATACATCAGGGTAAGAACTTAATCATATCAATTTAATCTTTCCAGAAGATTCATCATCAATCAAGCCTGAAATTATCCCTAATTTATGCATAAATATCGACTTTAGTGAAATGACATACCAATGGAGAAAATTCCTAAAAAGTATGATAACATGCATCATATTCACATAAAATAAGCATGAATATGAGTTAATTAGGATAAGAAATTAAGTTATAAATGCATGTTATCAGCAAGCAAAATCCATTGTCTCTTGTGGCACCATTGCAACACAGTTGCATGCACGTGTCCATGACATTTGTATGTGCAGACCAATGGTGCCATTGTGCATGGTGCCGCTGCCTTGCCAACACACCATAAAATTGCTTCAGCTAGGTTTCCAATAAAATCGAATTTCGGCCTTAAAACTTTTGAATTAATACATAGAAAAATTCATATGAGCCAAGAAAATTCGTAACTTTCAAAAGTGTACGATTGTTTTGAAGAAATATGAGGTAATAGATAAAAAATTCAAATGTTTAATTTAATCTTAGAATTATAAAGTCAAAAAACAAACATAAATAAGGATAATTTTAGTTTATTGATTTTCTTTAATTTGATGGATCTAACTAAGTCAAAATCAAAGTTGACTTCATTAACCTTTTTATCTTCCTCTTTTCATCCTTAAATCGCTAAGTCATAAATAATTAAACTAAAAAAAATCATTAGATTCCAGTGTGTTAGACCCAAGAAAATAAGAGACAAAGTTAATGTAGAAACAAGGTTAGTGTGTGTCAAAAATAATGAAGGAGATATTTTCATTGTCTTATGTCATTTCATATCATTCTCTAATATTAAGATATGTGGCATAGTGTGGGCCGTGCCCTCATCAAAAACACACATCCATGTGTCAAAATAAATACCAAAATCACTTATTTTAAAAGTTAATTAGGACTTTTTTTGAATATAAGTGAGTAAGGGTCTAATCCATGGAGAATTAGGATAATTTCTTGAAAAGTTTTCAAATTCAATCATTTTGGACAATGAATTATGATGAAAAATAAGAGAAAAAACTTATTTGGAAAGAAGACTCAAAGATCTATCCACATAATAAAAAAATCTCTGAATTTGGATTTGTGTCCACGAAGAAATTAAAGATTGAAGGGGAAGAAAATCTCATGAATAGAGAGAAACTATCAAAATTTGTAGATATTATCGTAATCTATGCGCTAAACTTAAAATCTAAAGTTAAATGACAAAATATCAGGAGGAAAACACTAATCTAACCCAAAATCATGCTTATAATGACCCCAATTAATTGTCAGATCGAGGCTTTTTAGTTATGCATTTTTGAGAAACAATTCTTGGAGTTCAAGAGGTGAATTCTCCTTATTCATTTGACAAAATCTTGACTTCAAGCATTCTTTGGACATGGAAATGAGGTTAGAATATGATTGAAAGAAGAGATACAAGGATTGCGATGTCTAAATGGTTTGATTAATCAAAACATCCAAGAATGCATACACCGTTGAAGAGAGGGAGTATAAATAGAGCTCAAATTGGGCGTGGGCATTGGATCATCAGCACAGAAGTGGTTGGGTGTAAGGATTAAGTGTAAGCAATTCAACCATCATCGTTAAGTCCCATCGATTGGATCTACATCAAAACATCCATATTTCACCACATCATCATGTGTATAACAAACGTTGTGGAACAATTTTCATCCAACGTTAATAGAAAACTCCAGATCGCAAGAGATTTGGACCCTTATAACTCCTTTATTAGGCAATCCATATTTTGCCCAGTTTTATTAAAACATCGACAACCAGTTGCAAAACGCCATGTACCCCTTGGTTAAAAGTAGACATAAATGGTCATAATTTAATCTTGAAATCACAGATCCCACATCACGCTACATCACCTACACATAAAAACAATAATCTCACATTGGAAAAATTAATGAAAAATGATTGGTACAAATAGGGCAGTGACTTAGAGGAAATAAGATTGGCCCACTAAGGGTACTTGACACTATCATATCTTCCTTAATATGCACCATGTCTGCACCATGGGTGCACTATGGGCGTGCCACATGACATGCCCCCATGTCACATGTAGCGACATGCAAGTTCGCGTGCCACCTCAACTTCTAGATTAGCTTGCACTTATAAAAGATTTTTTTGATATTTTTTTAATTAAAATAAAATTAAAATAATTCAGAATAAATTCAAAAAAATTCCCAAAAAATCTCTAAAATTTAGAAAATTCATAGCTTTCAAACGGTTTTAATCCAACTTTTTGTTTGATGAAAAATTAAAAGATCTTCCATTTTATGTATTTTCATTTAAGAAATGATATGACAATAAATTTTTTACGCCAAAATACACACATTTTCCTTTTTAAAATAAAATTAAACACTAGATGAATGTATATGAAAATATTTTTTTTATCTTTTTCATTGGATTTAGAACTCAAATAACTCTCAAATGTAATTGGAGATAATTTATTTAAAATTCAACTTGATTTGTCCTTGTTTAACCCTTAAAATAATGTATTTTGAGATTTTTGATGTAAATTTCATAAAATCATGAATGTGAACTCAAAGTATGATAACATGCATATGAATGAAATAATTTATGCCTTAAAATGCACTAATAATCATGTAATCTCAAGTATAAGTTGCATGTTATCAATAGGTCTCAAGTATAAGCTTAATCTACAATGAAAAAAATGTAATATATTTTTACCTTATTCCATTGTAAAGAAAACACTCTTATTTTCCTTTCAAGATTGTCCGTCAAAATTTATGTGTAAAAATAAAATCATATCAAATGATTTTTTCCATTGAAATTTTTTATTTTCTTTGATTATGTGAATTGGGTACTTTAAATTTTGCACTAGACCTTATAATGATTGTAGGTCTTAGGCTCAGATTTTATTTTGTTCGAATTGCTCTCTTGAAATTCCATTTATTATATGATTCAATTCACCAAGGAGGGAGGGTATGGATGATCAATAATTGAAAATAAACGAGCATAAAATTGATATTGAATATTTTTCCTTAAAAATATTCAAAAAGAATATTTTCTTAAACATTCATATGTAATTTTTCCCTTCTAAATATTTTCCTAAATATATTAATTCATTAAATGGTGGAAAGATTCAATATGTTATTCTCTTTTCTCAGATATCTTGAAATCTTTTTGTCACAAATTTTATTGATTCCATTTGTTTATGCTTATTCATTCGAGTCAATTTGAATTTAATTCAGTCAACATGTTCTTATTTTAAATTACGTTTAGCGGAATTTTTTAACAAAGATTTAATTTTGCATAATATTATCTAAGATATTAAAAAATATTTAATATTTTATAAACCTAGAAATATATGATTATATAAGAAATTGTCTCGTTTTGAGCATTACATTCTACTGCCCTGATTTTCATCATTCATTTATTCCTTTTAAAAATTATCTATGATCATATTTAAGAAATTAAGAAGTGAATTCTTCTAAATTCACTTTATTAAACAAGATAACTTTTTCTAGATAACATTTACCACTATAATCAAATTTGTGGCTTCTAGTATATTGAATCCACACCTCCCATTACTTAAAACCAATAAATAAAGAGGAAATCTTATATCAAAAATAAAATTCTATTTAGATTTTTTTGTGTACTTGTCCTTGTCTAGATTTAAAGAGAGCAAGTGAGTTATTTTTGAAATAGGAAATTATTTCAATCCAATCTTCCTCAATCATCTTCTAGTAAACCTAGAACAATTTTTTTTATGAAGAATGACCTCTTCATGTCATCAATGTCCTCAATGTTTTAATTTTTTATTTAAAAACACTCTTATATGTTGATATCATTTGCATTTACTTCTACATTGTAAGTTGTTGCTTCCACCAATTGGAATTTGGGTTATTATCCAAATCTAGCACAAACTCTTGAAAAAGTCTAAGATCTAGCACCAACTCTTATTTTCTCCAAATTTAGCACCAACTCTTGGTCTTTTATCAAATCTAGCACAGCT
>CM044107.1:10635739-10673047 GCA_024174645.1 Lemna minuta
GAGTATAAATGGTGTGGCGTAACGCAAATGCGTTACCGCCCCAATACTATAACTAGGGCCCACTAAACCGTGGGCCCTTCAAATGCCAGCCCCCTCACTCGCCACATGGCGCCCCCTTGGGCGTCCGCGTGGACTCGCATGGCCCCTACCACGCGTCCGCATCCACTCGAGCCACCTAGGCTCCCCGTGTGGGCTCACATGGCTCTACCATGTGGCCTTGCGTGCCACGTCGCATCCTCGCGAGTCCCATGTGCCACGTCAGCTCCGCGGGTCTTGCGGACATTAACCCCCTTTTTTGAAATTTTAAATAAGGAAAAAAATCAAATAAAATCTAAAAAAAATCCAAGAAATTCAAAAATCAATAACTTTAAAAATATAACTCCTTTTTAATTCAAATTTTCTCCATTGGATCACAAATTTCTTCATCTTTAATATTATGCCATCTAGAAATACAAATTAAAAGAATCATAATAGATTAATTTAAAATAAACATAGATAATTTCTTTATGAAGTCTATTTTAATTCATCTAACATTCTCTTCTTAAAATTAAATCTTCTAATCATCTACAAAATTCAAAGTAAGGTAATTAATTTCTATTTATTTAACCTTGTAAAAGATTAAACATTCATAGAGCACATAATTAACCCTAAATAATGCATAAACATAGACTTTAGTAGAATGGCATACCAATGGAGAAAATTCATAAAAACTATGATAACATGCATCATAATTACATAAAATAAGCATGAATATTAGTTAAATAAGGTAAGAATTTAAGTTAAATATGCATGTTATCATATACCCATGTCAAAAATTTACATCATTTTTCCACCAATTTGAGTCGAATTCTTCCGAGTATGGAAGATTGTTTTGTTTAAAGCTAATTCTCCATGGATTCAAAGCTTACACACAATTTTCCCTAATCAATTTTCAGTTTAAGAGATTTATGGCTTTGTTTATGTTTAGTCACTTGTAATAAATGACTTCATGATTTTGATTTATTCAATGGCATCATTCTAGGAAAATTAAGCATTTTGAGGTTAAGGATTTAGAAATTTCTATCAAATATGCACTTTGTTTAAATTTGATTTTTGGATCTTCCATTGCAACAGTTTGTGACTTATATTTGCTACAGTCAACAAAAAAATCCATCAACCAGTAAGTGTAAAAAATGGTACCATTCGGCAGTGTTTTGTGCATGGAATTAGTGTGTTTAAGCATGGTTAGTTATTGCAGGGCCAAAACACCCAGTAATTCTTGCCTTTATGAATTACTTTCTTGGAATTTGTGCTTCCATTGATCTTATTGGTAACTAAAGTTATTATGGTATATATGGTAATTATAATACACAATTGATAGATATGACCTTCAAATTTACTCCATGTGATAAGATGTTTCAGTGCATAATGGATAAATATCATTCTTGATTATATTTACACCTTTACATATCAATTAAATTGTAATTTATGTATCTAGGGATAGTAGGGTGGATTGAGGTGATTAGGTGAAGAGCTACTCAATTAGCATTATGGATTTGAATAAAATCGGTAATTTAGGGGAACTAGAGTCTTAGATTGCTTTAAGCTACCAATAATAAATGAATAGAGAGTGATAACTAGATATATCATTTGGCCTACTTTGACCAAAAGCATTAACAGCACTCTTTCACATTGATCAAGAGGCAACACTTTAGCTATGGTTGATTCGAATAGAAAAAAGTGAAATGATGGGGTTATGTGACAATAATAGGACTCAATCTAATCCATCATCTACAAATATCCACTCACCTTTTTCATGGGAAGAAAAGTTTAGTATGAGTGCATGATGAACATGCAATCAGTTTTGGGCTGTTTTTAGTCGTTACTTAAAAATATTTATATTTCCTCACTTAGTATTAAGATTTACTAAGGATGGAATCTGTAAGGAGAGCAGATAATGAGATTAGGTGCTTCTATAGGGAGAGAGTCATATGTGTTTCAGAAAGGTGATCTACAAAGAACTATGGAGAAATATGAAAGATGGTGAGGATGGAATATGATATGAACATGGTTATATATATTTAGATATGTGCTTGTGTTTTCATATATTTTTCCATCAAATATGAGATGATATTAGAAGTTAAATAGGTTGAGAGATAAGAGAGATGGATGGAGATTGTGATAAAGCAATGAGAGATTGATGGATGTGCAAGATTTTTTTTTATGAGAAGAGGAAAAACCTAAGCTTCGAAAAGGTTCTACACTATCCATGGAAGTGATTACAAGGGAAAAATTAATCTGAATGCTCACTCAAATCCAATTTTTGACGCCCCTACGTCGGGTGACGTTGGACTTGCTCTAATCCTAGTCCTCTACTTGATCTTACCTCCACATCAAGCCTAAATCCTACACAATGTAAATTTGAGCCTTGATCCTCTTCTTTTCCTTCTTGTAGCCTAATGTTGACAGCCAAAAAATAATGAGGAAAGAGAAAATGAGGTCTTTTATATGATAGGGTCTTTAGGATTTGAGGTAAACAAGGGTGGAGATCTTACAACCTTGTGATTATGGGTGGAGGTGCACCCCTTGGACCTCCCCATAACTACTCATTGATTGGGTTAGTTTCCCCTCAAGGGGTAGTATTACCTCTTAAGGAGGAGGTAAGTTCATCCCCTTAATGAGGTAATATTTTTTCCTTAAGGAGGGTGTAAATCCCTAGTTCTAAAATAGGAAAATCCATATAATTACTTATAAACTTGATTTGACTACCTCGTTTGATGTCATGGAAATATGGTTTACTTGGTTCCTAGAAAGTTGGAGAGCTTATTTCCTTCCTCCTCCTCATTGCTCTTATATAGTTTGTATCTATATCCTTGCATCCACATAGCTTATAAAGTTTTTTATAATCTATCTATTTGACTTCTTTGAAGTCAAATAGGGTTAGCCTGATGATATAAGCAAAGTAGAAAATTTGATGCATAATAGGACTTAGCCATATTAGATCATATTCATCCATCAAGAAAAGGATATTTAGACAACTAACTCGTTAATTATCACTTATATATGGTACATGATGCATCGATGTAACTATCATTTTTTAGTTATCAAGGCACATAAAATTTAGTTGAATCTTGACATACCATGAAATTTTCTCCAAAAACCTAGATAGGCACATAAAATAAAAATTCTCGTTTAAGTGAATTTCCTCCATTTCAGAACATTCCAGATAAAATAGCTGAACTGAGGCGAAGCAGCCAAGATGAGACCATTCCAGACCTTCATCTAAGGTTTTTCTTAGTAGAAAGATGAAGTGCATGCAATTAAAAACATGATGAAGGCACTCATCGGTAATTCAAACTTATAGCTGTTATGTACATGTATTGTGAATCAATGTGGGTAAACATTTTTGGGTGTTTAAAACAATAGTGTCTTCAGAATGATATGACTTGAGTTAATCACAATACAACAGATCTTTTTGTGTGTCTTTTTAAGAAAAAAAGCCTTGATAAGTTAATAACTAAATTCTAAGAGTTGGGAGAACTAGGGAAGTTGAGAAGAGATAGAGATTCGGTTCTCAGGAATAAATTTCATCTTGAGAATTTCCTAAAATCATTTTCTTGATTTTAATCCTCCAAGAGTATGATAAAGCAATGTCCTTGGAGAGATGAGAAAATTTGGACCTACCTCAGAACTTAAGAATATTTTGCTTGGACATCAAAGAAGCTTTAATGTGAATTACTAAAGGATGCTGGTCTAATATGCCATGGCTTGATGATTACCAGTGGATTTTTTATCATGAATCTGAAATAAAAACATTTAGAAAAAAACGATTAAATTTATTTAGTCTTCTCCTGTCATAATTTTACAGAAAGAAAAAACAAACTTAAAAAAATATTTAGATCGATTTAAATTCGACTTAGGAACCACATGTCATGCAGAAAAATATTGAAATATGATTAACTCCTAGCAGACAGAACCTTCTTTGCGGGAAACATCCCCATGCACTCATTTAAAACATTTTCTCCAGAGAAAGGAATTATCCATTTCACTTTGCATGAATAAAAAATGACACGTACATGGAAAGGGAAACTTCTTCATTCTTTTTCTCCTCCATGACAACTGTTAATGAATATTCTAATCGTCTACTTGTACTTGTCATATCATTCAATACACCCATTATAGACGGGAATCATGGATGTGCACTTCATCTTTGTGAGAAGAACAACCTAGGATGAAGTTGTCCTCCCATGACTATTTATCTTTTTTGCAACTTCCTACATTTTCTTCATGTTACAGATTCCAAGAACAAGTCAACGTCACTTCAAAGTAAAAAACAACGTTGTTAAAATTGCAAATGGCAAGACTAGTAGGATTTTGATTTATCGATGAAATTAAAATCAATGTGCACAAATTGTGATTTACTTTTTAAAAAATGTTTCCCATCTCAGAGTTTGAAGTACACGTTTTGTATAGGATGAACAAATCATGCGTGATTCCGTTAAGTTTTCCACGAAAAACGTGTACTTCAAATTCATGGCCTATATATTCTTTATAAATGAGAAGAGACGTTTTACAGTGGATTTCGACTATCTTCTTTCTCTTGAGTTCAGTACCTTGAGCAGAAAAAGATGTCATTTCGGAGTTCTGCGATATTCCTTCTTCTTTTATTCATCTCGACCTTCATCAACTTGTCATACGGCGACCACCATCCACATTACAGAAGCGAGTTAGAGGTTTCATGGGTGTTCAATGAATGGCTTCTAGCCTTCGATAAGACGTACGAATCCCCATTCGAAAGAGAAAAGAGGTTCGAGATCTTCAAGGATAATCTTCGCTACATCGACGAACACAATGATCCCGGGAATAATTATACTTACACGCTTGGTCTCAACTCCTTGGCGGATCTCTCTTACGAAGAATACCGAGCTAAGTATCTCTTTCCTGTAACGTATAATACTTCCCTCCCCGGAGAGATCCGGGCAGAAGACTTTGAGGAGGAATATTTAGGTCAAGTGGCCAACTCTGTCGACTGGCGCCTTAAGGGTTCTGTGAGCGAAGTCGTGAACCAACAACTGTGCGGTAAGCAGTTGAATTTTTTTCGCCGATAACCAACAACTGTGCGGTAAGAAGTCGTGAATTTTTTTTTTGGTCAAGTGGCCACTTGTTTACCGACGTGTTTTTTATTTAAATCTTTTTTGAGTATCTATCGACTCTTACTCCATCTCCCAAAAATATTTTAGCCCATAAACGGTACTTGAGATGTAATATAGATGGAAAAAATAAAGAATTAATCGAAGAGAGTCATGAAGGTTTTTCTTTGTGTTTTTTAATCTCACTCTACTCTACATCCGCCACATGATTATGTATATCTGAGCTGTTTGTTCCCATGGACAGGGAGTTGTTGGGCGTGGGCCGTTGTCGGTGCTGTTGAGGGTCTTAATCATATACGGACAGGAAATATGATAAGATTGTCCGCTCAGCAGCTCCTTGACTGTGATAAAAAAGAAAATGGCTGTAAGGGTGGAAAACTGCATACGGCCTATGACTATATTGCACGGAACGGAGGTATTGACTCATTGGAGAATTACCCGTATAAGGCCGAAGTGGGCGAATGCAAGAAGGACACCGTAAGATATTTTTCCTTGCCGTATTTAATCTCCTTTTGTGAGATCCCCTTGCTTATATATATATATATATTATTTTTCTTTAAGTCTGCTGTTGTCAGGATACGGGGCTGGGTGTCCGTCTTGCAATTTCTAGGTGAGGGAGAACTAAAAAACGCAGTCTCTAAACAACCGGTTGCTATTGTGGTAGATGCAGAGTCGAGGGATTTTCAGCTGTATGAACGGGTAAGGAGTTTCATAATGGATACACTCACAACTCTTTGAGAAAATCTATCATGTTGATGCATTTTTTAGCTTGCTTACCTCTACGACTGTTCTGATGCTATGGTAGAGAAGAAATTATAATTTACAAGAATATCCCTTGGTCTCATGTCGAAAACGCATAGCCCTAGCAATGTGGTGCTTTGAATGCCTAAAATTTTGAATTATAAACATTAGATTGACTTCTTGAAGGAGTGCTACACATTCCAAAACCCGCGCCTCCTTGATTCAAAACAAAATGCATACTGCTGCCTATAGGCAGTCCTTGCAGACCTGGATAGATTCTCATAGATCACTCAGCTTCTCTTTAACGAGAATTCATTTTTTTTCTGTCTGATTGGTCCCATCAAGCAGTATTTATTCTTGGAGGAAACATTTGCGAAAGCATTGCTTAAGGTATGATATTCTTGGTGGAGCCTTTGACCTAGATCCTCCTTTATAGGGAGCCTCTGTCGCTGCACTTCTCAGTAGCATGAACGATGCGCATTGCCGTTGCCTTTCTCAGTCAATTTCTTATAATATTTACAACTATGAATGGGTGATCCTGTAAGACGCTAAAAGTCACGGAATCTCGAACACAAGCATAAATGATTTTAACAGTTTGCTTGTGAGTTATCTTTTACAAGATTCATCTTCAATTTTTAAAACTTTTGAAAATTTTACATTCTTCATAAGATTGGTTCCATCTACATTTCACTTTGAACAAATTGGACATAATCTCGTGAAATTCCTGCAGTTCGAGTTATATTCTGCAAAAGCATTTCATTGTATTTTTTGTAATCATGTTGGCAGATTTCCGAATTTTGTGTTGTTTATTTTACAGGGCGTGTTCAATGGGGAGTGTGGCAAACGAGAAAATCACGCAGTGCTGGCTGTAGGATATGGGTCCGAGAATGGGCAAAAATATTGGATGATTAAGAATACCTGGGGTTTTAACTGGGGAGAAGATGGATATATCAGACTGAAACGCGACCTCCATGATCCAAATTCATCGGCTGGACAATGTGGTCTCATGCAAAGAGCTTTCTATCCATATTAAATTGAAAGATTTATGAGCTACTTAGCCTTTTTTTCTCGAAGATCCAGCTCTCTTTTCTAAGTTTCTCTTATCTTTGTAGACGACCTTATTGATATGGGGCATGAAATGCTCAAGGAAAAAAAAATACTCTTTTCAGATGAGATTTATCATTTTATTAGTATGTGATTTTTATTCCCAAGGATCTTTGGTCGGTGAAAATCTACCTCTCGTGTTGAATGAAAATAATTGTGTTCAAATACCTTTGTTGAAAATCCAACGAAGTCTCTAATTCCCCAATAGTCTCTCCCGCTCTATACAGATCATTCTTTGTCTGATGTCATATTTTCTAAGCCACTTTATCACTATCCTCTGATAATACATCTTCATCTTTTGGATTCAGTGAAATTTTTGGGTTATAGGGAAGGACAAAATCATACAGCAGCGATTAAATCCTAGAAGCGAAGCAGTAAACTTGAATCCGAGATTAAAGCTGTGATGTCATCCTTGTCTAGATATTAAAGCTCTGACGACTATCAATCCTGATCATCCATCCCTGTCTTGGGATTAACTGAAACTCGATGATGCAATCAGAAATTTATTTCTTGTGCCCTCAATGTCGTCAATTGATCATCGACCAATCGCATTTGGGCAACAATGGGAGAGAGAGAGAGGAGAGAAAGAGAGGAGAAAGGGGAAGAGAGAGAGGATAAAGAGCGAAAGATTGAGAGAAAGGAGAGAGAGAGCGAGGAAGTGAGAGGGAGGGGAGAGAAAGCAAGAGAAAGAGGAGAGAGAGAGAGTGAGGGAGGGAGTGAGAGAGATTGCGAGGGAGGAGAGGAGCGGATGGGGAGAGACAGAGATAGAATATGTTTCAAGTGTTTTCAATAGAATAGGTTTCGATAAATTGAAGACCTAGTCTTCAATAGAATATCCAGAAGAAACTATTTTTGTTTGCCTCTTCATGTACAGTTATTTTGGGCTGAAGACATTATTCGCGTGATACTTGTGGTGAAAATGTTTAGTGATCGGTAAATAGAATGGTCAGAAACTTAGTAGGCCTCAAGTCCGATATTTAAAATCTTTCCCTGGCAATGTAGGTTAAAAAAAAGGATAATTTAAAACAATGCACAGCATTAAAAAAAATCTGCAGTTGCTCACCCAAAAGAGCTCCAAGTTGCTTCATGGTTTTTGAAAAGTGTATATTTTCTAACTTCATTTTGGATAACTCGTAATGAAATGATGACATACCAAGTGACTTTATAAATATGTCTGTCAATTGATGCTTGATGCTAGCGGTAGGAGACTGACTGGTCTTTCTTTCATGCAAAATTGGATCTGAGGCATTGTGTGTTGCAGCTTGGCAGCTTACAACATTCATTTCATATTCTTGGTTCCATGATTATTAGCTGGTTACAAAGATTAATTCATATCCTTCTGATTACATGTTGTCACCAAATTCATGTATTTTGAGACCAACATCATTTTTACTAAACTGAATTTTTGCATGAGTTTATAGTTTACTTTTAGATAATGCGTGTTTGATTTTTCCTAAAGGCAAAACCCTGAAATCTAGTTGCATTCTTGAGTTTTCATGATTGTGGGGCTTAGGGGATTTATTGGAGGAAAAGAAAAGCAAAGAATAAGAAGCAATGAACTTATCTTCAAATTTTATTTTTGGCTTTGTTGATTTTTCAAATCAACACAAATGAAATAAGATTTGTCATTAGTTTTATTTTTATTTTCCATTTAGAAATTATATGATCATTTAGAAAATTAAATTTTTGATTCAATGTTGTAGGTTCTATTTCAGTAAAAAAGACTAATATTTTAGAATTTTTAGTTTTTCTTAATGTCTCCTATTTCTTTGAAAGTGTTTTCAATGCTTTTGTGGTCCATAATTTATTTCTTTAGTTTTATGAATGCAGGCTAACATGACACACTAATGTGGCAGCATTGACATGCAACACTCCATAGTTGGCTAGCACACAAAAATATGGCACAATATTAGTGCCTACATGATGTAGATTTAAGATTCAATGTTGTAAAGTTTTTATATTAGCTTACTTCAAGTGATGTGGTGTGCTTTCGGGAATCAAATGCATAGATTAAATGCCAGTTTTTGATATTCACTTAGTCAACCACGGGCTACTTTACATGCTTGGAGATATGGGTCAATGTCTATGGTTTGATATCTATGATAACGCGAGTTTTTTGAGTGTAAAGATATAATTCTTAAGTGATTTTAATCCATAGTTCATGCCATTGTGATGCATGTTTTCATCAATTCCTTGCCATGTGGCTCAAATCCTGAAGTTTTTTTTAAAGCTAAATTTATGCAAATTATGAATTTCATCTTTCTTAAGATAAAAAAATCTTATTTATTATCTAATTCATTTCTATTTTTGAATTTGAGATTTGAGAAAATTCAATTTTGAATAATATAGATGTAGAAGTAGACCTATTTTGATTTTTTCCAAGGGAATCTGATGATATTCAAGGAAAATTACCTTGATTGACTTTACAATGGAATTAAATTGAAGAAAATATTGAAGATCAAATTCCTGATCCAATAATGAAAATTTGGTGAAAAAAAGGATTTATGTTTTAGAAAGATATTAATTTTCTAAGGTTTAGAGATTTTTATAGGATTTGTGTGCATTTGCACTTACCAAAAGTTTGCATTGACCACAAGTTTCATGGCTGGTGGCACCAAAGTACATGTTGATCACGCAAATGACCAGATCAATGCACCATAATAAGGGAGTAGTGTCTCTCCTAGGATGCAACTAGAGGCATCTATTGTGAATTGGATGGCTGACAATCAATCTAATCCTCACACAACCCTTTTTTTTTATGCCAATCCTATGTTGAGTAACATTGGACTCGCTTTTATCATGATCCTTTGCGTAATCTTGACTTCTCATACATCCTCAACACCAGGCAATGTATGCTTTTTCTTGATCCTCTTATTTTCTTTCTGGTAGTTTGATGCTCAGAGAGCCAAAAAATAGTGAGGAGAGAGAAAATGAGGTCTTTTAAACAATAGAGTCCTTCGGGTTTGAAGTGACCAAGGGTGGAGATCTTCCATACTTTTGATTATGGGTTGAGATACACCCCCTTGGACATCCCCGTAACCACCCATTGATTGGAGTGTTTCCCTTCAAGGGGTAGGATTACCCCTTAAGGAGGTGGTGCTCCTTAGATTTCTCCTATGGAGGTAACTTTACCTCCTTAAGGAGATAATATTTCCTCCGTAAGGGTCCTTAGTTTACTCCTAAAGAGGTGAGTTCATCTCCTTAAGGAGGTAATATTTGTTCTATAATGAGGGCTCTAATCCCACTTCTAAAATTGGACAATTCATTTAATTACTTACAAATTTGATTTGACTACCTTTATCCTTCATGAGAAATTGACTTCCTTTTCTATCATGCAAATAGGGTTGATTTGGTTCCTAGAAAGTCGGAGAGCTTACTTCCTTCATCCTTTCATTGTTCTTATATATTTACCTATATCCTTGGATCCACATAAGTCAAGAAAAATGATAGAATCTAGATTCTTGAATTCAAACAAGGCAAATAGGGCTAGACTCATAACGCGGGCAAAATATAAAAATTGATGCATATTAAGACCTAGCCACATTTATAACATATTTAGCCATAAAGGAAAGGAAATTCATACATCTAAGCTATTCATTAGCCCTTATGTTGGTATATGATGCATGGATGTAACTATCACTTTTTAGTTATCAGCTCACACATAATTAGTCTAATCTTGACATTCCATGAATTTTTCTCCAAAAACCCATAAAGGCACCCAAAAAGTTCTCTTGGATATTGATAACATACATATCTAAATTAAATTCTTATCTTATTTAACTAATATTCATTTTTGTTTGATGTAATTATGATGCATGTTATCATAGTTTTATTTTCTCCATTGGTGGATGCGTGGTGGAGCCACACGAGTCCACGTGGATGCGTATGTGGGTGCCTACGTGGACGCGTGACAATTGGGCTGGCAGATGATGGGCCCACAGGTTAGTGGGCCCAAGTGAGAGTATTGGGGTGTACTAGGCCCATACGGGTAACGCACCCCTTAAGGGGGTTCTACATTTTATACTCGACAAATCTGCGTATTTTTCTCGTTGTGGGACTATGTTCCTTTTTCTTTTTTGCAGGCGACGTGGCGCATCAAGAAGCCTCCGATCTTACGTGCGAAATGATGCGCGTTAATCAAGTGGACTCCAGTCCACCCAATCATGATCAAAACACGTGTGAATTGGTGGACCGTTGAATCCCATTAGTAAGATCCCACGGTTGCGATTTAATCGGGCAGGTGGCTTTATAAGGATGCTCCGATAAAGATCGGACGGTGGAAATTACACAGAGTGGAATCCACGTCGTGGACCACGATGCCATCCAAATCGAACCATCTCAGCCGTCCAATCTCCTTCACTGAATCGGACGGCCTGCATTTTTCGCGCCAATTTTTCTATAAATAGATGTTCTTCCTCTTTGTAACTCAACTTTTGATTGAATTGTGAAGAAATTAAGTGATTTTGGAGAAAAATCTTAAGTTCTTCGTGATCCCCCCCTGCGTTCTACATTCAATTGTGATCATATTGAGGCAGGATTGATCACAAATCATTGCAAGAATCGATCGGAATCTGACGAGACGAAACCGCGAGGTCATCGATTTCACACAGTCTCGTGTCAAAAATAATTCTAAACTTACCAATTTGATGAAAATCATTCGAATTGAACGGTATAATGGTAAATAAGGGTCGAATCCTCAGGGAAATAAGGAAATTTCTGATGTTTTCTTCAAAATTGATCAAATTGGATGATGAATCGATGGTAGAAATTAGGGAAAATGGTATATTAAGAAAGCTAACTTCAAATCGATTCCACGGAATCAAGAATCATCGAAATTGATCTTGATTTCATGGAGAAATTAAAGTTTGAAATAGAGAGAAATTTCCGAACATTGAAAATCGTGAAATTGACGAAATTGAAGCAAAATTAAACTTTAAATATTAATCTAAATTGAAATTAAATATGATTGGATGATAGATTACCAAAAACTGCTTCCACTAACCCCAAATAGCAATCAAATTAACACGATTAAACATCTTAATTGTCGAAAACGTGAAGAACGTGATGTGGAGATTCAAACGTCGATTTCTCCTTCTCTATTCAACCAAATCTCGAGTTCTTGCCCTCCGTGAATGCCGAAATGAGTGTATAAGAAGCTAGAATTGAGAGATTCAAGAAGGGAGGTGTGTAAACAGATCAATTTTCTTGATTTCTAACTCAAATGCTTACAAATCGGAAGAACACCTTGTTTTTATAGGGCATTTGGGCATAACCGCCTGATCGAAACGATCGACAGTTACGATGGAACGGTCCATCATGGACCGTATCAAAAATTTCGTGGCCGTTGGATCTGGATGGACGGCCCCGATGAAGTCGTGTGATGAGCGTTATAAAAACGCTTGAGATTTGTGTCATTGGATCACAATCAGACGATCCGGATGCCCCCCGCGCGATTAAATCTCAGACGTTATAACACTTTATTTAAGCCACGTGCTTTTGATTGTGATTGATGGTCCGCGTGTCTATGCGATCGACGCCTATATCGTGGTCTGTCGTTTGATCCAACGATCCACCTTCAGCCACGTCACCTGCACATTTAAAAACTCCGTGGAACTTAGTCCCTCATGGATTAAATTTATGAAATCAGTCAGTTTATAATATGTGACGGACTTGAAGGTTAGCTTAAATCCGAACTATCGGATGTTTATTTATACTATAAACATTATACTTACGATAAATAAATATGCACATGTCACATCACGCCGCGCAGGCGCCGCGTGGGCCTGCGTGGCTCTGCCACGTGGCCTTGCATGCCACGTCGCACCCACGTGGGTCCCGCTTGAAATTAAAACCCTTTTTACTTTATTTTTAATTCATTTTTAACATTAAAAATTGAAAATAATTCAGAAAAACTCTGAGAAAATCCCTAAAAATTAAAAAATTCATAACTTTTAAAATATAACTCCAAATTAATCCAAATTTCTTTCATTTGATCCGAAATTTAATTATCTACCATTCTAAAGAGTCAAAATTAATAAATAATGAGAGTTTTAATTTCCATTTCAAACATACATTTATTTTTTTAAGGTTTTTAACTTAAGAAAATATAAATAAATGTTTATAAAACATTTTCTCTTGTTATTTTAACTTTAAAAACCTCTCTAATCTCAAGTAAATATGGGTATTTAATTATTTATATTTAAATCATCATATTTAACCCTAATTTAAAGTATTTTTGAGATTATAAGGACTTTTTCATGGAATGGTAGAAAAATACACATAAATATGATAACATGCATGGAAATAAAATCATTTATGCCTGAATATGCATCAATAATCATGTTTGATCATGTTAATTTAGCATGTTATCAGAATCTCCCCTTGAACACCGAACACACGCCGAAGAAGACATCAAGGAAATACTCTTTAATCAACGCGAATTGAAGCCAAATCTTCACCTCAATCGGGTTAGTAGTGTGATTTGATCATATCCCTTGCAATTTATGTAGTTTAAATTAGATTTAGATAGGTAATTTCATTTTAGAAATCAAATTTTTCATCGTTTCGCCCAAATTTGGGTGCAGATATTTTATGACTTTGAAACAACAATTTCTCCCTGATCTTAATTCCAAATCATTTTATTTTGGTTTCATTGG
Organism: Lemna minuta; assembly: GCA_024174645.1. NCBI lineage: Eukaryota > Viridiplantae > Streptophyta > Magnoliopsida > Alismatales > Araceae > Lemna > Lemna minuta. The sequence continues at coordinate 10,649,370 of CM044107.1, forward strand.
ATTCCTTGTTTCATCAAATTTCCTTGGATATCTATTTTGTAAAATTTCATCACCGTTTGACCCCTCAATTTGACGTTTGACCATTGACAATTCATTTTCAATCCGAATTTGGGCTTTTTTGCGGGGGCAATTACTCTTAAAATACAAGGTGAAATTGGACAGTTTTAAACTCTTTGGAATCCTATGATTGTTAAATTTCTATTGGTATGTGAATTTATTTATTTGGATATCATTTGGTTAGTCAATTTTCTAATTTTGACCAAAGTGTCCATTTTGGGATTTTTCTGATCATTCATTTTCAATAAATCATAATAAATCTAATTCTTCTCTAAAAATCATGAATTATATATCAAAATTTTCCATTTTCTCTCTAATTTCTGAATATGTAATTTTTGTAATATTTTACTACCTTTTTCATCTCTGATTTTATAGAAAGTCAACGGCTAGTCAAAGTCATCGCATTGACCTTGCGTTTTGACTTTTCTTCGTTAAATCATTTTGTAAAATTCTTAAAATATATTTTCTAATTTATTCATATCATTTAAATTAATTACATATCACTTTCATTTCTTAAAGTCCCTAATTAAACCTAAGTTTTACCAAGTCAACCCTTCGATCAAAGTCAACCGTGTTCTTTGTGGATCGACCCGATCGATACACTATACTTGATTTCATATTCTTGTTATTGTGAGTTTGGAATTATAAATTTTTTTTGAGTGATGATTGTGTGTTTTCAAAGACCGCATAAATTGTTTCGTTAGATATGAATTCCCCCAACTCTAGAATGTTCTAGTCGGAGCAGCTTCAATGAAGTGGCACAGCTAAGATGAGGCTATTCCAGGACTTCATCAAAGGTTTTTTCTTAGGACAAAGATGAAGACCAAGAAATAAAAAATGTGAAGGAGACATTCATCAATAATTATGTAATGTGACTCAATGATAGGAAATGTTTTTGGTTTTGAAACTGATTATGTCTGCAGAATGATATCACTTGAGTTAATCACAATACAACAGATCTTTATGTATTGTTCTTCAATCACAATTAGGTGACGCAAATAAGCCTAGATAGGTTAATGACAAATTTTTAAGAGTCAAGGAAAACTAGGGAAGTTGAGAAAAAAATAGAGATTCAGTTTGCATGGATGAATTTCATTTTGAAAATTTCCTATAATTATTTTCCTGATTGAAAATCCTCTGAGAGTGTGATAAAACAATGTTCTCGAAGAGATGAGAAAATTTGGACCTACCTCTGGTCAGCACTGTTATATTTCCTTTGATTACAACAAATTAATTTTTGTATTGGACCTACGTCATAACTTAAGAATATTTGCTTAGACATGAAAGAAAATTTAATGAGAATAACTAAAGGATGTTGGTCTAATATGCCATGGCTTGATGATTACAAGTGGATTTTTTATCATGAATATGAAATAAGTGATGGAACTTGAGTATGCATCATGATTCATCAGCATAATTAGTTTCATAAAACAAAATTACACTCGTACTTGGATTCATGGGATGAATCTTCAGAGTAGTAGATATCTGTAGTGGAGAATAGCCTTCTTGTCTATCCCCAAGATAACCTCCTTCATCTCTAGAAGAAATAAGATTCTATCTAGAGGGTTATATGCATCGAGTTATTCAAGTGGACTATGGCCTCCTATTTATAGAGAAGCGAGGAGAGCTTAAGCCTCTAATCAATAATTAGTCAGCCCATTAATGATTAATGATCGATTTAATTTCCTCTGCACATAATTAACCTCCACACACATAAATAAATGTCTTAATCCCCACATTAAACATTGATTGAATCACTTAATGGGATTAAATGATAGCTAATCCACAATAATACATAACTATGCTCACTTAGTATAGATTAGACCTAACAATAAGAACATTTAGAAAAAAAGTGATTAAATTTATTTATTCTCCTTCCATAATTTTACAGAAAGAAAAATGAAACTAATATAAATATTTTGATCAATTTGAATTCGCCTTATGAACAACATATCATGAGAAAAAAATGATTAACTCATTGTAGACAGAACTTGTTTTGCAAGTTACATTCCCATAAACTCATTTAAAACATTTTCTCCACAAAAAATAGTTATCCATTTCACTTTGTATGAATTAAAATAAAGATAGTCTCACATGACAAAAATAAACTGGATTTAACGAGTACATAATGTATGCGGATTAATAGGCTTAGCTTATATCATGAAAATGATGCTTATTCCACTAATTACACATACGCACACATACATCGCCACATGACGTGTACACATGTCACCATGTTAGCTGCCACATTAGTGCACGATATAAAACTAGTTTTTTATTTTTTTTAAAAATAAAAAATAAGTCTAAATAAATTTAGAAAATTTTTAGAAAAATCCCCAATAATTAGAAAATTCATAACTTTTAAAATACAGCTCCAAATTAATCTAAATTTATTTTGTTGGATCAGAAATTAATAATCTACCATTTTAAAAAGTCAAATTTAAGAAATAACAAGATAATAATTTTTATTTTAAAAATACACTCATTTCTCTTTGAAATTAGAACTTAGAAAAATAAATGAGTCTAGAAAAAGTATTTTATATTACTATTTAACATTAAAACTTAGTTATAATCTCAAATATAGATGGGAATAATCTACTCAAAAATATATTCTCTTTAAAAATGCATAATTTTCCCTAAATAGTACATTTTGAGATTTTTAACTTTAAATTGCATGAAATAATAGATATGCACTCAAAGTATGATAATATCCATAAGAATGGAATGTTTTATACCTTAATTTGCATTAATTATCATATAATTTTATGTTATCAATGATCATCAATTTTTTGGCACCTAAATATTTTGAATATTCGATCCAATGTATTCCAGTACAATTAATATTTTGATCAAATTTTGAGAGCTTATTGACCATCAGATCCCAACATATTTCAAAGTATTCTTATTCAAGGGATATTTGAGAAGAAATCAAAATATTTGGAAAAAAAATAACACTACCTAATCTACCTCATGAGTATGACCATTGCTATGGCTATCAGTGTGGAGACATCAAGGATAGATAGTGGGTGCTCTTTTGAAAAAGCAGTTCATTGAATTGATCCATATAAATCTTTTAATGGTATTATACCTAACTATCAATTAAGTTTATTCATGTCACGGATGTGTACATGGTTCTTAGACTTGAGGCACCGAAGACATCTTGTGGATGAATAATCATATTTCAATCATGACTTACAAATCCCTAGCCATGAGATCTCCAAAATGGCATATTATGGGTACGACATGAAGTCCACAAAGGTCATTGTGTGGTCAAGATATATTTTTCTGCCCTCTGCATTTGAAGAGATTGACTCAATGGATAAGATGCAAATAAATCTTTGGCCAAGATAATTGAAATACTAGAAAAGGCATTCTCGATGATTTCTTCCGTATATCAATAATAAATTGAGTGACTAACGAAACGATTTTATGCGGTTGTTGAATACACATGAACTCGTGTCAAAATAAGTTTCAAACTCACCCATTTAAAAATTAAATCACTAATTAAACAATATAATGGTGAATAAGGCTTGAATCCATAGAGAAATAATGGAAATTTTGAGATATATTTGAAATTTGATCAAATTAGACAATGAATTAAGGTGAGAAATAGTGGATTTTTGTAGATTTGGAAAGAGAACTCCACGACAAATCCATGGAATCAAAAATCACTTGATGTGGATTAAGATTTGTGGAGAAATCAAACAGAAAAAATTAGGTAGAAAATTGATCGCGAAGAGAGAGAAAAACCAAAATTAAACTAAAGTGATGTAGGATAATTTAGAAGAGGTATCTAAATCCTACATTATGGGAGGATCTATGAATGATATCAGGAGGGAATACTTGTGTATATTAGTGAGGAATTATGGAATAGGGATTTTGAAGAGGAAAGATTAGTATATTAGAGGATAATAAGAATATAGGAATAATGGGTGGGGATTATCTTAGATGATAATACCTTCAGACAGTAGTGGTAATATAGTTCAACTGAGATAGAGTTTAATCAATGTAGGAATGGGTGATGCGTGTTAGAGAGTGAGGTGAAAGGGATGATAATAAGACGGTGATTGTGATGAAGAAAATAATAAAGATGAAGTGAGGAAGATATGATATATTTTAATATAGAGAGTAGGACGGAAATCACTGGAGAGAAGAATATGGAAGAGATAGATGTAAAGAAGACACGAAGGTGATCGCGGGGAAAAGACGTTGATAAATATTAAAATATAATAAATAGAGAGAGAGAGAAGATAAAATATTCTATACTGTAGAGGATAAAGAGTGGGTGAAGGAGCGTCAGAAAGGATAGGGTGGCGGGAAGGATTTAAGGAGAGTGGAGGTTCTAATGTAGGACTTTTAGATTTAATATTGAACTATTATCATCAGAAGAGGGCGAAGGATGATTACCTAATCGAGACGCGAATACGATGCTCTGGAATTCGTCTGATGATAGAAAATCTCCTCGCTGAGTTTCTGACCGTGAGATGGTTGAAAGATGACAGAGAGGAGGGAGAAATGGAGAGGGAGATAGAATCGGAAATGAAGATGATGCGGGAGAAAGGTGGAGACACAAGGAAGAACACGATGAACACATAGGGATAAAAGTAACCAAACTTTTCATTAAAAAACATCTAACGTCTTTCGTTTACACTTTGCATTTTATGGAGATAGAAGGTGGTTACGGTCAAACGTCGCTTCGCGACAGTTATTATCTGAGAGAAATAGATCCAGCCGTACATCTACTCATCCACGGTGGAAGCGTTTTCTTCAGTTACATCTCTGGAGACTTAATCTCAGCCGTTTACATTGGGGAGTTATAACGGTGATGCACGCGCCACGTCGACAAAACCGTTATGACGGTTTTGTATCTTCTTCCTATAAATAGGTGTTTGATATAATGCCAAAATATGAGTGCGAGCGGTATCTCGAATACCGTCACGTGTGTTTGTTCTTGAATACAATCTGAGTTGTTTGTTTGTTTCAATTGAGCGTCCAAATCCTCCTCTTCGCTACGCTCTTAAATCTCGCCAACAATTATCCACGTTGGCAGAGTGGTCTCTCGCCAGCCGCATTTCTTGTTGTTGATGTGCGCACGATAGTGGACACTCGATGGAATTGCTTGCAGGTGGGATGAGGTGTGTATTTTCCGTTCGCGGTTAGCCTCTTTTAGTGGGAAGACTTCGTTTAACGTAACTGCAAGAGGGCACGTTTTGACGGGATAGAATGATGGCGACCTCCACGAGTAGGTGTCGGAAAGGAGAAGAACCGTCTGGTGTTTGTCGGACTATCGGTCCAGACACGTTGGAATGCCTTCCGAGCTGGACTATCAAGTTACGATCCTCTGACCGAGGTTTGTAACTTCTCGTCGATAGGAGTCTACCGTTCGTCCCGGTACTTCACCAGATTGACCCTCTCAGAGCCAGTTGACCCGATGAAGGGAGTGAAATCCAAGGCCGAGCCGAAGAAGGAGGATAACAGGTTGTCCGTGAAGAGGAAGGCATCTGATCGTGCTTTGTTATTATCCGCGCGCGAATTTACGTACCCGGAAGACTTGCAATACGTCCTTTGACTGCTTGGTTGATGGGGATGGCTGCAGGAGGTCCACAACGAGCTGGAGCGCAAGGTATGAGATGCGTAGGAGGCGCGCGATGGGCAGTGAATGGGCAGGAAGTGCGCTCGGGCCAGAAATACGTCGGAAGCGCGGTCAAAACATTGACTGACGCACAAGAGAATTTTCATTCGGTGATGATGGCTCGAACGACCACTGGGGCTGCTAACAGGGTTTGTCCAGGAGGGCCTATCCTGTGAACGCTGCTGATTTAGAAATGCTCAGCATTTCTGAACTCTTTTGAGAATCCGCTCAGCAATCAGCAAGGACATTGAGAAATACGAGTCACGATAATTTCCGCGTTGAGGGTGGTTATAACACATCTTCGCGGAGGTCTTCATGTCGCTTTACTTCTAATCCGTTGTATTCTTCAATAACTGTGAATATCCAGTATTATCTTTGGGGAAGTATGTTGTATCTATGCTTGAGCTTCCTATGAACTTCTTCATAATTTGGCTTCTTATCTCCTTATTGTTAGGATATCCGAGGAAGAAGTTGTGGGAATTTATTGGCCTGTAGATGCCCTTGGAAGTCCAAGTAGTTAGGAGGATGATTCTCGTGTTTGTCTTCCATAATGGCAGCTTTCTTTAGAATGACTGTCAAACATTTAAATGCTCTTCAGGATCTTTTGGAAACTATTCAGTCCTTGATGTAGTTGTCTCCATGTTGAATTGTCTTCACATTAGTCTTGGATAATTAGAAGGTTGATCCTTGGATAGACTGTCTTCTTTAAGGGCAGATCTTTCATATTGAGTGTCAATATGTAGATGCATGGTATACTCATGCAAAACTTTGTCTTTTGGTAGATGTATAATACCATCTTTTCACAATTGATAGTAAATAGATCTCTCCTATAAGTTCTAACTAAAGGTGGTCTTCAAAGAAAGAAGGGGATGTAATTCAAAGAGGTTTCCTACTGATTTTCTTTTTGAGATCATTAATTAAAATGATATAAGGTACCTATGATATGGTGGATATGGTTTGGACAATTAGGAACCTACATCAAGGTAGAAGGTGGTTGACTTGCTCCACTCAAGGAATTCTAATTATCTAAGGATAAGGCTAATTTCTTTTGACCAAATCAATCTTTAGATCAGTGTAAAATAGGGAAAGGAGGGAAGATAATTCCTTAAGATCTACACTCTCTTTCAATTATTTAGAGAGGTCTTCTTCATCCATTTAATAAATGCATAATTTCTCAAGTTGATGGATAAGGAGGAGGAGGAGGAGGAGGATAGGTTCACTTAGAACCCTTGTGTTCATGTTTTGATAATATTCTCCATCATAAAATTAATCTAATCTACGATTTGAAATTAAAATATAATGCCAAAGGAAGATAAATTATGATGAAAACATGCAATATAACCCAAAGTTACACTCAAAATGATCCAATTAATCACCGGATTCAAGGTTTTTCATTTCACGGTTTTGAAATGAAGTTCGGCATTCAAAATGAGATTTTTTTGGTTTCTTTCCAGCAAATCTTGATTTCAAACCTTCCCTGTATGTGGAAATGAGTCTAGAGGAGAGAAATCAAGAGATTCAAGGATTGAGTTGTCTAAACCGTTCAATTTTCTCGAAACATCCAAGAATCAGTTTTTCCATCAAAGAACATTTCAATTTTTAAAGAATTTGGTCGTAACCATCGGATCGCCTCTTCATCTTTGGTCAATGGCAGAGATTAAACGCTGATTCGTGAATCATCATCATTAATTCGCGTCCATTTGATTGATGATGAAGCGCCCAGATTTTTTGCCACATCGCGTGTGAAGAAGAAGCGACACTTAATTTCCATTGTTAGATCTTCATCAAACGATCGCGATGAGTCCACATGTCCATCAGGGTGCATTTAATCTCAACCGTTATAACTCCTTAGATGAGCGGTTGAGATTAAATCCTCTTTAAAATGAATCATCGCCTAATTAGATGCAGCCACGTACCCCCTCGAGTAAGTGAAATCCGATGATCGAGATTAAATTGCGCGATCCGACCCGTCTTATTGCGCCACGTTACATGTAAATAAAAACAAACATAAATAGTCCTACATGGCATCAATTTAATTGATTTCGCGATTATATAAGAATTAAGTGCATAATGGGTTTGCGTAAATTCTTAATGGATGCTTTAACCCCTTAATCACTCTCGCGCGCACACACACGCACACGCACACATGCAAACACATATTCTGCCAAGGGGCGTGTACACACGTCGCACCATGGCAACCCTCCGCCATGTCAGCGTGCAGTTAAGAAAATATTAAAATTATTTTAAAATTGAAAATAAGCTTAAATAATTTCTCAAAATTTGGAAATTTCATAAATTTCAAAATACAAATCCAAATTAATCCAAATGTGCTTTTTAGATCATAAAATTGAATTATCTCTCATTATAATAAGTCAAAATATTTAAATGACAAGAAAATACCATTTTAATTTAAAAATACACTCATTCCTCTTAGAAAATAAATTTTGAAAAATACTTGGGTGTAAATTAAAATATTTTATCTTATGATTAAATCATGAAAATAAAATTATGATCTCAAATATAAATGAAATAAAACTATGTTATTAGAATTATGCATAATTATCCCTAAAATGATGTATTTTTAGATCATAACATAAAATTACATAAAATGATAGATATGAACTCTAAATATGATAATATGGATACAAATAGAATATTTAATGCCTTAAATTGCATCAATAATCATTTAAATTCATGTATAAATTGCATGTTATCAATGAACAATTGGGGTTTGAAAGTTGATGATACCTAAAATCATTCATGAGTCTTGTACAAATGAAAGATTATATATACACGGTAATCGATGACAACAAAGTTCTATAAAGGAGTTCTTATACACTTCATATCTCCTAGAGAAAGTGGTATAGCTTGGCACACAGAGAGCTTGCAACTTGACCTTTCGATTCGATTAAATTAGTTCTTGAGTAACCAATCTATGTGATCAAATATAAAATTAATAAGGTTAAAAAATAAGTGTCACTGGATCTTTGGAGTTATCAACTACTAAGATAAATGGAGAAAGAGGGCCACAAATGGACAATGATATAAATACATAATTTTATGGGTTTTATGAAAATTTCTCATAACAAATTTCTATATATAAGGGGAGAATGGAGACGACTCATGGTGTTTTCATTTATTTCTCTTTCTCTATTGATAAAAAGCATTCAATATAAGATATAATTGTCCAATGATCATGTGGATACCACTAGAGGTTTGACACTTGAAAACTTCAAAGACTCTCTCAATGAATCTCATATGAATAGATTTTGATCTATACAGAATGATAGATTCATCTTTTATTTTCACCTCGATATTTTTAATGTTTGATTCATTGTCTTAGATTGGGTTCAATGTTTTGATCAAAATTTTGAAAGTCTATCAAGAATTTGATCCCATCAATAATTTCTTAGCATTTTGTTTCGGGCTTTAATTTGAACACCAAACCATTGGTGAATGAGTTTCCAAAATTCAAATGTATGATGCAACAAAGATACCCAATTAAACCTTGTACAATCATATGCAAATACTACATAACACTAAACTTTGTTTAACTGAAATTTCTTTAGAAACAAGTACCCATACACCACAAGTAATATATCTAAAAAAATCTTTAGAGATTGTGGAAGAAGAGAAAATATTCTTTCTATGCTTAGAAATTTCACCAAGTTCACCTTCAGATTTATTCAGTTGGATATTTATTTAATCAATAAACATTTTAAATATGAATTTTAGGGAGAGACAACCCAATATTTTATCCAAACGAATGTACTACTCCATCTCACAAATTTAGTGCTCATAGTTCTTGTTTCCTCCACTAAATTAAGATTTTAGAGCCCTCCAACCATCTTTGCATATCTAGTATTTTTCTTAGATACCTTATTCACCAAAAAGGAATCATCATCATAAAAAATAAATAATAACTATGGTTTATTAGCTAATTTATGAGCCAACAGAAGACTAAAACACAACCTTGGTACATGTAAAACATCTGCAATCAATATTAAATAGGATTTATGATAATTCTATCAACTATAGCCACAATTAATGAAGTTCCATCGACTACTTGAACTTTCTTATTACCAGGACAAGGCTAGCAGGAAATTAACTATGATGATAAAGGTGACTTGTTTATGGTGGCACTTGAATCTAGAATTCAGGGAATTCTACATGATGGATCATATTTAAATGTTCAACACTTTTATATAAAGTAACAATTTTTCATAAGAATCACCTAAATTTTCAAATGAAGATGAACCACTCAATGAAGTTTTCGACCCTTTGAACCTTTTGCATAGTTTTTTCCAAAACTCTTGCAGTAGCATTATTGTAGTCAATAATAGTTTTATAACTCTTGCAAGAGTTCTTTGAATAATTAATGAATTTCTCTAGAGATTGCAGCCAAATTTTCACTTTGTGAAGATACAATTACATCTCTAACCTACATAGTTCAGCATTCCATGTATTTTCTAGATCATGTCCCTCGATGTCATTTCTTATTTTAGTAATTATAAATCAAATTGGACTTATTTCCATTTTCATTAAATTTTTCTTAACCTTATTTCAATTTTGGGAGGACTTGTGTGCATGGTATGAGCTTGATTGTGCCCCTTTTTTGAGTCACAAATGCACACTTTTTAGTTAACAAACTCGATTGTATGTGACGTAAGGTTTTTGTGCGTCGTTAAAACATAACAACGTAAGTCAAACAAAATTTATAAAACCGAACTCACAAAATAAGATATAAAATCAAGTAATGTGTAAGTATCGGGTCGATGCATAGAGAGCAGGGTTGACTTTAATTGCAGAGTTAACTTGGTCAAACTTAGGTTTAAAAGGGGTATTAAAGAAATAAAAATAAGATGTAATAAGTGGAAATGATATAAATAGACTAAATAATAAGTTTTAAGAAATGACATCTCGGATTTGATAGAGAAAATTCAAAAGTCAAAGTCAAAGCGTTGACTTTGACCATCAGTAGGTATTCTCTAAAATCAAAAAAAGTCAGAAGATTACGAAAATTATATTTTGGAAACTAGAGAAAAAAATGGAATTTATTGATATATAATTCATGATTTTTGGATAAAAAATGGATTTACTATGATTTACTGAAAATCAAACATCAGAAAATCCCCGAAATGAACACCTCAGAGCAAATCTTCAAATTAACTAACCAAATGAAATCCAAATCTTGCAATTTATATGTCAATAGAAAGCTAAGAACCAAAGGAATCTAGAGAGACCAAAATGATCGAATTAAGATTTTCAAATTGAAAGTAATTGACCCCGAAAGTTAACGTTTGACTTCTGATAATATATGAATATTGCTCGGTCAAACGTCAAATTGAAGGTTCAAATGAACTTGGAATTCGATGAATTTGCTATCCACGGAAAGCTGATGAAAAGAGAAATCCAATGAAATAAAAATAAAGTGATTTGGAATTATAATCAGAGAGATATCCTATTTTCAAAATCAGCGATTTTTCGGACTCGAATTTGGGAAAAATGAAGAACACTAAGAACTAATTTGCAAAATTAAACTTTTAAATTTAATAAAAACTCAAATTACATCCTGATAATCGATCGAATCTCACTACTAACCCAATTTTTGCAAGAATGGGGCATCAATTCTTGTGGATTGAAGCAAATTTGCTCGGATTCTTCCTCGTGGACGTTCGGAATTCAAGGGGAAAATTTGATGAAATCAAGGAGAAATTTGTGATCAACCTCGCTCCAATTGCTTCGCAATCGAGTCTAAAAGCAGGGGGATCACGATGAACTAGAGATCTTCCTCGAAATTTGCTTAATTCACTTCACGAATCCATCAAAAGTGGAGAAAATAAGAAGGGAAATACATGCTTTTAAAGGGAATTTTCTCCCAATTTTCACGGCCGTTTGATCAGTTTGTGGGAGTGGATTGATGGCCACGATCGGTCGTGGGAGCGGGTTGATCACTTGGTTGTGATCGTGGCCTCAATTTCATGGTAAATCAGTCCCGATCACCCTGCGATTGGGCCACGATTGAACCACGATCGTCAGATATAGTTGATTGCTCCCGTCCAATCTGATCAGGTAAGGTGGGCGGTCCGATCGCGCGATCAGGCTTCACCACAGTCGTCGTCCGTTCGATGAGGATCCAACGCTCCGAAAGCTTTGCTAAGGTGAGAGAAAGATCGAGAGCATCATGGTCGTCTGATCGTGATCGTCCTGCGATCAGATTGATGCTCTATCGCCACCCGTTCGATGAAGATCCGACCGTGCCAATGAGTCGCGACGCCAACCGTTCAATGAAGATCACAATTGCGATCCACACGGTGCTCCCGATTGCAAAAAATCGCGAAAAATTGCGACCGTCCGATGAAGCCACATTTGATGAATCCTTGATCAAACCGCGATGACAATCAGACGCTCCTGACGGCTCCATGTGTCACTAGGTAAGCCCTCGATCGTTTCACTTACTCATCATTTAAACGCACGTGTTGATTTGATGATCATGTGGACTCGGGTCCACGCAATCTCCGTCGTTCTGACTGAATCCAACGCCCGCTGTGCGTCCACGTCGCCTGCATAAGGTAAGATATGAATGGGGCATAGTCCCACACGGAAAAAAAAAGAAAATACTCACGCTTAAATTGTGGGGCGCGGTAACGCATTTGCGGTTACCGCCCCATTACCCAACCCGAGCCCACTAACCCGTGGGCACTCCATCTACCAACCTTACATGCCATGTGGTGCCCCACACGGGTGTCCGCGTGGACCCGTGGACACGCGTGGCCTCCTGCCACGTGCCCGCGCCCTGTGTGCCTCCTGCGCCTTGCGTGGGCCACCCGCGGCTCTGCCACGTGGCCTCAGCGCCGCGTTGCACCCGCGCGGTGGCCCCGCGCACCACGTTAGCGTGCCATCTGGCCCCGCGCACCACGTCATCCTGCAGGTAAGATAATCCCTTTTTTTCGTGATTTTAGTAAAGAAAATATCAAATAAAAATCGAAAAAAGGACGTAAACTTCAAAAATTCATAACTCTAAATGTAGAACTCCTTTCTAATCCAAATTTTCTCCATTGGATCACAAATTCTTTCCTTTTTAATACTATGCCATAAAAGAATATAATTAAAATAAGAACATAGGATGAATTAAGTATAACTTAAAATGCTTCATTGAGATCTCTCTCTATGTAAATTATTCAATACATTCCTTCTTAGAATTAACTTATAAAAATCATTTACTAAAGTCAAGATATATCAGGGAAAGCATATACTTCATATCGATTTAATCTTTCAAGAAGATCCATCATCAATCAAGCATATAATTATCCCTAATTTATGCATAAATATGAACTTTGGTGAAATGACATACCATTGGAGAAAATTCCTAAAAAGTATGATAACATGCATCATATTCTCATAAAATAAGCATGAATATGAGTTAATTAGGATAAAAATTTAAGTTATAAATGCATGTTATTAGTATGTTAATCGCCTTCTCGATATTTTTCTTTGTAATAGTGTGAAATGGTCTCTCTGAGTGTAGGTTTTCCGCTTTCTATGAAAATTTGAGTTCAAAATGATAGATACTATGTGGCCTATAAGCCAATCACAACATGTATCTCATTTATGTTTATTAAAATGAAATTTATTTATAGCTACTCATTTATGTTGATGTTTGTAATTAAGTCTATGAGCATATATAATGACTAAGTGAATTATGATGAGATCATATAATAGTGATCACTAGTATTTAAATATATATTCTAAACATTCCTATTCGTAGGATATTTGAGAAGGACATCAAATTATTTAGGAAGAATAGCACTATCTGATCCGACTCATATGATGAGTATAACTGATCCTATAGCCATTGATGTGGAGACACTAAGGATAGATAGTGGGTGCTCTTTGGAGAAAGAGTTCACCAAATTGATCCATAAGAATCCCTCAATATTATTATACCTGATCGTCAATCAAGTTTGATTCATGTGACCATTTTGTATGTGGTTCTTTGACTTGAGACACCAAAGACATCTTGTGTTTTGATTATGACTTGGGAAACCCTAATCACAAGATTTTCATATTTTCTGTAATAGATGCGGCATGAAGTCCTCGAAGATAATTTTGTGGTCAATATGGGATCATTCACCCTTGATATTTAAGGGGATTGACTCAAGGAATGAATTGTAATGAAATACTTGGCCAAGGTTGCAAAAATACCAGAGAAAGAGTTCCTGATAGTTTCCTACATGCATCAGTACTAACTTGAGTGATCGATTAGGGTTTGATAGTTGACCATACCCTAAGTCATTCATGAGTACCATGTAGATGAAGGTTTATAAATACATAGTAACTGATGACGGAAAGGTTTCATAAGCAAGTTCTTATATACTCCATATCCCCTAGAGTATGTGGTGTAGCTTGGCACCCAATGAGTTGACCACTAGGATATTAAGCTCCAAAAGCTCTCCAAATAGTTCACCAAAACAATGATTGCAGCGGAATATGTTAAATCAAAACACTCAACAAAGTTGAAGCACCAAAATAATCTTATCATCCATTCTAGATGATTCTAATCATCCATTCTAGATGATGCTTATCATCCATTGTACATGATCATATCATCTATTATAGAACAAAATTCATACTTACAAGGATCATTTGAAAGAGTTCTTTAATCGTTCAATCGTTCGGCGTCTAGCGGTATCCACATAGTACCCAGACCATCAGATCTCCTCTTGAACACTCGTCACCACGAGAAGAAGAGAAGAGAGGGGAGAATTTCTACTAGTTTTGCATGGGTACCTCTATTATGATGGTTCTTCCCCTATTAATAGACTTTGAGAATGTGAATTTTTCACAAAAACCCTTATTATGTCTATATCCACTGACGCCCATTGACCTTATGTGTTTGATCCTCAAGGTCCATATATCTCGCCAGATAATGACTCCATCGACCCAATAACACTTATTGGTATTCATTATCAATTGATTATATCAAGATATAGATTAATTGGCTAAGGATTGATTTAATCTAATTAACGAGTTGAGTTGACAGCCTGGCGGGTCCCAAGTTATACCACGTGCTCTATAAAATCTCGTTGCTAGGGATTCTTAAGTCACATTAAAAACATGATCATACATTGAAAAGATGTCTTTGGTGTCTTAAGTCAAAGGACCACATACACAACCGTGACATGAATCAACTTGATTAATAGTTTAGCATAATACCATTCAGGGATTCATCTGGATCAATTCAATGAACTCTTTCTTCAAAGAGCACCCACTAACTATCCTTGGTGTCTCTACACTGATGGCGACAAGATTAACCATACTCTTCATATGAGTCAGATCAAATAGTGTTATTCTTTTTGGATAATTTGATGTCCTTCTCTAATATCCTATGAATAGGAATATTTAGAACATATGTTTAAAGACCATCGATCACTATATTATGATCTTATCATAATTCACTTCATCATTGTATATATTCATGGACTTCATTGAAAACATCACACAAGAATGAAAATGAATAAAGTTAATTTCAATGAATATAAATGAAAGATGAAAGTGTGATTGGCTTGCAGGCTACATAATTTCCATCATTGGCAACTCAACCTATTGATTGGGTTAAATCAATCATTGATTTATTACTCTATTTTTTTATATAGATAATTAATTAAGGTTGACCAATAAGATGTTATTGCGCATATAGAGTTATTAACTAGAGAGATATATAGACCTAAAGGGTCACACACATAAGGTCTATAGATGTTTGGTAGATATGGAAATAATTATGTGGGTTTTTTATGAAAAATCTACATACCAAATGTCTATAAATAGGGGGAGAACGACCACAACTCAAGGTGCCCATGCAAGCTTTATAGAAATTCTCTCATTTCTTCTCTTTCTCTCTTGGTAAAGAGCTTTAAAGAGAAGATCCAACCATCCGGAGACTGTGTAAATATTACTAGAGGATACACACTTGAATAGCTTCAAGAACTCCTTCAAGAGAACTATATAAGTATGTTTTCTCATACATACTAGATGATAGGATCATTTCTTCTTGGTGCCTTAATATTTTAAATATCTGATTCAATGTATTTCGCTACACTGGATGTTTTTATTGAAATTTTAAAAGGCTTATCGACCTCAGAACCCAACATAAAATAGCTCAAATTGAGGATTAAATCTAGTCAAGAAGAACACTCTATCCCTGAGCACATATTATTTATCGATTGAATAAAGGTAGGCGGCTGACAATGCTCTAACTCTTTCCACAAGTTAACAAGATCATTTGTGTTTTCCTTTACACTTCTTTGTTCTTGATTCAGTCTACATGCGGATATCAATAGTTAATAATTCTAACATAATCCTTCCTCTAGAGTATTTAAAATATTCCTTATCCCATTTTTTTTTGCACTTTGCCTCATATCTAAATTCTTGAATAGTGTCAAGAGTCATACAATCAATATTCCAAAAAAATAAGATTCTCATTAAATTTAGCTAGCAGAACCTTCCAATGCATTGGGACCATCTTTAATGAGATGATTCATTAGATTTCAAGGCCTTTCAAAACCTCTCTATCTATCTCATCCATTGGAATAGATTATTGCTGGTAAAAAAGGTTTCTCTAAAGAATTTATTTTGACTATTCTCAAATCTGATGTTGCTAGATAGTTGTGTAAGTCTTGTAATCTCAAAAAATCTAGAAAAATAGAATCAAGATCTTCACAAGTAACTCGTGAAAGAAGTCACTTGATGATCTATATGATCAAAGAACACTAGAGCTCCAAAGGAGCTTCAAATCTTCCACGAGTGATCTATTGATCATTCAAGAAATAGGAGGTATATCCTACTCAATATGAATCAAAGAAAAAACTTGGTGTGATAAAAAAATGATCAAAATTGCGAGACCATAGTTGGTGTCTCTTAGCCATATAAACTACTAATAGTTTTTATTCCTAGAAATATCAAGATTGCTAAGAAGTAAAAGTAAAAATTACGTGGTTAAGAAAACATATCTCAAGAAATCAAAATTGAAATGATCACTTCTTGGCTTCATAATCTTTAGGTTAAAAAGAAGCAAAAGCATTCTCACAAGAATTAACTGGCATTCATACCGAGTCAATTTTAGCCATTGACATTGAATGCATTGATATCTTTAGCAAAAGTTCTTTCAGTGTGAAGGGCGATTGTACTTGACTGAGATATGTTCTTGATTCAGATCAAATGTCATGACGTAGATTCCAAAACAGGAAGGGGTTCTGGGGAAACTCAAAGGTTTGTTAATTGATGAGCCCCCCTTGGGGTCTCCCATAGCTCTTGTTTAAAGTAGGATACATAGGTTGTTGAGACTTTTTAGGCCCAACCCTAATGGGTCCTACATAAGGTGGTTATAAAAAAAGTTTTGAGATTTCATAGAAGAAAGAAAGGAATAAATAAACATAAAAAAAATAATCAAAAGGAAGGGGAATATATCTAATTCTGAATAGTAAAGCCTTTGATAATGAATAGATTACTACTAGATTGACAGTCTAACAATTCCTCTTAGGAAATGAGGAGAATTTATTTTTTAAATCCCAGGTACAAAGTCAACATTTTTCAAACCTGATCATAGAATGGCTTGAGAAGTTAAAGTTTCTCCAAGGTAGTCTTTGAAGAAACAAGTCTCGTGATTACCTTAGTAGAATATCATCTCTTTATCCTTGAAGACCCAATTAATTATGTGCAAGCATTTTGAACAAGAAATTTAGGTAAATGCCATGGAACAAGAAATTGAGGCCATTTTTGAACAACAATACATGGGAATTGGCCATCTCACTATCCAATTATAATCCCATAAGTCTAAAATGAGTTTCAGTGTTGAAAATGTGCAAAATGAAAATTTTGAGAAACAAAGCTTGTTTAGTTCTAAAGTGTTACTCTCAAAAACCTCGCATTGACTATGATAAGGTATGAACACTAGTTGCTTGATTTGAGACAATTTATATCATAATTGCACTTGCTTCTCAAGAAATCTGAAAAATTCATCACTTTGACATCGAATCTGCATTCCAAAGTATCAACATAAAGCAGTAGATATTTTTGTAAGTTAAATATAAATTTTATCGTTTATCTTCTATTTGACTGATGTTATGAAATATTTTCAAGTTTAGCCAAGTTGTTTGAGGAAGGTAAATGTTCATCATTCCAGGTACTTATGACTTAGGCAAGAGATACATGTCGACATTAGAACACGGATGAAACTCAAAAACCCTAGAATAAGCCTTTCTAACCTTTTTCTACACATTTGAATTAAAAATGGTTTTCATTTTATTCTTAAGTAAAAATCTTTTAAATCCAAACCATCTCAAGATAAAAATGTTTGCAACCATTCAAATGTTTATAATTCTATCTTGTGATTTTAATATTATTATAATTTTCTCTCTTTTTTTGCATTCTCTATCTCCATACTTTTATCCTTTAAATTAATCTAAAATTAAGTTTTATTTTTTTATTTTTTTATTACCTTCTAATGGAAATGTTTCTTTTTTTTAAGTACCATTAAAAAATTAAAAAAACAAAAAAATGTGATGTCTTTCTCTCCCTCTTAAACCCTAAACGTGACTTAATCTCACGACACACACACTCTCTCTCTCTCTCTTCAGTGATTAAGCAACTCTCATTGGCGATCACGCTGCTCTTGAAGATTTTTCTCATTTCCATTTTCACCGGCGATCATTCCTCTACTCTTGGTGATTCTTTTCAGATCTCTCATGGAAATTTCTCAAAAAATCAGAGCATGAAGCGATCTTTGATGAAATCATTCCAATGGACCTTAGTTTGAAATCATCTTTTGGGGTTTCAAGTGTTTTGAATTGATTTCAAATTTTTTTTAACGTGATTTCTGATTTTACGTGAGTGAGTGGATTGAATAATTAATTTTTATTTTCTTTAAAAAAATATTGGTTTAGATATGATAGTGTAAACATTTTCTGGTTTTCTATTTTTCTTCTCTTTACTAACTTTTTGCTTTATTCTTTTCTTTGAGTTTTTTTCTCTGTATTTTTTGTTATTTTTTCTTTGTGTTTCTTCTTTGTCTATTTCTTTTTTATGTTTCTTTTTTTAGTTTCATTACATATCTTCTTAATCTAGAAACCAATTTGTTTCAATTTTAATTGAGTTTTGGTTTCAATTTTTGTTTTTCTGTTTTTATTATCTCCTTTAATTATTGCATATACATATTGTTTTCAATCTATAACTCATACTACATTGGTTTAAATTGATAAATCAGATTATATCATTTTTTGTCTATTCTTCTCTTTCAATATCCTCTCTTGAAAACTTTCATACATTTCTATTTTCTTTTCTCTTGTAATCGTAAGTTTCAGATTTTTTTATTTGAATTTTCTGGATTCCTTTCAAATTTTTTATTTCTCATTTCAATTTTTTCATTGTACAAATAATTTTAATTTTTTTGTATTAAAAAGATTAACCTTGTTACAAATATCACTCTTGATCAAATTAAAGGCAAACTAGAGGATTGAAATCATAGTTCAGTTATGATTTTATTTTTGAGCTTATAGGGCATAGATTACATAGTTTATTATGATTTTATTTCTGACTATATTTGGTCTGATTTACTAGCTCTCATATTTCTCTTCAATTTAATATTAGTTTAAGTCTGATGTTTTTTTAAGATTTTAGGATTGATTAGAATTATTTGAAGATAAATTTTTGAATTAATTTCTGATTTCTAAGTTTCATAAACCTATCTTCAAGAAATATATTCTTTTCAAATATATTTTGTGAAATCACCTTGGAAAATATTAGTTTTTAATCTGTGTTGAAAGCTCTTTAATCTTATTTGATTTCTTGATCTTCTTTTGAATCTATTCTTGTCGCATTTCAAAGTTCTGAGTTTACAATATTTAAAATCTTATTTTGAATCATTAATCAAATTTGAGGTGTGATTAAGAAATAAAATTTCATGTGTGAGAAGGAACTATATCGAATGTAAAATTTAAGGAAATCATTTCATTATCCATTCATTTTAAAGAAATATTGGTATTATCGTCACATTCATATTTAGAAAATCATTCTAAGAATCTCTAGAATCTTTATTCATATATCGAGTCCATATTTGCATTACTAATTCGCTCAAGGGCCAAGACGCCGAGCGTCAAAGTCAAAGGTAAAAGTGAAAGCCAAATTTAGAAGTCATAGTCAAAGGCATGAGTCAAATCAGTTTTTTAGAAAGTTCTTTTAATTTAATTATTTTTACATTTTCCTTTATATAACTTACACATTTCATATTTAAATGATTGGTTTTTAGCTTTTTTCCTTAGTTTAGTTTTAATATTCTTTCTGTATCTATATGTCGTGTGAGTTTATTTTAGGAACTAGGAATAATTTGTATTACCCACATGAAATTTTTTGACTCTAGATGAGTCATAATTACCCATAGGGTAAGGGGGAGGTTCTTAGGGAATTGGTGCTAGATGAGGCGAGCTTAGGGAGTTAACCAAAAGGTTAACTCCAAGGCATATTTGCTCTCTACCTTGCAGAATCACGTGGAACCAGGGAGAAACAACCTACTTGGAACCTGCGTGGATCAGTGACAAGACTTGGAGATTTTAGAGAGGTAAGCCAACCTAAAGGAAGTGGTGCACGGAACTCTAGTAGTTGGCCCGGGGAGACAGGATGAGCAGCGGCGTCTCGACGGAGGGCAGAGAAGTGATGTCACCCATCGAGAGCGTGAGCATACTGTGATCTGACTATCCTGACCAGTTAGTAATTGCTATTGGGGGACTAACAAGGCGAGGAGTGACTCTGAGGGGATTGTCTCCTCCCAGGGAAGATTCGGGGGATTTGGATACCATGTCTAGTATAAAAAATATATGGTGTACAAGAGACGTGAGGACTTGAGTGAATAAACAATGAATTCATAAAAGAATTACAAAAATGTACATATTCTAAAAAAACTAATTCACCCCCTCCCCCCCCCCCCCCCCTCATAGTAAATTATTGTCTAAATAGTAAATTATAATTTCTGAAGCAACTAGAGGGCTTCATTATGAAGAGAAAGGAGGAGTATGTTTTCAGGATGAGTAAGATCCTTTATGAGCTCAATCAAGAACCCCAAGCTTGGTATTTCGAGCTTGATAAAAATTCAATTGTTGCTTGGATTCAAAAGAGCACACAATATATCAAAAACATGAAACTGAATCATGTCTGATCATCAAGGTTTTTGTCGACGATTTGATTGCAACACAATCAAGGTATGAAAAATTCTAAAATTTAAAAATGCAAATGATGAAACAATTTGAAATGAGTGATCTTGGTTTGCTCAGCTCATGGATGGGAATCTAAGTTGATCAAGATGGAGAAGAGGTATACACCTTAAAGATTCTAGAAGTTTCAGTATGATTGACTACAATGCTGCTCAAATGCCAATGGAAGCTCATTAAAATTTCAAGGAAGATCAAAGTTCAAACGTTGTTTTAACCAATCATAGAAGCCTCATTGGGAATCTCAAGTACTTTACCCATACTTGGCCTACTCTCATATACATAATGGGATTGCTCACTAGATATATGGAAAAACCAACATCAAATCATCTTTTGGAAGAAAAAAAATACTTTTAAGATATCTGAAAGGAATGTTGAATTATGGCCTTGTCTATGAGAAGGATAGGAATTTGCCCAATTGATGGGGTTTGGTGATATGTATTTTTCTGGTGATATTGATGATAAGAACATCATGATTGAACCGATGTTTTTCCCTTGGATCAATGGCTACAAGTTCGAATTCATCCAAACAAAAAATAACGGTGTTATCATCATGTGAAGCAGAATATATTGCTATCACTTCAGGGTTGAGCAGATTGGTCAGAGAACTCAGAGGAGAAAAATCCAAATTGGTGATGATTAAAGCCAGATATACAGCTAAACAAGAATCTGGCTCATCATAGTCACACCAAGCAGATCGACACGAGGTTAAATTTAATCAGAAACTGCCTCAAAGAAGGTAAAATTGAGCCGAGGCATGTGAAGCCAGAAGATCAAATGCCGGATGTTTTTATGAAAGCTTTTAGAAGATTACAGTTCTTGGAACTGCATAAAAGATAGGTCTAGTAGATCTGGATCCTTGCGACCAAAATCAAGTAGGAGATTGAAGGGGCATTGTGATCCTGATCGATCGAGAGCCCACGACCAGGGAACTAGTGATTTCTCTAATTATTCCGTTGGCAGGAGTTCTTGTTTTTTGCAGGTTCAAATAATGGCCGTCTGATGGCGGAGATCATCAGGTTTAGAGAGACATAATGAAGGCATTTATAAAGGTCGTGATTGGGAGCACGTGGAACTTTTGTTTCAGGAATGTCAACTCCCCTGATTTTGTTTCAGATTTCTCTAGATTTCTACTTTTGATCGACAGGTTTTGCCCAGGCCGCGGACGGAGCCCTTCACCGACTAGGGCTCGTGGGGCGGATCCTTGGTTGACTTTCTCGACCCGCTTTGGTGGCCTGGGCAAGCGGGTCGAGGTAGGATTGGTGTCGATTCTCTCCCTTTGACTTTCAATCTCCCCGATGAGGATAAAAGGGGGTGGGAGAGAGGGGCCAGAGGAAGAGAAATGGGGAGACAGTGACTGAACGAAGTCAAGTGGGAGAAGCGGAGAGGGAACGAGAGAGGAGGGAGAGAGAGAGTGATAGAGCAAGAGACCTGGCTGCCTGAAGGAGAGGAGAGAGAGTCGGCAGGAGAAGAGAGAGTGAGAGAGAGGGAGAGTAGAAGAGAGAGAGAGACGGCTACCACCGCCGCGTCGGGGAGAGAGTAGAAACAGAAGTGACAGTTTTCTCTCTCCTTCCATGTCTCTATCGTAAATATATTTTATTATTTTATTCATATATCGCGCGAGCAGGATCGCTTCGTTTGAGGACAGCTACTGCGCATAGCCAACATCATCACATCTCCTCGATAAGGATAAAAGTCGTCTCCGCTTCTCTCCCTTTGACTTTCAATCTCCCCGATAAGGATAAAAGTCAAAGTGGGTGGGTGAGAGGGAGACAGCCAGAGGAAGAGAAATGGGGAGACAGCGACTGAGAGAAGTCAAGTGGGAGAAGCGGAGGGGAACGAGAGAGGAGGGAGAGAGAGAGAGTGATAGAGCAAGAGACCTGGCTGCCTGAAGGAGAGGAGAGAGAGTCGGCTGGAGGAGAGAGAGTGAGAGAGAGGGAGAATGGGAGAGAGAGACAAACAGCTGCCACCTTCGCGTCGGGGAGCGAGTAGAAAGATAACAGACAGTTTTCTCTCTCCTTCCATGTCTCTATCGTAAATATATTTTATTATTTTATTCATATATCGCGGAAGCTGGTTCGCTTCTGTGGAGGACAGCTACTGAGCATAGCCAACATCCTCACAGCGGATACTTCATTGATATGTGTGTCTTTTCATGGATACTTCATTGATATGTGTACGAATATTTCATGGATATGTGTCTCTTTTCATGGATACTTCATGGATATGTGTACGAATATTTCATGGATATGTGTGTCTTTTCATGGATACTTCATGGATATTTCATGGATACTTCATGGATATGTGTGTCTTTTCATGGATACTTCATGGATATGTGTACGAATATTTCATGGATATGTGTGTCTTTTCATGGATACTTCATGGATATTTCATGGATACTTCATGGATATGTGTGTCTTTTCATGGATACTTCATGGATATGTGTACGAATATTTCATGGATATGTGTGTCTTTTCATGGATACTTCATGGATATGTGTACGAATATTTCATGGATATGTGTGTCTTTTCATGGATACTTCATGGATACTTCATGGATATTTCATGGATACTTCATGGATATGTGTGTCTTTTCATGGATACTTCATGGATATGTGTGTCTTTTCAAGGATACTTCATGGATATGTGTACCAATATTTCATGTATATGTGTGTCTTTTCATGGATACTTCATGGATATGTGTACAAATATGTCATGGATATGTGTGTCTTT
>CM044107.1:10673547-10690826 GCA_024174645.1 Lemna minuta
TATGGAGCAAGTAAAAGCATTGCAAAGCTTTGAGTCTAACAATAACTTGCCTAAGATTTGCGCTGAAATGTTGGAAAGATAATAAATACGACATTTATTTCAATCCCCATTTTAGTTATTAGGGGCTGGCACTGTTAGGCCTTGACCCTTTTTGTCAAATCCTATTCCAGTACCAAATTGAATGTCCATTTAAGAGCTGTTTGAGCATAAAAATCTTATCCAAACACACAAAACTTGTCCAAGAAAAAAAATGAACCCTCTCCTTTTTGAGCTTTTCACATAGTTCACTTTTCTTTTAATTCAACTCATGCAAATATTGACATTTGCGAGGAGAGTTGATTTATTTAGTGGCAAAAAAATGTCCTTCATTACAGAGAACCTAAGTAGTTGAGGTGATTTTGTGTCTACTTCTTCTTTAATTGACGAATGGAAGAAGGTAAATATTGGTTGACCAATGGAAGCCTCAATTTACATGATTTTTTGTGCTTTTTAAGGCCTAGCTGATAACGTGCAATCTTAACATGAAATTACATGATTATTAATACAAATTAAGGCACAAAACATTCTATTTTTATGCACGTTATCATACTTTGAGTGCATATCTATCATTTCATGCAAATTTAATTTATAATCACAAAATGCACTATTAAGGGATAATTATGCATTTTTAAGAATATATTTTAAATTAGATTATTCCTTAAATCCCTGGCAATGACACCATTTTTTACACGAATCAGTGTGCAATTAACAACCGCATCGATTTGTTTCGTCAAATGGCGCCGTTGCCGGGGATTTAAGGAGTATTTTTGAGAAAATTCATCAATTTTGACTTAGTCAACTATAGATTTTTCATTTTATTTCTTGAAATGAACTCGTATCAATCCTACTCTGAGTGATCCAAAGTAGAAATCCATCTTCGCGATCCTTAATTCGACGAGAAGAGTGATTTTGGCCCCTTTTCTAAGGATTACGAGCGATCATTTTTCAAAATCGCATTAAGAAAGCATAAGACTTACGGATATCGACACCCAGGTATGATCGTTGCCATTATTTGATAATTATAACTATGTATATACATTAATTATTTGCATGAGATGTCATTCACTTAGAAAACATGTCTTAATGCCTTCTGAAGATGAATTTTATCATAAAGGATCCTCAATTCAATGCCCTCTTGAGTAATTTTCCCTCTTCCAAGGATTATGGTCTATTGCTCATGGGTATTGTTTTGAGAGGGCCAAGTTCTCATTGAATCACGCTCGACTTGTTTTCTAATCATTTTTTATTTTTAACTTTATTGAAATTCATGATTCTATACAAAAAAAACTTGTTGTACTAGGGTTATTTAGAGTTTGTTATTGTCCTAGGCTGCATCGAAGCCATGCTCTATGTAGACTTATGATATGATAGACTCGAAGTGATCTAAATTTCAACTGCTCAAGTAATAGAAATTTTTCTAGAAAATTTATCTATATTTATATTTTTATATATATAATATAATATATCTATAATATATTACCTCTAGTAAATTGTGATTACATGAATCTAATTTGATGATATGATTTGAATTTCATGCATAAACTTTGACTTTCACCTTCAAACCATAGAGTGTAATGATTTATTATTCATAACAAGGATAATTATAGTTTGGATCTTGAGGAATTTTCTTATCATGCATCAAGTTTTTATTCATAATAACCACATCAATTTTTGGAGAAGATGAGCTTAAATGAGTCTGCCTAAAGAAGTTAAACTTAGCGCTTATTTGGAGGCAACCCAAAGTTATCATTTTTGTGTTTTTCTTTTAGTTTTTGAAGAATAAAAACATGTTCGATGAACTATATTATGAAAGGCCCATGCGCGAGAAATCCCGTGAACAAGCACTCAGAAAGTCCAAATGTGTTTTTCTAAACCCTTTTTCTCCTCACCAGATTTTGTTATATTTTTCATGTCATGATCGTTATTCTTGCCATCTTTCTTCATGAGCATAATAATTTCGTTGAGGACAATGAAGAGTTTAAGATGGGGGTGAGGACTTAGAAAAATTTAACAATTTTCTAAAAATTTTAAAATTCTAAATTCTAAAAACTCCTATTTTCCAAAATTTTATCACTCTTCTCCACCTTAGAAGTCTTGAAAGTTTGTAGAAGTGAAGGCCTTATAGCCCATATGATTATATTTTGAGTAATAAAACCAAGTGATCTAGATAAACCATGGGATTATCCGTAGTGGTTGACTTATTTGGGTTGGGTATCTAACGCGCACCTAGGAAAAATGAGTTATTAGAAGGTTGAAGTGCTATGGGATTGAAATGGAGAGATTTTGAGTGAAGTTAAAGCAAAATTCATATCCCCTATTTTACATCAGTTGAGCCTACTTAGTGTGGGAATTCCTCGCTTCTAAACTTTCTCTTAAAAGAGTGCAATGAGCCATCATTTTTTGAGGCACCTATCTTTATCATGTTAAGCATTTAGTTCCATTTTTTCCTTTACAGTTAATTGGTTACACCCATTTCAGCCTCACTTATGATAATCACACTCCCAAGTGACTCACACATCCATCAGATCTCTTCCACATTCCTCTCACATGTACATATCCCTTCATACATTACACTTCACAATTTTTCAGACTCTCTTCAAAACTCCGCGAAACAACTCCTCCATATACTTATTTCGTGTAAATTATTTTGAGATTTTGAAGTATCTTTGAGAAAGAAAATTTTAAAAAATAAAATAAAATGAAAAAATAAAAGAAAAGACAGAAGGAAAAATGAAGGAGAAAAAAAAAGAAAAAGTGGAAAGAAGAAGAAGTGAAATATCTTCTTTCGGGAGCATAAGTTAGGGAATAAGTCAGGGAAAAGAAAGAAGGAAAAATAAAAGAAAAGAGAGAAGAAGAAGTGAAAAGAAGGAGAATAAGTTAGGGAAATATCTTGTCTTCTTCTACTGCATTCTCTACCATTTCCATCTATCCTTATCATTCATCATCATCGACATCATTTGGGAGCTAAATTATCATAAGTGGTACCACTTTTACTTTTAAAAATCCATTTTGTTTACATGCATATTTTCTTTTAACAACATCATTCCTTTAGATAGTGTCTTTTAATTTTCTTTCAGCCACCTCACATGCTACATTACAAACATAGGAATACCTTTGAAATTGCACTCCTTTTAGGAGGAAGACACGTTAAGGGTAATTCTAATGCACTAAGTAGCCTTCATTTTGAGGGAAGGAGTGATGTATCTATGGAAAGGGTAAGGAATTACATCTACTTATGAGAGTGTAAGGATCTTTTCATCCCCATAGCATTAAACCCTAGATATGCTCACTTCAATCACAATTAAGAATTAGACACGAGCATTAGCGGATGAGCACTACTCTAATATGCAATAAAGAAGTCAACCTAGAAATGGAATCTAGATCACTATGGTCCACACTATGAGGAAGAGTAATCATACCTTTATACATTTCACCTCTTTTAGTAGTAGGATTGAGAAGTGGAAGAGACATTCAAGGGAGATTCTATAGTAAATTGCTAAGAGACTAGCAATTATTCAAGTTGGGGGGTGTGATAACATGCAATCTTATGCAATTACATGATTATTAATGCAAATTAAGGCATACAACATTCTATTTTTGTGCATGTTATCATACTTTGAGTGCATATCTATCATTTCATGCAAATTTAAGTTATAATCTCAAAATACACTATTTTAGGGATAATTATGAATTTTTAAGAAGATATTTTTAAATTAGATTATTCTCATCTATATTTGAGATTATAATAGCATTTTAATGCTAAATAATTAGACAAAATACTTTTTTATATACTCATTTATTTTTCTAAGTTTTAATTTTAAGAGAAATGATTGTATTTTTGAAATAAAAAATTATTCTCTGGTTATTTAAATAATTTGACTTTTTATAATGATAGATAATTTAATTTCTGATCCAATGAAACAAATTTGGATTAATTTGGAGTTCTATTTTGAAAGTTATGAATTTTCTAATTTTTAGGGAATTTATCTAAATTTTTCTGAAATTAAAATCGCTTTATCTAATTAAAATCAATTTTCTAAATCACATAGATGATGTGGAAAATTGTAGAGTTTCTGATTAAATTGCGATCGAAGAAGGCAAGGGGTGTTATGGCAGCACATGGAACATCCAATCGCGCGACTAAATCACAATGGTCGATTGCCACTTAAGTTGGGGGGTACGTGGCGCATTCTTATTCGTTGGCTTAGATCTTAAGCCGTTGATCTAATGAGTTAAAATGGCTTATATTAAACCGAAAAAAACACATCCTAAGCGTTAGATCAAAATCGAACGGATGGCATTTCATTAGTTTCTTCTTCACGCGCGATGTGACGAAATCTCGGCAGTCCATCTCTAATCCAATGGCCACGACTTAACCGTAACAATTTGCATTGATGCATTTCTTCAGAACCGTTGATTGAAGATCAAATGTATCATCGGACAGCTACGCCCAAATTAACTATAAATTGAGATGTTCTTCGACATTGTAATGCATTCTTGGATGATTTTGAGTAATCGAACTATCTAGACACCACCATCCTTGAATCTCTTGCTTCCAATCGCTTCTAGACTCATTTCAACGTCGACGGAGTGGTTGGAAGTAAGATTTCGTTGATCTAATAGGAAGAATTTGCCTCTTGAACACCGAAGATCATTTTTGAAATCGTGGAACGAAAAGCCTTAAATTCAAGGATTAATTGGATCATTTTGATCTCTATCTCGGGTTAGATTTTGGGTTTTCCTACTAATCTTTCATCCTGTATCATTTGATTTTAATTTAGAATTGTAGATTTAGATAATTGTAGATTTTATTTTAGATTTCTCTCTCTTCGCGTCCAGAAATTTCTCTCTGATTCACTTATCGATTTCTCCACGAATCTTGATTCAAATGGGGTGATTTTTAATTCCGTGGATTTTTATTTGAGTTCTCTTTCCAAATCTATCAATTTTCCCAATGGCTCACCTCAATTCATCATCTGATTTAATCGAATTTCAAAAGATCTCTCGAAAATCCCTTATTTCTCTATGGATTCAACCCTTATTCACCACTATATGATAACATGAAATCTTAACATGATAAAACATGATTATTAATGCAAATTAAGGCATAAAACATTCCATTTGTATGCATGTTATCATACTTTGAGTGCATTTCTATCATTTCATACAATTTTAAGTTATAATCTCAAAATGCACTAAATTAGGGTTAATTATGAAGAATTAAAGATAAATGATTTTTATAACCTATATTTTTGAAATTATATGTTGTTTTAAAGTTAAATAATGAGAGAAATCATTTTTAGAAACATTTATTTAATTTTCTAAAGTTAAAATCTGAAAGAAATGAATGTATTTTTGAAACATAAATTAAATCTCTTGATATTTAAATATTTTGACTTTTTACAATGATAGATAATTGAATTTCAGAGCCATTGAAAAAATCTAAATTAATTTGGAGTTGTATTTTGAAAGTTATGAATTTTCTAATTTTAGGGATTTTTTCCAGATTTTTACGAATTTATTTTCCATTTAATCTATTAAAAACAATTAAAAATGAGCATTACGTATAAGCATTACGTATTTGGAATTTACACTAACCCTCATATTCGTCACCGTTTATATACCCGATCCTTTCTTTTAATTTTTCACGTGTGGGACTATGTTCCACACAGAGTTTAAATACGCAAGACACATGGCCGAAGGAGAAGCGCTGGATCAAGCGATTAACTGATCGAAGGGCGTGGATCGTGTGGACTCGTGGACCACCGGATCCATCAAATGCACGTGGCGTAAATGGAGAGTTATAGCGGCTGTGATTTAATTGCGCGGGATGCATCAAGAGCATCGGATCGTGATCCAATGACGGAGAAATGATGTGTTTTATAACGCTTATTCACGCGGATTAATCCAAGCCCTCCATCGGCGATCCAACGGATGCGATATAATTGAAATGGTTCACGATGAACCGTTTCATCGTAAGCGTTGATTAAAATAATGCAATGGTTACGCCCAATTCGCCTATAAATTAAGGCGTTCTTCAATTTTGTAAGACATTCTCAGATGTTGTCATCAAATTGATCTATCTATACGCTTCCATCCTTGAATCTCTCACTTCTAATCTCTTCTAGACTCATTTCTGCATCCACGAAGTGATTAAAAGTGAGATTTCGTTGACCGATTAAGGAGAATTTGTTTCTTGAACACGGATGCTCATTTTTAAAATTGCGGATTGAAAAGCCTCAATCCGGCGATTAATTGAATCACTCGATTCGGATTAGTAATCGCGGAGAAATCAAAGAGGGAAGTGGGATGAAATTTCTGAAAATTGAAATAGCTAAAACCGAAATTAAAAACAAAATTAAACTAAATTACGATCCTAAATTACAAATTGATGATACATGACGATAGATTAGAGGGAAAACAAGTATTCTAACCCGACATAGCGATCGAAATGATCCAATTAATCGCCGGATCGAGGCTTTTCATTCCGCGATTTTGAAAACGAGCATCAGTGTTCACGAGACAAACTCTCCTTAATCAATCGCCGAAATCTCACTTTTAATCACTCTGTGGATGCGGAAATGAGTCTAGAAGAGATTAGAAGCGAGAGATTCAAGAATGGAAGGGTATAGATAGATCAATTTGATGAAATCATTCGAGAATGTCTTACAAAATTGAAGAACGTCTTAATTTATAAGCAAACTGGGCGTAACCGTCGAATTATTTTAATCAACGGTTACGATGAAACGGTTCATCGTGAATTGTTTCATTTATATCACATTTGTTGGATCGCCGATGGAGGACTTGGATTAATCCGCGTGAATAAGCATTATAAAACGCATCATTTCTCCGTCGTTGGATCGCAATCTGACGCTCTGGATGCATCCTGTGTGATTAAATCACAGCCGTTATAATTTTCCATTTACGCCACGTGCGTTTGGGGGATCCGGTGGACCACGAGTCCACGCGATCCACGCCCTTCGATCGGTTAATCGCTTGATCTAGCGCTCCTCCTTCAGCCACGTGTCCAGTGTATTTAAACTCTAAGTGGAATGATAACATGCTAAATAAACATGATAAAACATGATTATTGATGCATATTAAGGCATAAAATATTTCATTTCCATGCATGTTATCATACTTATG
Source organism: Lemna minuta (assembly GCA_024174645.1). NCBI lineage: Eukaryota > Viridiplantae > Streptophyta > Magnoliopsida > Alismatales > Araceae > Lemna > Lemna minuta. The sequence goes on from CM044107.1 coordinate 10,680,733, forward strand.
TGTATTTTTCTATCATTCTATGAAAAAATCATTATAATCTAAGCAATACTCTAAATTAGAGTTAAATATGATGATTTAAGGATAAATAATTAATAACTCATATTTACTTGAGATTATAGAGGTTTTAAAAGTTAAAATAATGAGAGAAAATGTTTTATAAACATTTATTTATACTTTCTTAAGTTAAAATCCTTAAAAAATAAATATATTTTTGACATGAAAATTAAAACTCTCATTATTTAATAATTTTGACTTTTTAGAATGATAGATAATTAAATTTCAGATCAAATGAAAGAAATTTGGATTAATTTAGAGTTATATTTTTAAAGTTATGAATTTTCTAATTTTTAAGAATTTTTCTGAATTAATTTTGGGATTTTTAATGTTAAAAATGAATTTAAAATAAGCAAAAAGGTTTTTTAATTTCGCAAGGGACCCACGTGGATGCGACGTGGCACGCAAGGCCACGTGGCAGCGCCACGCGGGCCCACGCGGCGTGATGTGACGTGTGCATATATATATTTATCTTAATTATATAGGTTATAGTACATATAAGCATTACGGATTCAGAATTTAAGCTAACCTATATATTCGATGTATATTATAAACCCGTCAATCTCTTATAATTTAATCTCTGTGGTACTAAGTCCCACGGAATTTCTAAGATGCAGGTGACGTGGTCGAAGGAGGACCGTCGGATTGGATGGAGCGCGGGTCATCGCGCGTTGATCGGATGTACTTGTGGTTCATCGGAGTTCATCAACGCACGTGCTTTAATAAAGGGATCATAACAGCCGTGATTTAATCGAGCGGGGAGCATCCGGACCGTCAGATCGCGATCCAAGGGGCGAAACCTCATGTGTTTTATAACGCATCTCATCAAGCTTCATCCAAACCATCCATCAAGATCCAACGGTGGTGACTTAACTAAAACGGTCCACGATGGACCATTCCATCATAACCGTCGATCGTTTCGATCGGACAGTTACGCCCAAAATCTGTATAAATAGAGGTGTTCTTCGATGTTCTAAGCATTCAAGTTTGAAATCAAGAAAATTGATCTGTATAGACACCTCCCTTCTCGAATCTCTCAATTCCATCCTCTCCTACACCCATTTCTGCATCCACGGAGTGCTTGAAGTCGAGATTTGGTTGAGTAGAGACGGAGAAATCGACGCTTGAATCTCCACATCGCGTTCTTCACATTTTCGACGATTAAGAGGTTTAATCGTGTTAATTTGATCGCTATTTGGGGTTAGTGGAAGCAGTTTTTGCTAATCTACCATCCATTCCTTTTTAATTTCAATTAAGATCAGGATTTAAAGTTTAATTTCGCTTCAATTTCGTTAATTTCGCGATTTCAACGTTCGGAAATTTCTCTCTATTTCGAACTTCAATTTCTCTGCGAAATCAAGATCAATTTCGATGATTCTTGATTCCGTGGAAGCGATTTGAAGTTATCTTTCATAATATACCATTTTCCCCAATTTCTACCATCGATTTATCGTCCGATTTGATCAATTTGGAAGAAAACATCAGAAATTTCCTTATTTCCCTGTGGATTCAACCCTTATTTACCATTATACCCCTCAATTCGAATAATTTTCATCAAATTGGTAAGTTTGGAATTATTTTTGACACGAGATCGTGTGAAATCGACGACTTCGCAGTTTCGTCTCGTCATGGAACTTAGTCCCACACGGGAAAAATTAAAAGAAAGGATCAGGTATATAAATTGTGACTAATATGAGGGCTAGCGTAAATTCCGAATACGGAATGCTTATATGTACTATAACCCTAATATTATGAGTAAATATAAATATGCATGCCACGTGTCATCTCTGCACCATGCAAGCGCTCGTGTGGGTCGGAGTGGCTCTATCACGTGGCCTTACGTGCCACGTTGCATCGACGCAGGTCCCGGGTGAAAATATACCCCCTTTTTAATCATTTTTAATTGTTTTTAATAGATTAAATCGAAAATAAATTTGTAAAATTCTGAAAAAAATTCCCTAAAATTAGAAAATTCATAACTTTCAAAATACAACTCCAAATTAATCTAGATTTTTTTTCAATGGCTCTGAAATTCAATTATCTATCATTATAAAAAGTCAAAATATTTAAATAAGAAGAGATTTAATTTCTATTTCACAAATATATTCATTTATTTTAGATTTTTAACTTTAGAAAATTAAATAAATGTTTTTAAAATTGATTTCTCTCATTATTTAACTTTAAAACAACTTATAATCTCAACAAAAGATAGGTTATAAAATCATTTATCTTTAATTCTTCATAATTAACCCTAATTTAGTGAATTTTGATATTATAACTTAAAATTGTATGAAATGATAGAAATGCACTCAAAGTATGATAACATGCATACAAATGGAATGTTTTATGCCTTAATTTGCATTAATAATCATGTTTTATCATGTTAAGATTGCATGTTATCATACCCCCCCAACTTAAATAATTACTAGTCTCTTAGCAATTTTACTATAGAGTCTCCCTAGAAAGTCATTTCCACTTCTCAATCCTACTACTAAAGAGGTGAAATGTATAAAGTATGATTACTCTTTCTCATAGTGTGGGCCATAGTGATATAAATTCCATTTCTAGGTTGACTTCTTTAGTGCATATTAGGGTAGTGCTCATCGGCTAATGCTCGAGTCTAATTCTCAATTGTGATCGAGGTGAGCATGTCTAGGGTTTAATGCTATGGGGATGAAAAGATCATCATACTCTCATGAGCAAATGTAATTCCTTACCCTCTCCATAGGCACATCACTCATTCCCTCAAAATGGAGGCTACTTAATGTATTAGAATTCCCCTCAACTTACCTTCCTCCTAAAAAGAGTGCAATTACAAAGGTATTCCTATCTTTGGGATGCAGCGTTTGAGGTGGTTGAAAGAAAATTAAAGACAGTATATCTAAGGGAATGACGTGGTTAAAAGAAAATATGTATGTAAACAAAATGGATTCTTAAAAGCAAAGATGGTATCACTTATGATAATTTTAGCTCCCAAATGATGTGGATGGTGATGGATGGTCAGGATAGATGGAAATGGTAGAGATGGTAGTGGAAGAAGAGCAGATATTCCTCTTAACTTATTCTCTTTCTTTTCACTTCTTCTATTTCTCTCTTTCTCCTTACTTTTTCCTTGCCTCTTTCTTTTCTTTTTCTCTTTTTTTTTGTTTTTTTTTGTTTTTGTAACTTTTTTTTTCTTTTTCAAAGATACTTCAAAATTTCAAAAGAACTTACATGAATTAAGGATATGGAGGAGTTTTTTCACAGAGGTTTGAAGAGAGTTTGCCAAAATGTGAAATGTAATGTATGAAGGGATATGTACATGTGAGAGGAATGTGGAGGAGATGTGATGAATGTGTGAGTCACTTGAGAGTGTGATTATCATAAGTGAGGCTGACAATGGGTGTAACTAAATAACTGGAATGGAAAAGTGGAACTAAATGCATAATAGGGCAGAGATAGGTGCCTCAAAAAATTATGGATCATTGCACTCTTTTAAGGGAAAGTTCGGAAGCGAGGAATTCCCACACTAAGTAGGTTCGGCTGATGTAAGGTAGGGGATAAGAATTTTGCTTGAACTTCACTCAAAATCTCTCCATTTCAATCCCATTGCACTTCAACCTTCTGATTACTCCTTTTTCCTCGGTGCCCGTTAGATACCCAACCCGAAAGAAGTCAACCACTATGATTAATCCCATGGTTTATCTAGATCACTTGATTTTATTACTCAAAATGTAATCATATGGGTTATAAGGCCCTCACTTCTACATCTTTAGAATTTAGAATTTAGAATTTTTGAAAAATTATTGAATTTTTCTAAGTCTTCACCCCCCAACTTAAACTCTTCATTGTCCTCAATGAAATTATTATGCTCATGATGAAAGATAGCAAGACTAATGATCATGGCATGAAAAAGATGATAAACATATGGTAAGGAGAAAAGGGTTTAGAAAAAAAAGTCATTTGGGATTTTTGATGCTTGTTCATGGGATTTCTCGCCCGTGCACCTTTCATAATATATTTCTTCGACAATTTATTTATTCTGAAAAAACTAAAGGAAAAACACAAAAAGGATAACTTTGGGTTGCCTCCTAATTAGCGCTAAGTTTAACGTCTTCAGCCAAACTCATTTAAGCTCATATTCTCCAAAAATTGATACGATTATTTTGAATACAAACTTGATGCATGATAAGAAAATTCATCAAGATCCAAACCATAATTATCCTTGTTATGAATACTAAATCATTATGATCTTTTGTTTGAAGGTGAAATTCAAAATTTATGCATGACATTCAAATTATATCATCAGATCAGATTCATGTAATCACAAATTATTGGAGGTAGTATATTATAGATATATTATATTATATATATAAATATAGAAATATAGATATATTTTCTAGAAAAATTTTATATCAATAGAGCGGTTGAAATTTAGATCACTTCGAGTCTATCATGGCATAAGTCTACGCAGACCATGGCTTCGATGCGGCCTAGGACGATGGCAAACCCTAAATAACCCTAGTACAACAGGCTTTTTCGTATAGAATCATGAATTTCAATAAAGATAAAAGATTCAAAAATGATTAGAAAACCAAGTCATGCGTGATTCTGTGAGAGCACAGCCCTCTCAAAACAATACCCCTGAGCAATAGACCGTAATCCTTAGAAGAGGGAAAATTACTCAAGATGGAATCAAGTTGAGGATCATTTAAGATAATATTCATCTTCGAAAGGCATTAGAACATGTTTTCTAAGTGAATGACATCTCCTGAAAAACAATTAACTTATATATATAATTATAATTATCAAATAATTGCTACGATCATACGTGGGTGTCGGTATCTGTGAGTGTTATGTTGTCTTAACACGATTTTGAAAAATGATCGCTCGTAATTCTTAGAAAAGGGGTCAAATTTACTTGTTCTCGTTGAATTAAGGATCACGAAGATGGAATTCACTTCGGATCACTCCAATTATGATCGATGCGAGTTAAATTCAAGAAATAAAAAGAAAAATCTGATGTTGACCAAGTCAAAATTGATGAATTTTCTCAAAAATACGCCTTAATTCCTCGGCAACAGCGCCATTTGACGAGACTATTTCGTATGGTCGTTGAATACAGACGATATAGGTTTTTGTTCTTCCAATTTTTGGAAATTTCATCCCACTTTGCTCTTTGATTTCTCCTCGATTACTAATCCAAATCAAGTGATTTTTGATTCCATGGATACATCTTTGAGTTATCTTTCTAAATCCACCATTTTCCCTAATTTCTCAGCTCAATTCAACGTCTGATTTGATCAAATTCCAAAATATCTCTCGAAAATACCTTATTTCCCTGTGGATTCAACCCTTATTTAGCATTATACCCCTCAATTCGAATTAATTTCATAAAATTGATAAGTTTGGACTTTTTTTTGACACGAGACCGTGTGAAATTGATGACCTCGCGGTCTCGTCTCGTCACTATACCATTGAATTCATAATTATTTCATAAAATTGGTGAGTTTGGAATTACTTTTGACATGAATCGGTGTGCAATTAATGACTGCATCGATTCCTTCCATCACCAGCCTAATCGCCTTCACAATAATTAAAAAAAGCCATTACAATCGCTTCAATCCAAATATAGAAGTCCAAAAATAGAAGGGCTACAAATAATACTAAAAATAAAAATAAATATGCGAAGTGATGTTAATAAACATTAAATAGACAGGGAAATATTCAAAAGTTCATGAAAGTGTCTTATTTGACCCTTAGTTTGGAATTAATGAATTGTATAGGATTACATGATTCAACGCAGTTTGCATGACCATATTCACATGCATTCCCCTTAAATCCCATTAATAAGCACTCTCTTTGATGGAATATTGAGATTGTATAAAAAATTTGTGTGAAGAAAACATGATCACATACCATCCATAGAGCATTGCATTCCTACAACAATGATTGGTTACACCATTCATTCAAAAAATTAGACAATTTTTAAAGAACTCAATGAGTTCTAGCCTTTGAGAAACTTTGGTATTTAATAACCCCAAGGAATGTTAACACCAAAAATCTCCCACTCCACTTAGTTAGTACTCATAATGTTTGACAAACATGAATATATGCCCGTATTTGATACCAAAATTTTCAAAAATCAAGTCATGCTGGTAATACATGATAATAATGCATTTCCCATCCTTGCACTAAGATAGTTTTAATTGATATGATAATCAAAGCCTTGAATGTGAATGAATTTCTTATGAATAAATCCTTCATGGCATGACGAGGAAGAATAAATTCCATTCCTTTTATATTTTGATAAAAGAACTACAAGTAGAGATTATAAAAGATTGATATCACATTTGGCTTGGCCGATTCCTCGCATGTGTCCATAATAGGTGCTAAGTGGATGTGACCTAGTCAACTTGCATTTATCAATTTTTAATATGTTCAATGGTCACCAATCAATCTCTTATTCTTGCATTCACAATCAAACTTGGTCTCCATGAACTTTCAAGCACTCAAATTCTTGTAGTCATTGAAGAACCTAATGAAAGCTTCATCATCACACAAAATTTGTGTGGATCCTTGTATCTATCATATGACTCATGTTTCTAAAAAAATTTCCATGTACATTTGGGAATTTCATATTGATCCTATCCATTTGGGCACTTTTTGTATGGAAATGTTTGATATTCAAAAGGCTGGACATTGCAAATATCTAGAGCTTGCAATCATCATTACATTATCTCAACAGCGAGGAGCTTACCTAATAATTGATCTGTGCAAAAGGTTGATTGGATGAATATTGGCAGAATCATACCTTCCATGGGCTCCAAAAAAGGGTGATCAAACAATCTACATTGATCTTGACCATTTCAAATGGTTTCTTTGATTTTTTCTTGTTGGGCAACATTTGGCTTGGTCATGACCCTTGCCAATTGACGTGCCAATTTCAAGCAATCATTGAAATACATATGACTGACGAAATGATTTTGTGGAGTCGTTGAATACACACAAAATCATGTCAAAAAAATTACCAAACTCATAAAATTTGATAAATAATTATGAATTAGATAGTATAATGATAAATTAGGATCGAATCCACAAAGAAATAAGGGAATACTTTAGGCTCTTTGAAATTCGTTCAAATAGGATGACAAATTGAGGTGAGAAATTAGAAATATGAGTATATTAAGAAAGAAGACTCTAAGACAAATCCACGGAATTAAAATCAAGGGATTTGGATCAATATTCATGGAGAAATCAAGGACTGATATTGTGGAAGAAATTTAACCTGAACTCTACAATTATCGTTAGTGAAGAGAGAGAAAATATAAAATTTATCTACAATTCGATTAATCTACCATTTGAAATTAAAATCTAATGCTAGAGGAAGAAAGATTATGAAGAAAACACGTAATCTAACTTGAAATCGACCTCGAAATGGTTCAATTGATCACTGATGAAATGATTTAGTGCAATCTTTGAAACATATGATCGTCGACCAAACAAAATTTATAATTCTGACTCACGATGATCAAGTACAGCCATTAGATCGAGTTGAACTACAGAACACGGTTGACTTTTATCGAAAAAGTTGACTTGATCAAACTTAAGTTTAATTAGGGTTTTTAAGAATCGAAAATTATATATTATCAATGAAATTAATTCTAATATATGAAAGAAGATATTTTAAGAATTTTGAAAAATATTTGGAGAAGAAAAAAGTCAAGGTTAAAGCATTGATTTTGACCAGACTTTGACTTTCTATAAAATCAGAGACAAAAAGTGAGAAAAAATTACAAAAATTATATTTTCAGAAACTAGAGAGAAGAGGAGAATTTTCATATAAAGATTATGATTTTTAGAGAAGAATTGGATTTACTATGATTTATTGAAAATTAATAAACACAAAAATCTTGAAATGAAGATCTCGATCAAAATTGCTGAAATTAAATAGAAAGCTTACGATCAGAGGATTCAAAAGAAACCAAAATTATCAAATTTCACCTTGTATATTAGGAGTAATTGCCCTCAAAAGTCAACACCCAAATTCGAATTGATTTTGCCTAGTAGTTGGTCAAATGATAAATTGAGGGGTCAAACCTTGTTGAAAATCAACAAATCAGATATTCACAGAAAGATGATTAAAGAAGGAATCCAATGAAATCAAATTTGTTTGAATTGAACTTAAGATAAGGGAGAAATCCTTGTCCGGAAATCAGAAAAAATCTGTGATCAAATTTGGGCGAAGTGACAAAAATTTTTATTTGTAAACTCTAATTACGTATCTTAATCTAATCTAAACTATCTAAACTATAAGGATTACAAAGGAATCACACTACTAACAAGATTGAGGCGAAGATTAAGCTTCATATTGTTGTGATTGTTGAGTATTTATTTGATTCCTTCTTCGTCATGCCTTCAGTATTCAAGGGGCAATTTCTAAACATTTTCTCGTAATAATTTGTGATTAATTTGCCTCAATCCATGCACAATTGAGTCTAGAACACAAGAGAATAACAAAGAACTTAAGATCTTCCTCCAAAAATGCTTAATTTCTTCACATTTCAATCAAAAGTTATTGTTTAGGAAGAGAAGACATTGATTTATAGAAGAATTTCTTGCGAAATATCTGAGTCGTCCATTTCATTAAAGGAGCTTTGGATGGCCACGATGATGCCACGTAGCACAAAGTAAGTGGGCTACGATCCCATGACGCGGGGTCCAGATAACATGTTAATTGGACATGATAATACATGATTATTAATGCATATTAAGGCATAAAAGATTTCATTCATGGGCACGTTATCAAATTTTTTAGTATTTATCTATCATTATATCAAAAAGTCTTTATAGTCTCATAATACTTTAATTTAGAGTTAATTATGATGAATTAAAGATAAATAATTGCATAACCCCTCTTTACTTGAGATTATAAGTAGTTTCTAAAGCTAAAAAATAAGAGAAATCATTTTTATATATATTCATTTAATTTCTAAAGTTTAAATTTTAAAGAAATGAACGTATTTTTGAAATAGAAATTAAATATCTTTTTATTTATTAAATTTGACTTTTTAGAATGATAGATAATTAAATTTCTGATCAAATGAAAGAAATTTGGATTAATTTTGAGTTATATTTAGAATGTTATGAATTTTCTAATTATCAAGGATTTTTCTAGATTTTTTCTAAATTTTTCTGAATTTCAAATGAATTTCTAAGGATTTTTCTAGACTTTAAAATTGATTTTTATAATTTAAAATCAATTTTTCAGATTATTTATAGCGTGTAGGTGATGTGGTGCAATCTGGAGCGTCCGATAGATCGCCTGATTTATAGCGTGCAGGTGATGTGACGTGGCGCATCATGGGACGTCCTATCACACCTGAAATCTCAACCGTTGATCTTCACTTAAAGAGGAGGGTATGTGGCGCCATAGGATTCGTCGGAGAATTTTTTTATAAACGATTTAATCAGAGCCGTTGATCAAAGGAGTTATAACGGCTCAGATTAAACCGACGAAAATGCATCAGAAACGTTCGATCGCGATCCAACGGCGACTGTTTGATGAGTTTTTATAGCGCTTGCGATGTGGCTTCACCTCAAGCGTCGATCGGCGATCCAACAGCCACAACTTAACGGTTACAATTTGCATCTGATGTGTTTCATCAGAGTCGTTGATCGCGGATTAAATGGAAATCGAATGCTTACGCCCAAATTGCCTTATAAATTGAGATATTCTTCGAGATTGTAAAGCATTTAAGAGCAATTTGAGTCAATCAAACTGTTTAGACACCAAATCTCTTAAATCTCCTGATCCCAATTGCTTCTAGACTCATTTCCGCGTCCGAGGAGTGCTTAAGATCAAGATTTTGCCGATCGACAAGGAAGAAATCGACGCTTGAACTCCACGAATCACGATTTTTTGATTTTTTATGAGTAGCATTGATTCCAGCGATTAATTGGATCAATTCAATCGTAATTGTGGGTTTGGGATCATGTTTTATCCTAATCTATATTTTTTAGTTTTTAATTTCAATTTATAATCATAATTTAAGTGAATT
>CM044107.1:10691326-10757501 GCA_024174645.1 Lemna minuta
GTGATTGGCTTATAGGCTACATAATATCCATCAAGGATAAGAGATTAATTAGTTACCATTGAAAATATCAAAAATTGACATATGTGAGTTGACTAGGTCACATCCACTTAGTACCTATTATGGACACGCAAGAAATTGGCCATGACAAATGTGATATCAACCTTTTATGATCTCTACTTGTAGTTCTTTTATCAACATATTAAGGAATGTAATTTTATTTTTCCATGTCATGGCATGAATGATTTATTCATAAGGAATTCATGTTACGTCTAATCTCTATTAAGTGGACATAGTTAAGTATTATTTTGGATTAGCTATCATTTAATCACATTAAGTGATTCAATTATGTTTAATATGGGAATTATAATATTCATTTATGTGTGTGGAAGTTAATTATGTGTAGAGACAATTAAATTGGTCATTAGTCATTAATAGGCTGACTAATTATTGATTAGAGTAAGTTTAATGAGCTGACTAATTTTGAATCGTAGATTAAGTTTAATTTCAATTTTAATTTCTGTTTTTAATCAAAATCGTGATACGAATTTTCTCCTAACTTCAAACTTCGATTACTCAGCGAATTCAAATCCAAATCACTTGATTTTTGATTCCGTGGAATCACAATTGATTATCTTTCTTAGTATACTCAAACTCCCAATTTCTAATCTCAATTCGTCGTCCGATTTGACCGAATTTCAAAGATATATCTCAAATTTCCCTAATTCTCCGTGGATTTGACCCTTAATTACCATTATACTAATTCATTAAATTGATTAATCATAAATTGTTAAGTTTAGGACTTTATTTTGACACTAAATTGTGTGTAATCAATGACCATACGATTTAGTCTCGTCAAATGGCGCCGTTGCCGGGGAATTAAGGCGTATTTTTGAGAAAAATCATCGATTTTGACTCGGTCAACTCTGATTTTTCTATTCTTCTCTGATTTTAATTCAAATTGATCCTACTCTAAGCTATTTGCAACAGAAATACATCATTTAGATACTCAATTTCGACGAGATTAAGTGATTAGTCTCTCTCTACGGACGACGGGCGATCATCGCGTCATACTCAAATTGGGAGAGCGTAACTCTCACGAATAGCGACAATCAGGTACGATTAATTTGTCATTGTTGAATAATTTATAGTATCTCTTATTATATTATATATATTACTGCATATTTATGAAACAAGAGCCTAATTCGAGAACGAGGGATAATCCTTTACACTTAGATCTTTTTGAACGTTCCTCGCAATCACTTTCATCTTCCGCGTCATCATCGACCTTAGATATGGCCTTGAATGATGAGGGAAATGTTAGGAGACGTCTTAGTGATTATGCTAGGCCTGTTCTTCAAAGACCCGTTACTCGTATTCATGCACCTTTAGCTAGAAATGCGAATTTTAGGATAGATTCGCATGTGATGAGTATGTTACCTATCTTCCATGGTAAAACTTTCGAGGATCCTTGTAGACGTGTCGACGAGCTTAGTCAAGTATGTGACATCAATCTGATTCATAATGTGTCGGCAGATGTAATGAAGATGAAACTCTTTCCCACCACCCTTAGAGATAGAGCTAAGGATTTGTTTCTTAAGCTAGGAAAGGAGTTCACTTCTTGGACCGAGATGGAGGAGGAATTTCTTAAGAAGTACTATTCCGTAGGAAAGACCACCTCTGTTAGGAAGGTGATGCGCAAGTTTACCCAAGGACCGAGTGAGATATTTCACGAAGCTTGGGAGAGACTTAGAGACCTTACTAAAGAGTGCCCTCACCATGGAGTGTCTAACCATGAGCTTACACAGATATTTTATGATGGGTTAGGCCCGCAAGATAGATATCTTTTGGATGCAGCTAGCGGCGGCACCTTCATGAGCAAGTTTGAAGATGAAGCAATGGAATTGATCGAGACTGTGGTGGAGAATAACCACCACAACACGGCAAAACCATTCGGAAGAGGTGCAACGCCAAAGGGAGTATTAATCGGCGCAAAGTCGGTAGAGACAGGCATGCTCTTAGAGAAGATCGACAAGATGGCGGAGGTTCATAATCTTTTATTAGATCGGTTCCACATCCGCAACGGATCTGAAGGACTTGCACCCGTCTCTCTACAAGAAGCGTCGCATGCGCCCATTGCTCACGTCTCGACCACGTCGCGATGGATTGTCCGATCGTGGCAATTCAAGGGCAGGGCATATATAGACAAGGCCCACCGGGAGGGCAAAGTCAACAGGGACGACCGAGCTATCAAGGTACACATCCAACTTATTTTAATAACCTTGTTTATCATAATCCTTTACATTAACAACAACAAGGATTTAGGAGGAACACTGATCAGATGTATCCTACATATAGCACCGGTCAGCAACAAAACTCGCAACAGCAACCCTATGCAAATGCAAGATAGTCGACGTATATCCCATCACAGCAATCGTACAATCAAGCTCCACGACCGACCGCACCATTTGTAGATCCTATTCTGGGTGTGATCTCTCAGTTGATGGAGCAAATGAACATGATGAACTCGTGTGTGGATGAGATACAAGATTTCGTTAAGATGAACATCCCTACCTCGACTAAGAATAAGAAGGGTAAGCAAGTTTCGTTTTCTGACCAATTACCATCGCAGGCCACTATCAACCCTAGGAATCAAGGGTCCTCATCGAGTCAAACACACAATTTGAGTCATGTGCATGTTGACGAGGAGGCAGTGGAGGCTGCATTAGCGATATCGAGCCTTAGGAGCGGCAAAGACTTACTTGATCTTTATAAGGATCATCCTTTACACAAGAGCTCGATAGATGATGAGACACCGACAGTCGTAGTAGAGCCAGACAGTAGTTTCTGATGATGAGGAAGAACGGGTTCGAGCGGAGCCGAATCCCGACACATACAAACCACCCGTGCCATATCCTCAAGCATTGAGTAAGCCTAAAGCTAAGGTTAGTGAATCTGATGATCATTTATTAGAGGCCTTCCAAAAGGTAACCATTACCATCCCTTTAGTAGATGCAATTAGACATATACCTTCTTATGCTAAATTTCTTAAAGGCATATGCACACCTCATAGAAGCCCCAAGAGGATCCAATTGAGTGAGAATATTAGTTCAATTATGATGAATTCTCTTCCGATTAAAAAGAGAGATCTAGGAGCTCCCATGATTACGAGTGAGATTAGAGGAATGACTTTTACTAGATCCTTGTTAGATATCGGAGCTAGTATCAATATCCTTCCTAAAGCCGTATATGACCGTCATCATGTAAGGGAGTTTGCAGCCTTTTCTTATAGAGTTATGTTTAGCAGATGGATCGGTGAAAGAAGCCTCATGACATAGTAGAAGATGTGATTGTTAGAATCGAAGGATATTATTTTCTGGTAGACTTCTTAGTTGTAGATATGAAGATCTCTAAGGAGCTTAGTCAAGCCCCAATTATCATAGGAAGACCTTTCTTAGCTACCACAAAAGCTATTACAGATTGGGGAAAAGGAGAAGTGATTCTTAAGGTGGGAGAGCACACGGTGAAGGTCAACATCAACAAGTTGATGAAGTATCCTTCACAAGCTTTCGAGGATGTGGGCGCCATCGACATATTTGATGACCGAGACATAGAGACTTGCATCGAAGAAGTCATGACGGTCAACGAGGGAGCTGATTTCGAGGAGCTACCATTGGACGAGCTGACAGAGGAGCTCAAGCCTCTTCCATCTTGACTCTCAGTAGGTTAAACTAGTTCTTCCCAGCTCAATGATGAGTAGGAGAAACGATTACTTGAAGTATTACGACGGAATGAGCAAACAATCGGATGGACTCTAACCGATTTGAGGGGATTATACCCTTCATTGTGCACCCATCGCATATTTTTGGAGGACGAGTCCAGACCCATGAGGGAAGCCCAGCGCCGACTTAACCCAAAGGTATGGGAAGCCATTAAAGAAGAGATTCTAAAGTGGCTTAATGCAGAGATCATCTATCCCATATCGGATAGCCAGTGGGTTAGTCCCGTGCACGTGGTTCCCAAGAAGGCAGGAGTTACGGTGACTGTGAACGACAAGGGCGAGGAGATCCTAACGCGCCTTCCGACGAAGTGGCGAGTTTGTATCGACTACCGAAAGTTGAACGCCGCAACAAATAAGGATCACTTCCCGTTTCCGTTCATCGATCAAATCCTTGATCGACTAGCAGGTCAGACTTACTTTTGTTTCTTAGATGGTTATTCAGGGTATAATCAGATTGCGATTCATCCGGACGATCAAGAAAAGATGACGTTCACATGTCCCTTTGGCATGTTCGCATTTAGGCGAATGCCATTCGGATTGTGACGCCCCTGCGACATTCCAGAGATGTATGGCGACGATATTTTATGATTTCCTTGGCGATAGTCTTGAGGTCTTCATGGACGATTTCTCTGTCTTTGGAGTTGATTTCGATTGTTGTCTAGCTCACATAACAAAGATCCTCGAGGTTTGCGTCAGGAAAGGACTGGTATTGAGTTGGGAGAAATCCCATTTTATGGTGCGAGAGGGAGTAGTGTTCGGGCATCTCGTCTCGGGCAAAGGTTTGGAGGTTGATAAGGCCAAGATTGAGGTCATTCAAAACCTTCCTCTCCCCACTACATTATGAGATTTACGTAGTTTTCTAGGACATGTTGGCTTTTACCGCATGTTTATTCGAGACTTTGCTAAAGTTTCCAAACCGCTAACCACTCTTTTTTGTAAGGATAAAGATTTTTTTATAGACAAAGAAGGGGAGCAAGCATCCAAGATATTGAAGCTCGCCTTGATCGAAGCACCAATTTTTCAAAGTCGTAATTGGGACTTACCTTTCGAGATCATGTGTGATGCTTCAGACTATGCAGTTGGAGCGGTGTTGGGGTAGCGGATTGATAAGAAGCCAACCACCATTTGGTATGCGAGTAGGACCCTTGTTGATCCTCAGATGAACTACACGACGACGGAAAAGAAGCTATTAGCGGTATTCTACGCATTAGAGAAGTTCAGGCCTTATATCTTGGGGAGCAAAATCGTTATTTATACAAATCATGCAACATTAAAGTACTTGTTTTCCAAGAAGGAGGCGAAGCCACTATTGATACGATGGGTGCTACTTCTTCAAGAGTTTGACTTGGAGATTAGATATAAGAAGGGCAGCGAAAACTCGGTGACGGATCACCTATCTCGTCTCCACGTTTCAGGTACGGGAGATATTAGTGATTCTTTTCGTAATGAGCATCTTCTAGCAGTTTCTAGTCATGCTCCTTGGTTCGCGCATATCGTCAATTTTCTTGTGACTGGATCGATCCCAGAGCATTGGAATCGGCATCGTAAAGATAAGTTCTTCCATGAACTCAAATATTATTATTAGGAAGAACCACTTTTATTCCATGTAGGATACGATCAAATTATACAGCGATGTGTAGCGGAAGAAGAACAAGGAGGCATATTATCGATGTGTCACTAATCAGCGTGTGGAGGACATTTTGCCGTGCGGAAGACAACATATAAGATTTTACAAAGCGGTTTTTATTGGCCCACCATCTTCAAGGATGCCCACCGTTTCTATACGGAGTGCTTACAATGCCAAGCAGCATTAAACATCTCCAAGCGAGATGAAATGCCAATGAGGCCTATCCTTGAAGTGGAGATATTTGATTTATGGGGGATCGACTTCATGGGACCTTTTCCACCTTCTGATGGGAAAGAGTATATTTTGGTAGCGGTTGATTATGTGTCTAAGTGGGTGGAAGCTATTCCCACAAGGACAAACACTCGTCGGGAAGTACTCAGGTTTGTAACGAGAAATATCTTCTCCCGATATAGTTGTCCGAGGGCCATAATCAGTGACGGAGGCTCACACTTCAACAATGCACACTTTCGTGCATTATTGAAGAGATATGGAGTACATTATCGCGTCACCACACCGTACCACCCCCAAGCTAATGGGTAAGTTGAAGTAAGCAACCGAGAGGTCAAGAATATTATAAAGAAGATCATTCGACCAGATGGTAAGGATTGGGCGCACAAGCTTCCTGATGCTTTATGGGCATATCGGATGGCTTACAAGACACCCATTGTGATGTCTCTATTCCGACTCATATTTGGGAAGGCGTCACCTTCCAGTTGAGCTTGAGCATGGAGCCTATTGGGAAATAAAGAAGCTCAACCTATCTCTGGACGAAGTAGGTAAACATAGACTTCTCCAGCTACAGGAACTACATGAGTTAAGGCATGACGCGTACGAGAATGCGGGTGATCTATAAAGTAAAAGACCAAGGCCTTTCATGACAGGAACATCAGAAGAAGAACTTTCAACATCAATGAAAAGGTTTGGTTATAGAACTCTCACCTTAAGCTTTTTCCAGGTAAGCTGCGCTCACGATGGGACGGTCCTTACGTGGTTGTGGAATCGTTTGAGAATGGATCAGTGCTTATTTCCAAACCTAAATCTGGCAAACAATTCAAGGTAAATGGGCATCGTCTAAAGCCCTACCTCACAGTAGAGCCACCCACACCAGCAGATAAGGTAAATCTGCATCTCCCCGAGGTACATGAGGACGTGATAATGGTAACACCCTCATCTCATCGATCATCGTAGTTTCATTTGAGTTTCGTCTGGCTGAAGACGTTAAACTTAGCGCTCTTGGGAGGCACCCCAAGATTATCTTATTGTTTTATTTTGTTTATGTTTGTAGTTTATATCAATGTACATACATAGTTGAAGGAACTAACTTACAACAAAAAGCAATTTGGACAAATTCCAGAGACATGCATTAACACGCACTAATGAGTTTTTCTAAACCTTTTTACTTTGCATTTCAATTTATAATCTTTTTCATGTAATGCATGATATTCTTGCCATATTTGTATAAACATATTGATTTCATTGAGGGCAATGAAAGATTTAAGTTGGGGGGTGAGGACTTAGAAAAACTCAAATTTTCAAAATTTTCAATTTTTTAAAACTTTTTACTATTTTACCTATTTTTCAAGTTTTTACTACTTTTAACACCTTAGAAGTTTTAGCATTTTGAGATCCTATTCCTAGAGATGTAGGAGTGAGGGCCTCATAGCCCATGTGATTACATTTTGAGTAATAAAGCCAACTGATCTAGAGAAACCATGGATTCTTTTTAGTGGTTGACTTCTTCGGGGTTGGGTATCTAACGGGCACCGAGGAAAATGAGTAATCAGAGGTTGAAGTGCTATTGGATTGAAAATGAGAGATTTTGAGTGAAGTTCAAGCTAATTCCTATCCCCTACCTTACATCAGCCGAACCTATTTGGTGTGGGAATTCTTCACTTCCGAACTTTCTCTTGGAAGAGTGCAACGTGCCATAATTTTTGATGCACCTATTCTATCCTTTAGGCATTTAGTTCTACCTTTTCCATACCAGCCAATTAGACACCCAAATTTTACCTTCACTGATTATAATTACACTCACAAGTGATAAACATTTTCCACCAACCATCTTCTTCATAAATTCCCTTACAAACAAATATTCATTCATATTACACTTCAAAAATTTTGAATACTCTCTTCAAACATCAAGACCTCCTTGTTTTATGTAAAGTCTTCAAATGTTATCTTCTTTTTCTCTAAAAGTTACAATATACAAAGAGAAAGAAAGAAGAGAAGAAGAAAAATCTGAAATGAAGAAAAGAAGACAATAAGAAAGAAGGAAAGAAAATGAGGAGAAAAAGAAAGAGAGGAATAAGAAAGTGAAAAGAAGGAGAACAATATGGGAAAACTATCTTTACCATATAAATACCTATCTCTACCCATTACTTCCATTCCATTCCATTTTCCACATTGTTTATATCAAGTATACCACTCCACACCATCTCTACCATTTTCTAATTATCCTTTTTTACCATCATCATCCACATCATTTAGGAGAATAATTAGACATCAGTGGTACCTTTCTTTGTATATAATATCCGATTTGTTTATATACTGATTTTTGCTTTTAACCAAGTTATTCCTTTAGAAATAGTGTCTTTTTACTCTTTCAGCTACCTTATAACGATGCATCCCAAAATAGGAAATCCTTTTGCAATGCACTCTTTAAAGGAGAAAGAAGAGTTGAGGGGAATTCTAATGCACCAAGTAGCCTCCAAATGAGTGAAAGAGTGATGTGAGAATTAGAGAGGTGAGGATTACATCTGCTCATAAGAGTGCGAGAATCTTTTCATTCCCATAGCATCAAACCTTAGATATGCTCACCTCGATTACACTTGAGTATTGACTCGACTATTAGCCAATGAGCACTACCCTAATATGCTCTAAGGAAGTCAACCTAGTTATCGAATCTAGATCACCATGGTCCATACTATGATGAAAAGTAATCACACATTGATACACTTCACTTCTTTAGTTGCATGATCAAAGGATGATCAGACTTTCTAAGAGATTACCTAGTGAATTGCTAAGAGACTAGCAATTATTCAAGTTGGGGGGTGTGATAACATGCTATTTTTACATTAATTTATATGATTATTAATGCAATTAAAAGCATTAATCATTTCAAATATATGCATGTTATCATATTTTAAGCATATTTCTATCATTTTGTATTATTTCATGTTATGATCTAAAAATACACTAATTATGGATTATTATATATAACTAAACATTATAATTTTTTAATCCTAAATTATAATTAAGATCATAATCATGTTTCAAGATGAAAATATAAGAGGAAAGATATTTATTAACATTTATGTATTTTTATAAAGTTATTTTATATAAGATACATAAATGTATTAAATTAATTAAAATTCATTCTCTTATTATTTTAATAATTTAATTTTTTATAATGATAGATTATTCAATTTCTGATCCAACAAAATAAACTTGAACTAATTTGGAGTTGTATTTTGAAAGTTATGATTTTTACAATTTATAGGAATTTTTCTGGAATTTTTATGAATTTATTTATATTTATTTTCGATTTTTATTTAATTAAAACAATTAAAATAAATGCAAAAAGTGGGAAATTATCGCGCGAGCCCACGTGGATGCGACATGGCGCTCAGGGCCACGTGGACGCGCGAGCACCTGCGTGGCGCGGAGGTGACACGTAGAAGCATTATTTATATTTATCTTATATAGTATTTATGAATATGTATAGGTCTTCCGATTATCGGAAGACAGTTTATTAAACCCTCTGTTTCAACTCACGTTATATACCCGATATTTTTTATTAACCTTTTCCGTGTGGGACTAAAACCTTATTTCAGGTAAACGCCAATCGTTGGATTTAATCACGTGGAGAAATCGGACGTCGATGCGGTGGACACGAGGTCCACCCAATCAAGAAAAGCGCACGTGTCTCAATTCCGGTTTAAGTGAACTAATATCAGCCGTCGATCTCACCAATTATAACGGCTGAGATGACTTCCGATCGGTGGACTCTTCGAATGATCGTGATTGTTGGATTAAAAACCAACGGAGAAATCCAATGAAGCGCTTCTTCATCAACGCGACGTGGACGCATCCTGACCACTCATGGATGATCAGACGACCACACCATAATCGTATCGTTTCGATCAAACAACACGTGATCGCGACCGTAGATCGCGATGGACCCATTCATCCAATGGCCACGCCCAAAAAGCACTTAATTAAATTCAGTTCTTCGCGACGGAAGAAGGCGCCCGTGGATTTTAATCAAATTCTCCTTGTGTAGACCACCGATTCACGTGCCGTTTATTTCACTGTACTCTTGATGCATTTCCGCACCCACTGAACTCTTGAAATCAAACTTTGATCGAAAGAGGAAGAAGAATTCACATCTTGAACTTCAATTTTTGTCTTCGGAAACTCGGAATAAAAATCCATGCATCCGGCGATTAATTGGATTATTTTGAAGGCTAATTTGGGTTAGATTGCGTGTTTTCATCTTAATCTTTCATCATTTAGTGTTAATTTTACATTCTGAATCGTAGATTAAGTTTAATTTCATTTTAATTTCTGTTTTTAATCAAAATCGCGATACAAATTTTCTCTTAACTTCAAACTTCGATTACTCAGAGAATTCTAATCCAAATCACTTAATTTTTGATTCTGTGGAATCACAATTGAGTTATCTTTCTTAATATACTAAAATGCCCAATTTCTAATCTCAATTCATTGTCCGATTTGACCGAATTTTAATGATATATCTCAAATTTCCCTAATTCTCCGTGGATTTGACCCTTAATTACCATTATAGTAATTAATTAAATTGATTAATCATAAATTGGTAAGTTTAGGACTTTGTTTTGACACTAAATTCTGTGTAATCAACGACCATACGATTTAGTCTCATCAGCTCTCCTCACTCTCTATAAATAGGAGGCCATAGTCCACTTGAGTAACTCGATGCTCATAACCCTATAGAGAGAATCCCATTTCTTCTAGAGATCAGGAGGTTAGATTAGGGATATTCAAGAAGGCGACTATCCACTTTAGTATTATACTTCGATGAAGATTCATCCAGTGAATCGAGGTACGAGTTTACTTCTGTTTTATGTATCTAATTATGCTGATGAATAATGATGCATAATCAAGTTCCATCAATTCATTCACATTCAAGGCTTTGATTATCATATGAATTACAACTATCTTAGCGCATTGATGGGAATGCATTATTATCATGTATTTCTAGCGTGACTAGCTTTTTGAAAATTTTAGTATCAAATAAGGGCATAAATTAATGTTTGTCAAACATTATGAGTACTAACTAAGACAAGTGGGAGATTTTTGGTGTTAACGTTCATTGGGATTATTAAATATCAAAGTTTCTCAAAAGCTAGAACTCATTGAGTTCTTTAAAAATTGTCCAAAATTTTTGAATGAATCGTGTAACCAATCGTTGCTGTAGGAATGGCATGCTCAATAGAAGGTATGTGATCATGTTTTCTTCACACAAAAATTGTACACAATATCAATATTCCATCAAAGAGAGTGCATATTAATGGGATTTAAGGGGAATGCATGTGAATAAGGTCATGCAAACTGCGTTGAATTATGTAATCCTATACAATTCATTAATTCCAAACTAAGGGTCAAGCAAGACACTTTCATGAACTTTTGAATAGGGTTATATGGCTTTGGTGTCGGTATAAATTTTTTGTAAGAACCTAAACCTAAACCTAACTTTGGTTTGGTATCAGTGACAATATTTTTTGGTGTCGGTTTGGTTAAGCCTATACTTTCGGTGATGTGTTGTTTGAACGAAATATAACGTTTTTGTGACTCCATAATCCGCAAATATATAAATATATGTTTTACAAAGGAATGATAGTAGATTAAAAATTCTCAACAACAAATATTCAATACATCAAGAATTTAAGATAAAAAGTCTTAAATAGATAAATTTCCAATTTTGAAAAGATTTATTGAAATAATATAAATAATAGAATTTTAGATAATCATCTCTCACGAGTCTAAATAGTAAAATCATTTCTCTCTCACTATCTTTCTCTCCCCCTCCCCTCTCTCTCTCTCCCTCCCTCCCTCCCCCTCTCCCTCTCTTTCTCCCCCTCCCTCCCTCTCTCTTGCGGGGCGAAAGAAGAGCAAATTTTTTCTCCCCCTGCTGTGTTACCTTACGCCGTTAAATTCTTTCTCTCCCCCTCCCTCTCTCTCTCTCTCTCTCTCTCTCTCTCTTGCAGGGCAGAAGAAGAACAAAATTTTTTTCTCCCCCCCCCCTGCGTTACCTTCCACCATTAAATTTTCTTTTTCTCCCCCCTCCCCTCTCTCTCTCCATCCCTCTCTCTCTCCTGCCTCCATCTCATGTCTCTCTCTCCCTCACGCGGGGAAGAAATTCTATCAGACGAGAGAATTTCTTCCGCCACTCCTCTTAGTGTCTGGTTTGGTTTTGGAGATCCCTACTTTTGAATATTTCCATGTCTATTTAATGTTTATTAACATCAGTTAGCATATTTGTTTTTAGTTTTAGTAGTATTTTTAGCCCTTCTATTGTTGGATTTCTATATTTGGAGTGAAGCCTCTATAACGGCTTTATTTTTTGGTTGTGATGGCGATTAGGCTGGGCGTTAAAAAGCACAAAAAATGGTGTAAATAGAGGCTTCCATTGGTCAACAAATCTTTACCTTCTTCCATTGGTCCATTCAAGAAGTAGATACAAAATCGCCTGAACTACTTCTGTGCTCTCTAATCAATGAAATTTTTTGGCACTAAATAAATCAATTCTCATTTCAAATGTCAATATTTGGTATGAATATTGGGTTCAATTCTTGAACGACTCGATGGATTGATTGATCGGGAGGTTTCTATTATGCTTTGTCTTGCAAGTTGATTAAACCAAATCTAAAAATTTTCACTATAGAAATCAAAAACTTTTTGAGAAAAAGGGTACCCAAAGTGAAATAATTTTTTTGTACATAGAATTAAAGTCAGCAGCACAGCTAAAATAATTATCACCAAGAGGAAAATTTCTCCTTATAATGTCATTAGCCTGAGTTGAATTAAAAGAATAGTGAACTATATGAAAAGTTAAAAAATGAGAGGGTTCATTTTATTTCTTGGACAAGTTTTGTGTGTTTGGATTAGATTTTTATGCTCAAACAACCGATTAAATGGACATAGGGTTTGACAAAAAGGGTCAAGGCCAAACAGTGCCAGCCCCTAATTACTGAAATGGGGATTGAAATAAATGCCGTATTTATTATCTCTCCAACATTTCAGTGCAAATCTTAGGGAGTTGATTGTTAGACTCAAAGCTTTTTGCAATGTTTTTACTTGCTCCATAATTTACTAAAGGAATGATGCGGCACAATGGGGGAGAAGCTGAAAACCTAGGGGGAGAAGATGGTAGAACCCACCATCATGGAAGGCATCGAGCAAGAGAGTGGCCGGGGTTTTGGGTGCTTCCTAAAGTGGAACTCGGACCGCAGTCCTCAAATTGGAGAACACTCCCATTCTTTCCAAAACTTACATTTAACTTGAGTTAAGCATTACATCTTGCCCAATTTATAGGGGCTAACACAAAATGGGCCTTAGGAGCCTTATAAGTCCTAATTGTACTAACTATGCAAGTGGGCCTGATAAGAAGCGCACCAAAAAGATGGGCCGTTACCCATGGAGGAATTTCTTTCAGTGATTTTTGAAAATTGACCAATATGTTTACCAATTTCTATTTAGCCTAATATTGGCGCATCAATGCATACTTTAAAATTCATAAAATCAAGGCATGTAGACTAACTTTCAAGTAAACAGTAAAATATTTGGAGAAATATTTTTTATCCATGAAAAGATACACACATCCTTGAAATATTCGTAGACTATCAATTTTTGCTCATAAAACGTGCAAAATAAATGAAAAAAGATTCATCAGTTTTCTCGACGAAGTGGGAGCGACATCGCGAAGCTGAAGCCCGAAATGGAAAAAGACTTCGTTGTTGGGGTTCATATCGCCGTGGATTATTCGTATTATTTCTTGTACGGCGGAGGACGGTTGTCTCGGCGGTGGCGGCAGTTGCGGCGGCGGTCTCGGCGACAAGGTGGAGGTGGAGGTGGAGGCGGCGGCGGTGGCGGCGGCGGACGAGGAGGCGGCGGAGAGTAATAGATTGTACCGCCCGGCTTTGGCGACGACGGACTGCGACGCGATCTCAAAAGCCTCTTCTCTGCCGCGGCCAAGTACTGAGGCTGTTCTTCCAGAGATCGCGCTGCAGAGGGCAAAGAAGCGACATCAAGGAGGAGCAGGAGAGAAACGATGACTGCGAGTATCAGCAACGAAGATCTCATCGTTGGGTTTCTGTCTTGCTCTTCACCGAGTTGGGTCTGTTATTGCCATTTTATAGGCGCGTAGAAACGCGGTTTGTGCTTACGTTTTTGCAGGGATTGCGTCGGAGATGATAACCGCGATTATAGATACTCCTGTTGACGCAGAAAACTGGCGGAAAATGATTAAAGAACAGCTCGTGGTTTCGCGTCCCGCTGTGAGGATGTTGGCTATGCTCAGTAGCTGTCCTCCACTGAAGCGAACCAGCTCGCGCGATAGATGAATAAAATAATAAAATATGTTTACGATAGAGACATGGAAGGAGAGAGAAAACTGTCTCTTATCTTTCTACTCGCTCCCCGACGCGGAGGTGGCAGCCGTCTCTCTCTCTCTCCTCCATTCTCCCTCTCTCTCACTCTCTCTCCTCCTGCCGACTCTCTCTCCTGTCCTTCAGGCAGCCAGGTCTCTTGCTCTATCTCTCTCTCTCTCTCCCTCCTCTCTCGTTCCCTCTCCGCTTCTCCCACTTCACTTCGTTCAGTCACTGTCTCCCCATTTCTCTTCCTCTGGCTGTCTCTCTCTCTCCCCACTTTGACTTTTATCCTCATCGGGGAGATTGAAAGTCAAAGGGAGAGAATCGACACCACTCCTACCTCGACCCGCTTGCCCAAGCCACCCCAAGGATCCACCCCACGAGCCCCTAGTCGGTGAAGGGCTCCGTCCGCGGCCTGGGCAAAACCTGTAGATCAAAAGTAGAAATCTAGAGAAATCTGAAACAAAATCAGGGGAGTTGACATTCCTTCAACCCAAAAGTTTGGGCATATTTATAAGCCCAAAAGTTTGTTGCAACAACAGATTTTAATGAAAGGTATGCTGGTCCCATAAGTTCTACGTGCTCCCAATCACCACCTTTATAAATGCCTTCATTATGTCTCTCTAAACCTGATGATCTCTGCCATCAGACGGCCATTATTTGAACCTGCAAAAAAACAAGAACTCGGGCCAACGGAATAATTAGAGAAATCACTAGTTCCCTGGTCGTGGGCTCTTGATTGATCAGGATCACAATGCCCCTTCAATCTCCTACTTGATTTTGGTCACAAGGATCCAGATCTACTAGACCTATCTGTAGGCACTAAGACACTTGCAAGGTTAAGAACTTAACCTTTTCCAATAGAGGCACACTCACAAGGGAGTCACTAAACAAAGAAACACTCTTAACTTCTTTCCTCGAAGTTCATAGTTACAATGAGGGTCTTACTATGCTTATATAGACACAAGTAGAACTCTCTAGAATAAGCTAAAGATTTTGTGTGAGAGAGACTTCTAGAAATATCTTGAAATGACATTGCTAAGATATCATTTCAAGATGCTCACGCACTATCCAGAAAATTCTGGAAAATCATTTAATGCTTGATGCCTTCACTATCTTTTATGCATCTCCAAGAACAGTAATCTTCTAAAAGCTTTCATAAAAACATCTGCCATTTGATCTTCTGGCTTCACATGCCTCAGCTCAATTTTACCTTCTTTGAGGCAGTTTCTGATTAAAGTTAACCTCGTGTTGATCTGCTTGCTATGACTATGATGAACCCGATTCTTGTTGAGATGTATATCTGGCTTTAATCATCACCAATTTGGGTTTTTCTCCTCTGAGTTCTCTGACCAATCGGCTCAACCCTCATGTGATAGCAATATATTCTACTACACATGATGATAACACCGTTATTTTTTGTTTGGATGAATTCAAACTTGTAGCCATTGATCCAAGGGAAAAACATCGATCCAATCATGCTGTTCTTATCATCAATATCACCAAAAAAATACCCATGACCAAACCCCATCAATTGGGCAAATTACTATCCTTCTCATAGACAAGGCCATAATTCAACATTTCTTTCTTCCAAAAGATGATTTGAGGTTGGTTTTTCCTTATATCTAGTGAGAAATCCCATTATGTATATCAGAGTAGGCCAAGTATGGGTAAAGTACTTGAGATTCCCAATGAGGCTTCTATGATTGGTTAAAACAACCTTTGAACTTTGATCTTCCTTGACATTTGAATGAGCTTCCATCGGCATTTGAACAGCATTGTAGTCAATCATACTGAAACTTCTAGAATCTTTAAGGTGTATACCTCTTCTCCATCTTGATCAACTTCGATTCTCATGCATGAGCTGAGCAAAACCAAGATCACTCATTTCAAATTCTTTCATCATTTGCATTTTAAATTTTAGAATTTTTTCATACCTTGATTGTGTTGTAGTCAAATTGTCGACAAAAACCTCGATGATCAGACATGATTCAGTTTCATGTTTTTGATATATTGTGTGCTCTTTTGAATCCAAGCAACAATTGAATTTTTATCAAGCTAGAAATACCAAGCTTGTGGTTCTCGATTTAGATCATAAAGGATCTTGCTCATCTTGAAAATATAATCCTTTCTTTTCATAATGAAGCCCTCTAGTTGCTTCAGAAATTATAATTTACTATTTAGAGAATAAATTTACTATTAGGGGGGGGGGAGGGGGTGAATTAGTTTATTTAGAATATGTACATTTTTTTAATTCTTTTATGACTTCATTGTTTATTCACTCAAGTCCTCATGTCTCTTGTACACCATATATTTTTTATACTAGACAGGGTGTCCAAATCCCGCGAACCTGTCCCAGGAGGAGACAATCCCCCCAGAGTCACTCCTCACCTTGTTAATCCCCAAATAGCAATTACTAACTAGTCGAGATAGTCAGATCAAAGTATGCTCACGCTCTTGATGAGTGACATCACTTTGCTGCCGTCCTTCGGTACGCCGCAGCTCATCCCATCTCCTTGGGGCGACGGTCAAAGCTTTGTGCACCGCTTCCTTCAAGTTGGCTTACCTCTCTAAAGTCCCCAAGTCTTGTCAATGATCCACTCATGTTTCAAGTAGGTTGCTTTTCCCTGGTTCCACGTGATTCTGCAAGGTAGAGAGCAAATATGGCTTGAGTTAACCTTTTGGTTAGCTCCCTAGGCTCGCCTCATCTAGCACCAATTCCCTAAGAACCTCCCCCTTACCCTATGGGTAAGTATGACTCATCTGGAGTCAACAAATTGTATGTGGGTAATAAGAATTATTCCTCGTTCCTAAAATAAACTTACATGATGTATAGATATAGAAAGAGTATTAAAAAATAAACTATGGAAAAAGCTAAAAACCAATAATTTAAATATGAAATGTGTAAGTTATATAGATGAAAATGTAAAAATAAATAAATTAAAAGAACTCTCTAAAGAACTGATTTGACTTATGCCTTTGACTTTGACTTCTAAATTTGGCGGGCACTTTTACCTTTGACTTCTACCTTTGACTTTGACACTTGGCGTCTTGGCCCTTGAGTGAATTACTAATGCAAATATGGACTCAATATATGAAGAAAGATTCCAGAGATTCTTAGAATTATTTTTTAAATATGAATGTGACGATAATACCAATATTTCTTTACAATGAATGGATAATGAAATGATTTCCTTAAATTTTACGTTCGATGTAGTTCCTTCTCACACGTGAAATTTTATTTCTTAATCGCAACTCGAATTTGATTAATGATTCAAAATCAGATTTTAAATATTGTAAACTCAGAATTTTGAAATGCTTCAAGAGTAGATTCAAAACAAGATCAAGAAGTCAAATAAGATTAAAGAACTTTCAACAAAGATTAAAAACTAATATATTCCAAGGTGATTTCACAAGATATATTTGAAAATAATATATTTCTTGAAGATTGGTTTATAAAACTTAGAAATCAGAAATTAATTCAAAAATTTATCTTCAAATAATTCTAATCAATCCTAAAATCTTAAAAAAAAAATCAGATTTTAACTAATATTAAATTGAAGAGAAATCTGAGAGCTAGTAAATCAGACCAAATATAGTCAGAAATCTATATATACATAATAGAATAGGTGTCCGGCGAAGCTCTTTTTTCTTCCGTCTTTACCCCTATGTATACATAAATTACTATGTCATAACTTACTATGTCAATTACTATGATATTTGTATGATAGGTTACATTAGTAACATTCTCTTTCCCCGACTCTCTTTTTTTTCTCTCCTCCCGACTCTCTTTTCTTCTCTCTCCCCGACTCTCTTTTTTTTCTCTCCCTGCAACCTCCGGAGAACTGAAGAAGAAGGTAAGTTTCCGATTTTCGTTTCGAGCTCTCTTTCTCTCTCTTTGTGATTTCATTTTTCATTTTTCTGATTCTTTTTTTCTCTCTCCCCGACTCTCGGCCTGCAACCTCCGGAGAACTAAAGAAGAAGAAGGTAGGTTTTCAGATTTTCGTTTCGAGCTCTCTCTCTCTCTCTCTCTCTCTCTCTTTCTGATTTCGTTTTTCATTTTTCTGATTAATTTTCCGGAGTTTTCATTTTTCGTTTTTCGTAAAATGATTTCGTTTTTCCTTTTCCCTATTTTCCTATTTTTCTGATTTTTTTGTTCATTTTTGTCGAAATCTACTTCATCCGATTTCATTGGTTAGGTTTTCGATTTTTGTTTCGAGCTCTGTCTCTCTCTCTTTCTGATTTCATTTTTCATTTTTCTAATTCCTTTTCCGGAGTTTTCGTTTTTCGTTTTTCCTTTTTCGTTTTTTTCATTTTTAGAAATCGTAAAATGATTTCGTTTTTCCTATTTTCCTGTTTTTCCATTTTTTGTTTTATTGATTTTCGTTTCTCTGATTGATTTTTGTTGTTCATTTTTCTCGAAATCTCTTTCTGATTTCATGGTATGAGTTGACTCACACGGCGGAGATGATGGATGGAGATGGTAGACTAGCAGTAGAGATAGAGTCGAGGCAGAAACACTGGCACTGTTGTTTAATCATTTTTTCTTCAATCATTTTTGTTGTCCGTGAGCTCTTCTCGGCTTCCGGAGGATGAGGAATCTTCAGGATCAGCTCTTCGGCTTCGCTATTGATTTTGGGTAGAATTTTTATAAGGTAGAATTGGATTTTAGGAGTAGTTGGAGAAGAATCCGAGGACGATGGATTGAGACACGCTGGAGTACATCAAGAATGCCGGCCAGGAAATAAAAATCGAGAAATAAAAATCCGCGGGTACAAACCACAAGAAGTCGAAGAATAGGAAAATCTTGAGAGGATCATCGCTCACTAGCGGGAACTCTCGGCGGAAGCAATCTGCACTCCGATCCTCTCTCTTTGGCCTTTGCCCCTCTCTCTCTTTCTCTTTCTCTATATCTTCCTCTCAGTCTTAAAACGGTTCCGGGAGAAGAAAAAAATTAATCCCGATAAAGAGGGAGGGAGGGCGAAGAAGTAACGAAAGAAGTAACAAAATGAGGGAAACTCAGCCGAAGAAGTAACGAAGAAGAACAAGGAAGGCATAAAGCTAGAAAGAGAGAGATAATCTTTATTAAATTAATGGGCGATTTTTCGGTTCATCTGTTTTATGGAGAAGAACGAGAGAGCGAAACAGATCTGAAACAGAAGTAGGTCGGGAGAGAGAGAGGGAGAGAGACAGAGGTAGGCCGGGAGAGAAACGGAGGGAGGGCGGGAGAGAGAGAGAGCGAGGGAGGGAGGGAGAGGGAGAGACGAGAGGGGAGAGAGAGAGGGAGGAAGGGCGGGAGAGAGGGAGGGAAGGAGAGGGGGAGAGCGGGAGGGTGGGAGGGCGGGAGAGAGACAGAGGTAGGCGGGGAGAGAGGCAGAAGGAGGGCGGGAGAGAGAGAGAGAGCAAGGGGGGGCGGGAGGGAGGGAGACGGAGGGAGGGCAGGAGACAGAAGGAGGGAGGGAGGAGAGGGAGGGAGGGCGGGAGACAGAAGGAGGGAGGGAGGACGAGAGGAGAGAAGCAGGGAGAGCAGGAGAGAGAGAGGTAGGGAGGGACGTCGGGAGAGATAGAGGGAGGGAGGGAGGGAGACGGAGGGAGGGCAAGAGAGAGAAGGAGGGAGGAAGGAGAGGGCGGGAGAGAGAGCGATGGAGGGAAGGCGGAAGAGAGAGAGCAAGGGAGGGAGGGAGGACATGAGGAGAGAAGCAGGGAGAGCGGGAGAGAGAGAGGTAGGGAGGGAGGGACGTCGGGAGAGAGAGAGAGAGGGAGGGAGGGATGAGGGGAGGAGAGAAGCAGGGAGAGCGGGAGAGAGAGAGGTAGGGAGGGAGGGACGTCGAGAGAGAGAGAGGGAGGGAGGGCGAGAGAGAGACAGAGAGAGAGAGAGGGAGAGAGGGGGAGGGCGGGAGAGAGAGAACTCTCGTGGTGGAAATTATTTCCGTCGCGAGAGAGGAAGAAGAGAGAGAGATCGAGGGAGAGAGAAGAAGGGAGGGAGAGGGAAGAGGAGACAAAGACGAAGAAGGAGAATAGAGAGAGAGTTCGCGGGAGAGAGAGGAAGGGCGCAGAAGACATACAAAGAGAGAGAGGTTACGGGAGAGAAAAAAGAGAGGCAGAGAGAGGAAGAGGACAAAGGAGACGCCGAGGGAGAGGCAGAAGATGAGAGAGAGGGAGAGGAGACGTCCCGAGAGAGGAGTGGCGCGGGAGAACTCCTCTCGCGATGGAAATTATTTCCGTCGTGGGGAGAGAAGAAAGCGCAAGAGAGAGACGTCGTGAGAGAGGGAGAAGCGATTTCTCCCTCTCGCGATGAAGAGATGAGAAGAAAGAGGGAAGAGAAGGAGAGATCTCCCAGTGGTTCCCTCGCGACAGAAGAAATTTCCGTCGCCAGGAGACGCGAGGAGAGATCAGAAAGACAATGATGGGGAGAGAGAGATAAGAGAGAGCAAGAGAAAAATGGAGAGTGAGCGGGAGGGAGAGAGAGAAAGAGAGAGAGATTATGAGAGAGAAAGAAGAAAGAAAGAGAGAGAAGAGAAGGAGAGAAGGAACGGGAGGAAGGAAGGGAGAGCGGGAGGGATGGAGGGCGGGAAAGAGAGAGGGAGAGAGGGCGGGAGAGAGAGAGCGAGGGAGGGTGGGAGAGAGAGAGAGAGCGAGGGAAGGGGGAGAGGGAGGGAGGGCGGGCGGGATGGAGGTAGGGAGGGAGAGAGCGAGGGAGGGAGGGAGGGAGGGAGGACGGGAGGAGAGAAGCAGGGAGAGCGGGAGAGAGGTAGGGAGGGATGAGGGGAGGAGAGAAGAAGGAGAGCGGGAGGGAGAGAGGTAGGGAGGGAGGGACGTCGGGAGAGAGAGAGGGAGGGAGGGTGAGGGAGGGAGGGCGAGAGAGAGAGAGAGAGAGAGGGAGAGAGGGGGGAGGGCAGGAGAGAGGGAGGGAGGGAGATGAGAGAGAGAGGGAACTATATCCTGAGTTCATCCATCACGAGTGGAGAACCCATTGAGAGAGTACAGACCCAAGACCCCAAAAGTCGTGAGCTCTCTCTCTCTCCAATCTGTCTTTATATCTATCTTGCTGTGATCTCACTCTCTTAATCAAGAGATAAAAATTGATCACGTAGATTCCCTGAGATCTACGTTGAGGATGGCCAACTAAAGGCACGGGCTGAAATTACACACCGGGCTATATCCAATAGGGTTTGCCCGTTTCCAACGGTGCCGGGTGTCGTTGCCGGAAATGGTGCCGAAACGTGGCATCGGCAATAAACGGCACCCGACACCTAAAAAAAGGCAACGGCACCAGCACGTGCGGCATCGGCTACGTTGCCGTTTTTCGGCTGTGAAGCCGAAAATACGGTAACAGTGCCAGATGCCGTTAGAGTTTAAAATAAACTCTAATATAGATATAGATTAACATATCGGCTATAAACAGCACCGGCTATACACGGCACCTATTCCGGCTATACGCGGCACTCGGCTTCGTTCCCATTTTTCCGTAACACACGAAAAAACGGCAACGACAATAGATGCCGCCACGAGATGCTGATAGGCGAACCCTAATATCCAGGCTCCGGAGTTTGCCCTCTTGAATCTCAAGGCCACCTCGAGAGCCTGCTGAGGAGTCGTGGACAACACTCGGTTCATGTGCGAGTTCAGAAGGGCAGTCGTTGCTTCCCTGAGAAGTGTTCTGTACACATCTCCTCTCCCATGGAGAGCCTCCAGCAGCGTCATCTCCCCTCCGTAATGGTGGCCAGCTCTCTTCCCAAATGCCTTCTCCACCTTCGTCCCGAGCAACACCTTCTTCTAGTAGCAACGATAAATTGGTGCCGCCCACTTCCTAATGATAATCGGGGAGAGCAAGCTGATGAAGATTCAGGCGCTTGCTGTTCGAGCCCTGCCCTGTTTGGCTATTT
Source organism: Lemna minuta (assembly GCA_024174645.1). NCBI lineage: Eukaryota > Viridiplantae > Streptophyta > Magnoliopsida > Alismatales > Araceae > Lemna > Lemna minuta. The sequence continues at coordinate 10,713,248 of CM044107.1, forward strand.
CGCTACACGTTTCTGTGTCGTTGATCAACTGAACAGAGCAAAAATCTTTTCATCTTTTGATCTTTTTTTTGACATGTAGAGAGAGAGAAAAAGTGACATTAGAGAGAGAAACATAAGACAGTTTCTGTTTTCTGATTTTTTTTCATTCTCAACATTTTGGTTTTATAAATTCTGTTTTGATTAATCTATTTACTACATTCCATTTTTCATTCTTCGTTATTTTTTAAATCTACCTTCCTTTCTGTTTTCATCAATTTTGTTCTAATTTCTTTTTCAATTTTCTAAATTTGTACTTTCGATTTCTTTTCTTTCGATTTTCTTTTTTCCAGTCTTTCTGATTTTTTATTATATGTTCTTTTCTCTTTCAAATTAGATATCTTCTATTTTCTGATATCAATTTCCGATTTAGGTGTGATTTCTAAATCTCTGCGTCTGTTGAGAGACCTCAGATTCAGGCGTATTTGACCGCTAACCTCGGAGCTAAACTGCAAATTAATGTGATTTTCATCTCCCGATCTGTTTCAGATCGGGTAGACACTAGTAAGATCATAATAAACTATGTAATCAATGCCCTATAAGCTCAAAAATAAAATCATAACTAAACTATGATTTCAATCCTCTAGTGTGCCTTTAATTTGATCAAGAGTGATATTTTTAACAAGGTTAATCTTTGGAATAAAAAAAATTAGTGATGAAAAAATTGAAATTAAAAATAAAAAATTTGAAAGGAATCCAGAAAATTGAAATAAAAAAAATCTGAAACTTACGATTAAAAGAGAAAATAAAATAGAAATATATGACAGTTTTCAAGAGAGGAGATTGAAAGTGAAGAATAGACAAAAAATAATATAATCTGATTTATCAATTTAAACCGATGTAGTATGAGTTATAGATTTAAAACAATATGTATATGCAATAAATAAAGGAGATAATAAAAATAGAAAATAAAAAATTGAAACCAAAACTCAACTAAAATTGAATAAAATTGGTTTCTAGATTAAGAAGATACATAATGAAACAAAAAAAAAGAAAATAAACATACAAAAAAGAAACAGACAAAGAAGAAACATAAAGAAAAAAATAACAAAAAACTCAAAGAGAAAAAAAAACTCAAAGAAAAGAATAAGGCAAAAAGTGAGTAAAAAGAAGAAAAAAATAGCAAACAAAAAATGTTTACACTATCATATCGAAACCAATATTTTTTGAAAGAAAAGAATAATTCATAACTCAATCCACTCACTCACGTAAATTTAGAAATCACGTTCAAAACAAATTCTAAATCAATTCAAAACACTTAAAACCCAAAGATGATTTCAAACCAAGGCCCATTGGAATGATTTTGTCAAATATCGTTTCAAGCTCTATTTTTGGAGAAATTGCACTGATAGATCTGAAAAGAATCACCAAGAGTAGAGGAATGATCGCCGGTGAAAATGGAAATGAGAGAAATCTTCAGTAGAAGAGTGATCGCCAATGAGAGTTGCTTTGGAAGATAGGAAGCATACTCATGACATGGGAATCGATTCTAAAGTTCGCGCCTCTATTTAGGGGTGTGTGAATTCTCATGACAAGTCTTTGGAGGACAGGCCTAGCGTAGTCACTAAGGCGTTTCCTTGCATTTCCCTCGTCGTTCTGGGCTATTTCAACTGGTTCTATCGGTTCTACGGTGGAAGAGGTCTCGGTAGTGTCTGGGGATTGCGAGGATCGCTCAAAATGATCTACGTTTAAGGGTTTATTCCATAATCTCCAGGTTGTCTGTCATCTCATGGAACGGTGGATATAATATTTAGATGGATATAATTATAAATACTTACAAAATTATCAAAAATTGATGTCGATCATACCTGAATGTTGGTATCCGTGAGAGTAAAGCATTCTCAACGAGAATTTGAAGAAATGATTGCCCGTGATCCTTTGAAAAGGGCCAAAATCACTTAATCTTATCAAATTTAGGATCTCAAAGAGAAATTTCTGCTTCGGATCACTCGGTGTACAATTGATTTTCGTAAATTTCAAGAAATAAAAAGAAAAATCTGTGTTGACCAAGTAAAAATTGACTAAATTGATCAAAATGGTGCCATTTGATGAGACGAGACCGCGAGGTCCTTGAAAACACATGGTCTCGTGTCAAAGTAAAGTCCAAACTTACCAATTTCATGAAATTAATTCGAATTGAGGGGTATAATCGTAAATAAGGGTTGAATCCACAAGGAATTAGGGAAATTTTTTATGATATCTTTAAATGTGATCCAATCAAACAATGAATCAGTGATAGGAATTGGCAAAAATGATATTTGTGAAAGAGGACTTAAAGACAAATCCAGAAAATCAAAAATCAACAAATTTGACTTTGATTTTGTAGAGAAATCCAAGATTGAAGAGTGGTGATTTTTTTGAAACATAAAATCACAAAATTACAGAAATTAAGAATGAAATTCACTTAAATTATGATTATAAATTGAAATTAAAAACTAAAAAATATATATTAGGATAAAACACGATCCCAAACCCACAATTGCGATTGAATTGATCCAATTAATCGCTGGAATCAATGCTACTCATAAAAAATCCAAAAATCGTGATTCGTGGAGTTCAAGCGTCGATTTCTTCCTTGTCGATCGGCAAAATCTTGATCTTAAGCACTCATCGGACGCGGAAATGAGTCTAGAAGTAATTGGGATCAGGAGATTTAAGAGATTTGGTGTCTAAACAGTTTGATTTACTCGAATTGCTCTTAAATGCTTTACAATCTCGAAGAATATCTCAATTTATAAGGCAATTTGGGCGTAACCATTCGATCTCCATTTAATCGGCGATCAACGACTCTGATGAAACACATCAGATGCGAATTGTAACCGTTAAGTCGTGGCTGTTGGATCGCCGATCGACGCTTGAGGTGAAGCCACATCGCAAGCGCTATAAAAACTCATCAAACAGTCGCCGTTGGATCGCGATCGAACGTTTCTGATGCATTTTTGTCGGTTTAACTCCTTTGATCAACAGCTCTGATTAAATCGTTTATAAAAAAATTCGCCGACGAATCCTATGGCGCCACATACCCTCCTCTTTAAGTGAAGATCAACGGTTGAGATTTCAGGCGCGATAGGACGTCCCATGATGCGCCACGTCACATCACCTGCACGCTATAAATCAGGCAATCTATCGGACGCTCCAGATTGCACCACATCACCTACACGCTATAAATAATCTGAAAAATTGATTTTAAATTATAAAAATCAATTTTTAAGTCTAGAAAAATCCTTAGAAATTCATTTGAAATTCAGAAAAATTTAGAAAAAAATCTAGAAAAAAATCCTTGATAATTAGAAAATTCATAACATTCTAAATATAACTCAAAATTAATCCAAATTTCTTTCATTTGATCAGAAATTTAATTATCTATCATTCTAAAAAGTCAAATTTAATAAATAAAAAGATATTTAATTTCTATTTCAAAAATACGTTCATTTCTTTAAAATTTAAACTTTAGAAATTAAATGAATATATATAAAAATGATTTCTCTTATTTTTTAGCTTTAGAAACTACTTATAGTCTCAAGTAAAGAGGGGTTATGCAATTATTTATCTTTAATTCATCATAATTAACCCTAAATTAAAGTATTATGAGACCAGCCCCCTCGCCACGTGGCGCCCCTCACGGGCGTCCGCGTGGCCTGTCCGCGTGGCATCCGGCCACACGTCAGCGCCCCGTGTGGGCCGCACGTGCCTGCCACGTGGCCTCAGCGCCATGTCGTAACGGCACGGTGGACCCGCGCGCCACGTCAGCCCCGCGTGGGCGTACTCGCCACGTCAGCCGGCGCGTGCCACGTCAGCTCCGCAGGTGCGTTTTCCTTTTTTTCGCGATTTTTCTAACTAAAAAAATACTTAAAATTTTAATTAAAAAATCAAATAAAAATCAGAAAAATCGTATAAAACTTTAGAAATTCATATTTCTCAAAATACAACTCCTTTTTAATCCAAATTTTCTCCATTGAATCACAAATTCTTTTCTTTTTAATATCATATCATTTAAAATATGTTTTCAAGAAGGAAATAAGGATGAATTAAAATTTCATTAAATAAGTTCTAATTAAACATTCTAAATCATAAATTCATCCTAAAATCATCCTTCCAAACATTTACTAAAGTTAAAACTCATTTAATAATAGAGATTAACTCCTATTAATCTAAACAAAAGATTAATCATCACTTAAGCATGAAATTATCTCTAATTTATGCATACATATCAACTTTAGTGAAATGACATGCCAATGGAGAAAATTCCTAAAAAGTATGATAACATGCATCACATTCACATAAAATAAGCATGAATATGAGTTAATTAGGGTAAGAATTCAGGTTATAAATGCATGTTATGGAGGAATTTCTTTTATTGATTTTTGAAAATTGACCAATATGTTTATCAATTTCTATTTATCCTAATATTGGCGCACCAATGCATAATTTAAAACATATCCATGAAATATTCATGAAGCATCCATGAAAAGACACACATATCCACGACATATTTGTACACATATCCATGAAGTATCCATGAAAAGACACACATATACATGAAATATTGGTACACATATACATGAAGTATCCTTGAAAAGACACACATATCCATGAAGTATCCATGAAAAGACACACATATCCATGAAGTATCCATGAAAAGACACACATATCCATGAAGTATCCATGAAATATCCATGAAGTATCCATGAAAAGACACACATATCCATGAAATATTCGTACACATATCCATGAAGTATCCATGAAAAGACACACATATCCATGAAATATTCGTACACATATCCATGAAGTATCCATGAAAAGACACACATATCCATGAAGTATCCATTAAAAGACACACATATCCATGAAGTATCCATGAAATATCCATGAAGTATCCATGAAAAGACACACATATCCATGAAATATTCGTACACATATCCATGAAGTATCCATGAAAAGACACACATATCCATGAAATATTCGTACACATATCAATGAAGTATCCATGAAAAGACACACATATCCATGAAATATTCGTACACATATCCATGAAGTATCCATGAAAAGACACACATATCCATGAAATACTCGTACACATCCATGAAGTATCCATGAAAAGACACACATATCCATGAAATATTCGTACACTATCTATTTTTGCTCATAAAACGTGCAAAATATATGAAAAAAAGATTTATCAGTTTTCTCGACGAAGGGGAAGCGACATCGCGAAGCTGATCCCCGAAATGGAAAAAGACTTCGTTGTTGGAGTTCATATCGTCGTGGATTATTTGTATTATTTCTTTTACGGCGGAGGAGGACGGTTGTCTCGGCGGTGGCGGCAGTTGCGGCGGCGGTTGCTGCGGCGGTCTCGGCGACAAGGCGGCGGCGGCGGAGGAGGAAGATTAGGCGGAGGATAATGGATTGGGCCCGGCTTTGGCGGCGGCGGTCTGCGACGCGATCTCAAAAGCCTCTTCTCTATAGCGGCCAAGTATTGAGGCTGTTCTTCCAGAGATCGCGCGGCAGTGGGCAAAGAAGCGAAGTCAAGGAGGAGCAGGAGAGAAACGATGACTGAGAGTATCAGCATCGAAGATCTCATGGTTGGGTTTGTCTTGTTCTTCACCGAGTTGGGACTGTTCTTGCCATTTTATAGGCGCGTAGAAACGCTGTTTGTGCTTACGTTTTTGCAGGGATTTCTCCGGAGATGATAACCGCGATTATAGAGACCCCGTTGACGAAGAAAACTGGCGCAAAATGATAAAAGAGCAGTATGCGCTTATGTGATGATGTTGGCCATGCACAATAGCTGTCCTCCACAGAAGCGAACCAGCTTCCGCGATATATGAATAAAATAATAAAATATATTTACGATAGAGACATGGAAGGAGAGAGAAAACTGTCTGTTATCTTTCTACTCGCTCCCCGACGCGAAGGTGGCAGCTGTTTGTCTCTCTCTCCCATTCTCCCTCTCTCTCACTCTCTCTCCTCCAGCCGACTCTCTCTCCTCTCCTTCAGGCAGCCAGGTCTCTTGCTCTATCACTCTCTCTCTCTCCCTCCTCTCTCGTTCCCCTCCGCTTCTCCCACTTGACTTCTCTCAGTCGCTGTCTCCCCATTTCTCTTCCTCTGGCTGTCTCCCTCTCACCCACCCACTTTGACTTTTATCCTTATCGGGGAGATTGAAAGTCAAAGGGAGAGAAGCGGAGACGACTTTTATCCTTATCGAGGAGATGTGATGATGTTGGCTATGCGCAGTAGCTGTCCTCAAACGAAGCGATCCTGCTCGCGCGATATATGAATAAAATAATAAAATATATTTACGATAGAGACATGGAAGGAGAGAGAAAACTGTCACTTCTGTTTCTACTCTCTCCCCGACGCGGCGGTGGTAGCCGTCTCTCTCTCTCTTCCACTCTCCCTCTCTCTCACTCTCTCTTCTCCTGCCGACTCTCTCTCCTCTCCTTCAGGCAGCCAGGTCTCTTGCTCTATCACTCTCTCTCTCCCTCCTCTCTCGTTCCCTCTCCGCTTCTCCCACTTGACTTCGTTCAGTCACTGTCTCCCCATTTCTCTTCCTCTGGCCCCTCTCTCCCACCCCCTTTTATCCTCATCGGGGAGATTGAAAGTCAAAGGGAGAGAATCGACACCAATCCTACCTCGACCCGCTTGCCCAGGCCACCAAAGCGGGTCGAGAAAGTCAACCAAGGATCCGCCCCACGAGCCCTAGTCGGTGAAGGGCTCCGTCCGCGGCCTGGGCAAAACCTGTCGATCAAAAGTAGAAATCTAGAGAAATCTGAAACAAAATCAGGGGAGTTGACATTCCTTGAACCCAAAAGTTCCGCGTGCTCCGCCTTTATAAATGCCTTCATTATTTCTCTCTAAACCTGATGATCTCCGCCATCAGACGGCCATTATTTGAACCTGCAAAAAACAAGAACTCCGGCCAACGAAATAATTAGAGAAATCACTAGTTCCCTGGTCGTGGGCTCTCGATCGATCAGGATCACAATGCCCCTCGAATCTCCTACTTGATTTTGGTCGCAAGGATCCAGATCTACTAGACCTATCTTTTATGCAGCTCCAAGAACTGTAATCTTCTAAAAACTTTCATAAAAACATCCGCCATTTGATCTTCTGGCTTCACATGCCTCGGCTCAATTTTACCTTCTTTGAGGCAGTTTCTGATTAAATTTAACCTCGTGTCGATCTGCTTGGTGTGACTATGATGAACCGGATTCTTGTTGAGCTGTATATCTGGCTTTAATCATCACCGATTTGGGTTTTTCTCCTCTGCGTTCTCTGACCAATCTGCTCAGCCCTGACGTGATAGCAATATATTCTGCTTCACATGATGATAACACCGTTATTTTTTGTTTGGGTGAATTCGAACTTGTAGCCATTGATCCAAGGGAAAAACATCGGTCCAATTATGCTGTTCTTATCATCAATATCACCAGAAAAATACCTATCACCAAACCCCATCAATTGGGCAAATTCCTATCCTTCTCATAGACAAGACCATAATTCAACATTCCTTTCAGATATCTCAGAAGTATTTTTTCTTCCAAAAGATGATTTGAGGTCTGTTTTTCCATATATCTAGTGAGCGATCCCATTATGTATATGAGAGTAGGCCAAGTATGGGTAAAGTACTTGAGATTCCCAATGAGGCTTCTATAATTGGTTAAAACAACCTTTGAACTTTGATCTTCCTTGAAATTTGAATGAGCTTCCATCTGCATTTGAGCAGCATTGTAGTCAATCATACTGAAACTTCTAGAATCTTTAAGGTGTATACCTCTTCTCCTTCTTGATCAACTTTGATTCCCATGCATGAGCTGAGCAAACCAAGATCACTCATTTAAAATTCTTTCATCATTTGCATTTTAAATTTTAGAATTTTTTCATAACTTGATTGTGTTGCAATCAAATTGTCGACAAAAACCTTGATAATCAGACATGATTCAGTTTCATGTTTTTGATATATTGTGTGCTCTTTTGAATCCAAGCAACAATTGAATTTTTATCAAGCTAGAAATACCAGTTTTGTGGTTCTTGATTGAGCTCATAAAGGATCTTACTCATCCTGAAAACATACTCCTTTCTCTTCATAATGAAGCCCTCTAGTTGCTTTAAAAATTATAATTTACTATTTAGACAATAAATTTTCTATGAGGGGCGGGCGAGGGAGGGGGTGAATTAGTTTTTTAGAATATATGTACATTTTTGTAATTCTTTTATGAATTCATTGTTTATTCACTCAAGTCCTCACGTCTCTCGTACACCATATATTTTTTTATACTAGACCTGGTATCCAAATCCCCCGAATCTGTCCTAGGAGAAGACAATCCCCCCATAGTCACTCCTCACCTTGTTAGTCCCCCAATAGCAATTACTAACTGGTCGGGATAGTCAAATCAAAGTATGCTCACTCTCTTGATGAGTGACATCACTTTGATGCCGTCCTTCGGTACGCCGCTGCTCATACCGTCTCCCCAGGCCGACTGCTAGAGCTCCGTGCACCGCTTCCTTTGGGTTGACTTATTTCTCTAAAGTCTCCAAGTCTTGTCACCGATCCACGCATGTTCCAAGTAGGTTGCTTCTCCCTGGTTCAAATGTGAATCATGTGAATTGGGAAAATATCATTGCTCATCATATCCGGTGCGCATGGGCCTACCCTTCTCTCGTCCCTTCGACCTCATGCATTGTGACATATGGGGACTTGCACAACAAGTCTCACCTTATGGAGGACACTACTACATCGTCTTTCTAGATGATTCCACGCGATGTTATGTCACATCTGTAGATGTCACTTTTCATGAGGATGTTCCCCTCTTCGCGCCATCTTCCCTTGTTCTTGCCCCTCTATCCATCACTACCTCCACATCTTTGGACCCACTCCTCGTTTCCATCACCCCATCATCTTAGTACGAATCCTCTCCTCCCACCATGCTGATAACATGCTACATTAACATAATAAAACATGATTTTTGATACATATTACGGTATAAATGGTTTCATTTACATGCATGTTATCATACTTATGTGTATTTTTCTGTCATTCCATAATAAATCATTAGAATCTCAAAAATAGTTTAAATAAGGGTTTAATATGATGAATAAATTAATAACCCATCTTTACTTGAGATTATGAATGTTTTTTAGAGTGAAAATAATGAGAGAAAACGTTTTATAAACATTTATTTATATTTTCTTTCAATTTAAAATCCTTAAAAATAAATGTGTTGAAATAAAATTTAAAACTCTCATTATTTATCAATTTTTACCTTTTAGAATGATAGATAATTAAATTTCGGATCAAATGAAAGAAATTTGGATTAATTTGGAGTTATATATTAAAAGTTATGAATTTTCTATTTTTAGAGATTTTTTCTGGATTTTTCTAAATTAATTTCGATTTTTTTAAGATTAAAATGATTTAAATAAAGGGCAAAAAGGGGGATATTTCCGCGCGGGACCCACGTGGGTGCGACGTGGCACGCAAGGCCACGTGGCAGCGCCACGCGGGCCCACGCGGCGCCTACGCGGCGATGTGACGGATGCGCAATAGTTATATTTATTACTATATAGTTTATAATGTATAGCCTTCCGTTTATCAGAAGGGAATTATTACCCCTCTAAACCGTCACTCCTTATAAACCGCTCTCTTCTCTTAATTTTTTTCCGTGTGGGACTAAGTCCCATACAGTTTATTTAAGTGCAAGACACGTGGCTTATATCGAGGCGTTGGATCACCATTGGAGCGCGCCGATCGAGTGCACCCGCGGTCCACCAGATCCGATCAATGCACGTGGCTTTTAGAAGGCGTTATAACGGTCGTGATTCAATCTGGCCGGGAGCATCGCGATCGTCGGATCGCGATCCAACGGCGACAAAATGACGCGTTTTATAACGTTCATATGCGCGAATCATCCAGACTGTCCATCGAGATCGGACGGCCACGACATGTTCAAAACGGTCCACGATGGACCGTTTCATCGTAACCGTTGATCGTTTTGATCGGACGGTTACGCCCAAATGCCCTATAAAACAAAGGGTTCTTCCAAATTGTAAAGCATTCGAGTTGGAAATCAAGAAATTGATCTGTCTAGACACCTCCCCTCTCATTTCTCTTGATCTCATTGTGTTATATTCTCATTTCCGCACCTCCGGAGCCTTTGAAATCAAGATTTGGTGGAATAGATTAGGAGAAATTGGCGCTTGAATCTCATCCTATCATTTTTCGTGTTCTAAGCGATTAATCGGTTTAATTGCATCGATTTGATCACGATTTTGGATTTGTGGAAGCGGTTTTTCATAATCTACCTTCCTATCATGTTTAATTTTAATTTAGATTAGGATTTAAGGTTTAATTTTGGTTAATTTTTGTTAAAATTGCAATTTCTTCATCCGAAATTTTCTCTCCACTTCGATCTTCAATTTCTCTGCGAAATCAAGACCAAATTCGATGATTCTTAATTCCGTGGAATCGATTTGAAGTTCTCTTTCATAATTTACCATTTCCCCAATTTCTATCATCAATTCATCGTCTGATTTGATCAATTTCAAAGAATACATCAAGAATTTCCTTATTTCCCTGTGGATTCGACCCTTATTTACCACTATACCCTTCAATTCGAGGCATTTTCATCAAATTGGTAAGTTCGGTATTAGTTTTGACACGAGACCGTGTGAAATCAACGACCTCGCGGTCTCGTCTCGTCACATGCCAACATCTCCCTCTTCTGAGATACCGGAGTCTTTCTCCAGTGCTTCCCTCGAGCCTTTCTCAACTATTTTACCTCTTGTATCAAAGTCTCCTACTTCTACTCCCGTTTCCCCACTCACTGATCTTGACCTTCCTATTGCCCTTCAAAAGGGCACACATCATTGTACCCAACATCCGATTGGTCATCATGTCTCTTCTGTCCATCTCTCCTCACCCTATAGGGTCTTTGCTCTCTCCGTCCTATCTAGGCCAATTCCCAAGAAATATTTAGAAGCTTTGTAGGTACCGGAGTGAAAGGCTGCCATGAATGCGGAATATGCCGCATTTCTTCAATGAGAGACGTGGCAGTTGGTGCCTTGCCTAGAGGATGTTAATGTTGTCTCCTGCAAGTGGGTGTACTCTCTCAAGTACAATCGTGAGCAATCCTGCAAGTGGGTGTCTCTTGCAAGTGGCTCTCTTGCTCGCTACAAGGCGCGTTTGGTGGCTCAGGGTTTCTCCCAAGCATACGGCCTCTATTACACCGAGACCTTCTCTCTTGTGGCTCGCCTCAACTTCATCCGTGTCCTTTGCTCTGTTGCTCTCAATCAGACATGGTCTCTTCACCAACTCGACGTCTCCAATGCCTTTCTTTATAGTGACCTTGTAGAACAGGTCTATATGGAGCAGTCTCCAGGGTATGTTGCTCAGGGAGAGTCTCCTATGGTATGTCTACTCAAGAAGGCAATCTATGGACTGAAGCAAAGCCCTTGCGCTTGGTTCCACAAGTTCTCCACGCTGTTGTTTGCTTATGGCTTTGTCTCCACTGTGTCAGATCCCATTGTTATGCGCAAGCGTACTCCAATGGGGTGTGTTGTATTGGCAGTCTACGTTGATGATATCATCCTCACCAGCAAGATGAGGCTGGAATTGCGGCGACCAAGGCTTATCTCCGCTAGCATTTTGTGATGCGTGATCTCTCCCCACCACGGTACTTCGTTGGTCTCCAAATTGCTTACTGATAAGCATAAAAATACGGTCGTTGAATGCGTAAATTTACGTATCAAACAAATTTATACTCAACTCTTCAAATATGATTTTTAAATTAGAACAGTGGCAAGCCAAGGTCGAATCCACAGAGAGGAAGGTTAAAAGATTGAAATCAAGAAATATTTTTGGTATTTTTTTATATTTAGAAAGCGGAGATGAACGGTGAAAGGAAGAAAATGAGCACGGAGATGAAATGAACAGAACAAGTGCTTACAAACTCCTTGCGAAGATTGAAAACCCTTGATCGATGGTGGAAATGTCATTTTTAGGTTTGTAAATATGGAAATGTGGATGAACAGATGAGGAAAATAAAAGAAATGGATAGAAAATGATCCTAATCTAAATATTTTTGATGAAAATACAATGTAGTGATGCTCACTAATCAAAACATACCTTCGAGAGCCGTATATTTTGCCTAGACTTGGCGTCTTGCATCCAACACAGAATGAACAGAAGAGGGAAGAAACTCACTAAGAATGATGTTCAACACATGATGAATGATCAATCATTGCTTTCTTTCCTTCTGGCTAGCCAATACTAGAAGTATACAACAAAATATTCATAACCATAAATTTTTTATTTTAGAACTTAAATCAGCCCCAATAGATTTGTAGAGCTTGAAATAAAAATCATGCCCACAAAATTTCAGCCCGTAACTCTATTAGGATCACGAGATATCGCGATTTTAGTCTGGAGCATTTCTGACCGTTGATCTGATGTCCTGTCTCTTTAAGTATCCCGATCAAACTGCTCGATTGAGAGGAAGGAGAGAGAGGAAAGACGAGGAGAGAGAACTCCTTGAGATAGAAAAATTTCCTTTGAAAGAGGGAAGGAGAGGGAGAGAGAGAGAGAAGAGAGAGAGGGGAGGAGGAAGACTTTCCTCCTCCCGCCTCTTCTCGCGACGGAAGCAATTTCCATCGCGAGGAGACGCGAGAAGAGAGGAGAGGGAAGATGTCGCGGGAGAGAGAAGAAGACATCGAGAGAGAGAGAGAGAGAGAGAAGAGAGAGAGAGAGAGGAGAGGAAGAAGAGAGGGAGGCTTTTCCTCCCGCCTCTCCTCGCAACGGAATTTCCGTCGCGAGAGAGAGAGAGAGCGAGGGGAAGAGAGAGAAACAGAGAGAAGAAGGAGAATTTGAGAAGGAGAAGTTCTCCATGCAGTTCCCTCAGGACGGAAGTAGTTTCCGTCGCCAGGAGACGTGAGAGAGAGAAGAAAGAGAAGGAGAGAGTGAGAAGGTGTCGCGGGAGAGTGAAAGAGAAGTTACTGGAGATAGAAACGTGGGGGAAGGGGGAAGGGGGAGAAAAAGGACTTCTCCCTGAGGTTCCCTCGTGAAGGAAGTAATTTCCAACGCTAGGAGACTCAAGGAGAGAGAAGGGGAAAATCAAAAGAGAAGGAGAAGAGAATGGGAAGGAGAAGAGGAGAATTTCTCATGACGGAAACAACTTCCGTCACGAGAAGAGAGAGAGAGAGAGAGAGAGAGAGAGAGAGAGAGAGAGAGAGAAAGAGAGAAAAGAAGGAGAAGTTCTTCTCTCGCCTCTCCTCGCGACGGAATTTCCATCACGATATAGGGAGCAAGGGGGAGAGAGAAACGGGAGAGAAGAAAGGGGGAGAGAAATTTAATTTTCCTTCTCCTCTTTTCGCGCGCGCACAAGAGAGTAGGAGGCTGGGCAGAGATTGAAAGAGGACGAAGGAGACACCGATAGAGGGAGAGGATGAGAGAGATGAGAAAGAGGGAGAGGAGACGTCGTGAGAGAGAGGGAGAAGTGATATCTCCCTCTCGCACCGTAAAGAGAGGAGTGGCGCAGGAGAGAGAGATAGAGAGAGAGAGAGTGAAATGGGGGGAGAGAGAGAGAAATGAATTTTATAAATTCATTTTTAAAAGATTTTAATTCCTAAAAATTCTCAAAAAGATTCTAAAAAACTCCATAAAAAATGTTAATTCATTATATATATAAAAAAAATATTCTTGATGAATCAATGTCATTAAAATACCCATTAAAGGCTATTAATTTATAAAATTCAAGAATATCTTTTAAAACATAGAATTTATCAATTTAATCATTTTAAATCATGATAACAGGCATTTATGATTATATTTCAAAGAATAAATGCATAAAATGCATGATATTAATGCATGCAATTGCATGTTATCACTCACCATCCAGATCATATAGTTTTATGCCAAAGGAAGTATGTCTTAGACCTCCCAGAGGAGATGGGGATGCTCAGGTGTAAATCTATTGCATCTCCCATGGAGGTAAACATAGATTGGTGGGATAAGACGACAGCTCTGTTGGCGGACGCTGGCCAATATCGTCGACTGGTTGGTAAGCTTCTCTACTTGTCCGTGACACGTTCTGACATTGCATATGCAGTGAGCGTGTTGAGCCAGTTCATGCAAACTCCTCGCATTGTGCACCTTGAAGGCATATATCGTGTTGTCGCCTACCTCAAGAGAGCCCCCAGGAAAGGTTTACTATACCAAAGGCATGTACATCTGAATATCGAAGCTTACTCTGATGCAAGATATTCGGGAGACAAGGCGAATCGAAAGTCTCATGGTGGCTACGTCACTTATGTTGGGGGAAATCTGGTCACTTGGAGATCACAGAAGCAATCTGTGGTTTCTCGCTCTAGTGCCGAGTCAACGTATAGGGCTATGGCTGATACAACATCGGATATGCTTTGGATAAAATCCCTTCTTATTGAACTCAGTTTTCCTCCTCCATTTCCTATGAAGATGTACTGCGATAATGAGGCAGCCACCTTCATCACCAGCAATGACACCTTCCACATGAGGACTAAGCATATTGAGATTGATTGTCATTTCATCCGACAGTATGTCACAGATGGTACCCTTTGTACTCCTCATGTTACTTCCGTACATCAACTAGCCGATATATTTACAAAGGCACTTTCTGGGTCGGTATATGAGACTATTGGAGGCAAGCTGGGCATGTTTGATCTCCATGCTCCAGCTTGAGGGGGAGTGTTGGAGTAAAGGGCCTTGATTCCTCCTCTATCTTCTCTCTCTCTTTCTTATGTGCGATCAAACCCTAATTTTAGAGAGAGCTCTCTCATTATCTCATCGATTTCTCTCTCCTCTCCTCGTCTAGATCAAAAAATGTCTATATCTACCAACATCTGTAGACCTTATGTATGTGACCCTTTACATCTATATATCTCACTAGTTAATAACTCTATAGGCGCAATAACATCTTATTGGTCAACCTTAATTAATTATCTATATCAACAGATAGATTAATTAATTAATGATTTATTTAACCTAGTCAATAGGTTGAGTTGCCAGTGAAGGAAATTATGTAGCATGCAAGCCAATCACACTTTCATCTTTCATTTATATTCATTGAAATGAACTTTTATTCATTGTCATTCTTGTGTGATGTTTGCAATGAAGTCCATGAACATATATAATGATCAAGTGAATTATGATGAGATCATAATATAATGATCACTGGTCTTTAAACATATGTTCTAAATATTTTTATTCATGGGATATTCGAGAAGGACATCGAATTATCTGAAAAGAATAACACTATTTGATCTGACTCATATGATGAGTATGGTTGATCCTGTGGCCATCGGTGTAGAAACACCAAGGATAGGTAGTGGGTGCTCTTTGGAGAAAGAGTTCATTGAATTGATCCATATGAATCCTTGAATGGTATTATGCTAAATTGTTAATCAAGTTGATTCATGTCACGGCTGTGAACGTGGTCCTTTGACTTGAGACACCAAAGGCATCTTGCCAATGGATGATCATGTTTTTACTATGACTTACGAAACCCTAGCCAAGAGATCTCCAAAACGTCATAGATTGGATACAATATGAAGTCCTTGAAGGTGATTGAGTGGTCAAGATGGGATCATCCACCCTCGATATATGACGAGATCAACTCAAGGAATGAGATGCAGTTAAATCCTTGGCCAAGGTAATAGAAACATTAGAGAAGTTGTCCTTGATGATTTCCTACTCGCATGAGTACTAAATTAAGAGATCCATTAGGGTTTGATAGTTAAGTATACCCTAAGTCATTCATGAGTCTCGCACGGATGAGGGATTATACTTACACGATAACCGATGATGGCAGAATTACACAAAGGAGTTCTAATATACTCCATATCTCCCAGAGCACGTGGTGTAGGTTGGCACCCACCGGGCTGGCAACTCAACTCGTCGATTAAGTTAAATCAATCCTTAGCCAATTAACCTATATCTTGATATAATTAATTGATAATGAAAACTAATAAGTGTTATTGGGTCAATGGAGTCATTAATTGGTGAGATATATCGACCTAGAGGGTCACACACATAAGGTCAATGGGCGTCGGTGGATATAGACATAATAATCAGGGTTTTTGTGAAAAAATTACACTCGTGACATGAATCAAAGAACCACATACAAAAACCGTGACATGAATCAAAATTGATTGGCAATTAGGTATAATACTATTCAGGGATTCATATGGATCAATTCAGCAAACTCTTTCTCCAAAGAGCACCCACTATCTATCCTTAGTGTCTCCACACCGATGGCTATATGATCAGTCATACTCATTATATGATTCGTATCAGATAGTGCTATTCTTCCTGAATAATTCGATGTCCTTCTCAAATATCCCACAAATAGGAATGTTTAGAACATATATTTAAATACTAGTGATCACTGTAATATGATCTCATCATAATTCACTTAGTCATTGTATATGCTCATAGACTTTATTACAACCGTCAAACAAGAATGACTATGAATAAATTTCATTTTAATAAACATAAATGAGATACATGGAAGTGTGATTGGATTATAGGCCATAGAATATCTATCAATTTGAACACAAATTTTCATAGAAAAAAGAACACCCACACTCAAAGAGATCATTTCACACTATTACAAAGAAAAATATCAAGAAGGCGATTAGCATACAATTGAGTTTGTTAACTAAAAAGTGTGCATTTGTGACTCAAAAAAGGAGCACAGTCAAGCTCATACCACGCACACAAGTCCTCCCAAAATTGGAATAAGGTTAAGAAAAATTTAATGAAAATGGAAATAAGTCCAATTTGATTTATAATCATTAAAATAAGAAATGACATCGAGGGACATGATCTGGAAAATACATGGAAAGCTGAACTATATACGCTAGAGATGTAGTTGTATCTTCACAACGTGAAAATTCAGCTGCAATCTCTAGAGAAATTCATTAAGTATTCAAAGAACTCTTGCAAGAGTTATAAAACTATTATTGATTACAATAATGCTACTGCAAGAGTTTTAGAAAAAACTATGCAAAAGGTTCAAAGGGTCGAAAACTTCATTGAGTGGTTCATCTTCAATTAAAAATTTAGGTGATTCTTATGAAAATTTTTTACTTTATATAAAAGTGTTGAACATTTAAATATGATCCATCATGTAGAATTCCATGAATTCTAGATTCAAGAGCCACCATAAACAAGTCACCTTTATCATCATAGTTAATTTCCTGCTAGCCTTGTCCTGGTAATAAGAAAGTTCAAGTAGCTGATGGAACTTCATTAATTGTGGCTATAGTTGATAGAATTAGAATAAATCCTATATAGTTTTGGTTGCAGATGTTTTACATGCACCAAAGTTGTGTTTAAGTCTTGTGTCAGCTCATAAATTAGCCAAGAAACTGTAGTTACTATTTATTTTTTATGATGGTCATTCCTTTTTGGTGAATAAGGTATCTAAGAAAAATACTAGATATGCAAAGATAGTTGGAGGGCTTTAAAATCTTAATTTAGTGGAGGAAACAAGAACTATGAGCACTAAATTTGTGAGATGGAGTAGTACTATCATTTTAATAAAATATTGGGTTGTCTCTTCATAAAATCCTTATTTAATATGTTTCTTGATTAAATAAAGATCCAATTGAATAAATCTGAAGGTGAACTTGGTGAAATTTCTAAGCATAGAAATAATATTCATTCTTCTTCCACAATCTCTAAAGATTCTTTTAGAAATATTAACTGTGGTGTATGGGCACTTGCTTCTAAAGAAATTTTAGTATTTGCTTCTAATGAGTTTCAAAAACCATTAATGTAGTATTTGCATATGATTGTACAAGGTTTAATTGGGTATCTTTGATGCATCATACATTTGAATTTTTGAAACTCATTCATTGATGGTTTGGTGTTCAAATTAAAGCCCTAAAAAAATTCTAAGAAATTATTGATGAGATCAAATTCTTGATAGACTTTCAAAATTGTGATAAAAACATTGAACTCAATTTGAGACAATGAATCAAACATTAAAAATATCGAGGTGACAAGAAAAGATGAATCTATCATTTAGTATAGATCAAAATCTATTTATATGAGATTCATTAAAAGAGTTTTTGATGTTTTTCAAGTGTCAAACCTCTAGTGGTATCCAGATGATCATTGGATGATTATATTTTATGTTGAATGCTTTTTATCAAGAGAGAAAGAGAAATAAATGAAAACACCTTGAGTTGTCGCCATTCTCCCCTTATATATAGACATCGGTTATGAAAACCCATAAAATTATGTATATATATCATTGTCCATATGTGGCCCTCTTTCTCCATTTATCTTGCTAGTTGATAACTCCAAAGATCCAATGACACTTATTGTTTAACTTTATTAATTGTATATTTAATCAAATAGATTGGTTACTCAAGAATTAATTTAACGGAATTGAAAGCTCAAGTTGCAAGCTTGTTGTGTGCCAAGCTATACCACTTGCTCTAGGAGATATGAAGTGTATAAGAACTTCTTTATAGAACTTTGTTGTCATCGATTGCCGTGTATATTTAATCTTTCATCTGTACAAGACTCGTGAATGATTTTAGGTATGGTCAACTTTCAACCCCCAATTGGTCACTGATCACATGCAATTTATACATGAATATACATGATTATTAATGCAATGTAAGGCATTAAATATTCCATTTGTATTCATGTTATCAAATTTAGAGTGCATATCTATCATTTTATGTAATTTTAGGTTTTGATCTAAAAATACATCATTTTATGGATAATTATGCATAATTCTAATAAAATAGTTTTATTCTATTTATATTTGATATCATAATTATATTTTCATGATTTAATGATAAGATAAAATATTTTTATTTATACTCTTGTATTTTTCTAAATTTATTTTCTAAAAGGAATGATTGTATTTTTTAAATTAAAACTTATTCTCTTCTTATTTAAATATTTTAAATTCTTATAATGATAGATAATTCAATTTCTGATCCAATGAAACAAATTTGGATTGATTTGAAGTTGTATTTTGAAAGTTATGAATTTTCTAATTTTTAAGAATTTTCTAGAATTTTTATGAATTTATTTAAGCTTATTTTCAATTTTTAAATAATTTAAAAAATGTTTTTAATTGCACGCTGATGTGGCAGAGCATCGCCACATGGTGACGGATGTACACGCCACGTGGCAGCGTATGTGTTTGCACATGTGCACGTGTGTGCGTGTGTGTGCGCAAGAGGGATTACAGGGTTAAAGCATCTATTAAGGATTTACGCTAACCAATTATGCACTTACTTCTTTTATACTCACAAAATTAATTAAATTTATGCCATGTAGGAATATTTATGTTTGTTTTTATTTACAAGTGATGTGGCGCAATTAGACGCGTCTGATTGCGCGATTTAATCGCGATCGTCAGATTTCACTTACTCGAGGGGGTATGTGGTTGCAACTAATGAGGTGACGATTCACTTTAAAGAGGATTTAATCTCAGCCTCTCATCCGATGGACTTGTGGACTCATCGCGATCGTTTGATGAAGATCTAATGGTGGAAATTAAGTGTTGCTTCTTCACGCGCGATGTGGCAAATCTGGGCGCTTCATCATCGATCGAATGGACACGACTTAAACATGAAGATTCAAAAATCAGCGTTTAATCTTAGCCGCTGGTCAAAGATGAAGAGGCGATCCGACTGTTACGCCCAAATTCTCTATAAATTGAAATGTTCTTTGACAGAAAAACTCATTCTTGGATGTTTAGAGAAAATTGAACGGTTTAGACAACTCATCCCTTGAATCTCTTGATTTCTTTCTCCTCTAGACTCATTTCCATGTCCACGGAAGGTTTGCAATCAAGATTTGGTGGAAAGAACCCAAAGAAATCACATCTTGAACACCAAGCTTCGTTTTCAAAATCGCGGAAAGAAAAGCCTTGAATCAAACGATTAGTTGGATCATTTTGAGTGCGAATTAGGGTTAGATTGTGTGTTTTCATCGTAATCTATCTTCATTTAACATTAGATTTTAATTTAGAATTATAGATTAGATTAATTTTAGTTTTAATTTCCGTTTTTCTCTCTCTTCGAGATCGATTTTCTACCTAATTTTTGTTCTTTGATTTCTCCATGAATCTTAGTCCAAATCAAGTGATTTTAGATTCCGTGGATTCGTCTTGGATCTTTCTTTCCTAATCTATTGAAATCCCTTATTTCTCACCTTAATTCATTGTCCGATTTAGTCGAATTTCAAAGATATCTCAAAATTTCCTTTATTTCTCCGTGGATTCGACCCTTATTCACCACTATACTCTTTAATTAGTGATTTAATCTTTAAATTGGTGAGTTTGGAACTTGTTTTGACACGAGTTTGTGTGTATTCAACGTTCGCACAAAATTGTTTTTTTACTCACTTAATTTATTATCGATGTGTGGAAGAAATCATTGAGAATGCCGATTCTAGTATTTCAATTACCTTGGCCAAAGATTTCCTTGCATCTTATTAATTGAGGCAATCTCCTCGAATACGGCGGGCAGACAAATATATCTTGACCATACAATCAACTTTGCGGACTTCATGTCGTACCCAATATATGTCATTTTGGAGATCTCATGGCTAGGGATTTGTAAGTCATAAGTGAAATATGATTATTCATTCACAAGATGTCTTCGGTGCCTCAAGCCTAAGAACCATGTACACGTCCGTGACGTGAATCAACTTGATTGATAGTTAGGTATAATACCATTCAAAGATTTATATGGATCAATTCAATGAATTTCTTTTTTAAAAGAGCACCCACTATCTATCCTTGTTGTCTCCACATTGATAGCCATAGTATTGGCCATACTCATGAGGTGGATTAGATGGCGTTATTTTTTCCAAATATTTTGATGTTCTTCACAAATATCCCTTGAATAAGAATACTTAGAAATATGTTGGGATTTGATGCTCAACAGGCTCTCAAAATTTTGATCAAAATATTTATTGTAGTGGAATTCATTGGATTGAATCTTAAAAACATTTAGGTGCCAAAAAATTGATGATCATTGATAATATGGAATTTATAAATGAAATTATATGATTATTAATACAAATTAAGGCATAAAACATTCCATTCTTATGGATGTTATCATACTTTGAGTGCATATCTATCATTTCATGCAATTCAGAGTTAAAATCTCAAAATGTACTAGTTAGGGATAATTATGCATTTTTAATCAGAAACTATTTTGGAGTAGATTATTCCCATCTATATGTGAGATTATGATTGGATTTTAATGTTAAATAATAAGAGAAAATGCTTTTTATACACTCATTTATTTTTATAAGTTCTAATTTCTAAGAGAAATGAGTGTATTTTTTAAATGAAACTTTAGTTTTTTTTTTATTTAATAAATTTGACTTTTTAAAATGATAGATTATTTAATTTCTGATCCAACAAAAGAGATTCGGATTAATTTGGAGTTGTATTTTAAAAGTTATGAATTTTCTAAATTTTAGGGATTTTTTTGAAATTTTTTTGAATTTATTTGGACTTAATTTTTATTTTTATTTTAAATAAAAAAATAGTTTTATTTCCCGCAATGACATGGCAGCTGACTTGGTGACATGTGTACACGTCACGTGTCGAAGTATGTGTGCAAATGTGCGTACGCACGTGTGTGCATATGTGTGCCTGTGTATGTGTATCTACTGGAATAATCATCCTTTTTAGGATATAAGCTAAGCCCATTAATCCGCATACATTATATACCTATTAAATTACGTTTATTTTTTTCATGTGGGACTAGATTTCTTTTAATATCTTCACAGGTGACATGGCGCAAGGGGAAGCGTTTGATTCACACACTTCATTAAAACTGTCGATCGTCACTTAAGTGAGGGGGCGATGATTCATTTTAAAATGATTTAATCTCCGTTGTTCATCTGAAGAGTTATAATGACTGAGATTAAATGTGCCATACGGACTTCAATGGACGTGTGACGACATTTCATGCGTCGATTAATGAACGGACGGATGTGATTGCGCGCCGCTTCTTCTTCATGCGCAACGTGGTAAAATCTGAGCGCTCCATCTTCGATCGAACATACATGACTTAATGACAACGATTTGTATCCAATAATTTCATATGAACTATTGATTGAAGATGAAGAGCCAAATCCAACGGCGACGTCCAATTTAGCCTATAAATACACATGTTTTTCGATGATGTAAATCATTCTTGAATGTTTCAAGCTATCAAACTGTTTAGAAATCTCAATCCTTAAATCTCTCGATTTCTTCCATTTCTAGACTCATTTCCACATCCATGGAGTGTTTGAAATCAAGATTTCATTAAAAGAATAGGAAGAAATCGTCTCTTGAATGCTAAATTTTGTCTTTGAAATCGCGGAATGAAAAACCCTTGATCTGACGATCAATTGGATCAATTCAAGCACGATTTTGGGTTAGATTATGCATTTTCATTCTAATATGTTATCTTGTATCATTACCTTTTAATTTCAAATTTTAGATTATCATAATTTTAGATTTAATTTTAGTTTTCTCTCTCTTGGGGTTCGAAAATGCTATCTCATTTTTGCTTCTTTATTTCTCCTCGAATATTGATCCAAATGAAGTGTTTTTTATTCTATGGATACATGTTGAAGTTATCTTTCTAAATTTACCAAAATCCGTGATTTCTGACCTCAATTCATCATCTGATCTGGCCAAATTTGAAGAAATACCTCAAAAATACCTTATTTTTCCATGGATTCGACCCTTATTCACCTCTATACTCTTAAATTCGTAATTATAACTTTAAATTGATGAGTTTGGAATAATTTTTGACACTTATCCGCGTGTATTCAATGACCGAGCGGATCCATCTCGTCAATCATATTATCCAGTTTAGACTAGAATCCATAGTTATAAGGTTGATTGAATGAGTTCTAGAAGTTGCTAAGTGTCTAGCCTCTTGCAATATCAATACAGCCGCCAAATACTTGGATCTTTTTGTCAATTCTCTCCACTAAGAGAGAAAGAGAAGACATGAGAGATTTTTGCAAGGCTTGCATGGGCACCTTGAGTTTTGGTTGTTCTCCTCCTTTTTATAAACATTGGGTACATAAACGTTTCAAGAAAACCCTCATAATTATATCTATATCCACCAAAGTATATAAACCTTATGTGTGTAACCCTTAAGGTCCATATACCTCTTGCTAGTTAACCACTCTATAGACCCAATAAGGGCTCATTTATTAACTATTAAGCCCAAGACTTATGAATGACTAAAGGTATGGTCAACTATTAAACCCTGATCAGTCACTCAAGTTAGTACTAATGCTTGGAAGAAATCATGGAGAACACCTTCTCTAGTATTTCTATTATCTTGGCCAATATTTAGTTGCAACTCATTCCTTGAATCAATCTACTAAGGATGGACAATCATATCTTGACCACACAATCTCCTTTGAAGACTTTGTCTTGTGTATAGGGAATCATCAATCATAATCAAAACATGGTCATCCATCCTAAGATTTCTTGGATGTCCCAAATCTAAGGACTATGTACACAACCATGACATTAATAAACTTAATTGATATTTAGGTATAGTACCATTCAAGGATTCATAGAGATCAATTGAGTGAACTCTTTCTCAAAAGAGAACCCACTATCTATCCTCGGTGTCTCCACATTAATGGCCATAGGATCAGCCATACTCATTGATAGCATGCATTTTATCTCATTCAAAATAGAAAATATGTATTTATTTAAAAGTGATTTTTAACATATTTTTTAAGCCTATAATAATAATATTCTCTCTCTCCCTCTATCTCACGCATAAACAATAATTTTCGCGTGCACCAGAAACTTCTTTCGCCCCCATGCGCAACGCCTCCTCACCATTTCCTATTCCACCGCTCCTCCCTTTCCTGTCGTCCCCTTCTCCATCAGTCACAATCTTCTCTCCTCTCTCACATGGAAGAAACGCGAGATAATTTTTTACCAGTGCTTCATCTCTCTCTCCCTCTCTTCCTTCTCTCTCCCCTCTCTTCTCCTCTAATCCTCTCCTTTTTGCCATCTCTTCCTCTCCCTCCACTCTCCCTCTCTCTCTCTCACCTATGAACAGAAGACATTTTCTCACGCACATAAGAAACACCTCCTCACCACTCTCTTCTCCCTCTCCTCTCTCACAAGAGTAGTGTAGAGAATTTTTTCTCTCCACTGCTTCTCTACCTCTCTCCATCGCCCCTTATCCTCTCTCTACCTTCTCCTCAATATCCTATCTCTCATGTGGGTTGTGGAGAGAATTATTCTCTGTTCTGCTTCTCTACCTCGATGCACCATCTCTTTCTCTCTCACGCATGCAAGTGCACTTATCTCTGACACCCACTCCTCTATATTTCTCTTCTTTTCTCTTGCAGTCTTTGTCCATCCCTCCACCTCCACTCTCTCTCTCTCTCTGCTCTCTCTCATGTGTGAAAGAAAATTTTCTCACGTGCAAGAAAATTGTCTCCTACAACCACAATGCCTCCCTTATCCTCTCCCTCATCTTGCAGACACAATTCTCTTTCTCTCTCTTCTCTCTTTCCTGTATTCTTTTGCATGAAGAATAGTGAAAGAGTGGAAGAGATTTTCTCATGTGTACACTGCTCCTTTATTGCCACATTTCTTGCCATCTCTCTCTCATACTCCATTCTCTCTCCCCGATTAGAGCACTAGTTTAGATGTAAGCATTTAATCTTGAATTGTCATCCTAGAGGAATTAATTTTCATAGACTGTTTATTGTATATCATTAATTTTAATCATTACTAAATTATGTCTCCCTTGATTATTTTCCACTAACCTACTGATGTGTCCATGAAGATTCATGTTTTTCAAGAAATTACTGCCTCATGCAGTCACTATATTCCCATGCTTCATTTTGGTGTTCTATCACGCATATCCTTTTACTTCCCATTTACATAGTCTCACTTATAGATGCATAAACAGATATATATATATATATATATCTATATATATATATATATATATATATACATAGTTTACTTAATTTTATATAAACTATGAGCTTACTTAATTTTATATTATTACTGCCGGCATATATAGATATGTATATATCTATATAGATAGATATATATATATAAATATAGGTCTGGTAATATATAGGCTCATTATATACATGGGCTCAGTATATATAGAAGCTCAGTATATCTATAGTCTTTGTAATACTATCATTTCATATAGATATCTATTAGGGTATTCTCGTAATTACAAGGGTTTTTATTGAGTTACTTAGAGCTTTAGGTTTCCCGTCTCTAGGGTTAACACTTGTCGTTTAGAGATTTGAAGTTGAAATCGTGAAAAAGATAGAAAGCAAGGTTCCTTCTTCCTCAGTGATGCAGAAGCAAAAGAAAAGGGCAAAATCTGAGCGACGAAGAAGCACAAGAAAAAAGAAAAAAAATTTGAGCTTCCGTGAACAAGCATCTGACGATCACATTCTCTTCCGCGACCAAACACGGCGGAAATCACCGAAATCGTCTGCAAAATTTCTTGTCATAAAATTTTTTCGTTTAGTCTTTCCTTTTGTTTGAATCTCAGAGTGATTTAAGTTTCAGATTTCTCAACCTTCCAATCATTTATATCGTTTCTCATTGTTTTTGGTTGTGATGGACATCTACTTATCCTTGATCGATTTCCTGTTCTACTATCCATGTGCATCTCTCACTATTATAATCATATTAGTTGTTTGTAGATCTAATTCTTTAGTGTTTGATTCGATACATTAGAGCATTGCTTAATAAATAAAAACCAGTGCTTACAAATTAAATCCGTAGTTATCAGATTTATCACTGTGTTTTTTATGGAGAATTATTTCGAAACATGAACACAAGGGTTCTATGTGAACCTATCCTCCTCCTCCTTATCTACCAATTTGAGAAATTATTCATTCCTTAAATGGATGACAAAAGACCTCTCTAAATAAATAAAGAGAGTGCAGATCTTAAGAGAATTATCTTCCCTCCTTTCCCTATTTTATACTGATCTAAAGATTGACTTGGTCAAACATTTAATCCTTATCTTTAAAAACCTAGAATTCCTTGAGTGGACCAAGTCAACCACCTTCTACCTTGATATAGGATCCTAATTGTCCAACCCATATCCACTATATCATAGGTAACCTTGTATAGTTATAATTCATGATCTCAAAAGAAAATCAGTAGGAACATCTTAGGGTAATATTTCCTATTCTCTTTGAAGACCACCTATAGTTAGAATTATAGGGAGATCTAAGTGATATTAATATCTACGGATTCTATCTCAAGATGAAGACTTAATGTTGATAATCAGCAAGGATGACAACTACCTCAAAGATCTTCACGGTTTCTAAAGTTTAAGAAGACCTAAACTGTCAGCCAGCCAGGTCAACAAAGACCCCGAAATCTTCGGATGACGGATCTTAAATCCATCGTCAGCCAGGTCAACAAAGACCCCGAAATCTTTCGAAGCGCCACGATAAAGACGAGAACTATGGAAGTTCTCTCTTTAGAACCAACAGAGTTTACCCCTATTGCACGCTCTCCACAAATCTATGGCGGGAACGAAGTAATTAAAGAGGCTACTGTTCTCTGCACGCGGACTGCTTACCATGTGAATGGAGCTTCCATTTTGCGACAGACGACCAATTCCCACTAAAAGAATTACCTACAAACGAACTAAAAGTGCCTCTCCTCCACGGAAGATAATAACGTTGGCGATTTATAAAGATGGACGATCGGCGAGAACTCCTCCACCGTCTACCCGATCGGTGAGGACTCACCCGTCGTGAGCGACCGATCTCTGTCACCGATAACTCTGCAAAGAAGAAGACAAAAGACGATAACGGACAAAAGAAAATCATACGATCGCGAGCGTTGACCAGGAAAAAAATACGCGCAACGATGATGGAAATTAGCGTCGACGCCTCTGCTGGAGTAGCTTCAAGGCATATCTACAATGGCGATTCCACGTAAGCATTATCATGAAACCATTAACCACAGAATTCACCGAAATCCTAGATAGATGCTCCTCATTTGACGGTTATCCCGGAATTGAAGACGATCCCACGCGCGTGACGACCACATCGCCGAGATCGCACGGCATTAAACACGATGTAACCGCCGTCACTTCCTCTCCCTCTTGAGGCATCGTTTCGTCCCAACCCTCTATCTTCTCTCATCTATAAAGAGACGAATGGACGAAACGAAAGGCATGTTGTTTTTGATGAAAAAAATCGGTTACTTGGTTCGTTTTATCCCTGTGTGTTCATCGTATCCTCCCTGTGCCTCTCCCTCCTCCTCTCCTCTCCGAGTTCTATCCCTCTTTCCCTTTCTCCCTCCCGTTCTTTCCTCTTTCATCCATCTCAAAGAAAGAATTCAACATAGGAAATATCTTGTTCAGTGGAGCGATTCGGGAGCATCGCTTCTTCCTTCCATCTCAGGTATCATCCTCCATCCTCTTCACGTGAATTAGTTCGGATATTATATCTAAGTCCAACATTGACCTTTTCGGAGACTTCATCCCTCTCCGTCGCGTGAATATTATCCGAGAATCTCTTTAAATATTTCTTTTATCTCCACAATATAATAATAAATATTATATGTATTATCGCTCTATTCATACCGTCGCATCCTTCTTATTTCTATATATTCTCTCTTAACCGTAAACTATTATTCTTAAATTATTCTCCAGTCGTCACTCTACCTATTTCGTAAATCCCTTCATTCCCTCTCCATTCTCTATATTATGATATATATTATAATTTCTTCACCATTCTCCCCTTCTAAACATTCTCCTTTCCAGTATTATTAATCTTCCTCTCATATTTCTTTTATCACTTCCTCCCACCTCTTCTTATAAATTATCCAATAAATAATCCTTACTTATTCTATTCTTAAATATTTCTCACTCACTTAAACACATTATTCTCTTCTCTTATTAATCATCTTATCATCCTTACTAAATCATTATATATCTTTATATTCTTGAATTATATCACACTATATTCTCACTGATTTCCTAATATCTTTTCATAGTGATATCATTTCATAGATCCTCCCCATATTGTAGGATTTAGATACATCTTCTAAAATATCCTACATCAGTTTTTCTCTTAGTTTAATCTCTATTTCCGATCCTAGTTCACCAATCAGAAATTTAACTCTCTTCTTGTTGCCTGTTTGTCCATTTTTCTTTTGCGTTCATAAATCATCAAACCTAACAGAAGATCAAGTTTTTGATTCCGTTTTTGTCCATTCATCTACATATTAGACTCTTTCTGATATCTTAATTATCACACTACATCTGAGTTTTGGGTAAGCCTTCGTTCATATCTGCATGCATTGGATTTCTGGGATTTTGTTATCACTATTGAATATCTATACTAATCTCTATCATTAATTATTAAAATCTGTCTGTCTCGTTAATAAATTTCTGTTACAGTCAATCAAATAATTGTGCAGCAAGGTATAGTCTATCATTTATAGTTCCTTTTTAATCTATATAATTGTGATTGCCTTGATACCTTGTTCAAAATTGACAGTCTAGGCTGAGCGGTATGTTCTCTACACCATTTGATTAGTTCGTCAGTTAATCTACACTGAATTTATCTTTAGTTAACTAGATATTGAGGTCCATCTTTTTTCAGTGAATTCATTCTCTGATTAATTAGTTCCATGTATACACACAGGGAGGTTTTATATTTTTTGTTAACTTAGTTCATATAATAGCATAGCTAATTCAGTTCAATTAATTGTTGTTGCTCTAACCTCATTCTCTGCAGTGGATCTAATTTCAGATTCGTGAGGTTAGACATCTCTCTCACTGTCATAATTGGTTTAACAATCAAACTATTCAATCGATTTGTAGTTGTGATTGGTATCTGCTGAAAAGTCACTTGATTAGTACATATCAAAGGATAGATATTTCCCTCACTGTTATTTTCATAAGTTAACTAATTCATTCCCTGGTGTGATTGTTATTCTTCGAATAGTGATAGTTTTCAGAGTTGTAGTGGTAGATGCTAGGTAATCCTCATTCTCAGACTCTGTCGTCATTTCCATTATTTTAGAATATATATATATACATAGTTGGTTGCAGTCACAGTTTCCAAGTTACACTATCAGATATTTGGTAAGTTTCATTCTTAAACTCTATCATTATCAATTCTATTTTTTAGCAATTTATAATCTTTATAACCTTAACATTCTATATTTGAAATTCTCAGCCAAGACCAAGAGGTAACTTATCTATCTCACTCAAATAGCTTATATTATAAGTAAATTACTTTGATTTAAAGTTAGTTTCACTTAATATGTTAGCTGTCTGTCCTAATTACACAGACAATATTTTCAATTATAGTCAACTATTTTCAGTTGCAGTCAACCATTTTCAGTTACAGTCAAACACTTTCAGTTACAGTCAGTCCTGATTAGTTTGAGTCAACCCGTTAGTCAAAGTCAACCATCCCACAATCAACCTTTCTCAGAAAGTCAACAGTAGCTCAAAAAGTCAACCCTAGGTCAAGTGTCAACCCAAGTCATACAAAGTCAACCCTTAGCAATCAAGGTCAACCATAATCAATCAAAAGTCAACCTTTACAGTCCAAGCCAACTCTGATTAGTCAAGTCAACCCTATTAAGTCAAGTCAACCCCATTCAGTCAAAAGTCAACCCAAAGTCAACTCTACTTAGAAAGTCAACTCTAGGTCAAAAGTCAACCTAGAGTCAACAGAAGCAAGAAAAGTCAGCTTGTGTCAAAAAGTCAACCCTAATTAGAAGGTCTACTTATTTAGTTAGCAGCAGTCAGATACACATTCTCTTAGATTCACACACACGCGGAGGACGGGAGCGTCTCATTCGTTTAGACGAGAAGGAGTCAAGTCTTCGGGAGCGAGAAGACCAAGAGAAGCCTAAAGACGAGGTCTCATTTTACCGGTGGTCGGCGGTACTTGCAGAAGAGGCACGGCAAGGCGTGAAGGGACGAGCGATCGCGTGGAGATCGGCCTGAGAGAGTCAAGGCGTGCAGGAACCGAGGAGGTCGAGGCTTAGTGGGTAGTGTCGTAGGGACAGGTAAAGGTGAGTGTTAGGTTTTCCGTATGGGGCAAATCTAAATCCTTGTATTTGAACATTGTCCTTCACCCATTTGAGGGGTGAGAGGATTAGGTTTCATTTGGTGAGGATTGAGGCTTTGAGTGTATAGTACTCGGAACTGGATTAAGGGACATTAGGTCCCCCAACCAGTATAATAATATCTGGTGCATCGAGAGGACAAGAAGTGAGTGATTACCCAATGAATCCTAGTAAATAGAGAATTAGAGATTAAAAATTTTAAATAACACATAAACCTAATTTACCCCCCCCCCCCCCTCTTAGGTTAAACCACCACCTTATTGGGACTTTCATCCCCTTCTCACTCACTCTCTTTTCTCTCTCGTGTGCCATGAACTGAATGACTAGAGAGATGAGAGATGAGACAAAGGGAACACTTTGACCTTTCACCATGTGGGAGTTGGTTGGCACAAAATTTGAGCCGGCTAATGAGGAGAGAGAAATAGATCAACAGTCTAGATTGCTCCAAATCCAGTAATCTTGAAGCAGCTTTGAGCTGAAATTTTGTGGGCATGATCTTCATTTTGTGCTCCTTTTGGACTCATTTATCACAACAAGGGGATGAATAATTTAGCTTTTTAATAATTTTTTTCATTGTGACTTCTAGTATTGGCTAATAAGAGGAAATAGAGCACTGATCAATCATTCTTTGTGTATCAAACAATATTTTTAGTGAGTTTATTCTCTTTTCTATTCACTCCTCATGTTGGATACAACTCTCTAAGTCCATGAAAGATGTTCAAGATCTCGAAGGAGTGAGTGAATGGAGAGCATCGCTAGAGTGAGCTTGGATGGCGGATCTTTAGAGTAGGAAAGTTTTGCTTTGATCTTTTCTATTTTCTCAATCATTTTATCCATATTTTAATATTTTTAATCCGAAATCACCATTCTACCATTTGGTCAAGAATTTTTTTATCTTCAAAGGGGGATTGGATTTTTTTGATTGGATCATAGCATCTTTCGCATATGTCTCCCTTCTTTTCATCAATCATTTTTGCTTTCTTAAAATAAAAATATCAAAAAATTCATTCATTTCAATTTTTTAACTCTCCTCCCTATAGATTCAATCTTGACTCACTAATATTCTAAATTTTAAGATCAAATTTGAAGAGTTGAGTATAATTTTTTCTATGTAAACTTACACTTTCAAGGAGTCTTATTTTATATATGTCACTAAACATATGACTTAGATTACATAATACTATTATTTTTCAAATAACTCAATGTCCTTCTTGAATATCCCTTAAATAGAACTTTTTAGAATATATGTATAAAAACTAATAATACCTATATTACGATCTTATCATAATTCACTTAGTCATTGCATATACTCACAAACTTAATTACAAACATCAAAGAATAATAAAAATGAATAAATTTCCCTTAAATGAATATAAATGAGATATATGGAAGTGTGATTTGGCTTGTTGGTCATATACTATCCATCACTCCACAATGATGGCCCTATGATTATTTATACTCATCACATGAGGCATATCAGATAGTGTTATATTGTCTAGATATTTGGATGTCTTACTCTAGTATCCCTTGAATAGGAACATTTACACATATGTTTAAAGACTAGCGATAAATTTTGCATGATCTCCTCGTAATTTACTTATTAATTGTATATGCTCATGGAATTGATTAAAAACATCAAAAAAGAATGACAATGAATAAATTTCATTTCAATGAACATATATAAGACATGGAAGTGTGATTTGGCCAATAGGCCACATAATAGCCATTATTATATAACACACGATTTTCAAATTTTCATTTCAATGAACGTAAACAAGACATGGAAGTGTGGTTTGGCTTATAGTCCAAATAATGGCCATAAAATTTTCACAAAGAAAAGATAATTTCTATCTTGAAACTGTTACAGATCATGAAAATATTGACTCCCATTAGGTGATTTAATTGTTAAAAGTAGATGTAAGGAATGGAATTGATAAAGAAGCCTTGAGTAGTAGTCATCAATTTAAAGCTAATAGGAAAGGGTTCAAGAAAGAGGCTTTAGATGTTGGAAGAACAAATGAAGCATTGATATTCAACTCACTAGAGAGGAAGCTATTCTTGAGGGCAAAAACTGTACTGGAATTCAAGTTTCACAAAAACTCTATCTAATTGAGGAATATAGAAGTCATGGATGTACTCATCCATATCAGTAAAGCTTTTTTGTGATCATTTAGGGTGAATATATTTTGAAGAATGAGCACAATGATTTAAACAAGAAGAATGAGAGGCAAGCTTTGGATGAGGAAGTCAAAGCATTAGAAAAGAAACCAGACTTAGGAAATTGGAGAAATACCAAAAGACAATAAGTTTATTGGATACATATAGGTTTATTCTATAAAAATATTAAACAATAGAACACATTGAGAGGTGAAAAATCCCAATTAGTAGCAAAAGGATACATTGAAATCTATGGAGTTGATTGTGTTGAAACTTTTGCACCTTTTGGGAAATTTAATGATCATTTCTCCAACAGTAATCTAGTACTGCACATTATTTCAATATTATGCTAAAAATGGTCTCTCTGGTTTGAATGTAGAGATTTGTGTGACTTTTCCTCGTTAGGAAAATAAACATAGGAAAACTATATATGGTTCAAAACAATCTCCAAGAGCATGGTTCTTTGGTCCATGAAGAGTTTTAGTTATACTGGAAATGAGGGAACGATATTCTTTTTTTAACATCTTGATTTAGGAGAAGTACGTACATTAACAGCATATGTAGATGATAATTACATGTATAGTTATAATCTTTAAGAAATTTCCAAAATTGACTATTAATTAGCTTAAAAATTCTATATTAAAAGTTTAGGATCTCTAAAATATATTTTTGGTATAGAGATATAATTGTTATCATCTAGCTTATATCTATCTGTATAAAAATGCATAGTAGATTTGATAAATGAAACTAGATTTACTGATTGAAAACCTATAAGATCTGAAATTGATACTAATCACTAACTACCCACAGATTAGAAAGTAGAAAGTGCAGAACTTGGGGTTTATCAAAGACTAATTTCTTTGTTGAATACATGGCCTGATATAATATATGCAGCAGTGTATTGCTCCAATTCATGCATTGGCCCAACCATGGTCATCTGCAGGAAGCTCATAAGGTACTTGGGTACCTAAAGCTCACAAGTATTTGTTTGAAACTTGAGGAGAATTTAAATCGTTCAATCGTTGCAAAATGTTCAGGCTCACTTGTAGATTTCCAGTCGAACTACTAGGACTCGTGCAGCCCTACGAGGCCACCTGATCGCTCCAATGGGTAAAACACAAGAGTTTTCTCAAGATCATTGCCCAAGTTGAGCCATGACCAATTGCAGAAGGAACATCCGAAAGTAGGGCCTGCATTCTCTAAAATGCAAACCCTAATTTCAAAAACCTAAAGTGACACCTTAGGCCAGCCTCAGCCCCGTCCTAACTTCAAAGCCTAAGACTAACCTTAGGACCTTTCCCGATTAAATTATCACAATAATGATAACGTTAAAATGCACATATTTTATATAAAAATATCATCATTATCTCTCATAAGGCAACTAATCTGAAATCTATTAAAAAATTTCTATTAAATTAACATCGAAGTGATGCATAAAGCATTAATATCGTAAGTATTCGTGTCATTGTCTAAAGAAAATAAATGAGCATGTCCTCCGCACTCCCAGTTCAAGAAGTATGATGCAGCAACGCGCAAAATGCATGAAATATCATATGACATATCAATGAATAGCACATAACACCTTGAAAATGAATTATACATATATCATCGAAGAATTAATAGAAGAGATTCTGATAGGGGGGAGCACAGAGAGAGAGAGGGACGGGGAGAGGAGAGAGAGAGATGAATTAAGAGACAAGGAAGGTACAGAAAGAACTAGAGAAGCATTTTTTGAGAGATCTAGTGATTGAATGAAAGAATATGATAGGGATACGGCCTAGAGGGAGAGAATAAAGTGATAAGACTTTAAAGAAAAGATAAGGGGAACGATTGTATGTTTGTGTATGTGAGAGAGAGAGAGAGATGGAGATAGAGAACTAGAGAGAGTGATAAGAAAGAGAGAAGAATCAAGATAAAATAAAACGACAGACGCATGTTGAGAGAAAGAGTGAGAGAGAAAGAGATAGGAAATGAAGAATAGAGAGGATGGGGAAGAGAGAGAGGCATAGAGATTAAGATTAGAGGCGTAGAGACGAAGAGATATGATTAGCGAAAGGAGGAGGGATGAGAAGATAGAGAGAGAAGCACAAGGGGAGTGAGAGAGAATTCAAGGAACAATTTAGAGAGATCATACACCGAAGAGAAGATAAAGAAAACGAGGGAAGGAATCATAGAGTGTTGGAAAGAAAATGAGACAAAATGAGATATCATTGAATATAACTGTTTCAATTGAACACAATCCGAAGTCGAATTCAAATTTTTTTCCTAATATTCTTCGAAATCGAGGGATGGATATGCAGAAGGCAATAGGCGAATAAAAATGGGAAACCTGAAGCCTCAATGATGCTTGAAACTTGAGCTGTAGTTTGAATAAAAATCAAGTCCCCCGGTCGGAGTGAGAGAAGAGAAACCGTCGGACTGCCGCGGAGGGGAGAGTCGCTGAGAGCATCGAATACTACGAGAGCCGCATCCCTTTAGAGCGGAGAAGAGAGTCAAGAAATCTCTCTCTCACTCTTCAGGTTTGCCTCGTCCTTCACAACACAATAGGTGGCATGAAATTCAATAAACACCGCATTGTTGTTAGTTAGCCGATATACTGAGAGTAAGTTCTTCCGAATCGTAGGGACATGAAGGATGTTGATGAGTTTAAGGGGTTGAGATCGAGAAATTAGAGAGGAAGATCCAGTAGAGGAGATGGGCAATCCTGCGCCATTGCCGGCTTGGAGTTGATCGGGGCCTTGATAGAGCGCTGGATCAACAAGATTTTGAGCATCGTTTGTTACGTGATGGGTGGCACCACTATCAGGATACCATGCGGCTTGATTGGAAGAGGAGTGGACTGGTTGGAGATTGGTAACATATGCATGTGGAAGGATGGGAGTGTTTGAGTGAGAAGGCGGATTTTGGTTACCATAGAAGGATTTGTTGAAGCGTTTTCTGCATTCAAGTACGCGATGGCCGAATTGGCCACAGAGTTGGCAGCGGGGGACATATCGGCCACCATTGCGGCCTCTGCCTCTATTGTTATGTCCCTGGTTGCGTCCTCTACCGCGGTCGGAGGAGGTGAGTTGAGTTTGATTGGTGGTAGGTGGGAAATCCGATAGAGTGGTATCTTTGGTGGGTGCCGAGAATTTGAGGAGCTCATCATAGGAATTGACCTGTGCAATGACATCTTCGAGACTTAGGTGAGTGAGATTTGATGAGATGCCTGCACAAAATGCCGAATACGATGAGCCTAGACCACGAAGGATGGGATATATAGATATTGTTTCTTGAACTGGCTGTCCCGCAGCAGCCAGTTCATCGCAAGTCCTCAGAATTTCCTGCACAAAATCAGCGACGTATCGAGATCCTTTCTGAGTATTGTGAAGTCGATTAGGTAGGTGCATGATCCGGGATGGATTAGTAGAGGAACAATGCTTAATCAAGGCTGACCATGCTTCCTTTGCAGTGAGTTTTCTGATGACACACGGTAGAATTGCTTCGGAGAGGGATGAGACAATCAGCGATAATACCTGTTGATCCTAACGCCACCATGTTTGGTAGGCAGTGCTGACAACGATTTCACCTCGATCATCAAGATGTGAGGAAATCGGGGGGTCTTGCGTAAGTACATGAGCAAGGCC
Organism: Lemna minuta; assembly: GCA_024174645.1. Taxonomy (NCBI): domain Eukaryota; kingdom Viridiplantae; phylum Streptophyta; class Magnoliopsida; order Alismatales; family Araceae; genus Lemna; species Lemna minuta. The sequence continues at coordinate 10,749,216 of CM044107.1, forward strand.
ATGGCAATTTAGCAACGGGAAGAGTTGAGTCTTCCAGAGAAGAAAATTTTCTCTCGTGAGTTTGAGGGGAACATGAAGGCCTACCGAATGAGGCGTATTCAACTGAGGAGCAATAACTGCTTTGTTTACCTTAGATTTCATGACTTCCAAGGCTGAAGGAGAGGCTGAGGAGAGATCCGCCATTGTCATGATTTCACAAGGCCGCGAGGCTCTGATACCATGTAAGAAAAGGTAAGGAAGAGGAAGAGAAGAGTGGCAGCGTGAAACTAATATCGGTTTTTCTATATCTCAATGGAGTCCTGTACAACTGAATTTATAGACTAGAAGAGAAGGGTGAGAGAGAGGCCAAGGCGGTCTGTTCGCGACCTGCGACAGGGGCGAAACGCTACAACCGTTTTGCTCTCAATCAGAAGTGCGATCGTTGGGCGGGAGCAGATGAGGCGTCGGCTGCGGCAGACTCAGTATCGTCCGTGAAGTCATTTTTATCCTTAATACACCCTGGGCTTCCTCAGCTGACCGCCCGTGTTATGTACGACTGGCCTCCATTGCCACGATCGACCGGGCTCGCGCCCCGCAGGTGAGGCACTCATTCCCTTTTACTTTGAAGTACTATATCTCTTCCAGTGTCTCCCGCGCTTGTCTCCACTGCCATTGGGACTTTATTTAGGACGAGTGATTAGACGATTCGATAGGATTGAGACTGGGGTCCAATCCGTCGGGTTGATCGTCGAGCTCCCATCGACGACCCACGGCCTCCCGCGAGGACGTGGATCGGAAGGATTCCCGGACCGATACTACTCGGCGCATCCCAGGAGCCACGGGGACGACGTCGATACGGTACCCTGCTTGTCGGCATTAGTAGGTTATCACATCATACTAGGTCACCTTAGGAACTCCCTTTCCGAGTTTCACCCTTACTCGCATGGTGTGTGATCGGTGTCGCACCCCGGTCCTGCATCACACCACCTCCTTAAGGGGTGATCCTAGCCCTTGAAGGGAAACACTCCAATCAATGGGTGGTTACGGGGATGTCCAAGGGGGTGCATCTCAACCCATAATCAAAAGTATGGAAGATCTCCACCCTTGATTACTTCAAACCCTAAGGACTCTATTGTTTAAAAGACCTCATTTTCTCTCTCCTCACTACTTTTTGGCTCTCTTAGCATCAAGCTACCAGAAAGAGAAGAAGAGGATCAAGAACAAAGAATACATTGTCTGGTGTTGAGGATGTATGAGAAGGCAAGATTACGCAAAGGATCATGATAAAAGTGAGTCCAATGTTACTCAACATAGGATTAGCATAAAAAATTGGGTGGAGGATTAGATTGATCGTCAGCCATCCAATTCACAATAGATGCCTCTAGTTGCATCCTAGGAGAGACACTACTCCCTTACTATGGTGCATTGATCTGGTCATTTGGGCGATCAACATGTACTCTGGTGCCACCTGCCATGAAACTTGTGGTAATTGCCAACATTTGCACACAAATCCTATAAAAATCTCTAAACCTTAGAAAATTAATATCTTTCTAAAATCTAAATCCTTCTTTTACCAAATTTTCATTATTGGATCAGGAATTTGATCTTCAATATTTTCTGCAATTTAATTCCATTATAAAGTCAATCAAGGTAATTTTCCTTGAATATCATTAGATTCCCTTGGAAAAATCAAAATAGGTCTACTTCTACATCTATATTTTTCAAAATTGAATTTTCTCAAATCTCAAATTCAAAAATAGAAATGAATTAGATAATAAATAATATTTTTTTATCTTAAGCAAGATGAAATTCATAATTTGCATAAATTTATTTATGCTTAAAAATAAATTTTTCAGGATTTGAGCCACAAGGCAAGGAATTGATGAAAACATGCGTCACAATGGCATGAACTATGGATTAAAATCACTTAAGAATTATATCTTTACACTCACAAAACTCGCGCTATCATAGATATCAAACCATAGACGTTGACCCATATCTCCAAGCATGTAAAGTAGCCCATGGTTGACTAAGTGAATATCAAATACTGGCATTTAATCTATGCATTTGATGCCCCAAAGAACACCACATCACCTGAATTAAGCTAATATTGAATCTTAAATCTACATCACATAGGCACTAATATTGTGCCATATTTTTGTGTGCTAGCCAACTATGGAGTGTTGCATATCAACGCTGCCACATTAGTGTGTCATGTTAGCATGCATTCATAAAACTAAAGAAATGAATTATGGACCACAAAAGCATTAAAAACACTTTCAATGAAATAGGAGACATTTAGAAAAACTAAAACTTCTAAAATATTAGTCTTTTTTAATGAAATAGAACCTACACCATTGAATCAAAAAATTTATTTTCTAAATGATCATATAATTTCTAAATGGAAAATAAAAATAAAACTAATGAGAAATCTTATTTCATTAGTGTTGATTTGAAAAATAAACTAAGCCAAAAATAAAATTTGAATTTAAGTTCTTTGCTTCTTATTCTTTGCTTTTCTTTTCCTCCATTAAATCACCTAAGCCCCACAATGATGAAAACTCAATAATACAACTAGATTTCAGGGTTTTGCCTTTTGGAAACATCAAACACACATTATCTAGAAGTAAACCGTAAACTCATGCAAAAATTCAGTTTAGGTAAAATGATGTTGGTCTCAAAATACATGAATTTGGTGACAACATGCAATCAGAAGGACATGAATTAATCGTTATAACCAGCTAATAATCATGGAACTGAGAATATGAAATGAATGTTGTAAGCTGCCAAGCTGCAACACACAATGCCTCAGATCCAATTTTGCATGAAAGAAAGACCAGTCAGTCTCCTACCGCTAGCATCACGCATCAATTGACAGACATATTTATAAAGTCACTTTCTATGTCATCATTTCTTTACTAGTTATCCAAAATGAAGTTAAAAAATATACACTTAGCATCCAAGATCGTGTGAAACCCATTAAGGAGACCATTTTTTTTCAAAAACCATGAAGCAACTTGGAGCTCTTTTGGGTGAGCAACTGCAGAATTTTTTTTAATGCTGTGCATTGTTTTAAATGATCCTTTTTTTAACCTAAATTTCCAGGGAAACATTTTAAATATCGGACTTGAGGCCTACTAAGTTTTTGACCATTCTATTTACCGATCACTAAACATTTTCACCACATGTATCACACGAATAATGTCTTCAACCCAAAATAACTGTACATGAAGAGGCAAACAAAAATAGTTTCTTCTGTATATTCTATTGAAGACTAGGTCTTCAATTTATCGAAACCTATTCTATTGAAAACACTTGAAACATATTCTATCTCTGTCTCTCCCCATCCGCCCCTCTCCTCCCTCGCAATCTCTCTCACTCCCTCCCTCACTCTCTCTCTCTCTCCTCTTTCTCTTGCTTTCTCTCCCCTCCCTCTCACTTCCTCGCTCTCTCTCTCCTTTCTCTCAATCTTTCGCTCTTTATCCTCTCTCTCTCTTCCCCTTTCTCCTCTCTTTCTCTCCTCTTTCTCTCCCATTGTTGCCCAAATGCGATTGGTCGATGATCAATTGACGACATTGAGGGCACAAGAAATAAATTTCTGATTGCATCATCGAGTTTCAGTTAATCCCAAGACAGGGATGGATGATCAGGATTGATCATCATCAGAGCTTTAATCTCTAGACAAGGATGACATCACAGCTTTAATCTCGGATTCAAGTTTATTGCTTCGCTTCTAGGACTTAATCGCTGCTGTATGATTTTGTCCTTCCCTATAACCCAAAAATTTCACTGAATCCAAAAGATGAAGATGTATTATCAGAGGATAGTGATAAAGTGGCTTAAGAAATTATGACATCGGACTAAGAATGATCAGTATAGAGCGGGAGAGACTATTGGGGAATTAGAGACTTCGTTGGATTTTCAACAAACGTATTTGAACACAATTATTTTCATTCAACAAGAGAGGTAGATTTTCACCGACCAAAGATCCTTGGGAATAAAAATCACATACCAATAAAATGATAAATCTCATCTGAAAAGAGTTTTTTTTTTCCTTGAGCATTTCATGCGCCATATCAATAAGGTCGTCTACAAAGATAAGAGAAACTTAGAAAAGAGAGCTGGATCTTGCAGAAAAAAAGGCTAAGTATCTTATAAATCTTTCAATTTAATATGGATAGAAAGCTCTTTGCATGAGACCACATTGTCCAGCCGATGAATATGGATCACGGAAGTCGCGTTTCAGTCTGATATATCCATCTTCTCCCCAGTTAAAACCCCAGGTATTCTTAAGCACCCAATATTTTTGCCCATTCTCGGACCCATATCCTACAGCCAGCACTGCGTGATTTTCTCCTTTGCCACACTTCCCATTGAACACGCCCTGTAAAATAAACAACACAAAATTCGGAAATCTGCCAACATGATTACAAAAAATACAATGAAATGCTTTTGCAGAATATAACTCGAACTGCAGGAATTTCCTGAGGTTATGTCCAATATGTCCAAAGTGAAATGTAGATGGAACCAATCTTATGAAGAATGTAAAATTTTCAAAAGTTATAAAAATTGAAGATGAATCTTGTAAAAGATAACTCACGAGCAAACGCTTAAAATCATGTATGCTTGTGTTCGAGATTCCGTGACTTTTAGCATCGTACAGGATCACCCATTCATAGTTGTAAATATTATAAGAAATTGACTGACAAAGGCAATGGCAATGGCAATGTGCATCGTTCATGCTACTGAAAAGTGCAGCGACTGAGGAGGATCTAGGTCAAAGGTTCCACCAAGAATATCATACCTTAAGCAATGCTTTCGCAAATGTTTCCTCCAAGAATAAATACTGCTTGATGGGACCAATCAGATTGAAAAAAAATGAAATCTCGTAAAAGAGAAGCTGAGTTATCTATCCAGGTCTATCCAGGTCTGCAAGGACTGCCTATAGGCAGCAGTATGCATTTTGTTTTGAATCAAGAAGGCGCGGGTTTTGGAATGTGTAGCACTCCTTCAAGAAGTCAACCTAATGTTTATACTTCAAAATTTTAGGCATTCAAAGCACCATACTCTTGTAAATTCTAATTTCTGCTGTACCATAGCATCGTAATCGTCGTAGAGATTAGCAAGCTAAAAAATGCATCAACATGATAGATTTTCTCAAAGAATTGTGAGTGTATCCATTATGAAACTCCTTACCCGTTCATACAGCTGAAAATCCCTCGACTCTGCATCTACCACAATAGCAACCGGTTGTTTAGAGACTGCGTTTTTCAGTTCTCCCTCACCTAGAAATTGCAAGACGGACATCCAGCCCCTTATCCTGACAACAGCAGACTTAAAGAAAAATAATATATATATATAAGCAAGGGGATCTCACAAAAGGAGATTAAATACGGCAAGGAAAAATATCTTACGGTGTCCTTCTTGCATTCGCCCACTTCGGCCTTATACGGGTAATTCTCCAATGAGTCAATACCTCCGTTCTGTGCAATATAGTCATAGGCCATATGCAGTTTTCCGCCCTTACAGCCATTTTCTTTTTTATCACAGTCAAGGAGCTGCTGAGCGGACAATCTTATCATATTTCCTGTCCGTATATGATTAAGACCCTCAACAGCACCGACAACGGCCCACGCCCAACAACTCCCTGTCCATGGGAACAAACAGCTCAGATTTACATAATCATGTGGCGGATGCAGAGTAGAGTGAGAGTCAAAAACACAAAGAAAAACCTTCATGACTCTCTTCGATTAATTCTTTATTTTTTCCATCTATATTACATCTCAAGCACCGTTTATGGGCTAAAATATTTTTGGGAGATAGAGTAAGAGTCGATAGATACTCAAAAAAGATTTTAAATAAAAAACACGTCGGTAAACGAGATATCGGTTATCGGCGAAAAAAATTCAACTGCTTACCGCACAGTTGTTGGTTCACGACTTCGCTCACAGAACCCTTAAGGCGCCAGTCAACAGAGTTGGCCACTTGACCTAAATGTTCCTCCTCAAAGTCTTCTCCCCGAATCTCTCCGGGGAGGGAAGTATTATACGTCACAGGAAAGAGATACTTTGCTCGGTATTCTTCGTAAGAGAGATCCGCCAAGGAGTTGAGACCAAGCGTGTAAGTGTAATTATTCCCGGGATCATTGTGTTCGTCGATGTAGCGAAGATTATCCTTGAAGATCTCGAACCTCTTTTCTCTCTCTAATGGGGATTCGTACGTCTTGTCGAAGGCTAGAAGCCATTCATTGAACACCCATGAAACCTCTAACTCGCTTCTGTAATGTGGATGGTGGTCGCCGTATGACAAGTTGATGAAGGTCGAGATGAATAAAAGAAGAAGGAATATCGCAGAACTCCGAAATGACATCTTTTCCTGCTCAAGGTACTGAACTCAAGAGAAAGAAGATAGTCGAAGTCCACTGTAAACGTCTCTTCTCATTTATAAAGAATATATGGGCCATGAATTTGAAGTACACGTTTTTCGTGGAAAACTTAACGGAATCACGCATGATTTGTTCATCCTATACAAAACGTGTACTTCAAACTCTGAGATGGGAAACATTTTTTAAAAAGTAAATCAAAATTTGTGCACATTGATTTTAATTTCATCGATAAATCAAAATCCTACTAGTCTTGCCATTTGCAATTTTAACAACGTTGTTTTTTACTTTGAAGTGACGTTGACTTGTTCTTGGAACCTGTAACATGAAGAAAATGTAGGAAGTTGCAAAAAAGATAAATAGTCATGGGAGGACAACTTCATCCTAGGTTGTTCTTCTCACAAAGATGAAGTGCACATCCATGATTCCCGTCGATAATGGGTGTATTGAATGATATGACAAGTACAAGTAGACGATTAGAATATTCATTAACAGTTGTCATGGAGGAGAAAAAGAATGAGGAAGTTTCCCTTTCCATGTACTTGTCATTTTTTATTCATGCAAAGTGAAATGGATAATTCCTTTCTCTGGAGAAAATGTTTTAAATGAGTGCATGGGGATGTTTCCCGCAAAGAAAGTTCTGTCTGCTAGGAGTTAATCATATTTCAATTTTTTTTCTGCATGACATGTGGTTCCTAAGTCGAATTTAAATCGATCTAAATATTTTTTTAAGTTTGTTTTTTCTTTCTGTAAAATTATGACAGGAGAAGACTAAATAAATTTAATCATTTTTCTAAATGTTTTTATTTCAGATTCATGATAAAAAATCCACTGGTAATCATCAAGCCATGGCATATTAGACCAGCATCCTTTAGTTATTCTCATTAAAGTTTCTTTCATCTCCAAGAAAATATTCTTAAGTTATGAGGTAGGTCCAAAACTTGGGAAAATTAATTACTTGCAATCAAAGGAAATATAACATTGCTGACCAGAGGAAGGTCCAAATTTTCTCATCTCTCCAAGAATATTGCTTTATGATACTCTCAGAGGATTAAAAATTGAGAAAATATTTATAGGAAATTCTCAAGATGAAATTCATTCCTGAGAACCGAATCCCTAGTTTTCCGAAATCTTAGAATTTAGTTATGAACTTATCAAGGCTTGTTTGTCTCACGTATAGGTGATTCAAAAAGCAAAAACATAAAGATATGTTGTATTGTGATTAACTCAAGTCATATCATTTTTCAGACATTATTGGTTTGAACACCCAAAAATGTTTAACATCATTGAGTCATGGTACGTGTACATAACTGCTATATGTTTGAATTATCGATGAGTGTCTTCCTCGTGTTTTTAATTTCATGCACTTCATCTTTGTATTAAGAAAAACCTTAGATGAAGTTCTAGAATTGCCTCAAATTAGCTGCTTTGCCTCAGTTAAGCTACTTTGACTAGAATGTTCTGAAATTGAGGAAATTCACTTAAGAGAGATTTTTTTGTAACGCGCCTACATAGGTTTTTGGAGAAAAATTTCATGGTATGTCAAGATTTGGCTAATTGTTTGTGCATTGATGACTAAAAAATGATAGTTACATCCATGCATCTTGTATCATATATAAGTGCTAATTAATAGCTTAGCTGTCAAAATATCCTTTTCTTTCTAGTTGAATGTGACATAAATGTGGCCAAGTCCTATTATGCATCAATTTCTCTACTTTGCTTGTATCATCAGGCTAACTCTATTTGATTTCTTTGAAGTCAAATAGTTGGATTCTAAAAATTTTGTTGAGTTATGTGGATGCAAAGGATATATGAACAAATATATAAGAGCAATGAGGAGGAAGAAAAAAATAAGCTCTCCAACTTTCTAGGAACCAAGTCAACCATATTTCCATGACATCAAAGGAGGTCAAGTTCAAATAAAG
>CM044107.1:10758001-10882969 GCA_024174645.1 Lemna minuta
GGCTTTGCGTACCTTTTGGACAGAAAAGGGAGAACGAGGGGGAAGAGAATTCATAGGGCTCAGCTTTAAAGCCTTCAAAGGACACATGGCTGATGAATGAGAACATAGATCAATGCCTTCTCCCCACACACTTGAAGTGTAGGTTGCTGGATGATAACATGCTATATTTACATCATAAAACATGAGTTATACTTTGAAAGTTATGGGTTTTACAATTTTTAGGATTTTTTCGGATTTTGAAATGAATTTATTTTCAATTTTTATTGATTAAAATAATTAAAAATAAGGCAAAAAGCGGTTTATATCCGCGCGGGGCCATGTGGATGCGACGTGGCACTCCGGGCCACGTGGCAGCGCCACGCGGGCCCACACGGCATATATATTTAATATATATTTTATTACTATATATAGTATAAAGTTCTTCAGCCTTGCCTATATGGGAAGGGGTAATCAAACTTAATAAACCGTCGGGTCTTATAAACCCGACGGTTTCCTAAAATTAACTCCGTGTGGGACAAATCCACACGCCTTATGTATTATGCAGGTGACGTGGCGCGACGAGGAGCGACGGATCAAACAGGCGATCAATCGACGCGCGTCGATCGCATGCGCCGTGGACCACCGACAAATCAATCAAGCACGTGCGCGATTTAAAGAATTATAACGGTCGTGATTAAATTTGGCGGGGATCATCACGATCGTCGGATCGCGATCCAATGGCGGAAAAACGATGTGTTTTTATAACGCCTCTCATCAGAGCTCATCCGGACCGTTGATCAAGATCAAACGGCCACGACTTATTTGAAACGGTCCACGATGGACCGTTCCATCGTAAGCGTTGATTGTTTTGATTGGACGGTTACGATCAAACACCCTATAAAACTACATGTTCTTCGTCATTCTAAAGCATCCGAGTTGAATTTCAATCCAATTGAGCTGTCTAGACACCATTCTTCTGGCTTCTCTCGATCTCAACGTGTTCTACAACTCATTTCCGCACTCACAGACCATTTGAAATCGAGATTTGGTGGAGAATTGAGTGAGAAATCGCAGCTTAAAGCTCGTCGAGGCGTTCTTGATGTTCTTCGCGATTAATCGGCTTAATCACGGCGATTTGATCGCAAAACAGGATTAGTGGAAGTGGTTTTTCATGATTTCTCCTCCTATAATATTTAATTGCTGTTTAGATTAGGATTTAGAAGTTAATTTCATCAAATTTTAGCTCAAATCACAATTTTTCACCCCAAAATTTTTCTCTCCACTTCAAATTTTAATTTCTCCACGAAATCAAATCCAAATTCAATGATTCTTGATTCCGTGGAATCGATTTGAAGTCTTCTTTCTTAAAATACCATTTTTCCCAATTTCTACCATCAATTTCTTGTTCGATTTGATCAAATTTGAAGATTACGTCAAGAAATTTCTTAATTCCCTGTGGATTCGACCCTTATTTACCATTATACCCCTCAATTCGAGTTAATTTCCTAAAATTGGTAAGTTTGGAATAATTTTTGACGCGATACCACATGAAATCGATGACCTCCCGGTCTCGTCTCGTCACTGGACCAAATGATGGCAGAGATATCTTTACTACTTAGTTAGGCTTAATCTTTTTCTTTATCTAATCATTGCTAGGGACTAGCAATCCTTAAGTTGGGGGTGTGATAAAAGCATAAAAACTATTTATAAACATGATAACATGCTATATTAACATAATACAACATGATTTTTGATGCATATTAAGGTATAAATGATTTCATTTCCATGCATGTTATCATACTTATATGTATTTTTCTATCATTCCATGAAAAAGTAATTATAATCTCAAAATACCTTAAATTAGGGTTAAATATGATGATTTAAAAGACAAATAATTAATAACCCATCTTTACTTGAGATTATAAATGTTTTTAAAGTGAAAATAATGAGAGAAAACGATTTATAAAAATTTATTTATATTTTTTTAAGTTTAAAATCCTTAAAAATAAATGTGTTTTTGAAATAAAATTTAAAACTCTCATTATTTATCAATTTTTATCCTTTAGAATGATAGATAATTAAATTTCGGATCAAATGAAAGAAATTTGAATTAATTTGGAGTTATATATTAAAAGTTATGAATTTTCTATTTTTAGGGATTTTTTCCAGATTTTTCTAAATTTATTTCAATTTTTAAATGATAAAAATTAATTAGAAAAAGGCAAAAAGCGGTTTTATTTCCGCGCATGGCCACGTGGATGCGACGTGGCACTAAGGGCCACGTGGCAGCGCCACGCGGGCCCACGTGGCGCTTACGCGACGATGTGACGTGTCGAGATATTTATATTTACTTTATATATATAGTTCATAATATGTATAACCTTCCGTTTATCAGAAGGGAATTATTACCCCTCATAACCGTTGTACCTTATAAACCCGATGCTTCCTCTTGATTTTCTCTGTGTGGGACTAAGTTCCGCGAAGATGTCTTTGATGCAAGTGACGTGACCACTCGCGATGCATCGGATCGTCGGCGTCTTGGAAATCCGCGCATCGATCGCGTAGACGCGCAGACCATCGATCATGATCAAAACATGTGCTTCAAATGGAGGATTATAACGCTCGTGATGAAACGGCGAGGAGCGCATCTCGACCGCACGATGCGATCCAAGGGGCGCGATCAAACGCGTTTTATAACGCATCTCGACAATCGCATCCAGACGCTCCATCCACGATCCAACGGCCACGATATTTTTGAAACGGTCCATCGTGGGCCGTTTCATCGTAACCGTCGATCGTTTCGATCGGACGGTTACGCCCAAAATGTGTATAAAATGAGGTGTTCCTCCGATGTTCAAACGATTCGAGTTGGAAATCAATCTAATTGATCTGTCTAGACACCTCCCTCTCGTTTCTCTTGATCTCATCGTGTTCTAGCCTCAATTCCGCACCTCCGGAGCCTTTGAAATCAAGATTTGGTGGAGAATATTAGTAGAAATCGGCGCTTGAATCTCACATTCGCTTTCTTCGTGTTCTTCGCGATTAAGCGGTTTAATCGCGGCGATTTGATCGCTAATTGGGGTTAGTGGAAGCAGTTTTTCATAATCTATCTTTCTATCATGTTTAATTTCAATTTAGATTAGGATTTCAAGTTCAATTTGGTTTAATTTTAGTTAAAATCGTGATTTCTTCGTCTGAAATTTTCTCTCCACTTCAATCTTCGATTTCTCCACTAAATCAAGTCCAAATTTGATGATTCTTGATTCCGTGGAATCAATTTAAAGTTATCTTTCATAATTTACCATTTTCCCCAATTTCTATCATCAATTCATCGTCCGATTTGATCAATTTTGAAGATTACATCAAGAATTTCCTTATTTCCCTGTGGATTCAACCCTTATTTACCATTATACCCTTCAATTCGATACATTTTCATCAAATTGGTAAGTTTGGCATTATTTTTTACATGAGACCGTGTGAAATCGACGACCTCGCGGTCCTGTCTCGTCAAAACACCTAAGAATTCCTTTATTTAGCTCAAGTAACTCATGAACATATCATCATATTCACTACTCTATGAGTTAATAATTTTATGCTATGAGTACATCAAGAAGAACTTTGGTACATGAATCTTTTTGTTTTCTTGATTGTAGGAACCTACAAGCAAGAGAAGGGAAACAAGATCATTTGAAAGAGGTGTTTAGAAGACTAATGGGCTGTCCAAGGTGTTTCAATTGGAGCCCAGTCAAAGAAGAATCAGTTTCTCTCTCATTGGAGGGGTTCAAAAGGAGGATAGTATCCGTCGAGTGAACTCATTTCCGATCTTGCTATGTGTTGTTTCCAGATTTCTTTCTCGATTTCTAACCTCTCTCGCATTTTGCTCTCTCGGTATTATTTGCATTCTTCTGAAATTTTCTCCTCAGTTCTTTCCTTACTTCCCTACTACTGTATTTCTCTTCCCCTGTCGCACCATTTCTCGCTCAGCACCTCCCGCTCTCTCTAACGTTTTCTTCTAGCTTCTTTCTTCCGCCTCATCTCGTCTTCTGATTTCACCCTCTCTAAAACACTCTCCTTCTCTAAACATTCTTACTTCAATGTTCTCTCTTCTTCCTGTTCTCTATTTTCCTATCCCTCTTTCTTTGACTCTCTAACTCTTCCCCAAAATTCCTCTGGCGATTTCCTTCTCTCCCTCTAAAGCCTCCTCTCGTGTTTGCATACCGTTCCTCGCCTCTTCCCGCCTATCTCATTTCTCTGGTTCTTCTCTTTCTAACTCTCTCGTTCTTCTCCGCTCGCTCTCTCTCTCTTCCTCTATTCTTCTCACCTTGCCTTACCGCTTTCTCTCACAATCGTCGTCTATCCCTCATATTCTCTACCTTACTTCTCTATTTTTGGCGGTCTTTCGTCCATGTTTTCCTCTCCCTTCTCTTTCTAGTGCGATATCTCCTTCGAACGTCTCCCTTCTCTCTCTGACTTTCTCTTGTTCAGCCACGACTTCTAACTGACATAATTTCTCTTGCGCGCATCCTCTCTTCCTCTCTCTCTCTCTCTATATATCCTTCCCCCGGTCAAAACTCCACTCTCTGATTCCGATTTCCCCCATCTCTCTAGCAATCTTGCTCTCTCTCTCCTCTCCCAACTTTCCATTACGATCAATCTCTCCTCTCTTGCTTTCGTTTTAATTCCCAGCCGCGACTTCTCTCTCTCATTTTATCTTGTTTCGGTTTTTTTTCTTATTCCGTTTGTATTTCTTATTTCGTCCTCCGCGTTGCTCTCTCCTATATCTCTCGATTTCAATTTTGCAATCTCTCTCCCTCTCGATCTTCCCATTCCCCAGTTCGCTCCCACTTCCGGTCAATCTCTTCTCCCCTGATCTCTTCCTATTCCTCACGATCTCCCTATCTTTCTCTCGTTCTCTCTTCTACTCTCGCAATCTCGCTTCCAACTTCTCTCTTCTCCTATCCCTTTCTTCCGCCGCTTCCGTGCGAATCTTCCTCTACTACATTTCATCTTCCGCTCTCCTTCATCCATCTCATCGTTCTGATTTCGTCAACTCCACTATTACCATTCTCTCTCATCAATTCTTCTCTTCCTCAAAATCAGTACACAATCTTTCTCAGTCCCTCACGTCTTCTCTTTCTATCTTCTCTCTCCCTATCTATCTCGCGATCTCACTTTCTCTCTCCGAACATCCCTTCACGCACTCTCTCTCTCTTCCTCTCATTTCCGAACCGTCTTCTGTACTTATGCATTTTCGCGTCTCCCCATGCGTTTCCCAAATCTTCCCTCCATCCTAAATGATTCTCTTTCTCTCTCCTATTCTTTCTAATCTCTCTCTCGGCTAAGTAATCTCCTGAGTTTCTCTCTTCCGTCACACACCCTCTCACATTTATCCTTCTCGATTGATCTATTTTACTAATCCTTCTCTCTATTTATTTCCCATTAAAAGGTTTCCATATCTAGCTCTTTATTTCTCCCAATTCCCCCTCTGATCTCCCAAACTCTCAAGTCATTCTCTCTTTATTCTCTCCTACTTTCTTTCTTTCTCCAAAATCTAGATTTCTTTAATTATGCCTTCCATTACTCTTTGTATTCTGAAATTATAGGTTTACTTAAATCATCTTCAATCCATAAAAAATTCTCCCCCTCTCTCGATCAACTCAAAGAGTTGACCACCAAAACATTCTCCATCACTCTCATCTCAGCCCTCAATATTGATAATGTTGTGCCCTAGAATCCCTGTGGATCGACCTAGAAAACTATACACCCTACATAGCTCTATCATTCATAGCTTCCTAGCTTATAAATAGTAAGTTTTTTAGGCTTGAACACACGACGACTTTCGAGCCTATCAGTACCCATCTAGAATGCTATCATTAATGGCTTCAAATCCGACTTCAATGACCTCAAATGAATTAGAGAAGGAGGTCAGTGCCAAGGCAAGAAACATAATTCTAGGTATTATAAAACAATACAGCCCATCACCAAGTCTCTAGCAATAAAATGACTAAGAGATTTGAGACCAACGTACTATAGCGCATGAGGGGACCTCCCAAGAACGAGAAACCCAAATAGGTATGTTAGTAAACAACTTTGAATTTTTTACACAGAAGAAAGGCAAAGAAATTTGGAAAATGTCTAGAAATTTTAATGCTTTAAGCAATGCATTGAAAAAATATTAACCATGAGTACTCAACTTTAGAAAAAGATTCAGAAGTTTCTAAATGCATTATCCCCTTGGTGGAAAATCAAAGTTGTCCCCATTAAAGAGACAAGAACCTTAGTACAACTCCACTAGTAGCGATTTCTTGGATCACTCATCACGCATGAGATGAATAAAGCACAAAAAGAAACCCATCGATCAAAAAAAGAAAAAGAAAATTCCATTGTCCCTACGTGATGTGGGTACTTCATCAGATGATGATGAAGAGATAGTTATGTTATTGAGGAAGATAGAAAAGCTAATTAGGAGTAAGGGAAGAATAGGAAACACTTATAAAGTGTGTTTTGAGTGAAAGAAGCTAAGTCACTTCAAGGAAGACTGTCCAAGGCTAAAGAAGAAGCATGAAGATAAGGACTAGAAGGAGAAGAAGGTGAAGAAAAAAAAATCTGATTGGAAGGATGATAAGAAGAAGAAGAAGACATTGAAGGCCACATGAAAGTGACTCAAGCGATGACAAGAAAAATGAGTAAGCCACTAAAGATGAATTAAAACTTGTTTGTGTCTCATGGGAAACTCCAGTGAAGGTGAGTATGATATTAGTGATGCTTCACCAAAGGATTTCCAGACTAATGAAATTAAAAAGCACTTGGAAGGAGCTAAAGAAGGTTAAGAATGAAAATCTAAAACACTTAGTAAGAATGGTAAAGCCAAATTGTATTGAGTGAGTAAAGAAGAGATTGCAAGCCTCTATTTATAGAGGAGAAAGAGAGAAAGATAGAAATGTAACCTATGGGACTAAATATCCTTGAGAAAGATAAAATATGAGAACTACCCAAAGAGCTCACCCATCCTAGTATTGCTCTCACTCAAGGATGCTCAACTTTGGAGTTCATATAAGATCTAGTACAATGCACCTTCTAATGAGTTATATCTAACACCTTCTAATGAGCTATATCTAACACTTAGCATTAGACAGCAAAAGAAGCTTAAGTGCATATTTGGAGATGAAAAAACTATTGAGGATTTTTTCAATAAAGGAGTCTAAAGTATGTTTTGAACTAAGCTTAAGTATCCAACAAGAATCTAGGAATGAGATTAGACAAAACCCACCAACAAATTAGAGAAAAATAACCTTCTTAAATGGGATGACAAATGTTTCACAATAGCTAGGACAAAAGGAGTGATAACATGTAATCTCCACATGTAATTATATGATTATTAATGCGAATAAAGGCATAAAATATTTCATTTTTATGCATGTGATCATGTTTTGAGTGTATATCCATCATTCTATGAAAATTTAAGTTTTAATCTTGAAATAAACTAATTTAGGGATAATCATGAATAATTGAAGAGAAATATTTAATATTAGATTATTCTCACTTTATATTTGAGATTATAATTGGGTTTTAATGATTAATAATTAGATAAAATATCTTTCATATACACTCATTTATTTTTCTAAACTTCATTTTTTAAAAGAAATGATAATATTATTAAAAGAAAAATTTATTCTCTTGTTATATTATTAAATTTAACTTTTTAGAATGATACGTTATTCAATTTCTGATCAAACAAGAAAAATTTGAAATTAATTTGAAGTTTTATTTTGAAATATATAAATTTTCTAATTTTTAGGATTTTTTTAGAATTTTTCTAATTTTTTAAGTTTTTATTTAAATTAATTTGGATTTATTTTGAATTAAAAATAATAAAAATTACACGCTGATGTGGCACCTGATATGGCAGAGTGGATTACGTGTCACCACGTGGCGGCCTGTGCACGCGCCACGTGGCACACGTGTATGTGTGTATACGCGCGCCATTAGTGGGTTAAGCATTCATTAATGGATTTTTTTCTAACCCAGTTAAAGATTGCCCCTTTTATATACACATCATTTTGTCTTGATTTTTGTCATGTGGGACTATTTATGTTTATTTTTATGCGCTGGTGACGTGGCGCAATCTAGAGCATGCAATTGGGTGAATAAATCGTGATTGTCAATTTTCACTTAAAGTGGGGGGTACATGGTTCGTAACAATTGGTCAACAAATCATTTTAAAATGACTTAATCTCAGCCTTTCATTTGAGGAGTTATAACTATTGAGATTAAAAGTAATTAATGAACTCCCGTGGACCTGTGTATGCATTTAGAGCATCCGATGAAGATCAAACGGCAAGCATTACATGACATTTCTTCTTCACGTGTGACGTGACAAAATCTCAATGCTCCATCTTCAATCGAATGGACACAACTTAAACATGACTATTTGCATCAAAGAATTTCACCATAGTCTCTGATCAAAGATGAAACATCAAATACAATGGTTGCGCCCAATTTTGCCTATATTGATGTTCTTCGACGATGTAAACCCTTTATGGGTGTTTCGAGTAATTGAACTGTTCAGACATCTCAATCCTTGAATATCTTGCTTTCCTCCTCTTCTAGATCAATTTTTGCGTCCAAGGAGTGTTTGAAAGTGAGATTTTGTTGAGAGAATAGGGAGAAATCGCCTTTTAAATGTCAAATTTTTTCTTCGGAATCGCGGAATGAAGACCCCTTGATCCGGTGATCAATTGGATCATTTCAAATGTAAATTCAGGTTAAAATTCACGTTTTCCTTCTAATCTCTTATCATATATCATCATATTTCACTTTCAAAACATAGATTCATCAAATTTTAGATACAATCTAGTTTTTCTCTCTCTTCGAGATAAAAAATTCTCCCTAATTTTTGCTCTTTGAATTCTCCAGGATTCTTGATCTAAATTGAGTGATTTTTTATTTCGTGATTTGTCTTGGAGTTCTCTTTCTAAAATTACTAAAACGTCTAATTTCTCACCTCAATTCCTCGACCGATTTTGATCCAATTTGAAGAATACCTTGAAAATACATTAATTCTCAATATATTCAACCCTTATTCACCATTGTACTATTGAATTTTTTATTTTTATCTTAAATAAGTGAGTTTGGAATATATTTTGACACATATTTGTGTGTTTTCAATGACCGCATGGATTTTTCATGTCAAGGAGGAAAGTGAACAAATTCACAAAAGGGACTAACCAACAAGAAGAGCCACACTTGTGTCACCTCTTTACAAAGCTTCTTTCAAAGATGCTATAATCCCTCCTCTCATTTCTCTAACTATCCAAGTAGCTTGACCCTTCCTTCACAAGGGTTTCGCTCCCTGAGGATGCTCTTGGGTTGCTTCCATTAGCATTTCTCTAAGATTGGGGTGAGCTCCTTCGTTTATAGAGTTCTTTAGAAGCTTCTAGAGACTCTCTCTCCAGAAGATGTCCATACATTTCTAGACCATTTATAAAGATACATGTACTTTTAGAAATATCGACAAGCTTCTAGTGTAATATAGTAGCCTTCACAAGCTTCTAGAGTAATCTAGAAGATTTCACAAGCTTCTAGAAGAAGCATAGAAGATTCTAGAAGCATGTAGAAGATTATAGAAAACTCTAGAAAATTCTAGATCATTCCAGAAAGCTTCTAGAATAAAGAAATGACCAAGTCAACCCTCACAAAAATGATTCTCCAAAATAAAGCAAAGAAGTACTAAAGTGACTTAGATAATTAGAATAGGAGAACACTAGGATATTTAAGGAGAACGCAAATCTTAAGGAAAAAATTGAGTCCTTAAGATCACTTGCACTTGTTGAGCCACTTGTGGTCGAACCCCAAGATGAGTTCATCCATTTTCAAGAGCTCTATGAGAAGCTACTCTATAGCCAAAATCAATTGACATATTAAGTAGCCCAAAGACCTTCTGATGGAGAATTATCTCAACAAAAGAACTCAAGGGTTTCAAGTGAACCTAGGTATGAACTAAGGAAGAGAACTCATTCTCAACAGCAACAAAATAACATACTCCTCCTTATTCATAAGTTTGAGAAACTAACCATTCATGAAATGAATGTAGAAGACTTCTCTAAAACATTTAAAGAGAGTGTAGATTCAAAGGGAATTTGCTTCCCTCCTTTTCCATTTATATACTGATCTAAAGATTGACTTGGTCATATGCAATTAAACCTTCATCCTTAGAACACTTAGAATTCCATAGTTGGACCAAGTCAACCACCTTCACTTTGGTATAGGTTCCTCACTATCCAAACCATATCCACTAAATCATAGGTACCTTATATGAATAAATGATCTCAAAATCAGTAGGAACATCTTTGTTATTATATCCCCTTCTCTCTTTGAATTCCACCCATAGTTACAATTATAGGAGAGATCTAAATATTATTATCTATGGAAGAAACTATCTTCAGATTCTACTTCAAGAAAAAAGCCTTTGCATGAATTAAACCATGCATTTATGAAGATCAATCAGCATGAAGAGCATTTATATGTTGATATCAGTCTGAAGAAGCTATCATTGAGGAAGACAGTCACAAGGATAGGTCCTCACCATCTCCCATTTGAACAATATCTTCACGGTTAAAGGCAAATATGACACTTAATCTAATATCTGTCCAAGAACCGTCCTCCTAACTACTCAAGACCTCCAAGATCATCTCAGAGTCAAAAAGATTATACATCTCCTCTTGTCCATCAGGGGAGTATTGAAGACACATGAGGCCTCCCACAAAGATGAAGATGTTGGGTCCACGTGAGATCACACATCATAAGTGAAGAACATCAAAGTCATGATCTCTTCAAGGTGAATATATTAAAAGCTACATCAAGAGAAAGTCCCACTGTCTTGAATAAACTCAAGACCTGATCTGAATTCTTTTCACCGAACACATAACCAACCCTACACTCAATACAACTGCCAAAGGCAATCAAGAGATCAATATTATTCCACGGGTCACCATCTTACAAGCTTTAGAGCAATGAGAAGGCATGAGAACATCCACGAAAAGATGCTTAACTTCCCATAACTACCCTTGTAACTACCCCGACGCATATTTTCATCCTACTTCTCTCTTCCTCTACTCTATAAAAGAGACAAATGTAAGAGAAGAACACATGTTGTTTTTAATAAATGAAATCATTTTCCTTGGTTGGAAAATGTTATTGTGTTCATTGTGTTATCGTGTTTCCTTCTCCTTTCCATAAACCTCATTCTGAGTTCTATCTTCCTATCTCTTCTCCCTCCACTGATGTCTCCCTTTCATCCATCTCAAGTTAAGGAGCAAACCGAGGATATCTTGGATGGTGTGGTGATTTCAAAGGCATCAACTTCACGTCTGAACAAGGTATTCATCCTCTCTTCTCTTATCGTGAATAAGAGTTCAGTTCTTAAGTTCGTCAGTCCAGCTTAGACTCATTCCTCCTATATGTTCTCAATCTTATAACTAGTATCCAAAATAATATTAAGATAATTCCCAATCCTAATAATATCATTAATAAATCTCCTCCTCGTTATTCATTTTCTTCATCACATAAACCGAAGTATCATTTCATCAATTCTCCTCGCTTTCACACTCATTACCGTTATTCTTATAATCCTCTTTCTGAATTATCCCTCACCAATTCTTCACTGGATTGTACTTCCATCCGTCATGATATCATTCATAGGTCCTCTCTTATATTGTAGGATTTAAGTAGAAACTAATATATTTATCCAATCTTCATATAAATCACTCTCATTCTTATCGTGTTCATCTTACTCTACTCATCTTCTCGCATTCATCATCGTTCTAAAATATCATACATCACCTTCCTTGAGAAAGGAAGGACTTGGTTATAATCCAATTGAGGTCAAGGCCATGAAAGTAGACAAGGGGAAATAATAAAACTAAAGTAGAAGAATAATCTTACAACATGGCTAGTGAGTATGAACTAGACTATAAGGCTAAGAATGATAGGAGGTAGAGGTACTCCCACAATTTTGGACTTTTAGGATAATCTATAGTAGTTGATATCCTAAATGACTCCACCCAATGAGCTGATGCAAACAATATTGGTAGTAGAATACCAAACTCAAGTATCACTCCACACTCTAGAAACATCCAATAGAGGACTTCAACTAATTCACCTGGTACATTCCTTATAATCATAAGCCAACATATCCCATGGCTGATCATCGGTATCCACTCAACCATCTTGGTAGCCACTTTCCACTAGTAGTAATGGAATTTAGAATTGGGTCTTGGAATGAACACATCATTCTACCCCCATGGGCCTCATGAATATCATGGTTACTATTAGGTTCTAAGTGTTGGACCCATTTGGGGTTTGATTCCTTAGTTCTAAATCCTTCCATTCTTGTAGGTGCACCTCCAATGAACTAGAAGTGGTACTTGAAGAGCGGGTTTTCAAGGCATATGACTAGTAATAAAAGATGGCTTAGTAAGTTAGAAAAGAAAAATTAAGGGAACATTACCTTTGGGGACAACAACACTAGAAAAATTTGAGGTATTGGCAAGATTTTGTCGATGAAAATATTTTAATGAAATATATTTTGTTTGTGGATGGTCTTCATTACAACCTGATTAGAGTGAGTCAATTATGTGACAATCAAATAATTTTTGAATCCTCCAAGTTTAGATGTGATATCCTCATCAAGGTAACAATGAAAATGCTTCTCTTAGAAAAAAAAAAGTGTAACAAAAATATCTATCTAATTGACCTAATGTGAGAATTCTATCTTTTCTTCTCTTTCTCTCTTGGTGAATAGCTTTTAGGAGGAGATCCAACCATCCGTAGACCGTGTGGATACTGCTAGACGCTAGACACTTGAGTAGCTTTAAGAACTCCTTCAAGGAAGCCCTGTAAGTATGTTTTCTCATTCATACTAGATGATAGGATCATCTGTTCTTGGTGGCTTGGTGTTTTGAATATCTGATTCAATGTTTTCCGCTGCATTCAACATTTTGATCAAAATTTTGGAAAGTTATCGACCTCAGATCCCATCAGCCACCACGTGGCAACGTATGCACGCACCACATGACGCGTGTGTATGTGTGTGTATGTCATTAATTGGTTAAGCATCTTTTAAGGATACAAGCTAACCCACTAAGACTGCTTGACATCTATACAAAATTTTTGCCATGTGGGACTATTTTTCTTTCTTTTTATGCGCAGGTGGCGTGGCGCATTCTCTGCATACAATCACGTGAATCAATTGTGATCATCGATTTTTGCTTAAAGCATAGGGTACGTGGCACATAACGGTTCATCACAAAATCATTTCAAATCATTTAAATCTCAGCGATTCATTTGAGGAGTTATAACGGCTAATATTAAATTGCGCCCGATGGACTCACGCAGACTCGTGTACACATCCAGAGCATCAAATGAAGATCAAACACGGCAATTACGCGATGCTTCTTCTTCACGTAACAACGTGATGAAATCTTAGCACTTCATCTTGAATCCAATGGCCACCGCTTGATGTCATCAATTTGCATTCTTGGGTTACATCTAAGCCGTTGATTGAAGATGAAGAGCTGAATCAAATGGTCATGCCAAAAATTAGCCTATTTATACCCTTTTTCCTTGACGGAAAGAACTTTCTCGGATGTTTCCAGTAATCAAATTGTTTAGACATCTCAATCCTTGAATATCTTGCTTTCTTCTCCTCTAGGATTATTTCTGCATCCAAGGAGTGTTTGACAGTGAGTTTTCGTTGAGAAAATCAAAAGAATTTGCCTCTCAAAAAACATGTTTTTATTTTATGAAATGTGGAATGAAAAGCCTTTGATCGGCAATGAATTGGACCATTTCCAGTGCAATTTTGAGTCAGATTACGTGCTTTCTCCCTAATTTTTCTTCCTATGACTTAGATTTCAATTTTGAATAGTAGATATGTTGAATTTTATAAAATTTCTATGTTTCTCTCTCTTTGTGATAGATTTCTCTACTTGGATTTCATTCCTTGATTTTTTTTCCATGAATACTGATCCAAATCAAGAGATTTTGATTTTCTGGATTTTTCTTAGAGTCTTATTTCAAATATACTAAAATCCTTAACTTCTCACCTCAATTCGTCATCATATTTGATCCAATTTAAAGAACACATTGAAAATTCCCCTATTTCTTCGAGGATTCAACCGTTATTCACATATTGATTAAAACTTTAATTTTTTGAGTTTAGTAATTATTTTGACACGCATTCGTTTGTTTTCAATGACTACACAAAAATGTTTCGTCAACTCCCCCTTTCTAATTGAGTCTCACTCCCTCATCTTGATCTAATTCTATGCTCAATTTCTATGAATAATCAACAAATTCATAAAACAATAATAAAAACATAAATATTCAAAAGAAACTAATTAATCTCCCTCACACAATGAGACCACGAGGTCATCAATTGCACACGGTCTCGTGTCAAAAATAATTCCAAAACTCACCAATTTAATGAAAATATCTCGAATTGAGGGTATAATGGTAAATATGGGTCGAATCCATAGGGAATTAGGAAAATTTATTATGATCTCTTCGAATTTGATCAAATCAAACAATGAATCGATGGTAGAAATTAGGAAAAATGGTAGATTATGAAAGAGAACTTCAAGACGATTCCACGGAATCAAAAATCATCAAATTTGACTTTGATTTTGCGGAGAAATTGAAGATTGAAGTGAGGGGTAATTTCCGAAACGTTAAATCACGAATTAACCAAAAATCTAAACTAAATTAAACTAAATTCCTAGTCTAAACAAAAATTAAACGGTAATAGACAATAGATTAGTAAAAACTGCTTGCACTAACCCACAATTGCGATTGGATTAATGACGAAGTGTTTTTGTGCATCGTCAAAACACAAGAACCTAAGTCAAACAAAATTTATAAAACCGAACTCACAAAGATAAGATATAAAATCAAATAATAAGTATTGGGTCCATCCACAGATAACAGGGTTGACTTTAATTGTAGAGTTTACTTGGTCAAACTTAGGTTTAAAAGGGGTTTTCAATAAGTAAAAATAAGAAGTAATGAGTATAAATGATATAAATAAGCTAAATAAGAAGTTTTAAAAATTTAATTCTTGGGTTTGACAGAGAAAAGTCAAAAGTCAAAGTCAAAGCATTGACTTTGACCAATAGTATGTGTTCCGTAAACTCAGATAATCAAAAAGAGTAAAAAGATTACAAAAATTATATATTTGGAAACTAGAGAGAAAATGGAATTTATTGATATATAATTCATGATTTTTGGATAAGAAATGGATTTACTATGAATTATTGAAAATCAAATATAAGAAAATCCCCGAAATGAACACCTCCGAGGAAATCTTCAAATTGACCAGTCAAATGATAATCAAATCTTGCAATTTATATGTCAATGGAAATCTAAGAACCAGAGGAATCTAATGACACCAAAATGATCGAATTCTGATTTGTAAATTAAAAGTAATTGACCCCGAAAGTCAATGTTTGACTTCTAATGAAAGATGAGCAGTGCTTTGTCAAATGTTAAATTGAAGGGTCAAATGAACTCGGAATTTGATAAATTTTCTATCCACGGAAAGCTGATGAAAAGAGGAATCCAATGAAAAAAATCAAGTGATTTGGAATTATAATCAAAGAGATATCATATTTTCAAAATCAGCGACTTTTCAGACTAAAAATTGGGGAAAATGAAGAACACTAAGAACTAATTTGCAAAATTAAACTTCTAAATCTAATAAAAATTAAAATTTCCTCCTGATAATTGATCAAATCTCACTACTAACCCAATTGCTGCAAGAATGGGGCTTCAATTCTTGTGGATTGAAGCAAATTTGCTCGGATTCTTCCTCGTGGACGTTCGGAATTTAAGGGGAAAATTCGATGAAATCAAGGAGGAATTTGTGATCAATCCCGCTCCACTTGCTTCGCAATCGAGTCAAAACGCGGGGGGGGGGATCACGATGAACTAGAGATCTTCCTTGAAATTTTCTAAATTCACTTCACGAATTGATCAAAAGTTACGAAATAAGGAGAGGATACATCGTTATTTAAAGAGAAATTTTGCCCGAAGATCGTGGCTGATTGATGCGGTCGTGGGAGCGGATTGAACGTAGCTTTGATTCCGTGAGTCTTGAACTCGATCGTGGACTTCCCGCCAGCCGTTGTTTTCGCCATCTGATGAAAATCAATTCCGCTATCTCGTCAAATGATTCCGATCCAGCGATCTTGCTTCTGCCGCGGCGATCGCCCTCGATCGCACAATGATCGTGCCACGATCGCGCAACGATCGGGCTACGATTGCATGGTGATCAGGCCTCGATCGTGGATCTCTTGCTGGATGTGATTCCGCCATCCGATGGAGATCGTACGGCCAATTCACATCGCCGTTTCGATGAAGATCTTGCGCTCCCGAGCGTCCACGTGTCGTCAGGTTATGTCGTCGATGCCTCTAGATGAAGGTCACAATCGTGATTACGATCAAACGTCCCAATCGCTTCCACGTGGCAACATCTTCAGTGTTAATCATCGTCACTTAACCCAAATACCGCGCACGTGCTTTATTTGATGATTGTGTGGACTCAGGTCCACGCGATCTCCGTCGTCTTGACTACATCCAACGCTTATTGTGTCACCACGTCGCTTGCAAATGAGGAAGACGTGTGGGAACATAGTCCCACACGGAAGAAAACACGGAGAAGGTTGAGGTTAAAAGTAGGGGCGCAGTAACGCATTTGCGTTACCGCCCTAAATTCCTAACCAGGGCCCACTAACCTATGGGCCCTCCATATGCCAACCCTACCTGCCATGTGGCGCCCCTCACGAGCATCCGCGTGGACCCACGTGGACACGCGTGGCCTCCTGCCACGTGTCCGCGCCTTGTGTGCCACCTATGCCCCGCATGGGCCACCCGCGGCCCTGCCACGTGGTCTCAGTGCCACGTCGCATCTATGCGGTGGTCCCGCGCGCCACGTCAGGTCTGCCGCACCACGCCAGCTCCCGCTGTTGCCGCTCGCCACGTCATCACCTGCGTTAAGTAAATCCCTTTTTTGGCGATTTTAATCAAGGAATATTGATATAAAAATCAAATAAAAATCTAGAAATTCCTAAAATGTTCAGAAATTCATATTTCTCGAAATACAACTCCTTTAATCTCAAATTTTCTCCATTGGATCACAAATTCTTTCCTTTTTTAACATCATGTCATTTAAAATATATGTTCAAAGAAGAAATCAAGATGAATTAAAAATTACTTAACTCATTTTTTAATAACTCTTTTTAAGCATAAATTCATCTTTAAATTATCGTTCTAAACATTCATTAAAGTCAAAATCATTCAATAAAAGAGATTAACTTCTCTTAATTTAAGCTTAACAAAAGATTAATCATCTATTAAGCATGAAATTATCCCTAATTTATGCATAAATATTGACTTTAGTGAAATGGTATACCAATGGAGAGAATTCATAAAAAGTATGATAACATGCATTATATTCTCATAAAATAAGCATGAATATGACTTAATTAGGATAAGAAATTAAGTCATAAATGCATGTTATCAATTAACCCAATTAATCGCCAGAATCAAGGCTTTTCATCAAAAATCTAAATATCGTGATCGTGGAGTTTAAGCGTCAATTTCTTCCTCGTCTTTCGCCCAAATATTGATCTTAAGCACTCGGTGGATATGGAATTGAGTCTAGAAATGATTGAGATCAAGAGATTCAAGAGATTTGGTGCCTAAATAGTTCAATTTGATTGAATTTCTCTTGAATGCTTTACAAATAAAAAGAACATCTCAATTTATAGGGATTTTGGGTGTAACCGTCCGATGAAACCGATCAACGGCTCTAATGAAACGCTTGATCGCGAATCGTTAAGTCCGGTCCGTTGGATTGCGATCGAACGCTCGAGATGAAGCCATGTCGCTGCGCATTATAAAACGCCTTGAATCTGTCGCCATTGGATCTCGATCGGATGCATCAGATGCGTTTCTTCGCGATTTAATCTCGACCGTTATAACTCTCGCGATCAACGATTGAGATTAAACGCATGCGGTGTACCCCGATTAAAGCCACTTGTCCATCAATTTAATTGAAGATCAAGGGTCATAACTGCATGCGCGATTAGACGTCTCACACTCTCCCATGTCGCCTCCTCATCGCGATCGTTTATTGCGATCGATCAGACGGCTCTGATTGCGCCACAT
The DNA here is from genome assembly GCA_024174645.1 of Lemna minuta. Classification (NCBI taxonomy): domain Eukaryota; kingdom Viridiplantae; phylum Streptophyta; class Magnoliopsida; order Alismatales; family Araceae; genus Lemna; species Lemna minuta. The sequence continues at coordinate 10,776,206 of CM044107.1, forward strand.
CACCTGCGCACTTTAAATATTCTGAAATTTTTTAAAAAATTAGAAAAATCAATTTTTAATTCCGAAAAATCCTTAGAAATTTATTAAAAATTTAGAAAAATTCAAAAAAATTCTAGAAAGATCCCTAAAAATTAGAAAATTCATAAATTTCAAAATGTAACTCCAAATTAATCAAAATTTCTTTCATTTGATTAGAAATTTAATTATCTATCATTCTAAAAATTCAAATTTAATAAATAACTAGAGTTTTAATTTCTATTTCAAAAATACATTCATTTCTTTAAGATTTCAACTTTAGAAAATTAAATGAATTTTTATATAAAAAATGATTTCTCTTAATATTGAACTTTAAAAACACTTATAATCTCAAGAAAAAGATGGGTTGTAAAATTATTTATCTTTAACTCATCATAACTAACCCTAAATTAAAGTAGTTTGAGATTATGATGACTTTTTCATAGAATGATAGATAAATACTCATAAATATGATAACATGCATAGGAATGAAATCATTTATGCCTTAATATGCATCAATAATCATGTATTATCATGTCTAATTAGCATATTATCACCCCCCCCCCACCCAATTAAAGTCAACATCTAATTAAGGAGTTTCAACTCAACCAACTATTATCTCTAGAATAAGCACCATCTACTACATAATCTAAAAAAATAAGAACTACTATTTCTAAGATCAAAGGAACCTTGTCAATCCAAATTTTGGTTTCTAGATCATCTTATAAAGCTCCACTTAGAGATACAAATTGAATCCCTTTTCCATAGGACAATTTCCAATTACTAGATGAGAAAATTCCATTGATGCCAATTGAGGTCATGTGCTAGATAGAATGATCTTGATTGGTTGTTTATTCTAGAAAGGATTCAATGAAAATTCTTCCTAGGGTTTAATCTTTATCTAGATATGGGAGGTTGATAACATGCATATTTAACTTGAAATACTATCATATTCAACTGATATTAATGCTTATTTCATGTAATTATGATGTATGTTATCATAGTTTTATGAATTTTCTCCATTGGTATGTCATTTTACTAAAGTCCACATTTTTTAATTCTGTAGGGTTAATTATGTGTTTTATTGATGTTTGACCTTTTGCAAGGTCAAACAACTTGAAATTAACTACTTTTTATAGATTTTACTTTCACTTTAGGAGATGATTAAAAGAAGAAATTAGAAGAAGAGAATGATGGGATGAATCAAAATAGAACTTTAAAGGGTTGACTTAGTGATATTTTTTAATTCATCATATTTTCTTGATTTAATTTATATTTCAGGTAGAATGGGATTAAAGAAATAGATATTTGTCATAAAGAAATGGAGAAAATTTTTGTCAAAAAGGCCTTTTAAATTAAAATTTATGAATTTCTTAAGTTTATATATTTTTCTAGATTTTCTTTTGATTTTTCAGGAATTTTTTAGAATTTTTAAAGGCTAAAAAATTCAAAAAAGGGGTTTATAAGCACGGGACCCACGCGGAGTTGACGTGGCATAGCGTGGACACGTGGCGGCATCATGTGAGCTGACAAAAACCCACGCGGGTGCCTACTAATGGATATTATGTGGCCTATAAGCCAATCACACTTTCATCAATCTTGTTTATGTTCGTTCAAATGAAATTTATTCATTGTCATTCTTGTGTGATGTTTGCAATGAAATCCATGAGCATGTGCAATGACTAAGTGCATTATGATGAGATCATAATATAATGATCACTAGTCTTTAAACATATGTTCTAAATATTCCTATTCGTGAGATATTCGAGAAGGACATCGAATTATCCGGAAAGAATAGCACTATGTAATCCAACTCATATGATGATTATGGCTGATCCTATAGCCATCGGTGTGGAGACACTAAGGATAGATAGTGGGCGCTCTTTGGAGAAAGAGTTCAGTGAATTGATCTGTATGAATCCCTGAGTGGTAATATACCTAAATTTTCAATCAGGTTGATTCATGTCAAGGTTGTGTACGTGGTCCTTTGACCTGAGACACCAAAGACATCTTGTGGATGGATGATCATGTTTTGATTATGACTTACGAATCCCTAGTCACGGGACATCTAAAACGTCATATATTGGATACGACATGAAGTCCACGAAGATGATTGTGTGGTCAAGATGGGATCATCTACCCTCGGTATATGAGGAGATCGACTCAAGGAATGAGATGCGGTTAAATCCTTGGCCAAGTAGCGGAAATATTAGAGAAGTTGTTCTCAATGATTTCCTACTCGCATCAGTACTAAATTGAGTGATGGATTAGGGTTTGACAATTAACCATACCCTAAGTCATTCATGAGTCTCGTGTGGATGAAGGATTATACGTACACGGTAACCAATGACGGCAGGGTTCCATGAAAGAGTTCTAATATACTCCATATCTCCTAGAGCACGTGGCGTAGCTTGGCACCCACCGGGCTGGCGACTCAACCTGTCGATTGGGTTAAATCGATCCTTAGTCAATTAATCTATATTTTGATATACTTAATTGATAAGAAGGACCAATAAGTGTTATTGGGTTGATAGAGTCATTAACTTGCCAGATATATGGACTTAGAGGGTCACACACATAAGGTCAATGGACGTCGGTGGATATAGACATAATAATAAGGGTTTTTGTGAAAAGTTCACATTCCCAAAGTCTATAAATAGGGGGAGAACGACCATAATAGAGGTGCCCATGCAAGCCTAGTGGAACTTCTCCTCCCTCTTCTCTTGCTCTCGTGGTGACGAGTGTTCAAGAGGAGATCCGATCGTCTGGAGACTGTGTGGATACCACTAGAGGCCGGGCGCTTGAACGGTTGAAGAACTCTTTCAAATGATCCAAGTATGAATTTTATTCTATACTAGATGATATGATCACCTAGAATGGATGATGAGATCATCCATTCTTGGTGCTTCCATGATGTTGAATGTTTTGATTCAACACCTTCCGCTACAATCATTATTTTGGACAAAGATTTGGAGAGCTTTTAGAGCCTCAGATCCCAGTACTACATACATGAGTGAGATTGGAGCGTAAGGAGGTGATTGTGAGGGATAATTTTAAATTTCTTTTTGACTCAAGATAGAAATTAGAATCTACAATGAAAATTTAGATGAAATGGAAATTAGAAAAAGGCAAGGAGAGAAAATATGATTGGGGAGAGTGATAGATCAATGGGAGGCAATAGTGAGAGGGAGAGATGCACATGTGAGATGATGTCAAAGCTACTACATTAAAAAAATTAAAAAGAAACACACATCTACTATTTATGGAGATGTTCACAATTCAAATCCAATCCAAATCATCGCACAAACCCTGTTGGCGTGCCTATCCTAGGTTGGGTGATACTCAATCTGCTCCAATCACGATCTTTGCTTCCTTCCTTTTCTATGACAAGATTGAGCATCAAAAAATGCTCATCCTTGGGTCTTGGCCTCCCCTCCGTTTCTTTCTAGTAGCCTAATACTAAGAGCGGGCTATAAAATGTGAGGAGAGAGAAAGTAAAGATTTTTTAGAGGTAGGTTCCTAGGGTTTGAGTGTAAACAAGGGTAAAAGCATCCGATCATTAAAATCATTTTTTTTCTTTCTCAATTCTTTAATCTGAGGTAGAGTATTAAAATATGAATCTAGCTATAAAAATTTAGGTCAAAACTCCATCTAGATTGAGAGATATAATAGTTTCAATGTAGAAAAATTTTAGTCTTTGGATTGAGATCGTGCATCAAAAGCGTGCCACGTGGCACACTCTTATTGCACCAAAAAAAAGATGTATCAACCTTTCTCATGTTTAGGGGCTTTTTTCTAAATTCCATTTCAAAAATCAGAGAGATTTTTCTAAAAAATGCTTAAAAATAGGAAAACAATCCCTAAATATTCCACAAATTTTCCTAAACTTAAGATTTCAATATCTCAAAAAATACATCATTTTTTTCCAAAATTTTCTCTGTTGGATCAAGAATTAAATTCTTTATCTTTTCATTCGTAAGAAAAATTCAGGAAAAGAATTAAGGGTTCATTTAATATAAAGTAAATTTGGTTTAACTTCCTTAAAAATAGGAAGGTTGACCCAAGTTTTACTTTCATGAAAATAAGGTTGCTTTGGTGTTCAATTTTGGTGGAAAATTGTTATCTCCTTTCTCTCTCATCATCATTTGTATCCATAATTTCCTACTTGTGTGCTTATGTCCTTGCATCCATATAACTCATAGAAAATGTGAGAATTCAGCCACTTCACTTTGAAGCAGTCTCATGATATTAGTTGAAAAGAATGATGATACATGATAAGGCATATTTGTAATTTTTTTAACCTAATTAGCACTAAATAGATATAAAATGGGTTAATTGCCCCATTTATCCCGTGTTTTCGGGTTTATCTCCGTTTTATCCCGTGTTTTCAAACTTAGCCTAATCTATCCCGCATTTGTCAAATCAGCCCGAGATATCCCGGGTTTGTCACATCAAGCCTCGTGGACGGCCACGTCGGCGTGGAATCCACGTCGGCGTGGAATAATCGCCACCTCGGACGTCGGACGCCATTTTTCTGTTTTCCTTAGTGCTCTCGACAAAGTCGACGGCTATCCGTGAGAAAGCTCGGGATCTTGCCGTGTTTTGATCTGGTAAGTTTTTTCAAAAGCATTTCGCCCCATTTTTCAAAATCGTTCGCCCCATTTTCTCAAAGTTTGTTTGTAAAAACGATTTCGAAAACTATTTCGAAATCGTTCTTCAGAAAAACGATTTCAAAATCGTTTTTAAGAAGAACGATTTCGAAATCGTTCTTTTCGAAATCGATTTCGAAATCTGAAGAACGATTTGGATGCCGAATGAAGTTGAACCGGCGCCTCCAGTCAACATGAATGAGGTATGTAAATTTTGGGTCTTTGTGTATATAAAATCAAGCAGCACAGGAAGAAAAAAAATCTTGATTTCTCTGCTGTTCCCTCGGAAGGTTCTGACTGGTGGTGGAATTGCTTGCTTTGCACTTGGTGACTTTGACTGCGACCTCGATGTTACGGATTCTGATGATGACTTTTACTCGGATGTGGACTTTGACGACGGACCAGCTGCAGCGTGGGAGGAGGAGGAGGAGGCATCATCGGGGCATACCCCGTAATATTATGAGGATGCTCATTGCACTCCGGCACGGCCAGAAGGGCCGACCAAGAGCTCGTTGATCCGGTTCTCCGGTATTCGATGGGGATGACGAGATGCCACCTGGGAGAAGCTGTGCCATCAACTGAATTTCTCCTCGTTGTCATAGCATGTAAATTATGTTTCCCATTTCTTTCCCTAAATTTTTAGTACACATCGAGAAGATTTCCATAGCTCTCATAATTGAGTCAACGGAAGATCAACGTTGACTTTCTCTTCACCGCCATCACTTGTAAAAATAAACTCCCTAGAATTTTTTTATTCTTCACATTTAGTCCTAGAATGTTAAATGGTGATCTCGAGATGTCAATCTTGCAGTGATGAATATGATGTCCGCTAATTGGCTTCCACAAGCTTGAGCTGCGTTCACAGTAATGGCTGTTATCATTTTTCTCGTGGCATTCATTCTCTAAATGTACGATTTCAAACCTCTCATTCGGAGGTCAACGAGCGATAACGAGTCAACGAGGCTCATCTGTTGCAGAAGCTGAGTAAATCCCTCCACGTTGATTTTTACGGAAGGTTTAATTACATGGTCAACGAGTCGGGGAGAGCAGATGGCGCGCCCAGATCTTACCCCCCCAACATCCGGGAGCTGCTCTCGGCCGGGTATGGGCCCCACCTTTCCCTCCTGGTCAACGAGGACCTGGATAAGTCATAAGGTGCCCTTGAAAGGCAATCACCTTTTCCGAGGTGAAGCTCTTCCAGTTCCCCTCGGCTATGGTGTTGACTTTTCTGACGCATGCTACAGAGTGGGGCTCCTTGAAAAGGTCATCGACCACACCCAGGTGCTCTGCCCAGAGAGACATCCGATATCCGTACACCTAAAGCATCGTATCTCCATCAGTTTTTCCACCCATTCAAAGAAAAAAAATGAAGGATTAGAAATCAAACGAAAATCTAAGTGAGTCAACCAGTGGGGTTAGAATGAATAAAACAAAACGGTAACATAAGATTTGATGCAGATGGCTAATAGAAATATCGTCGAGAGAGAGGGGGGGAAAGAGAGAGACATAGAGATGGGATGTGCTTAAAGATGATGAGCATAGAAAGCAGTGGGGGCCTGGCCGCATATATCCCCAATTCCTTGATCCATTCGAAGACGAAAAGAATGAACTAATAAAAGTCAACCTTGGCTTCGAATGGAAGGGGAAAAAATGCAATAAAAAAGTTAATAGGCGATTAAGGTGTGAGGAAAGCGGGTATTTCGCCCCAGGACAAATGGAGAAGTATTTATGCGCACATCATTGAAATAGAAAGTGGCCAATCCATGAAAACTAGCTCAAATGATAGAGGTTGGAAGACAGATATGCATAAAGGCAGACACATATGGATGGACGGGCTGACCTGCCCGTGTGGATGCCTATTCTTATGCGCCCATGTATGATGGGGCTGATATGCTCCCATGGCTATCTCTGTGTCTCTGGAGCCATCGAGAGATCTTTGATTGATGTTTGCAGACCCCATGAACACATACTCATCATCCACTATCATCCCTTTTGCATGAACATAAATCATGAACCGCCTGTTCTTTTGACATGACCCCTGAAAAAGCAGTCAAGAGGTCACTAAAGTACTGCTCCATATTATATTATTTTCCATGCAAGTGCAAAAATAATGGGTCTAAAACATAAATTCACAAAGGATAGTAGTCTTTATGGAACCTTTAAGTACCACAGCAGTTTTCTCTGAACCCTGGTCAGTGGTTTCTCCAGGTTCCACATTGCCAAGGCAGTAGAAGTTGAGATAATCTTGCGGATGTTGATCCGTGATGTTCATAGTTTTCAGCTCTCGGGATACAATTTCATACATCATTTGCATTGTCTGACCCTGAAGGGATAAACAAACAGATAAAAAAATGAAAAATTGTATCACGGGATTTCTAAATCAAGACACCAATTCCATTATCATTTGGTGGTCAACACCCGTCAAAGTAATTGAATAATATTGCATCAAAAAGGAAATCCATATGGTGCAAGAACAATAAATATTTACTATTTAAGGTAAAACAGGGTTATTGTAAGAAAATTTCTAAATAAAAAAAAAGTAAAAAAAAGAAGTAAAGTTGGGTTCAAATGCTTAGAAATTACCTGTTCAACAACATCAAAATGGAAAATCTCTTTCACAGGATTAAATTCACCTCGTTGACTTCTTGAACGGCACAGTATGCTTTTGTCGGCAGAATTATAAATTCTCTGAAAGTTGGAAAACACATGTCGAAAATTGGAAATTCAATAAAAATTCTAATAAAAAAATGAAATTTTGTACGCATCCAAGTACCTTCACAAACCATGCATTTACAAACCATGCATCCAAGCGACGGAACCGACCCCGAACTGAGAATATTTACTGTGGCCGAGTGCCAGCTGCATCCTGAAGATTTGCGTAGAATACGTTAACTTTTTCGTGGATAAATAAATTCAAAGAAGATTTACGGAGTGTAAAATTGGCTTTAATCCATACCATGTCTGTAGGTTGATTAGTTCTGTGGGGGCATCTCCTTCGATTATGACCAAATTGTTGGCAAAGAGAGCACTTTGCTTCTTCACGCCTTTTCTCGTAATCATTGTCCGATTAGCATCTAGCCTCTCAACCATGTCAATCTTTCTCCTTATCTTTGGCCTCCCCGGTTTTCTTGTGACAATACGAGGGAACACTAGAAAAGTATTTTGAACTTCGTCCCATCTGTTTCTTATTCGGTGCTTTGGTGGTATACACGTGCGGTATGTCGTCATGTACTTCTCTTTCTTATACCAACCAGCGACAAAATTTGCCGGGTCATTCCTCCTCCAATGGATGCATGCGATGGCGTGGGGGCAAGGAATACCGCTTATAGCCCAATATCTACAACTACATTGTCGTGCACGCAGGTCGACAACATAATCGTTGCCAAATATCGTAACTTCGAATTGATCATGGCCAGCGGGTATACAAGTGCATCTCCTAGACTGCACTATGTTCTCTTCGAGCAAGTTCCTAATGCGTGGGCATATCTGGTCGGAGGTACTAAAAAATAAATCACTTTTCCTGGCCATCCTCTTCATGAGTGCTTTCCTAATACTTTCCAACATGTCTATTATACGTTTTCCTTTGTATGGCAAGATGTAACTATTGAAGGTCTCACTGATGTTGTTATCAATTGACTCACATTCAACCCGTTCATCAATGTGTGCCATGCAAAACTTCTGTACACCTACGGCTATGAAATCATGAGCGGCCTCTGCACTCATTGAAGCCATCTCCCTGAGGGAAGACTGAAATTCTTCAGGATCAGTGCACTTGACAGTCTTCCAAAACATATTCCTCAATGTCTCAGTCGAATGTCCCTTTTTCCTCCAGTTTGCTAGGATGTGTACAACACAATTTCTGTGCTCCGCATATGGCATTAACGACGCTACTGCATTCGCTAGACCTTTTTGTTGGTCACTCATAATTGTCCAACCGTTAGTATCAGAAATGTTTAAGTTATGTAAAAGATGTTGGATAAACCAACTCCAAGAGTCTTCGTTTTCTCCTTCGACCACAGCCCAACCAATTGGGAACATCTGGTTGTTCCCATCCTTTCCCACGGCACTTAGTAGTTGCCCTTTTGCTTCAGTCTTCAAAAAGCATCCGTCCGAGTCCAATGAATCGCCGACATCCATTGACAAAACCTTCAGCCAAAGGCTTAAAGCATATATAGAGTCTCCTAAAAATAATATCCGAATTAGGACTGACCCTGTCAAGCATCATGTCGAAAGTACTACCCGGGTAAGCACTTCTTAATTGTGCTACGTACGTCGGCAACAAGTGGTAGTGCTCATTTAGGGATCCCTCAAGCATCCTACGCGCGAGAGATCTTGCTTTGTAACATACGTTCCTACTCACAGTGATTGCAAATTGTTGGTTGATCTCCCGCAGCATATCGCTAATGGGCCAATCCAAATTCATCCGAAAGTTTTCGATGAAATGACTTGCAATCCACTTATAAGTAGCACAGTCGATTCCTTTCGAGCCGAGTGCATGTATGTCTATCATTCATTGTCTTCACGATGAAACCCTCTTCTGTCCAGCTCCAACTAGCGTACACTCGCCATGGGCAAGGGTTACTGCATACCGCTTCAACCTTTTGCTTAGAGGACTTTTTCAAACGAAAATCGAACCCACTCGATAACGCATGGTCCTTCAAAACCTTCAAAAATTGGGATGACGACTCAAATTTCAATCCTACTTCAAATTTAATCTTCTTCATGGGGCAACTAGGATCGTACCGTTTGCACCGTTGTACGGTCGTTACATTCTCGTACTCCTCATCTGTATCATTAAGAATCACATCTTCCGCATTATCATACTCACTAACATTCTCTTCAGAGTCACTTGTATAATTGTCACTTTCATCCGACTCTTCACCCAGTAAGTAATCAAAATCTTCATCGCTATCGTAATCATCTTGCTCCTCAGTTGGTAAATAATCAAAATATTGATTAGTACCGTAACTACACTCACCCACATTTCTCGCCTCACTAGCCCTATTTCGTAAACATAATAAAAAAGTTACTGACATAGTAACAAAAATACTATCATATCAATTGAAAACTGAATTAGTCTTAATAAATGAATACTTACATCTTTTGAGCTTTACGTAAGGTAGAACAAACAATAAGATGTCCACAAAGAACAGTACGAAAGCAGCTGTGTCCACAAAAACAATAGCAAAATTGAGCTGCCACAATCATGCCACAAAAGTATGTAAATACAAATTAAAATAAAATTACAAACACTTGGTCCAATTCGAACCCAGTTATTGATATTTGGTATTCGATATCATCATCTGATATCTATCATATGGAGATTTCTCGCCTCACCACCCCTCCATCTCCTCTCCCCCACCTTAATTATAATTATAATTCAAACGATAATCATAGAATTATAATTATAATTTCGTCATTTTCATCTAAAACAGCTTATTTATTTAAATCTTCTATTTTAAAACGATTTCGAAATCGTTTTTGAATTAAAAATTGATTTCGAAATCGTTTTTGAAGAAAATTTGCCAGGAAAACAGACCTTATACACAAAAACAGACAAAAGACAGATTTAGTGGCAAAATTGATGGGCAATAATCAGACTCTTGTTGAAAAAAAGCCAGATTTTTGAAGGAGAAAAGATAAAATTTGTTCTTTCTTTAACGGGCGAAAAACAGCTATAATAAGACAAATAATCAGATTTTTGAAGGGCAAAATCATAATTTCAATAGACCAATCACCAGATTATAGTTATAATGGGTAATCACCATTTTTTTTTTGCCCATTAAAACTAAAATTTAGTTTCTAGTTGTAAAGGACAAACAAAAATGTTGATCGGCAAACTGATATAAACCTCTCGGATGGAAATCTGAATCTAGGGTCCAAAGCAGAGATGTTTTTAAGGATATAATAGAAGATAGGAAGTAGAGAGTTAGAAGGATCCACAGGGAAAACGTACATCCAACCTACAGAGGAAGAGAAAGATAGAAGACAAGAAGAAGATCCATGATAATAAGAGGCGATACAGGGAAAAAGAGGTGAATGGAAGACAAGGAAAGGATTAAGAGAATGCGACAATGAGGGGGGGGGAGTGAGAGAGAGAGTGAGAGGCTGGGAGAGAGAGAGTGAGACACATATAGAGAGAGAAGGTGAGAGAGAGAGAAGGAAAAATTTAGAGAGAATGCGGTTTATGTACGGAAATGGAATAGTAATCAGGTGCTAACATAGAACAAAAAAATCGTTTCCATCCGACTGCCGCCTATAAAATTGATAATCAAAAACCAGGGATAAAAGATTGTCCATTCCACGAAATCAATTCTCGTATCTTAACGAGAAAAATCTTCAACGAAATCGCTTGAGATTGAAGTATCCGAGTCATATCCAAGGAAAGCTCAAAATTCGGTAACAAAGATGAAGATCAGAGCAAACGAATCGAAAAGCCAAAGAGAAAGATCGAAATCGTTTTTCTGAAGAACGATTTCGAAATCGTTCTTCAGAAATCGATTTCGAAAAGAACAATTTCGAAATCGTTCTTCAGAAAAACGATTTCGAAATCGTTCTTCAGAAAAACGCAATTTTTTTACATATTTGTACCAAGTCAATAATACTCTAGCTATTCTATGAAAAATAGAAAGAATGTAATGATGCACATCATTAGAAAGAAGAAAATTCTTCTCACCAAAAATTTTCCAAATTCCAGATATAGGGAACTCAATTGCGTTCAAAACAATGAAACTATCCGCATTCATTCATTTCATCTAAATAAGCCAAGAATTATTAGTATTTTAAAAAAGTATAGATCTGTAATATTTAACATATTTTAGGATTTCGAAAACCAAAAATTCTCTAATTATTTCATTGAAAAAATACTCTAATATATACCAATGCAAACCAATTAAAACATACAAACTTTCTCTTCCCAACTATTTTTCAAAAATATTGTTGGGAACTCAATTCCCTTCAAGACAAAGAAACTATCAATCGTTCATTAATTTTTATCTAATTGAATCAGAATTAAATCAATTATATACGAAAGAGACTTCTAACTTCTAAAAAAATAAAAATATAAATGTATCCCAGCGCAAGAAGAGTCAATAGCCACCGTAATTCTCTCAATTTTAATTTAAAATTACTTAAAATATTGCAATGCAGACAAATAAGAAGAAGAAAAATTCCTTTATACCAGCTCGAAGCGCGGGAGTATCCTTTGAAGTAGCCTGAAAAACAACGAACGAAGGATTCGAAGGATAAACCGGGAGGAAAGATCCAACTTCCACTTCACGAGCCTCGGAATAGGGTTTAGAGGCGAATAATGACTTCATCGCGGCCCCGAAAAGCAGATAATTGCAGCGCGTAACATGTACATCGATTGACAGGGATAATTTCTGATCCGCGGAACGATTTTTCTGAAGAACGATTTCGAAATCGTTCTTTGTAAAAATGATTTCGAAATCGTTTTCGAAATCGTTTTTACAAACAAACTTTGAGAAAATGGGGCGAACGATTTTGAAAAATGGGGCGAAATGCTTTTGAAAAAACTTACCAGATCAAAACACGGCAAGATCCCGAGCTTTCTCACGGATAGCCGTCGACTTTGTCGAGAGCACTAAGGAAAACAGAAAAATGGCGTCCGACGTCCGACGTGGCGATGATTTCACGCCGACGTGGATTCCACGCCGACGTGGCCGTCCACGAGGCTTGATGTGACAAACCCGGGATATCTCGGGCTGATTTGACAAATGCGGGATAGATTAGGCTAAGTTTGAAAACACGGGATAAAACGGAGATAAACCCGAAAACACGGGATAAATGGGGCAATTAACCCGATATAAAATGAGTATATGAGTAGAATAAAATGGTGAATACAAAAATATCATAAAAGACATGATAACTTGTATCCTATTAGCAAGAGTATGTGTTAGAATCTATTTATAATAAGGAAAATGACACATTATCAGTTCATCATTTTGTCTGAACGTTCTTCCCTCTTTTGAGGCTGATTCTTACCTAGGTCTTCTAACCTATTCTATGATACTCTTTCTTTCACTATATCTTGGACCATATCCTAGTCATTCTAAACGATGGTTTCTCTAAACTAGAAAGCATGTTGAGTACCTTTTGGCTTCATCGATGCTTATCAGAAATCTCCTTTAGCTTGCTCTATGGAACTATGTGGAACTCATTTAATATTTTTTTATTCAAGGTTTTGATCCTTGTCAAGGATAGAAATTTGTTTCTATCAAGGATAGAAATTTGTTTCTAGTCTAGTCTTTTTCCCCTAAAACCTTGTGAATCAACCATTGTCTTGATTAGGATTTCTTCCATAATTGAGCATTTTGGCGATCTAGAACTCTTCTCATAATTTGAGATCCTTGTCGTGCACTAAAGGATCTCATTCTTAAATCACTTTAGTTTATTTCTTGATTATTTTTATTTTTAAAAATACTCATGATAAAAATCATGTTTCTATTCAAAAGAAATATCTTCTATATGTGCCTCAGTGCCATTAATCAGAGGTTGACTTTGTCCCAATCTTGAAGGATAAAAGAGGATAATATGCACCGTGGGAATTTCAACCTCACTATGCCCTTATTTGAAGCAATTTATGTTTTTCCTATGTTTGGTATACAAGATGAATGACAAAAAAAGGAGATGAAAATTATATCAAGTTGGCAAAAAAATTCATTCAAAATAGATGTTAGATATTAAGTTTTGACATTCTTAAAGTTTTTGCATTGTTTAGAATATGGTTTTTCTAGTGATGTAGATGTTGCCACATCACACTAAGTCAATATTCTAGCTGAAGTGGTTTTTGCACATTGCATCAGGTGGCACCATGCTACACAATGCGCACTTGGTTGACCATGTAGTGCTATGTTGTGCTCGTGTGAACTAGTGGTGCTCCCCATCAAATTCCGCCCACTTGATCACTACTCCCACCACTAGGATGTTGTGTTCTAAGGTCGATAAGCCTTCCAAAATTTTGATCAAAACATCAAATGTAACGGAATACATTGAATCGGATATTCAAAACATTGAGGCACTAAGAACAGATGATCCTATCATTTAGTATGTATGAGAAAACATACTTAAAAGGCTTCCTTGAGAGAGTTCTTAAAGCTATTCAAGTGTCTAGCCTCTAGCACTATCCACACGATCTTTGAATATTTAGATCTCCTCTTCAAAGCTCTTCACAAAGAGAGAAAGATAAGAAAGGAGAGAATTCTCACAAGGCTTTCATGGCCACCCTAAGTTCTGGTTGTTCTCCCCATATTTATATACATTTGGTATGTAGATTTGTCATAAAAACCCTCATAATTATGCCTACATTCACGAACATCCATGTGTGATCCTCTAGGTTAATATATCCCACTAATAAATAACTCTATAGAACAAATAACACCTTATTGGCCAATCTTTATTAATTATGCATATCAACATATAGATTAATTAATCAAGGATTGATGTAACCCAATTGATTGGTTGAGTTGTCATCCCATTGTGTGCCAAGCTACACCATGTACTCTAGGAGATATAGAGTATGCAAGAACTCTCCAATGGAACCTTTTCGTTATCGATTACCATATATGTGTAATCCTTCATCTGTATGAGACTCATGAATGACTTGAGGTATGGTCAACTACTAAACTCTAATCAGTCACTCAAGTTAGTACTGATGCATGTAGGAAATTATCGAGAACTCCTTCTCCAATATTTCTACTGTTTTGGCTAAGGATTTCATCACATCTCATTCCTTAAGTCAATTTTCTCAAATACTGAGGGCAGATGATCCCATATTGATCACACAATCATCTTCGTGGACTTCATGTCATATTCAATATATGACGTTTTAGATATCTCATGGCTAGGGATTTTTAAGTCATAATTAAAACACGATCATCCATCCACTAGATGTCTTTGGTGTCTCAAGTCAAAGGACCACATACACAACCGTGACATTAATCTACCTAATTGATAGTTAGGTATAATTATCATTCAAGGATTCATAACAATCAATTCAGTGAACTCTTTCTATAAAGAGGACCCACTATCAATCCTTAGTGTCTCCACACTGATGGCTTCAGGATCAGCCATACTTTGTGTATGAGTTTGGATCATATAATGCTATTTTTTCATGATAATTCGATGTCCTTCTCAAATATCCCACAAATAGGAATGTTTAGAACACGTGTTTAAGGACTAGTGATCACTATATTATGATCTCATTATAATTCTCTTAGTCCGTGCATATGCTCATGGACTTCTTTGCAAACATCACACTAGAATGAAAATGAATAAATTTCATTTCAATGAACAGAAAAGAGATACATGGAAGAGTGATTGGCTTATAGGCCATGTAATATCCATCATTGAAGAGTTTGCATTGTCATTTCCAGACTAGAATCCTTACCCCAAGTTAGTTTATAATTGGAATGAACCCATAGAATCCCAAAGTTCAAGGAGTGATTTCCCCCTAGTTTTTCATCAAAATCTTGACCATTAATGCTCTATGGACACGGAAATAAGTGTTAAACACGATTCAACAAAGACATTTAATAAAGGATCTGTCCAAGAGGTCTAATCAATTGCATTTTCTAAGAATACACTTATCATCGAGGAGAGAATGTAAAGGATTTTGAATTTTTTCATGATTGTCAAATCACATTTTAAGATATGATCAACAACCCATACTAAAAGCTATAAGGCAAATCGACGCCATTATATTATGGATTTTAGATCAAAAATGGAACACCCTAGTTCTGCCAGGTCGTAACGTAAAGATGAAGCATCATTTAATGACGTCCATTGGATTTTGATTCAACGCTAAAGATGGTACCGCTCATTTGTGTGTCCATCGGCCATATTAGATCTCAACCATTATAAATCATGTGATGAATAGCCACAATTCATCAAAAGTTATAACTTGAATCACCATCCAGTAGGAGACTGACATGTACCAGACCATTTTAAGTGAAAATTGACAGCCATGATTGACGTCGAGAGATCCAACACTCCACAATGCACCAGGTCACTTGGAAAATAAAAACAAAAATTTATCCTCACATTAGAAGAATAGGATTTTTTTTAAGCATAAACATGCCAATGATGGGCTAAAATTAGTTTGGCCCATTAGAGCACCTAATCATAACATTACTCCCCTGATATGACGCCACATAGGCAAGCACATCAGCTCCAGATTGTCAATGCACAAAAAATCTTTTTTTAGTAATTTTAACAAAGATAAATTCAAAAAAATTCTAGAAAACCCCCTTAAATTAAAAAATGTATATCTGTTATAATACAAATCTTTTTTAATCTAATTTTTTTATTAAATCAAAAATTAAATAATCTATTATCTTGTGCAGTTTGATTTAAAAACTAACAAGAAATTAAAATGTTTAACTCAAAAATTTCACTAAAGTCACTTAAAAAGTAAAAGTATATAACTTCAAATTTGAATTTAAAATATTTTTATCTTATTATTTAAATAGAAATCTTAAAAATCTCAAATCAGTGAGGCTCATTTTTTAGAATTTTATATGTTGAAGATTTAAACTCAAACTATGCAAAATTAGACTTTGAAATAATGCATTTTAGAGATTTGAGATAATTTACATAAAATGATGAAAATACACTCAAAATGTGATAGCATGCATAAAAAATATATGAATTGTTCCTCAAAATGCACAAATAATCATATAATTATAAGTGTATATTTGATATTATCACCCACCCTACATCATCATCTCCCATGAACTTGGTTATCCGTAGCGGCACGCGGTTGGCAAGCAGATTACACGCTCGCTGCATGCCTTCTATGCGCGCTGAATGCCGTACGCATGCAGGCAAGTCTCGGCATCGCCCACGCGTCGTGCGGAGACGCCGGAGAGTTGTCATTCGCCGGAGACGCTTGGAATGTCAAGTCGCAGCGCTCGTCGTCGGCGGTAGATCCATCGACCACCGCAACGGCCTCAAGTAGTCACTAAGTCTTATCCCTCAAGCGCCGACGAGTCTGGGGGAACCCTAGACGTGACCCTCCTTCTGAGAATTTTCCTTTAGGTGGCGGACGTGGCTCCTACGAAATGGCCAAGGAGGGTCAAATGGCGGACGTGGCTCCTACGCATGCCAGAGCCTCCCCCGCCTGGGGCAGTGCGGTCTTCTTCAACAGCCAGCAGTATGCTGCCAATGAACCAGCCCTAGCTCGATCGACGTACTGTAAAAGTTCAGTAGCCGGGAGATGACTACGTCAGAACGCAAGTCATCATCCAATTATTTGACATTCGACAGAGAACATGGCGACGATGATGACGCCCTGCGCTTCTTCTGATGGGCGGGTCGCAGCACGGCGTGCTTTGTACAGTTGGCAAGATAAATCCATGAAGGACCACTCAGCCAAACCATGAGCTTCGACGACATGATTATGTGAAAGCGGAAGATCCCTACGACAAGGCCTATCTACTCGGTGCAGAGTTTTCGCCTTTCTTCGGAGAGTGTCCACGGGATCTGTCGCTGCCACCTGCCGCCTGCCCAATCATCGTTGTCTCTTGCATCAGCTTTGGTAATGGTGATTTAAGCTCTCAAGGGCCCATGTCAGCGAGTTGATGGGTCTATGATTGAAGATCCAATCTAAACAGTCAATCATGGCAAATTAAACGATTGTGGTGTGATCTTTGTGATCGGATCCCCCCCATCCCATGCCCATGGAATTCAATAGTTGATATGATCCATGATTTATCCTCTGATCATTCCTCTTTTTTTTCCCTTTTTTTCCATGCTCAACAAAAATTCAAACATTCAAGATTCATAAATTTGTCATTTAAATTATCCCTAGATCCCTCATATTTCATTTTCTTATAAATAAACAGAACCATCTTTCTATCTATTCGTAAAGGTATAATCAATAAAGGTTATTTTTTGAAAAAAAAAATCACAATTTAATCACTAGAATCTTATATGCATATATTTCTTCATCTATATCAGACATCTTCATTAGTAAAGCATCATCCATTCTCGTCATTTAATCTCAAATTTCCATTTACAAGTCATTATTTTTTCTACAGAATATATGTATATTACGTTTTAATCCCCCTCCCACCATTTGATCTATCTATGTCCTATGGATCCATAGCAATGATTCATCCTCATTTCATGCTTATCATCTTATCTATCTAACTCACCATCATTGAATTATTATCTTCAAAGGCTGTCATCTACAAGGTCATGGAAGCATCAAGCTATCATGAAAGTAAGTTCACCTCTAACTACTTGAATCATTTGTCCTTTTAACAGATCATCTTTGTTCTATCTTATTGAGATTACTCCATTATGTCCAACGAAGACCAAGTCAATATGAGTCAGGGCTCAAGATGAGTCAACTCAAGTAAAATCTATCCAAGTCAAGAGTCAAAGTAAAGTCAACCAAAGTCAAGTCAAGTAAAATCTATCCAAGTCAAGATCAAAGTCAACCACAGTCATTCCAAGCCAATCAAAAGTCAAAGTAAACTCTATCTATAAGATAGAATAAAGATACCAGAAAAGATAGAAACAAGGTTGACTTTTTCACATTCATAAACAGTATGATAATACACAAAGTGAGGGGAAAGGGGGACAGGATTCAAGTCCCTCGCTCAACCCCTCTGAACATGCATACATGTAAATAAATGTTTCTACATTTCTGCTGTGCAAGGATAAAAATCAATTAATCATATATAATTATGTACAGAATGATTTTTTTTTCTTACCATCGCTTGCATCAGAGCCACATCTTCTTCAAACAATTTAGCACCTTTTGATGCAAACTTAGCTGATCAAGTAAATAAAAACGAATTAAAACTATATCATGAGTAATGCAATTATCTTCTCAAAGAATTTTTATAAAAATAAAATATTTGAAGCTTTAGCATTTAAGGAATTAAAAGGACATCTATTGCATGATTAATAGCAATATAAGAAAATGTGGTTCTCGAAATCTGCTTTGCATTGCATTAACATCGAAACCACTCAATTGAAATCATAATAATGTATTTAGAAAAAAAATAGGAATAATAAATTCCATGAATGTGTATGGATGTATAGATGACATACATAGACGCAATGATATAGGAAATATCAATGAACGCATGTATGTATAAAAAGTAGATACATGCATACATATAAATATTCATCAAGGAAAAACTTTAATCAACTTTCTTAGAGACAGAATGATGTGATATAGTACCTCCGTATTTTTTTCCCTTTGAGTTGATCCTTCAAAAAATGAAAGATGTATAAATCCCTTTTCAATAAGACAGCTTGTTGTAGGCTAAAAACGGACCCTTTAATCCTGGTACCTGTAAGAACACGTAGATCTTTACAATAAGTGATTGAGGGCTATATATAATCGTTTAAGAACCACAAAATAAAATTTATAAGTTAAGATTTTCTTTGAGTTGTGATGAAATAAAGAAAGAGAAAGATGATAGTGGTATCTTAATCATGAATGTGACATTATTTATATGGATGCAACCTAATTACAGGAAGAACAGTCAATTCATTATGAAGATGACAGAGGCATCGGCAATCATGGAAAAGAAGGCATCTCCATCGTAAGGAAGATGCAGGTTATAGACATAGAAAGGGAAAGGGGAAGGTACAGTCTAACATGTGAACCATGATTAAAACACATTTAAGAATGAGTTCAAAACTTTCATAAAGAAATCAGGATGTTCTAGTTCTGATTTTGTCCTTCCCAAGTTTTCAGACATTACTATTCTGAGTTTGAACTGTCAGAGAAATGGTTCTCAGATTTCGGATGCTGAGATAAACAGGAATCAAGCTTCTGTTTTTCTTCAAAATTGAGAGAACTGAGACACTTACAGATTCGAGATCGATCCTGTAGACAACAAGCTTCCGTCTCTCACGGCAATTCGTCCGGTATGCAACTGCCATATGTGCAATTGCCAGCATCCACGAGCTCAAGAACAGAGCATCAGTGGTAATGGCTGGGCTGGAGCGATGCCACTGCCCCATTCCAGCTGCAACACAAGCTTTCACAAACACAAACGTTGCCGACGACAAGGAGCAAATCAAGGTAATCACAAGGTATGGCCAACGGGATAGTCCAGGTCCCTGGAATAGGCAATACACGCCTGCAGCAAGAACCCCAAAGAAAACAATGCTAAATCCCATGAAAGTAATCCAAAAGTAGCAAGGAATTACTAATTTTATGTCTGCAGAGAGAAAAGAGAGGACAATAAACCCTAAATCAACTAGAATTTTTCCTAATCTAGTGAAAAGATTCAAATTTGCGCAAACAGCAAGATCATCGACAATAATAAACCTTAAATCCCCACAAATGGATCCTAAATGAGATAGAAATTTTCAAATTCGCGCTCAAAGCAACCACACCGAGAAAAAAGAAACCTTAACTATCCTGAAATTGATCCCAAACCAGCCAGAAATATCAAAATCGCGCTTACAGCACGAATATCGACAGATACAAACCCTTAACTTCCTAACTCAATCCTAATCTACAGATAAAACACAAATTCGCACTTGAACAACAAAACCGTCAAAATTTAACCTTAATTCTCCTACAACCGACACCTAAATACAGGAAATAATACTAAATTCGCATTCAGCGCAAAAAACCATCAGATAGAAATCCTAAACCTCCAAAAATTGATCTGAATCAGCATATAAATTACAAATTCTCACTTCAAGAGACTTAAACGTCCAAAAAAACCCTAAATCTCCTAAAATCGATGCTAAATTCCAGAGAAATTAAAATTCGCACTTACAGATGATAATCAGCGATCTAGCGATGGAGACGAGCGGCAGATCGACAAGCGAGGCGCGGAAATCATACGCCCGGATCTGCGAAGCTATGGACTCGATGGAGAGAGGAGACACGAAGGCGGAGAGCACGGCTGAGGGGACGAGCATGTCGAGAACCGCGACGAGGAGAGGCGCGGAGAAGAACAGCAGCGACGCCACCATCGCGGCTAAGACGAAGAGCGTCTTCATCGCTCTCCAGATCTTCCGGAGCGGCAGCAGCTTTTTCGGAGGTTGTTTCACCTTGGGAGACGCTAACGTAGTCCTCTTGTCCATCAGGAGACCAGTGGGAACTCCTCTGAGATCGATCTAGAGAGAGAAGGCTGAGAGACGGGGAGGTCTAAGCTTCTTTTTGAAGGAGAAATCTCCTTCAGAAACTCGATCTGTGGGATCTTTGATGATCTGGAGGAGAGAATCTAGAGTTATCAGTTAGTGGGACCCGGTTCTAGAAGAGTCAGAGCGACCTTCCTACGGTCAACTATCAATCTGCACCAATCACATCTTGCCACGTTGACTCCATTAACTCCGGTTATCGCGTTTTTCCGTGTTATTTCTTAAGAAGGAAGATCGTCGGAGAGGCCGGTGAGCTGATCTAACAGTCACCAAAGGTTACCTTACTATCTCGATTTGAACTTCGGTCGTTTGATCTAGAGAGAGAACGACGCGTGGCAGAGAGAGATGTCTGACTTCTGAAGAGAATCGCGTCCTGGAGAGAGAATTGAGAGAGAGAGAGCTGTGTATCGTTCTGTCTGTCAGAACCCTCAGTGAAAGTGAGGTCAACGCCTCATTTCCTTCTCCATCTTGAAAGAGAACGATAGAGAATGTAGAGAGAGAGAGTCAGCCGGGACCCACCTTTTGTCAACGCCTAATCACAGCACGTCATCGCTTAGCGCAGTAACCGAGAGGAAGATAGTTATCCGCGGCGGTGGGACCAGGTTGAAAAGACCTTCCACCAATCACATCGTGCCACGTCGAAAATTGATTCTGGGACAGCCGCCGTCATCGCGTTTTTTGCGTTTCCCGTCACCTTCAAGCACGCTTGCTGTCCAAGTTTTCTTCTTAAAGAAAGGTCACTCAAGAGGGCGGTGAGCTGGCCTTTCAGTCACCGCGGCTTTTAGCTACTTGATTCCAAAATTGACCAATTCAATGGTATGAACGTACAAGATGAGAAGTGGGATGCTAACTTTCCTAGCCATTTAAATAGTTGACTAAAACGTGAAAAGCTTGGGGGTCCAAAAGGATAGGAAAATGCATGAAAAAAAGAAAAAAATGAGATGAGGATTTGAAGATTATCTGGTCGCTAGGTTTTACGTAGTTAGTATCGCTAGGTTTTCGATCGTATATTTCAAATGAATCATTTATGGGGATTTCACCATGACGCCGATCTAGAATGGCAAAGAAGGCTTCGACATGAGAAGCTTTTCTCGAGGATTATGAAATTGAAATGGCAGTACCCTCGTCCGCAGCTTTGCTATTGAGAGGGAGGCAAACTAGTTTCGTGTGATTGTCAGCTTTACAAGGTAATTCTTGGATTAGTGAATTTAATCAATCAAATGGTTGCCTCAAATTTTATACTGGATTTTATAATTGTTTGAGGATTTAAGGTTCCATACTTCTTAGTTTCACAAGTTTCATCAAAGCTTGAGTCCGCTCAAAAGACCACTTCGGTGAAACACACCGATTTAGTTTCTCATGGAAAAGTAACTCTACTCAATCCTTTGGGACTAGAGGTTCATCCCAAGGATGTCTATCTTGTCCATGCAAGTATCTCATCGTGTGTTTCACAAGAACTTCTTTATCAAAGTATGAATCCTCTTGTCACCCACAAGGCCTTTAATGTTAACCACTAGATGGTTGAAATAATCTTTAAGTTTTCTAACTTTAATTTTGGATTCATTGATTATATTCTCAGCTCAAAAATCTTTGAGTACTAGGCTCCTGCCATGGTTTGGGGACCTAGTGTCTCTTATATTCATAGGCAAATGGTTGCCTATGAATGATTGCAAACAAGTACTAGGTGATTGTTGTATTCACATGTACAATTTGTATGTCATGCACATACAATTACCAAACTCAGCTTTTTGGACATCTTTTAGGTTATTGACAACCATTTGAAACCCCATGGGTCAACTTCTAGAGCTCTCTACTCACACTCCCTACTCCCTTTAAGTTGGTTTGCTTATCAACAGTTTCCAAGCTTAGGTCACCCTTCTATGCTTACGTCATGTGAGTCCTCTGATCTCATTGCATTGTATACATCCAATGAGAGAACATACAATTTTAGTTCAACTCCCTATATGTGGAAGCTATAGTCAACTCCTTATGTGTCTGGTATCAACTGACTAGAACCACCTGTATTCTTCGATCTAAGAGTATGGATGGATAGAGGGTTAAAAGATTAATCTAGCTATAAAATTTCAGCTCAAAACTTCATCTAGATCATGAGATATCATGATTTTAATTTGGAGAAATTCTAGCCATTGATTGAGATTGTGCAATAAGAGCGAGCCATGTGGCACACTCGTATTGCACAAAAAAAAAAGGTGTGTCAACCTATAGAAATGTGGAGGGGGTTTTTTTGTAACTGAAAAAATCAAAGGGGTTTTTTTGTAAAAATGCTCTAAAAATGGGAAAAAATCTAAAAAAATATTTTAAAAATCCAAAAAAATCCAGCACTACTATGAGGAACCCTAGGTCATTGCTTTGATACGATGTAGAAAATGGAAATGAGATAATAATCTACATTAAAGAAAATAAGAGAGGAGAATAGATACATATAGGGGAGATGAGAGAGAGTAGCAAATCTAGAATTACAAAAGTGTCATTATGGGCCATATACGCTCACAATAAGGTTAGTCCAAAATAACATAAAATAGAGTAAATAATCTGGATTATTGCGAGGTTAGAGATTAAATAATTTCAAGCGATTAACTGATAACATGCTAACTAGACATGATAATACATGATTATTGATGCATCTTAAGGCATAAATGATTTCATTCCTATGCATGTTATCATATTTATGAGTATTTATCTATCATTCTATGAAAAAGTCATTATAATCTCAAAACACTTTAAAATTAGGGTTAATTATGATGAATTAAAGATAAATAATTTTATAACCTATCTTTACTTGAGATCATAAATAGTTTTTAAAGTTAAATAATGAGAGTAATCATTTTTATAAACATTTACTTAATTTTCTAAAGTTAAAATCTTAAAGAAGTAAATGTATTTTTTTCAAATAAATTAAAACTCTTGTTATTTATTAATTTGAATTTTTAGAATGATATATAATTAAATTTCTGATCGTGTGGATACTACTAGAGGCTAGACACTTGAATAGCTTCTAGAACTCTTTCAAGTGAACTCTACAAGTATATATTTTGTATATACTTAATGAAATGATCACCGATTCTTAGTACCTTAATATTTTGAATCTTTGATCCAATGTATTCCGCTATGTTCAATATTTTGATCAAAATCTTGAAAAGTTTATCAACCTCAGATCCCAACCCAAGTATATCATATATGGTAATATAAGTCAATATAAAGCATATTTAGTGGCTCAAGGGTTTCACCCAGTCTTATGGCATTGAACACTTTGAAAATTTCTATCTATTGGTTTGGGGTTTTACCCAATCTTAAGACATCTATTAATTTTAAAATTTCTCTCTACTAACTCAGAGTTTTACCAAATCTTTAATCACTCTTCTAAAACTTTCTTTCTAGTGACTTGGTTAACCTCCA
This sequence comes from Lemna minuta, assembly GCA_024174645.1. Taxonomy (NCBI): domain Eukaryota; kingdom Viridiplantae; phylum Streptophyta; class Magnoliopsida; order Alismatales; family Araceae; genus Lemna; species Lemna minuta. The sequence continues at coordinate 10,800,430 of CM044107.1, forward strand.
AGGTATGTAGATAAGCACAAACTAGTATTTGCATACATGTATCAAATTGTCACACTTAGGTATTAATTACTAGATAAATTACACAAATGTCCTCTTTTAATGGCTAAATATGAACTAAACATGACTTTAGCATTTAATCCCCAACATACATCAGTTTCTATAATTGATAAATTATGAGATTAGCCCCTTTTAGCTTCTTTGAAGTCAAATGATGAAGTTCTCATATTTTCTTGAGTTTATACATTTATAAGGACTTAGGTACAATATAATGAGAGCATGGATGGAAAGTATCAAGAAGGAGAGGAAGAAAATAGGTCGCCCATCTTATTAGGAAGTTGTTCAAACCTATTCTGATGTACGATATTTCAGGGAATGCGATGATATGTACGAAGATAATGATATAATAAAGAAATAATCCTACAAGTAAATGGAGGACCTATGAATGATATCACTGAGGAATTAGATGAATATAAGAGAAGAATAATTGGATGTATGAGTATAGGAAGGAAATAATGTGATTATGTGAGTGAATGATGATGGTAATGATTGAGAATAGAAGAATGGAAGAGTGAATATTTTGGTTTATATATATAAGAATATGAATAAGGAGAAGATAAAGAAGATAGATATTTATATGGATTAGACTTATATATATAAATGGATATATGAAAATTAACAGTTCAGATAGATGATGGAATGAGGAACGGTGTGAGTGTAAGGTGAGGATTGGAGATGGATGAAATGATACTGATGTTTTCGTGAAGAGGGATAAAGGTAAGGAGAGAGATATTAATAAATAACAGGAAGAAGATTAATGGAAAGATTGTTGACGAGGGTGTCGGATAATAGTTAAAAGAGGGATGGGAGTGAAAGAAAGAAAGATATAATTCGGACAGATAATGTGAGGGCTTACGGAATGGAAAGGATGGGACCGAAAAGGACACTGATGAGAATGGTAATCAAGTCACAGTGATCGGATGGGAAGGATTATGGATTACGTGGAGAGAATAATTTATATTTTAATATAGAGGAGAGGATGGAAGTCAGTGAATAGTGGATAATATTATGAAGAGAAACAGATAGGGAGAAGGGTCTAACGTTGGACTTACAGACTTCAGATTATGAACGACTTTCACGAAAAATAGGTAAGGATGATACCTGTAGGTGTCGTGAAGTAGATGCTTCCGAGAATACCGTATTGATCCAGATTTTCCGTCGCTTGAATCTAGCTTTGAAGTGGATGAAAGAGGAAAGAACGGGAGGGAGAAAGGGAAAGAGAGATAGAACTCGGAGAGGAGAGAAGGTGGGAGAGGCACAGGGATACACGAACACAAAGGATAAAACGGAACCAATAGTAACCAAATTTTCATAAAACAACTGTGTCTTTCGTCGCTTACAATTTCATTTTATAGAAAGAGAAAAGAGAAGTTATGGTGAATCGTCACGTCGCGGAAGTTGTCGTCGCGGCAGTTACTGTCCGTATGATGATCATCAAAGGGTGCCTTTGATTTATGATGAATGTGACGGTCTTCAGGGGTTGGGACTGTACGTACGTGGCATCGGATTGGTCAAAAGGTTCTCCGAAGTTCTCCGTTATTGTAGTCGTCATATCGTGAAGTCCTCGGCATGAGCAACAGTTGACGTGGAGATCTTCTTCATTGTGAGAGTGTCCGTTGATGAATCTTGATGTCGCGAAAGCTCGTCGATATCACTGTTATGGTGCTGATATGTTGTACTGGCGATCGGGCGTCTTCTTTATTGGATATTAGGGTCCTTCTCTCCATTCCGAAACTCATTGATTGTTTTGAGACTGGCGGAATGGTGGTACGAAAAGCTTTATCCAGTTTTGCGGTGACAGCTCCAATAAATCTTCGCAGTGAGTGCTTGTACGACGGAGTAGGTGTTACGAACTTCCTGTATATGGCCTTGAGCCACTTTAACTCCTGCCGAGTGCTTGCTGAAGATATTTCCGGCGGATGAGCATGTGGACTAGGTGATCGTGTGCTGGAAGGGATGGAATCTTCAGATATGTCGCGTGCGCTCTCTGTTGTAAGGATACGGCTGGGACATTTCCGCTTTTATAGTGTTTCAGACTGGGGAGAGTAGCTCTTTTGCATTTGCTTTGATCTTCGATTTCACTTTCCTGTTGCGATCCTTTGATAGAGAGGATAACAACAGAGATACTCCTTACTCTTCGCGGTCACACGTGGAACATAATGACATAACCTCGTGGAAAATGGAGACGATTAGGAGTACTGTTCACCGTAGATATCAGGCCAAGCCTCTTTTCTTTATCAGCTGTAGAGTTAATTTCTTGGATATGGTCGTCCTCTTGCTCATCATAAATGGTTTGTAGTCTTGGTATTGTTTGCTTATGCGGCTTAACTACAATAGGAATGAGGATTTCTGCTTGTGATTGTCTTCCTTGACGATAGCTTCCTTCGGTATAAGTATCAACATAGAGATATTGACTGAATTGTGAGCTTGAAAATAATAGGTTGACTGTCCTTTAACTGATTTGTCAACCTCTTCATTAATCGGAGGTCTTGCTTCAAACTTTTACCAACATCTTCAACTCTTCAATCTGATTGGATTCACTATAGGCATGGATTTATTCATGCAAGGGATTTGTCTTGAATAGAATAGGAAGATAGTTTCTTCCATCAATAATAGACCTCTTCTAAAACTTTCTAATTAGGGTAGTTTTTCAAAGAGAGAGGGAATATAATTCAAAGAGGTTTCCTACTGATTTTCTTTTGAGATCATTATTCATAAATATACAAGTTACCTATGATATAGTGGATATGGTTTGGACATTTAGGAACCTATATCAAGGTAAGAGGTGGTTGATTTGGTCCATTCAAGGAATTCTAAGTATCTAAGGATAAAGGGTTAATTACTTTTGACCAAGTCAATCTTTGGATCAGTGTAAAATAGGAGGAGGAGGGAAGATAATTCCCTTAAGATCTACAATCTCGTTATTTATTTAGAGAGGTCTTCTTCATCCATTTAATGAATGGATAATTTGTCAAGTTAGTGGATAAGGAGGAGGAGGAGGGGGAGGATAGGTTCACTTAGAACCCTTGTGTTCATGTTTTGAAATAATTCTCTATCATTTTCACTTTTTAAGATGTTGGATAAACACCTCATTAGGGGGGGTCAAGCAATTATACCCTTTTTTGGAGACGAGTTAGTCCTTTTTCTTTGAAGTTACTAATAGTCAAAAGGATTCTTGAAAATTCAAAGGTTGTCAACAAAGGATAAGCCATTTTTTAGGGAGATAGGGAGCCAAACTTATTATTTAGGAATTTTATTTCTTAATTTTTAGGGGTGTCACCCTATTTTTAAGAGTTCCTACTTTTCAAGGAAGGGTGAGGTTACCACCCTTAAAGGTTGGTTACTCACTTCCTTAGGGGGGGTTTTGGATGCCACTTTGGATATTCCATCTCCACCACCCATTCAATGGCACCTGGAGGAGATTAAATCCCCTGGTTGAAAGAGTGCCCAACCCTAACATGTAAAATGGCTCTTATTCTTTAATTTTTTTATTATTTTTGGTCCTCTCTGAGCATAAAGTTACTCAAAAAAAGGGAGGATCAAGGCCTAATCTTGTGCCCTTTTTATGTTTAAGATTTTTGTGGAGAGGAGATCAAGTGACAAATTTAGATAGCGGTGAATCAAGCATCACTCAATTTAAGACTGGCATCACAAATGAAGTTTATGTAAGATTTGGATCAAGATCATCCTTGTAATCCTACCATGATAGTTTAAAACTCTTATTTCTATCTAGTATCACAATCATCTTGTGATGATTTTCTCTCTTTCTCACAATCATTTTTCTCATCTATTCCATTTTCTCCATTCTTTGCTTTCTAATCTCTAAAGTTTACTCTCTAATCTCTAATTTTTCCTTTCTAAAATGCAAATCAAATGTCTCTATCCATTTTCTCTCCCAAACACATATATATTTATTACTCTATAAAATAATCATCTGGTCATTTTCCATAATTACCATCATAAATTCATAAATAGAAATTCTCATCTACTATCTTTTTCTATCCCTCATTCTCACGCATAAACATATGATCAAATTCTCATACTAAATAACTTTTCCCACAATTTTTTTTCTAGTTTATTCAGTTGAACACCGCATCCCCCTCATTTTGCACCATGTTACTTCTCCTTGCAGATGGTGGTTGTGCATACCTATCAAATCTTCAACGAGCCAGCTAAATCTGGTTTGGTTATAAAAACTCCCCATTTTTTTAATTTAAAAAATAATCATCCCATTTCCCATGCTAAATTCAAGTGTTTTACATAATGGCTTTATCAAAATAATAGGTTTTCTTTGATAAATTGACCATTATTGTAAGCAAAACATAAATCACCTTAATGGTAACTAATCTCCTTAAAATGGTTAATTTATAATATTCGATGCTCATCCATTAAGATTAGAGTTTCTTGTACATAGTCCACACATTCAATTGCAAGAAATACCCATTCTATCCATATCGATGATCCTATGATCAATATCAACTAGGCATTTTGTGGCTATTTGATGAAGTGTGATGGCCATGATTCATGGAAGTATGCCGAGGAATTGATAAATCATGTTGATTGCATCATTGGATCATTTGATCAATGATTCCATCATTGCACATCCTTTTAGAGAATACTATGCTCAATGATCTACTAGTCGAGATCATTTTAGCCATATAAGTCAACCACGTGTATTTAAGGCGAAATGTGTCATTTTCATCCAAGCATTTGACTTTTTATTAAAAAAATGATAAGTAAAGGACGATTCCGTGAAAAAATAATTAAAAAAACACTTTTTTATATAGAAAAATAGCTGCCTACGCCATTTCGGCGGTTTCTGCTGGATTCGCCTCTTTCCAATCAAACGGATCTCTCTCTCTCTCTGTCTTTCTGTCTCCGATTCCTGGTTGATCGCCGCCCAAAATGTCTTCCCAAGAGAGCCTCGACAAGATGCAATCACGGCAGCAGTACCGGAATCTCTGGCACACGGATCTTCTCGGCGCTCCCTCCGCCGATGTCCCCTGTAAGACTCTCGACGTCACTTTTTTTCCCCCTTCAAATATGGAATTATTGCTGATTTATTATCGTCTGTCGCAGATTTCTGCCTCTCCTTTTGGTGGTGAGTGTCCTGTCTTATTCATTGGATTTATTCGAGCGAGGAATTTTTGGGATATAGTCTGAGCGTTTAACTTATTTTTCTATTATTCCTCTTAGATGCATGAATGATTGAAAACTAACAGGCGATAATAAATACCTGCTCGAAGCATCTACGATAGTTTAAAAAATTTCAAACTTCGTACGACACTTCGTTTTTTGTAGAAGTGTCGGGATCTTGCAATGTATTCGGAATGTTTAAAGTATTTATATTATTCGTCTTAGATGCAGAAATATCTGAAGTATTGAAAAGTACCTGGCGGTGATAGATATTTTAAAGTTTTCCTCTTTTCTTCTGGAAGCTACGAAGACAGTTGAAATGTTTTTCAATCTTTGTACGAAACTTAATTTAATGAAAATGAAAAAAATTTCAAAGGTTTTCGGGATCTTCCTATGAAAACATCATCTACCATGTGTTCAGAATGTTTAACTTATTTATATTATTCTTATTTGATGCAAAAGTATTTGAGTTATTGAAGGTAGCTTGTGATGTTAAATATTTTCTAGGAAATACTCTTCCAGCACCTTAGATGATAGTTGAAAATCTTTTAATATTGATACAACACATAATTTTATAATGAAAATTTTTATATATCATCTTGTTTAATCCCCAGCCAAGCATTTTGAAAGTTACATTTTAGTGAGCTCTTGCATTGGATTCTTATTTATCATGACTGATAAACAAAGAATCAGATTCTGCTGAAAAGTTTTGGGATCCTGCTCTGAAAACAAGATCTAGTATGTATTCGGGAAGATCTATACCAATATTATTTTAGATGGACAAATAAGCAAAATATTAAAAGGTAGCTTGAGATAACAAATAATTTAAGTTTTTTCCTCCTCTCTTCTCGTTTTAAAAAAAATTCAACCCTCACAAATGATTTTTGAAAGAAATTTTCGGAATCTTGCTCTGAAAACAAGATCTACCATGCATTTAGAACGTTAAGTTACTTCCATTATTCCTTTATGTGAAAAACTAACCAAATTATTGGAAGATAACTTGAGACAACAAATAATATAAGTTTTTCCTCCTCTGTTCTCCTTGTCTCGAAAAAGTTTGAAACTTTGTACAGCACTTAAATTATATAAAAAATTTCTGGATATTGTGTTGTTTAGATTACTAGCTAAGCATTTTCAATGTATCATTTACTTGAGCTACTGCATTAAATTTTCAATTTATTATGATCAATGAAGAAAGAGTCATATTTGACTGAATGTTTGAGCGAATTGCTTTGATGCTCCCTATCAATAATTTTTCTATTGTTTCTATTACATATTTTCACCGTGTTTCGATAGATGACCTACACAAAACGGGGAATTTATGTGTGTGGAATAAGGCACTGTCAAAAAATGAAGAAGTTTGAAGAATCTAAAGGGGCCTGCACCCCTTATATTCAGAGAAAGAGGAGAGATACATAATGGGCTATATTAGGCACATGAGCCCAGATACATCCACTCACAAGTGTCTTTTCATTTCCTTATTTAATTTTGATTTCATAGAGTTCTTTCAGAATAATATACATGGTAATATCAAAAAAAGGTTCATTGACAAAACAGCTGAATTCTCCAATCACCTTCCTGAATTATGATAGGAAGTTAGATTGCATTTTCAAGTTCTTAAGCAAAAAGAATGAGAGAGAGTTGGATGATACGATTGTAGATCATATATTGATCAATTTTTAGACAGTGATCCATACTCCCTGAATGATGATCCTACTTCATGTGGAGGCATCAGTATTAAGACGATCAGAGTTCAACTAGGGGAAATAGCAATGATACGATTCTATAGATCTTCTATTGATGAAATTGAAGGGTGAACAATATTATGAGAGTATGCCTTAGATTGTAGGGATGAATTTTTGAGAGTGTGAAAAATTTGAGAGAGAGAGAGAGGATATGATCCAAGATCTTATTTTGAATACTTATTCAGAAGGTGAAAAATATTTTATTGATGGAGAGAGAGGGATGGAGATGACGATCAGTCAGATGCAAGCCGTGTCTGTATTCAAGTGTATTCAAGTTGGAAAACATCCTGGAAGTATTCCTGTTGTCTCCTTTTATTCTACATGATTTTAACTGCATGATCGTATAATTTGCCTGAATATTCTTAAGATGACTTTTTTACTTTCCAATTTTATTAATTCATCTTTCATTTTGTTTGTTCTTGGGGACCTGTTTTTAATAGTGCGCCATGCATCTCATATCTACTACGGAAAAGAGCTCTTTACAACGATATGTCAAGGTATCACCTTTTTGGTAATTTTTTTACTGTTTTGCCGTTATCTGCATTTTTCTCGATTAAATCAATTTAACTTTATTTTAATATTTTTTATTGACAGGTATATTTGTTGTGCTGGCTACGTTCCATGTAGTGGCAGATGTGGAGAGAGTAGATGTCCCGAATTTTGCCTTTGCGTGGAGGTATTTTGATTTTTTTATTTATTTTTATCTTCTAAATATATTAGAATAATTCTAATATCACGTCTGCCTTATTCAATCAACTGTGATAGGTTTTCCTTTGCTTTGGAAATTCAGTGGCATCGACCCGATTCCTGCTTCAAGATGAATTCAATATTCAGACAACAAAATGTGACAACTGCATCATTGTGAGTTTCCCTAGTTCTCTATCTTCTTTGCCCCTGGTACTTTTTCCTCAGGAATTGATGAACACTTATTGATGACTGCCTCCCTCGGTTCTCTATCTTCTTCTCCCTTTATATTCTTTGGATTTTCTCTCTCCCAAGAACTTAGTCCCCAGCTCTGTATCTTCATGTTTCTCTGTTCAGGAACTGATAAGTCCCAGGCTCTCTATCCATCCACTTCTACCCTTTACTTCTTGCTCTAAATTTCTCTCTGCTCTGAACTGGATGAGTGGTCCTTAATTTCTCCATCCTCATCTTCTCTTCTATCTTTCTCTTGCTTCCTATAAGCTGATAAACTTATGGGTAGTTCCCATGCATTCCCTACCTCCCTCTCTCTCTCTCTCTCTCTCTCAAGGTTTCTCTCTGCTCAGATGGTGTCCTGCTTTCTCTCTTTCACTCCTCTTCATGCTCTATATCTTCCACTCTATGAGGCAGCTCTAGCTTTCTCTCTCCCCTTCATTCTGATTATTCCACTGGATAGATATATCTCTCTTTCCCCACCATTGTTCTCTCTGAAGCTCAATTCCGCTTTCATTTTGAGTGAACTCCAGACATAGCTCTATTCTCCTCTCTCCTTTATTATCCGTCATTAAGCTTCTTACTAGTTTTCTCTCTCTCTGCATTCAAATTGACTCCCCTTTCGTCCTCTCTCTCTAGATTTCTCTCTCTTCAGAAACTAACTCCCATCCCTCATGCCCACCCTCTTCCCAGTTCTGCATGATTGGCCTCCAGCAAATAGCCTGCATCTTCTCCATCATTGCCATTTGTGTTGGAGGTGATGAGCTCTTGGATGCTGCCCAGATCCTTAACTGCCTCGCCAATTCTGTATATCTCACGTGGGCTCATCCCAACACTCAGTCCTTGCATTTCTCCTTAAACAAATTAATTTAACTTTTTTTCTTTGATTTCTATTGCAGAGTGTGCGCTTGCATGCAGGTAAAATAAATCAAACAAATTGCTAATTATGGATCTTCTATGTGATCAACAATGAGGATTGATTGCAGACGCAGCATAAGATAGAGATGGATAAGAGGGATGGGAAATTTTTAGGAGTGCCGGGAGTGATGGCAGTGCCACCAGTGCAGCAGATGTCCAGGATAAATCAGGCGGTGCCGCCAGCTGCGGGATACCCACCACCAGCATACGGTCAGCCATATGCGTATGGAGTTTCTCAGGGGGGTTATCCGCCAGCAGGTTATCCTCCTCAGGGAGGTTATCCTCCTCAGGGAGCATATCCTCCAGCAGGTTATCCTCCTCAGGGAGGTTATCCTCCTCAAGGAGCATATCCTCCAGCAGGTTATCCTCCTCGTTAGCCTCTCTATCTCTCCATATCTTTATATTTCTCATTAGATCTCTCTATGAGAAAATCTTTAGATTTCTTATCTGGCTTGCTCTCTCTCTCTCTCTCCCACACACCTTAGTACTCTTGCTTGGGCCCTTGGGGTGGCTCTCTCTCTCTCTGAACATTCCTTCTGGGGTTGCTCTCTCTCTCTCAAGATTGCTGCTTAGGGTTACTCTCTTGTTTACATCTCTCTCTCTCTCTCTCTCTCCCACACACACAAATGCACTCTTTCTTGCCCCTCTCTCCCCTCCCAGCGCTTGCTTATCATTTGATGTCGGACTTGTAAACTGTAAAACTTTGAACCGATCGGTTTCCTTGCTCGTCCGGATTGCTACTGGTCATTGACTTCTCATCTGTCATTGAATAATGATAATGAGAACAAGACAACGTTCCTTTCTCATCATTTGATTGGCTTGTTATTTGGAAGAGAAATTAATCATCGTTGCAGTGTAACTTGTCATATGAAATAGTTTACGATATTTACTTACTCGATATTCATTTACTTACAAATGGGTAGAAGATCAACAATCCTTATCATATTAGCAAGAGCAAGAATTACTATTATACCTAGATATTTGATGTCCTTCTTGGATACTATATGAATATGAACATTTATAATATATGTTTATAGATGATATGTCACTATGGTATGATCTCATTATAATCTATTGATCATTGCATATCTTCTTGGACTTTATTATAAAAATCAGATATGTTCAATTATAAATAAGATATCTAAAAAAAATAAACAAATATGTGTATAGCTTGATTGGGCCATAGGCACTTATTGCTAACATCTCTCACAGTCCCTAAGTTTTCCATGACCATGAAAGATTTCCTAGTTGTATGTGCACTCAATGCACCAAGAGATAGTTCTTTTCCTCCAATAGAGGCATCACAATGTATAAAGAGGAGCATGTTGAATGCAAAAAGTGTATTGGACATATGACCCTAAAATGTTGGTTATGAATAGTAGTAGCATATGCCATCAAGGATGATGGAAAAGTGATGATGAAATCATGATCATCAACATGGAGGAATCGTGCTCGGATAATGACAATGCCATGGGTGAATGGTGATACGAACTACATTGAGGGTTTCTAGATTGAACTTTAAGTTTTGTGTTTTATGTTATAGGTTCTATATGCTATGTGTTATGTTTAAGGTTTGATGTTTGAAAATTTTAGACATTTCTTGATGGTTCCTGTTGACTTTTTGTTGTTGAAAATTTAAAAATTTTGGGGAATTTTTTCTTCCTGAAATATTTGCATCCACATCCTAAAAATAAAGGAAGATTTTTTTGTCTTGAAGACCAATTTAAAGAGGATCTTTGAAATGGCATACTCAGAGATGGGTTTCAAGTTTTAACACTTGAGATTTTCAAAATTATTTTCTTTTCGAACTCCTTCATAAACATGCTTACCCATGTTTCTAGAGGTCATGAATTGTGCTCCTCTATGTTGCTTATCAATGATGGAGATATCCTTTCTAGTTTCAATTTATGATGAGGTAGGTCTATTCATCAAAGGAAGAGGTGATTGGAATATTTGATTACATCTTTTATAAAACTAACGAACATATTTATGTGCTCTAGATGTAACCCAACCTCTTAATGGAAAATCTAGATTCATCTACTTTGAGGGCATTTTATCCCCTCAAAGGGTTCCTTTATAGGTCTTGGAGGTTTCTTACCTTGTCAGATGCCTAGAATATAGATGATAACAATTCTCTTCCTATCTAGCATTATGCGAATATCTTTCATCATTCGCTTTCCTCATTTTTTTTCTTGATTATTAATATTTTATGTTTTTCCAATCCTTTTTAGCCTCATTGATGAAGAGGTTTTCTTGAAATATATGAATGGAAGAAATTCAAAAGGCTTTATAAAACAATCAACATTGATTTAATTTACAAAAGGACTTATAATTCATTTAATTGTAACTTAGGAAGTGATAATGGACGAAGTTATTGAAGTTATTTTTCTTAAAAGGATGTTGAATAACATCCACATGTAGTTCACGAGTCTCCAATTTCTCATGCTTTGAATGTAATCATAAGATAATATGTTCAACAAACATTATACTTGTAATAAAATTTATGATAATCCATTTTCTCGATCCATCTTCCATAGATTGCCGGCGGTGATTCGACTCGGCACAATCACTTGATCATATCTTCAATCGCATGTTGATCGGCATCGATCGATGATGATTGATCATCCCTCAATTTGAGACATGAAATGTGTGCCTTTTATAATCTTTAATCATTTATGCAAATAATAAGGTAGAATATTGGGCCGCTTTGTCCCTGGACCGTTTTCTAACATAGCAGCCCATCTATGAGTGAGAGAGAGAGAGACCCTCCCAAAAATGTACGAACGATTCGATCGTCGATCGAGAAATCCGCCATACTCTCATTTCCCGTTGGTGGGTCGTCTTCTTCCTCCCCGTGGAACCCAACTCTCCCGTTCTCCTCTTCCATCTCTCCCCCGCCTACCAATGCAAGATCTTCAAAGAGTCTCCACTTCTTCTCCCTCCTGTTCATCTCCTCAAATGTCCCGTGACAGCCTTTCCCCTGAAATCTCCCCCTTTTCTTCGTCTTCTCCTTCCTCTAGGGTAATTTACAGCGACAGATTCATCCCCAGCAGAAAAGGCTCAAACTTTGCGTTATTTGATCTCTGCCCTCCTCCCTCCCAAACCAGCATTATCCTCCTCCGCTGTTTCGGGTGAAGGAAGAAGTGGTGGACGAGAAGATTCTTCTGGAGCTTATTCTAGTCTCCTTAGGTCGGTCCTCTTTGGATCCCCTGATACCCCTGAAAGAGTGATGTCAGGGAGAGGTTCCCTTTTGGGTTCACCTACTTCGGGTGATTCCTCTTCTATAAATTCTTCCCCCGTCGCCGTTGGGGAGGAACATTTTTAGATTCAAGAGTGAAGTTCGGAGAGTGAACCTCTTTCCTGATGTCCAAGATGGAGGATTATCTAGTGCGATTGTTACCCCTCCTAAAGCTTTGAGGAAGGTTTCTAGATCTCCTTATAAGGTCTGTTTAATCGAATAAATTGTTTTTTTTTGAATTTACGTTGTTGATTGAATTGTGCCTTTTTAAGGTTCTTGATGCACCTGTTCTGCAAGATGACTTCTACTTGAATCTTGTTGATTGGTCGGCAAATAATATGTTAGCGGTCGGATTGGGGAATTGTGTGTACCTCTGGAATGCTTGCACCAGCAAGGTGAGATCATGAATCATGAATTTTATTTTAATTTAGCTCTTTGATCATAATTTCTGAAATGAAATTTCTATTTAGGTTGATATGCTCTGCAATCTTGGTAGTGATGATAGTGTATGCTCGGTATCATGGGCTCAGCGTGGGAACTATTTGGCTGTGGGGAACAAATTTAGGGAAAGTGCAGGTTTGTTTCTCTCGCTTGACTTCAATTTCATCACCTATTGTTGTTCAAAGTATTGAAGAAAGATGAATCCTTTTGTTTTTTTCACTAGATTTGGGATGTGGGTCAAAATCGCAAGATACGGGTAATGGAGGGACATCGGTTACGAGTCGGTGCCCTAGCATGGAGCTCCTCGACATTATCATCTGGCAGTAGAGATAAGATTATTCTCCAGCGAGATATTCGGTCTCAAGAAGATTTTGTTGGCAAACATAGTGGGCATAAATCAGAGGTCAGATTAATTTATAATTTATGCTAGTTTATCTTCATAATTGGAAATTTGTTCAATGGAACAGCACAAGTAGTATTTTGTTATGGGGATTTCTATTGGGTATCTGATATGGGCTTAATCTCCTATTCTGAAAAATCAAGGGTCCATAAGGGTGGAAACAGTGGTAGGGGGTATAGTTGGGATGGACTTGACGAGGGTTTAGGGTTTAGAGTCTCCCTCAGGTGTCTGTGGTTCCTCTTAAATCTCGTTTCTCTCCCCTTCTTTTTTGTAGTCTTAGGGGATATTAAAAGACTCCTGCTAATTCCATGGGTTGGTCCATTAGCTCTCCAAATTAATGGCCCATCATTACCACCAGCACCCTCAAAAAAAAACAACTTGCAACCTTGTCCTAAAGCGACATCTGCAGGTCTTCATGAGCATGACAAGTGTAGAATTTGCATTCTCTCTCTAAGCAAAAACCCTTAGGTCTACGGTTGTGTGAAACAGGTTTGTAGTCGTGAAGAAAAATTGTCTGTACTCATGTTGATGTTGAATTTTTCTGTTTGTCTTGGTGTTTGTTCATGTTCATTTGCAAACGAATGAACAAAATGAAGCATATTTCCTATCTCTAAGGTGGAGAATCCCTAAATTGTTCGTTTTCTGATTTAGGGCTTGTTTGTTAACACACAAACAAGCTGTTTGATGTTTGTGTTAAATTTCCTTGTTTGTATTCACGTTCGTATTCATCCGCGAACACTGGAACAAACCATCTTTAGGATCCGTACTTTGAACATTTCCTTGTTTGTATTCATTTGCAAATCTACCCAGTCAGACATCAGAAATAGGGGACTGTTATGTGTAAGTTGTTGTATGTTCATCCATCTGCGGGCTCCAGACAACTCTTATTAATGACCCTTCGGTCTGGCCAGCTCTGGTGAGGATGAACACACTGTCCATCCTTTGTGACCGCAGTTAGTGAACTTAATCTGAAGGGCGGGAGAGATGCTTAAATGGGTGAGATGGGGTGGACAGTCAGCTGTCCTTTTGTGGATAACCGGACACTCTAGCATTGGCTTCAGCAGATGGATCCCTTTCCATTAACAGATTCCTGCTCTCCAATGCCAAATCACAAATACTTCAAATTTTGCTCCTTCAAACTAGTGTATGTAGTGTGAAGTGGAAAATTACCTTTCAAGACACCCCCACAAACTTAAATTTTGAGTCTCTATCATCATTTTAGGTATGCGGGCTGAAATGGTCTTATGACAATCGTGAGCTGGCATCTGGTGGAAACGATAACAGGGTAAGCTACCATAATTAGTTGATTAATATCATGGGCATTAATTTTATTTGCTTAATTTTTTGGGCAGCTATTTGTCTGGAACCACCATTCAAGGCAGCCAGTGCTCAAGTATTGCGAGCACACGGCAGCTGTGAAAGCCATTGCATGGTCCCCACATTTGCACGGATTGCTCGCGTCTGGTGGTGGGACAGCTGACCGATGCATTCGTTTCTGGAATACAACCTCCAACACTAATTTAAGCTGTGTAGACACCGGCAGTCAGGTACAATGAATGTTTTTTTCTTTTCATCTCTTGTTTGAAAATCAATAGCAGGCTAAGATCGAGGAAGATGATTTCTAGTCTGTCTGTGTATTCTGTTATTGCTATCATTCAGACAAGTGTTATTGTTATAAGAAGGATCTTTGATGTAGCATAGAAGAGAGATTTAGATAGAAGAAAACAGTTACCAGCAGGGGGTGACCGTTAGACTCTAACGGTCACTTTACAATGGCTAGTAGCGATAGGGTATATTAAAAATATAACTGTGGTATAAATATAAATACTTTGATAAATGGGGTAGAGTTGTAAACTGTAGATATCCCTCAACGGTTATCATTCAGGCTTTTCACTCATCAGTTAGAGAGAGATTGCTAGTGACCAAATGTCTCAATATTCTATTGCAAGTAGATATTGCTGTTAAAATTTGAAGATGCTGTTGCTAGATTCAGAGATGTAGTGCATTTGTCGCTGAAGAATTCATATAGAACACAGGTACTTGTATTCATGTATGAAGATCTATTATGCAGAGGGTAATGATTGTTACACTCTAATGGTCATTTTTCTAATGGTCACTTGCTATAGGGCATAAATACAATCACAATGAGAGTATAAACACTGTTATGAGAAGTACAGGGGTAAGAGACAAATAGCTCTACTTTTTCTAACCGTTAAAAATGAAATATTAATGGATGGATGTTATAAAGGTAGGTTCTCATCAGTAGCTCTTGTTCAGTGTGTTTCTGTGCATAAATTTTTTTGTATTATATAGAGAAATATGTAATTGGGCAAGGAATTGAGGTACCACTTGGTTGTTCATGTGAGAAGCCATTGTTCCCTCCAGGGGTCACCTCCCTTGTTTCTGTTTCGGATTAGAGAAAGAAGGAATGGCAGCGGAAACCCTAATTTCCGATACTCGAGGGGCTGTTTAAATATCAGCATCCATATATATGGAGCAAATTCCACTAATTCCTCACTTGGGAGATTGGTGATAACTCTTAGTGGGCCACTAATAATAATGTGTAAATTACAAACGGACAAATTACCCAGAATACCCTGCTAAGTTAGGGAATGACAACTTTGCTCTGCTGCCTGGCACCACTCTCTAATGAATTGATATCATGCTATTATTTTTGTTTGAGGATAAGGGCATTATTGTAATTAGATATGGATACTCGCCCTTATGTTTTATTACCAATGTAGAATAGTCACTATGAGGTAATGCCAGGTTTAGTGAAATCATTAGTGTTTTTGGCTTTTTCCCTCGCTTGAGATGTTAATCCCTCTCTCTCTCTCTCTCTTCTCGAATATCCTCAGGCTCTGTTTCCAACAATTTTTCGTAGAATAGAATAACCCCTACTCTTTTACCTGTTCTTACATTCTCACTGCTTTTGAGATTTGCTGAAAAAGGTTTTATTTTAATTTTAAATATGTTTTATTTCTAAAGGTATGCAATTTAGTCTGGTCAAAGAATGTCAATGAACTAGTTAGCACCCATGGATACTCCCAAAATCAGATAATCGTCTGGAGATATCCTTCGATGTCTAAGGTGATTTACTGAACGTTGAATTTTTATTTCAAAAAAAAAACTGATCCTTGAATTTCAGAGGAAATTCTCGGGAACTCTTTTCACTCAATTTTGTTGAAATGTTTATTCAACAGCTTGCAACTCTCATCGGCCACACTCTGAGAGTCCTTTACCTTGCTATTTCTCCCGATGGACAAGTAAACAAACCCTCATAATTTTTTTTATTCTTTTTACTTATCAATTTCTTTCTAAATTTTTTAAAAACTAACTTTCTTGCATAAGATTGATTTTTAACTTTGATTTCAGACAATTGTTACTGGTGCTGGCGATGAAACTCTGAGATTTTGGAACGTCTTTCCTTCTCCCAAGTTCCAGGTATTTGATATATTTAGACTTGATAAGTCTAGAAACTATGAACTTGAAATTTTCTTTCTAAACCTTAACTTATATATAGTAAGGATAAAATTTATTGAGTTTAAATATCTTTGATGATTACAGAGCAATGAAAGCGACGTTGGATCGTCATCTCTTGGGAGAACGCAGATCAGATAGCAAATGAGAAATACATGAAAGTACAGTGCATCCAATACATCGATGATCATTGGGAAAATGTGGAAATTTCAGAGTTATATGAAACCCATGATCAGTGGGCATTTTTGTAAATATTTTTGTTTGATGCGTCTTGCCCATCATGGCTGCTCTGATATGTCGTTAACTGAACATAAAAAATGTAACGTTTTATTACTTCTTTTTATCATACGAATGATAAACATGCAAAAGTTCACACATAAATGTGAATAAACTTGCTGCCAAAATTAGAAAAAAATATGTTTAATGATATGCTTTTAATGGAACTAAACGTTTGTCCTAAGCTTTTCAAAGCACACACAAAACAACACTTTCTCTCTGATCTTCTGCTTATGATTCCTTTTTCCTCTATCCCATCTACAAGAGTGTGAGCATAAGTATTTAAAAATTTTCAAAAACTTTTCAAAAATTTTCAAAAATCGGCAATTTTAAAAAATTTTCAATTCAGATCATTAGACTAGTGGTGAGGTTGGTGATTCTTTCGAACAAAAAATATGCCCTACATGAATTATCCAACAAAGCTTCTCATTTCTTTCCAATGATAAAAAACCTATTTTTTTTGCTTAGCATGGTGCACAATTTAATGGGATAATATTTAATTCCTAGTTCAATAAAAAAACCTAGTTTTCATTAAAATGTGAAAAAACCTGATTTTCATGAGATGCCTTCAAATTTTGTCAACACATAATGGTCACAATTCAACTTCCATTAAAATCATTTACAATTTCATACAATTATTTCATCATTCTTTACACCAATATTTTGAAAAACTCCCAAGTAATTGCAATATATTTCCCTCAAATGATTTCCCAAGTAATTTTCACAATCAGCTTATCAATCTCAATGATTTCCATACACATCATCTCAACGAAACTCAATTGTCAAGTCATCTTCAAGCAGGAAGCTTCCTTTTCCCTCCAAGAAATCCTCATGGCCAAGGGGATCCCATGCTTTGAATTTCATTTTTTTCTGACCATGGTTTCAATTTTTGAAAAATTCGAAAAACTTAGAAGGGTGGAGCAATTGTGATCGAAATTCGATTTTGATCGCGTCGCATCGGATCGAATCGTCTCTCACGATTCTAGAAATTAGATTCGATCATGATCGTGGACCACCCGATCGATTTTACTCAAGCCCCTAACTCTAGTTAACAGTCAGTGGCGGCTGTCGTGGCGACGACGACGGCAGAGGCTTCGATCTTTTTTCAGCTTTTTAAATGATTTTAAATGTTTTTTAATTACACGATCAAGATCGGGTAGTATGGGATTTGATCATCGATCAGATGATCGCAATCGTGACTTTCGTAAAATGGTCGATTCGATTTCGGTTTTTGTCGGATCCAAGTCGATTCTATCAATTATGCCATTTTTATTAATTTATTAAAAAATTGCATTATTTTCCAAGGAAGGTCCATGCGAATAAAAAATATAAAGGTCAAAATCGTCATTTCCATAAAATTATTTCCCAATTCAACGAACCTGACGAGGCCACGTGGCGAAGAAACCCGTTACGCCGTCAATCGGTGAAAAGGGGGCCCCAGCTGGGACGATCTCTCACCGTTCATCATGAACAAGTAAGAGCAATCCCGTTGCGACACGTCGGATCTTAAAGGCGACGCAACGGGCACGTGACGACAAGTTGGACAGCTGTCACTGTTGATGCCGACGTGCACCCGCCGGGAACCCATCTCGACCCTCCATGCAGGAGTCTTGAAATCGACGGCGGACAATTAAAATGATTTTTATTGCGGTGGGGAAATTGCACATGTCACCCCATCAAAACCAACTGTTGGTGGGCCACCCTCGATTTAATTATACTCGAAGAGACGATCCGAAGAGGGGCCCAACGGCCACCAGGCACCAATTGGTCCCTTCTCTCATCATGACCAACATCTCTCTCTCTCTCTCTTTCTCTCTCTTCGTGGGTGATTGATCCTATTCATTACAAACGGAAAGGAATCTCCCTCTAGTCTCTCTCACTAACTGCCCTTCCTCTCTCTCACTACCTGCCTTACCTCTCTCTCTGTACTCTCTCTCTATCTTGCTGCCTTTCCCCCCTGTCTCTCTCACTAGAAGTGGTTGATCGATCATGAACAAACGGTTAAGGGACCTTTCTTTTCTCTCTCTCACTACCTACCCTTCCTCTCTCTCTAGAAGCGGTTGAGTAAAGAATCTTTCACTATCCTCTCTCCCTCTCTTCTCTTACTACCCCCGTCACCCTCTACCCCCTTCTCTCTCTAGTCTCTCTCACTACCCTCCTAACCTTCCTCTCTCTCTCTCTCTACATCTCTTCATCTAGCGTTTTCAAACTGTTAGAAACTGTTGACCGATCATTTATCAACGGTGAAAGGTGGAGACAGAGAGACCGATCAACCTCAAGTGTTTGGAGCGCTCGACGGATCCATTATTAGGATCTCTCTCCCTTCCTCCCTCTCTCTCTCTCTCTCTCTCTTTCTCCTCTCAATCTCTTAAGAGGGCTTGACGGATCAATTATGAGGATCTCTCTCCCTCCCTCTCTCTCTCTCCTCTCAATCTCTTAAGAGAGCTTGACGGATCAATTATCAGGATCTCTCCCTCCCGCTCTCTCTCCTTCACAAGGTGCAAAGAAGGATTGATCCATCATCTATCATCGGGCGAAGGAATATCTCCTTCTCTATATCTCTCTCCACCTCTCTTTCTCTCTCTAGCCATCTCTTTCTCATATCGACAACGATAAAGAGCGGGAATCGATGCAGGAAGGAGAGAGAAGCCTCCGAATGGACATCGCCGGAGGAGAGATGAACGACGACCACCACCAACAGCAGCAGCGCCAACTTCTCAAAGCCGAGATCGCCGTCCACCCTCTTTACGAACCGCTCCTAAACGCGCACGTCGGCTGCCTACGTGTCGCCACTCCCATCGACCATCTCCCTTTGATCGACTCCCAGCTCGCCCAATCCCACTCCCTTCTCCGCTCCTACGCCTCCCAGCACCGACCCTTTCTCTCTCCTCAAGAGAAAAACGACCTCGACAACTTCCTGGTCGGTCTCTCTCAACTTTCTCCTCCAATTCTCTCTCCAATTTCTCTAATTAGACTGTCTCTAATTTCTCTATCTTCTCTTTCTATTTCTCTCTATTTCTCTCTAGTTTCTCAATCTAGATTGTCTCTGGTTTCTCTCTCCAATTTCTCTATCTAGTTTCTCTTTCTAATTCTCTCTCCAAATTATCTCCGGTTTCTCTTTCTAGTTTCTCTCCAACTTCTCTCTGGTCTCTCTCGAGATTGTCTCTACTTTCTCTCTCTAGTTCTCTCTCCAATTTTTCTCTGGTTTCTCCGTATAGTTTCTCTCTCTAATTTTCTCTCCAATTTCTCCCGGGTTTCTCCATATAGTTTCTCTCTCTAATTTTCTCTCCAATTTCTCCCGGGTTTCTCCATAGTTTCTCTCTAATTCTTTCTCTCTGATTTCTCTCTCTAGTTTCTCCCTCTAATTGTCACTCCTATTTCTCTGGTTTCTCTCTCTAGATCCTCTCTCTAATTCTCTCTCCAATCTCTCTCTGGTTTCTCTCTCTAGATTTTCTCTTTTTTTTTTCTATCTAGATTCTCTCTCTAAAGGAAATTTGTGGGCAGACGCAGTATTTGGTGGTGCTCTGCTCGTTCAAAGAGCAGCTACAGCAGCACGTAAGGGTGCACGCGGTGAATGCTGTGATGGCATGCAGAGAGATTGAGCAGACCCTTCAGGATCTCACGGGTATGGTTTTGGTTTGGTTTCTCACAGGATCTCTCTAAGTGCATGGCTTTTTGGGCTTTGGATGGCCGCCGGTGGCTTGCTCGTTGACGGTGTTTTCGTCCGTTGACTTGTTTCTCTCTCCACCCTTTCCGCTTCGATTCTTGAGAGAGATACGAATAGATTAGTACATAGATAGAGAGAGGTCGTTGGTAAGGTAGTTGAGTTAGGTGGGGGAGGAAGATGACCGGCGCACCGTCACATGCAAGTTCTCTTTCTCACACTCTCTCTCTCATCTCGCTTCCTACGGTCCTACCCCCTCAGGCCCTCTCCCTATCTCTTCCCGCCTCTCTCTCCGCTCCTCTTTCTTCCAATCCTCTCTCCCCTCCCCCCCGCGCTCCTCTCGCTTCCAATCCTCTCTCTCTCTCTCTCCCTCCCCTGCTCCTCTTTCTTCCAATTCCTCTCTGGCCCTCTCCCTGCCTCTACCCGCCCCTGTCTCTTGCTACCGTCTCTCTCTCCCCCCGCTACTATTTCCTTCCAATCCTCCCTCTCTCTCCCGGCTCTTCTTTCTTTCAATCCTATCTCTGTGTAGTTCCTACCCCCTCTTCCTCTCTCTCCTTTCCACACCCGCTCTCTCTTACCCCTCCCCAGTTCGTACCCTCTCTTCCTCTCTCTCTCTCTCTCTCTCTCTCTCTCTCATCTCTCTCTCTCTCTCTCTCTTCTCCCTACATATCTCTCTTCCAACCCCCTCTCTCCCGATAGTTCTTACCCTCTCTCCCGTTTTCTCTCTCTCTCTACCTACACCTCTCTCTTCCAACCCCCTCTCTTCCGATAGTTCTTACCCTCTCTCCCTTTCCCTCTCTCTCTCTCTCTCTCTCTCTCTCTCTACCTACATCTCTCTCTCTCCCTAACCCCCTTCTCTCTTCCTACCCTCTCCTCCTACACTCTCTCCAAGATTTCACTCTTCTCCAACAATGCATGAATTTTGAATTTGACCTTGATTGAAGATAAAAAATCATGTTTACAAAACAAGATATAGAAAATTCAGAGTCTATTTAAAGCCTAACATAATTTTTTTGATTATTGATGATCATATACTCTAAAAATTTGAGGAATCAATGTGAAAAATCAATAAAAATCTCATCATTCTATGGTTTAATTCAATTTGGTGTAAAGGGGCATGTCAGGTAGGAGGGCGGCGGTATAGACAATTGTATCTGGGAGTTCATTGACTTTGGTGATCTTCCCTTTTATGTTTCAAAAAATAAATCTAGGTTTAATTTCTCGTTCAACATTTTGATCTTTGAAATTTAAAGTGTATATTTTTAGATATTATTGTTGCAATAAATGATATATAACTCCTTTTTATGGGTTTATAGGTGTTGCTCTTGAAGAAG
Source organism: Lemna minuta (assembly GCA_024174645.1). Lineage (NCBI taxonomy): Eukaryota > Viridiplantae > Streptophyta > Magnoliopsida > Alismatales > Araceae > Lemna > Lemna minuta. The sequence goes on from CM044107.1 coordinate 10,822,034, forward strand.
GAACAGGAGCAACAATGTCAGACGATGAAGATGAGCTGCAACTAGATTATGGGCTTGAAGGCGATGGTGAAATGCATGATATGACTGGATTTGGTCCTCTAATACCAACAGAGTCTGAAAGAACATTGATGGAAAGAGTTCGTCAAGAGCTGAAGAGTGAACTTAAACAAGTACTTTAGTTGAAGATAACCTGATGCTTTTCCTTGATAATAGAAATTTTACTCGGGAAAATTTTGAATTATTTTTATAAACTTTTATTGCTCTAGGGGTTTAAATCAAGAATCGAAGACGTGAGAGAAGAAATTCTTAGGAAGAGAAGGGCAGGCAAACTCCCTGGAGACACTACTTCTATATTGAAGCAATGGTGGCAACAACACTCAAAGTGGCCCTATCCTACTGTAAGTCTCCTTGCACCATAATCTTGAATGGAAAAAATATAAATAAGCATTTCATTTAATATGTTTAGTTTTGAAGATAATTTCAGTATAGAATATGAAAAATTAGTATAAAAATGCTAATGACCTTTTTATTAGCCACAAAATGTCTTATTCTTCATGGTATATACACATGGATTTCATTCTATGATAACACAAAGGGCATGTCAAACTTGGATTTTGTAAGTTCAAATGTCTTTAGTTTGGTGATATAGTCCCATAGTTTATGCTTTAGTAAACATGCTATTATCTTCTCTCATCTATAGAGCTATGAACCCTGATCCACAAATATTTTGAAAAATACCTAGGTAAGCCCACAGATTCTTTACCCTTCATAAATCTATCTCTTCAAATTCCAAAAATAATGTATCTTATTCCAAAAAATTGGTATATAGGAAATTTCCTTACAATGTAAATAAGCATAAAGTATGTCATACCCTACCATTTAGAGATGATTAATATGAATACACTAGAAACTACATTTAGTATATACCTACATATATATATATATATTTGTGTGTGTGTATGTGTATGTATGTGTGTATTCAATACTAAAATTAATTTAAATGGATATTTAAATAAAATTCTCAACTTCTTTAATTATTTTTACACATATTTCTAAAAAAATTTGTCTTCATCATGCAAACTTCTTTCTTGAAGCTAGTACCTTGGTTTTTTTGAAACCTTTCAAATCATGTCAAGTTTGAACGCTTTGCTTTGTTTATTTTTAATAGAAATAAATTCTTGATCTAGTTCAAACATTTTTCAGGAAGATGACAAGGCCAAGTTAGTAGAAGAAACTGGCCTCCAACTAAAGCAAATCAACAATTGGTTCATTAACCAACGGAAGAGAAACTGGCATAACAATTCTCAATCTGCAACAACATTGAAATCTAAAAGAAAAAGGTGGGCACATGAATAAATTTTATCTCATTTTTTAATATAATAATTTGACAAAGGGATGGAAAATTACACTTTCAGGTGATACTTCAAAGACAATCAATGTAGAAAACAACCAAGTGTGGAATGTGGCAATGGACATGGTATAGAAGAGACAATTCATAGAAAATATATTGTGTAATGATTTATGGCCCATAGATAACCCGTAATTTAACGAAAGATAATCTAATTTATTGTGTATCAACATTTTTATGCGAATATTCTATTTTTGGCATCCTTTTTCAAAGAATTTTTATTTTCATGGAAATCGATTTCAATAAAATATTGCCTATTGAAGGAGGATAACAAGTTTTTTGGCACCAAGATTTCTATTACAAAGTAATTTAATGGAAACTAAGTTTTGAACATTTGGGAAAAAAATTCTTTTGAGTGTATAAATACAAAAGGAGAAATGGAATTAAGTACACTCCACCTAAATCAAATGAATATATATATTTCTATTAAGGAGGCCTTTTTTTGCTCATGGACTCTATATTCTTCCCCTATTTTTTTGAGAGGACTCTCAATGTTGCCCTTTTTCATTATCACATGGTACCTTGGTTAGAATTTAAATTACATCATGGATGAAAATTTTGTCTTATTTCTATGAAAATTCTCAAATAAGACTTAAATCTTTATTTATCTCATGTTTTTAAAAAAAATAAAATATATCTTGTGGATATCAAATGCTCTTAGATTTTGCTATAATTTCTTCACTAATATTTTGGATCATGGGGAATCATATCCATCACTTTAAATGATTTAAGCATGTATGTGACTTGTTGAATTTTTTTCCTCATGATACAAGTTTATGTGATGTTGTCATGAAACCCTTTAAACAAAAAACGTTTTTCATTTAAGTTTGTCAAAATATTCATTTGAGATTCAGAGATGATGCAAGAAGATGGGAGTCTCTATCTGAAGACAACATGCATGATCTCAATTGGTTATCCAACACATTAATTTTCAAGTTTCAAGTCTGCATAGAGAAATAAACATGTGAAAAATAACCCATTCCAAATATAAAGATATTTTGGCCATTAGATCAATGCAGGTATTTTGGTGAACTATCTTGTGTGTGGTATGTCCGTATGAGGGATAGACTCTCCCGATTATGCTTGAAAATTTTTAATTCTTTTCTAAAGTGGTGAAGTTTCCTTCCCAACCATCCCTCTCAATTTCTCCCCTTGGATTCTCTCATGACTCATATTCATAAGAATTTGTTGGCTTAATAAAAAAACTCCACAAGATGATTTTTTAGAATAGAAATGTCAAATCTTCCAATCACATATTGAATGAAATTTAAAATATATTTCCCTTTGTTTTCAAAAATAAAGCCAAAGTACTTTTTGTGGAAAAAAGTGACACAAGTATGCTAAAGGTAGGGAACCAATATAGAAATATTTCAACTTGAGATTACTTATATTTGGATTCGGATTTGAAAATTTAGAATATTGGATAATGCTTGGACATTTCACAAGTAGATGCTTCTTTTCTTCACTTCCATAAGTGCTGTATTTTTTTCCATTTCTTCTTTTCATAAATTGGAATAATTTTTTGCATCTTCATGAAGTCTTTCCCTCATAGGTCATCCACTAAAATTGGGTTTCAAAGTAAGTGGACTAATATTTTGATGAGTCCTTCGACAATGTAATGTTGAGTGCTCTTTTAGTGAGTCCTTCAACCTCCACCTCTTGCATGATTTTTTTTCATATTTTTTATTTTTGTATTTGGGTAGATACCTTTCCAAATATTTAGAATTAAGTCGATAAATTTGGAAGCTCCCTCGATGTAGCACCACATGTGAACTTAAAAAAACAACGATTTCATAGCCTACACATTAGCATGCTTGCATCAAATATTGGTTCTATGAAACTATGATCTATTGGGTGGAAACATTGTATATTTTTTACACAACCTCCAAAATAAATGTATATCCATTTAAACATATTTAAAAATTCTCTAGACTTTAATTAAACTATTATGCCTTGATAGTCCATGTCTTTGTGTATCTTCAAGTTCATATGTCCCATATTATTAGCATAAGTGTAGTGAATTATTGAAAATAAAAATATTTTTGAAGATGCTTTGAGAAGTCTGAGACAATGTGGAGACAACGTTGGAATCATCGAGGGGACATAGAGAGAGGTAGGAGGGATGGGGAGGGCCACGAGCCCCTCCTAGGGTTTGAAAGAGTGCGCTTTATTGTGAATAATTCAAAGAAGATTTGAGACAATATGTAGAAAAGTTCGAAATCATATTGGAGACATTAAAGAATTTGGAGGGATGGGGAGGCCCTTCCCTCCTTTGGGTTATAATGAACGTTCTCTATTGTATTGAAGAGAGAAGTTCCTTAAATTGGTAGTAAAAAAATTAAATGATAAAAAACCCCAAGGATGGTAAATGATCAAAATGCTTGCATATCTCGGGAAGATGGCAGACAAAGAGGATAAAATGGTCTCATATAGAGGAATAAATCTTTAGCTTCATGTGAATTTGATAATTTATATTTTTTATTTATTTATGTTTATGAATTTTATATCAATTAATTCAATAATATGATTGATATTTTTAGCCAAAATGATGTGAGAAAGGTGTCTTTGTAACTACAAGTATGAAGGATCGAAGCAGTTGACCCGCGTTGTCATCGAAACCAAGACATGTCTAAGATTAAGCTTTATGTTCTTTATGTTCCATTTTTTCATTGAAATAATTATTCTTATTAAAAATATTTTAACATTCATCCCTTTGTAGAATCAACATCAATGTTATGCACTTGAGTTCAGATTTTTGAAATCATTTATCATCATTGTCTTATATATCCCCAAGTTCTCTCTCAAAGAAAATAGTTATAAAAAATAAAAAATGTGTCTATATATAATATAAATAGATATTAAGTTTCATTTTCATACCTTTTAAATTCTTCTCTACTTCTGAAATTTTTATTTTTATTTACCACTATTATTATTATTATTATTATTATTTCTTTCTTATCCATATAATGGTGATATTCTTTACGGCTATTTAGGGGAAAGACGAAAAGGAGGAAAGCTACCTCTCTCTCTCTCAAGGTCCATGACCTCCCCTCAAAAGCTACGATTAAACTCTTATGCTTGAAAATGCACACTCTCTCTAGGCTAACAATCTCTCTATATCAAGGCTACTGCTGATGTTTTCTATCTTTAGGTCATCTTTCAAGGTTCAATTCTAGATTTTTTTCTTTTTGTTTTGATTTTTGTCGATCCTTGGTTTCTCTTTACTATCAGTGTTGGTCTGATAGGATTTTGGTCCTAAGACAGATTAGGTTTAATCCTCAAGGCTGATTTTCACCCATTTAGATTTCAGTTTATTGATGATGACGATTAGTTTGATTTTCTTGATTTTGTGATTTTAGTTTTATTTTTTATTTTGATTAGTTTGATCTTCTGATTTTTTTGGTTTCATTTTAGTCTGATTTTGTTTAAGTTTTCTATTGATTTCTATTTGATTTCTGATTTTGATTCCCATTTCTATCTCTATTAGATCTAATTTCTATCGTTTGTTAAAATTTGATTTCCATCCCATCCTAAAATTTGATTTCTATCTCTAATAAATCTGATTTCCATTCGTTTACAAAAATATGATAAATATACGCTTGTAACTAATACCAGATTCTACAAAGGTCTGATTTTATGTCACTATGATTAATTTCAGACTCCTTTGAATTTTTTTTTCAAGACCTGATTTATATCCTTTCTTGACTGATTTGAGATTTTTCCTATGAACTGGTTGAGATTTGATTGAAAATCAGTTTAGGCATCTTCTTGAAGTTACCTTGGTCTGATTTTAGGACATCAATTATAAATTTTTTTGTTTGGATGGACATTATTCACTCTCATTACATGATCTATTCAAAATTTGTTTGAATGCAAAGTTTCAACTAATCAAAAGATTGTTAACATCAGGTTCTCCAATAAGGTTAATACATTATTCATTCATCATATAGATTCATAGAAGATTTTCATATAGATATCTTGAGAAATTTTTTAAAAATTAAAGGTCAAAGGTAGACACCAAAAGTCAAAATTCTTTAGCAAAAAGTAAAGGTCAAAGGTAGACAATCAAATTCAAAGGTAGAAAGTCAAAGTCAAAGTCAACTCAATAGGAATGTTCTTGCTTAATTATTTCTCAATATATCTTTGCTATACTTCTACTTATTCTATTTGCTTCAATTTAGTTTTAGTTAATATCTTTGCTTTACTTCTACTTATTCTACAACTGCAATGAGGCACCTTCATAAGCTAAGGGTATGGGCTTGTAATTGATATCATTGACATTGCATTTTTACTATATAAATTTTATTATCATATAAATTTTTCATGTCAGATTAAAAGGTGCAATGATGGTGTGGCAAATCGAGGAGCATTGAATGGAGATCAAGATTATTTGGGTTTGTGATCCATTAGATCACTTAAAGAGCAAGGAGACATGGCACAAAATCATTGGGTGCCATCATTGCTTTTTGGTGGACAAATGAGACATCAATACATATAGGGTTGGATGATCAAGATCGATCGAGATCGACCGACAAAAGGTCGACGCCTCGATCGATCAAATTGGTTTTGTGCCCCGATCAATTGTCGATTGATCATCAATCGATCGAGGTCGACAATCATTTACAGAAATAAAAAATGGTGATGATTAATGAGATTTTCCTTCTGTAATAGGATCGTCATATGTTTGATAAAGCTGATCAAGAGGTCGATGGGAAGCCTTTTTTGTATCAGCGGGAATCTAGCTTTATTTCCTTTTCTAGACTTTCTTGAACGATGAATGGCTGTTGATTTTAGGTGGAGAGGATGAAGGAAATAGCCATCATTTAGACGCTGATCAAAATGGAATGATCTATTTCTCAGAGTTCTTGAGTCTAATGGCGAGGAAGATTAAGGACACTGATTTAGAGGAGGCCAATGTCCCTCCCTTGGTTCCATCGGCAAGAGTAGGAATAGGGAGCTGAAGCAAACATGGGGTAAGAAAGGGGGTAGTTCTCCCTTTTGTCATAAGTAGAAGCAAGAGGGGGGAGGCAATTTTCCCTCCCCTTCGCCATGAGCAAGAGCAGGAGCAAGTGAAGGCGGGGGAGAGGGGGCATGATTCCCTCCATTTGCATCGGTACTGATAACATGTAATTGATGCATTTATTTTCATCATCATAAATGGTATAATTCTTTATAATATAATTCTTAAATCGTTTTAAACGTATAATTCTTTATAATATAATACACATTATTATATTTTCTGTGATATTTTTACATTCATCATGTTATTCCACTCATGTACTCATTTTGCATTTAATTATTGTTGATTATGCATGAAGATGAATATGCCTTGTCGTATATCATTCCTTTTGGTTTGTATATCTTGAGACTAACCCCATTTGACTTCTTTGAAGTCAAGTGGAAGAATTCTCATATTTTTAAGAGTTTTGTGGATTTTAAGACACATGACAACATATGGAAATACATGGAGACAAATTGAAATGAAAGAGAGGAGAAAAAGACTTCTTCATCGTTTTAAGGGCCAATTCAACTCTAAATCCCAAAAGTCAAAGGGTGTAATTAAGGGTCAAGGTGGTCAAAGGTGTGAAGAAAGGTCAGAGGTGGTCAATTTCATCTTTTAAATAATTATGAAGATCATCCTATCCTTTTGAAGGCAACCACTTCATTGAATAAGTCAAGGTAAGTCAAAGTTGGTCAACTTTATCTATTTTAGGAAATGGTTGACCAACCTATATTAAAATATTTTTAAAATTCAATTATTTTTATTTAAAATTGTAGTGGAGGTCACCCTCTTAAGGTGGACGTCTTCCTTAAGGAGGAGTTGGGAGTCACCTCTTTTTGGAACTAGGGCCCATATCTTTAAAAAGGAAGGTTATTACTTCTTTTTGAGGAGGTGAGACTCTTTCTTTAGAAAGGGGTTAGGCCACCTCTTTTAGGGGTAAGATTACTTCCTAAAGGAGGTAACCACACCCTTGGACGTCCTTGGGGTGGTGCATCTCCACCCTTGGTCACCTAGAACCCTAAAAGATCCTATCTATATGAGGCTCTATTTTCTCTCTCATATCTTGTTTTTTTGGGTCTCTCTTAGTATTAGGCTACCAGAAGGAAGAGGAGAGGAGTTCAAGGCCCAAGGAGAGAATTTCTTGATGCTCAATATTGTGGTGGAGAAGAAATCAAGCAAGCATTGTGATCGGAGTGGATTGAGCATCACCCGGCCCAGGACGAGCACCGTGACGTGGGTTGTGCAATGATTTGGATTGAGTTCTTGCTTGTGTTCATCTCCATAAACAGTAAATTTATATTTTCCTTTTATTTTCCTTTCTTATTTTCTTTTAATGTATTGTCTTTGACATCATCCACACTCCCAACTCTCTCTCCCTATCGCTACACGTCTATTCGTCAATCCGTCGCTACTGCCAACCACTCTTCTCACCTTGCCATCATCTAATCCCCATTGCATTTATTTTTAAATTTCTTTTCCATTTTAATTCAGATTTTTCTCTTAATGAAAAAATAAACCTAAAAATTATCACTCCTATTCATTTCTACATGCCCCATTTACGCTCTCACTTCTTTGCAAGCTCTCATTTCTTCCATGCTCTCTCACCTTTCATTTGAACGTCTAATCTCATTACCTCAGCTCCCTATGGATTCGACCCTTTCTTACACTATAATAAGTAAGAAAATATAAATTTTATTGCATGAAATCAATACACAACAACGACGGAAAACACACGTAATTGAGTTCATCAAGTACAATGAGGGGATTTCCCTCCCTCATCCCATTGTCATTAAGAGAATTCCTCGCCAGAGAAAGCACGCACAAAAGAACCCCCGACGTCATCATCAAGAGTCGGTGTCATCAGAAGAACCTCCCCTCGTTTTCTTCATATAGAGTGGCAATAGGGGGGCAAGGGCAGTTTCCCCTCCCCCTGTCATCACCAAGTGCCTGTCGAGTAGGAGGGGGAAGGAGAGGCCATTCCCTCCCCCTTTGTCGTTTCCTGGCTGAAAAAGGGGGGGGGACAATTTTCCTCTCAATCATTCATAGAAGGAAGGAGGGTTAGAAGTCCACTCTCATGACGATCACCGGTGCTGAAGAGGAGTGCAAGGAAGCTAGAGAGTTGAAGCCACAACCGAATAGGGCCTCACCCTAGAGGCACATGAGAACTCTTAAGGTCGATTATGGAAATCTCATCGATCGATTAAAAAAGGGACTTTACTCGATTGGCCAAAGAACGACAATCAGATCTTCGACTCAATCAAATTGACCAACCATAAACACATAGCATGATCAAAGAAAAGGTGCACATGGAGTTAGAGGTTGGATGGCTGAGATTTTCCTCAAATTTTTACTCCCTCACTCATTCTCTCCCCATCTCTCTTTGGATTTGGATTAGGCGTGATCTATGTGCTCATGTGCAAAAAAATGAGGGCTGTCTCTTGTCACTTATTATCCCCCCTAAAAAGGTAGGTGGCCAAATCCTGGCAATCATGCACATGCTAAATGGATTATCCTTGGGACAAGAATGCATGCATTTGTCTTAACTATGTTACTTTGTTTTTCTTGATTTTATGACCATTTTTAATGTCATAAATTTCTTCTTCAATCTTTGATGTGATTAGTTTTTCCTTGATGCCTCTTAATGCAATATTGAGAAAACCTGTCGATTGCATTTAAAAAAAAATCAATGAGTCTTGATGATAATAGAGAAGCTGTTCTCGAAGATTTCCTACTCGCATCAATACTAAATTAAGGGACTGATTAGGATTTGACAGTTAACCATACTCTAAGTCATTCATGAGTCTTGTGCGGATGAAGGATTATATGTACACAGTAATTGATGATGGAAAGGTTTTATGAAGGAGTTCTTATATACTCTATGTCTCTCAAAGCACATGTTATTGGGTTAAATTGATCCTTAATTTAATTAATTTATATGTTGAAATATAAATTCGTTAGTAAGAAAGACCAATAAGTATTATTGGGTCGATGGAGTTATTAAGTAGTGTGATATATGGACCTAGAGGGCCACACACATAAGATCAATGGATGTCGTTAGATATAGACATCATAATAAGGGCTTTTATGAAATTTCACATTCCTAAAGTCTATAAATATGAGGAGAATGACCATAATAGAGGCATCAATGCAAGCCTAGTGAAAATTCTCCCCTCTCTTGTCTTTGTCTTATGGTGACAAGTGTTGCCAAAGAGATACGATTGTCCAGAGGCTGTGTGGATACCATTAGAGGTTGAATACTTAAATGGCTTGGAGATCTCCTTCAAATGAATCCTATTAGTATGGTTTTAATCTATACTAGATGATGGGATCATTCTCCCTTGGTGTTTCTATACATCGAATGTTTGATTTGATAAGTTTCCATTGCATAAAATACTTGTATCCAAGTTTTGGATAGCTTGTTCACTTCATATTCCAAAAGATAGGACAGGAGATGTCTTGTGCGAAGATGTCTCGAGCAAAAAGAGAGGGGACAAAGGGGACAAAGGGGAGAGAGAATACTCTCTTTCTCTTCTATTTTGTTTCAAATAGAGAGAAACGTGGCAGCCAAGTGCAAGTCGCCATGTCACCTACCTTTTAAAAATATTAAAAAAAAATTTCTTTTGTTTTAAAAAATTACTTCTCAATGATTTTAACTTCTATAAATTTCTAGAAAATTCTTTAAAATTCAAAAATCCCAACTTCCTCCTAGAAATTAATTTAGTTAAAAATCATTGATGACATGCATTCATAAATATTTTCATTTCAATAAAATCATTATAAATGATAAATAAATATAAATGTTATTTTATGATTAGAAAAATTATCTTCTTAATGAATACATAACATTAAATATTCATAAAATGTTATCAAAAACTGAAAAATCCAGAATATCCTTTTAAAAATAAAGATTATCATTGTAATAATTTTTAAATCATGATAGAATGCATTTGTAATCATATCTATTGGAATAAGTAAATAAAATCCATGATATGAGTGCATCAATTTGTATGTTATCATACTGCGAGGGCAAAAATCTGGTCGGTGGGAGAAAGACACACATAGGATACCAAGTGGGCTATGGGATATTGAGTACAAGCACAAATAATTATTCACAAAGTAATGGGAAGGTGAGGTCATCAAAAGGTGGGTCCCTTTGTACAGTGGTGGCAAGCGATGATAGTTTAGTGTTGAACAAGAGGTACCTAGCGGATTTAGTTTGGGATGTAAGAAGGAGACTCCTGGAATAATTATCATGGGTAGCATTGAAGAAGTAAAACCCTCAAAGATGAAAAAGGGAGATGGCATGGTAAAAGGTGCAATGATAGTGGAGATACCTAGAGAAGATAATGAAATTGATGGAGGAAAATAAGGGAACCCTAGGGATGAAGATATTGATGCTCAAAGAGAAATAATAGATAGAAGTAATTAGGGAATTTCTTCATGGAAGGTGATGTCAATGGAAATAATGTTGTACTACTTACCAAGAAATATCCATGATATCTCTTCTACATGAGTGAATCAATAGCACATACCCCTTTTAACCCATGAGGAGATATTTTAGATCAATATGGGGTATGGTCTTGCATAAGGCAATGCATATGAACACTCAAGGTGGTAAGGTAAAGAAAGAAGCATCGGGGAAAGACCATTAAGGGGGATTGCACCACCCAAAGAAGAGAAGATAAGCCAATTATAGAGATAAGTAGCAATCACAATGGCTACTGACCACAAATAGTATAAAATGTACACCTCATTGGGTAGTGTGCGAGTTATATCAAGTAGTATATGGTATTTTCTTTTTGCAACACCATTTTAAGGAGAGGTGTAAAGCGGGTGGCTTGGTGAACGATTTTATGATCAAGAAATTTTTTTTGAAATACAGTTTGTACAAGTTCTTGGACATTGTTAGTCCTAATGATTTTTGGAGTGGTAGAATTTTGGGCAATGATTTCATATGTGAACTTGCAAACAATGTCAAGAACTTGTGGTCTTTGATAAGATATACCCAGATTACATGAGAATAATCATAAAAGAACACTATGTAACAAAGATGTTTTAGAGGACATGGAACGCGCACGGATCACAAGCAACATAGAAAATGTAATTGAAGGCTCAAGATTATAAAATTTAATCCTAAGTAGGTTAAGTAGTATGATGATGTTTGCCCATTTGGTACAGTTGGTACACAAACTCAAATAAATATAACCATGATAAAGTTTTTTTAAGTTTAGGAAAACAAGGATGGTTGAGTCTACGATGCCATAAAATAGAAGAAGCTGAAAGACTAGAAAACAATACAAGAAGCCTCAAGAAAGAAGTGTCAGACATGAGCTCATATATCCCATGTCCATTCCTTTTCCCTAAACCAATTCTCTAATTGGGATGAAGGTCTTGGAAGACACAATTGAAAGGGTAGAAAATGGCAACATAGTTAAGTGGTAGGTAGTTTTACTTATACAATTATAAAATATGAAGATATAAAATATCATGTAGGGTAAATAAGGGAGTAAGTTTAGTCAGTCCATACCTTTAGTAGAGTGTGAATGACCATCGACAATAGACTAATAGTGGTAGGGGTAAGGGCCGATAGAATGGCAACGCTTCCGTTCATATAAACCGAATCCCTCAAGTCATGAGTGTGAATGCTCTAGAAGTAAAAAGTGTGTGAGTACTTGAAATGGTGGCTGATAACATGCAATTTACACAAAAAATTTTATGATTATTAATGCAAATTCAGGCATAAATATTCCATTCTTATGCATATTATCATGTTTTTAGTGTATATCTATCATTCTATGAAAACTTATATCATAATCTAAAAAATGCACTATATTAGGGATAATCATGGATAATTAAGAGAAATATTTAAAGATTAGATTATTCCCATCTATATTTGAGATTATAATTAGGTTTTAATGTAAAATAATAAGAGAAAATACTTTTTATACACTCATTTATTTTTCTAAACTATATTTTTCTAAAAGAAATGAGTGTATTTCTGAAATAAAAATTTATGTTCTTGTTATTTATTAAATTTAAACTTTTAATTTCTAATCAAACAAGAAAAAATTGGATTAATTTAGAGTTATATTTTGAAAGATATAAAATTTCTAATTTTTAGGGCTTTTTCAAGAATTTTTCTGAATTTGTATGAATTTAGTTGGATTTATTTTGAATTAAAAAAGAATAAAAAATCATTAAAAAATCATGCACTGACGTGGTAGCTGATGCGGCGGAGTGGATTACGTGTCATCACGTGGCGGCCTATGTGCGTGCCACGTGGTGCATGTGTGTGTGCGTGAGTGAGCGCACGTGTGTGCGCGTGTGTGAATAGTGAGTTAAACATCATTTTGAATTTTTTTTCTAACTAACTAATCTCACATTTATTATATACCCGTTGATTCATCCTTATTTTTTTCATGAGGGACTATGTGTTTATTTTTATGCGCAAGTGGTGTGGCAAAATCTAGAGCGTGCGATAGCGTGAATCAAATCACGATTGTCAATCTTCACTTAAGTGAGGGGGCAGACGATGTACTCTGATTGGGCGACTGGCGCTGCATTCTTGTGCGTCGTTAAATCACAAAAATGCCAGTCAAAAAAAATTTATAAAACCGAACTCACAAAGATAAGATATAAAATCAAGTAATGTGTAAGTATCGGGTCGATCCACAGAGAGCAGGGTTGACTTTAATTGCAGAGTTGACTTGGTCAAATTTAGGTTTAAAAGGGGTTTTAAATAAGTAAAAATAAGAAGTAATGAATGGAAATGGTATAAATAAGCTAAATGAGAAGTTTTAAGAATTTAATTCTTGGGTTTGACAGAGAAAAGTCAAAAGTCAAAGTCAAAGCATTGACTTTGACCAATAGTAGGTGTTCTGTAAAATCAGAGAATCAAACAGAGTCAGAAGATTACGAAAATTATATTTTTGGAAACTAGAGACAAAATAAAATTTATTGATATATAAGTAGTGATTTTTGGATAAGAAATGAATTTACTATGAATTATTGAAAATCAAATATCAGAAAATCCCTGAAATGAACACCTAAGAGGAAATCATCAAATTGACCGGTCAAATGGAATCCAAATCTTGCAATTTATATGTAAATGGAAAGCTAAGAACCAGAAGAATCTAGAAAGAGCAAAATTATTGAATTCGGATTTGTAAATTAAAAGTAATTGACCCCGAAAGTCAATGTTTGACTTCTGATGAAAGATGAAGAGTCCTCGGTCAAATGTCAAATTGAAGGGTCAAATGAACTCAGAATTCAATGAATTTGCATCCACTTAAAGATGATGAAAGGAGGAATCCAATGAAACCAAAATCAACTGATTTGGAATTATAATCAGAGAGATATCTTATTTTCAAAATAAGCAATTTTTCAGACTTAAAATTAGGGAAAATGAAGAACACTAAGAACTAATTTGCAAAATTAAACTTCTAAATCTAATAAAATACTCAAATTACCTCATGATAACCAATCAAATCTCACTACTAACTTGATTGCCGCAAGAATGGGGCTCTAATTCTCGTGGATTGAAGCGAATTTGCTCGGATTCTTCCTCATGGACGTTCGGAATTCATGGGGAATATTCGATGAAATCAAGGAGAAATTTGTGATCAATCCCACTCCAATTTCTTTGCAATGGAGTCTAAACGCGGGGGGATCACGATGAACTAGATATCTTGCTCGAAATTCGCTTAATTTACTTCATGAATCGATCAAAAGTTAAGAACAAGAGAGAATTACATTGTCTTTTAAAGGAGATTTTCGCCCGATTTTTGCGGCCATTTGATCCGTTCATGGGAGCGGATTGATAACATGCTATATTTACATCATAAAACATGATTTTTCATGCATATTAAAGCTTAAATGATTTAATTTACATGCATGCTATCATATTTATATGTATTTTTCTATTATTCTCTTAAAAAGTCATTATAATCTCAAAATACTTTCAATTAGGGTTAATTTTTATAAATTAGAGTTTCATAATTTGATAACCCATATTTTTATTGAGATTATAATTGTTTTTAAAGATAAAATAATAAGAGAAATAACTTTTATAAACATTCATTTTATTTTCTAAAGATTAAAACCTTAATAAATGAATGTATTTTTGAAATAATAATTTTTAACTCTTATTATTTAATTAATTTGACATTTTAGAATAATAGACAATTAAATTTTGGATCAAATGAAAGAAATTTGGATTGATTTGGAGTTATATATTAAAAGTTATGAATTTTCTATTTTAAAAGGATTTTTCCGGATTTTTAAAACAGTTTTTCCTATTTTATTTTCGATTTTAAATAATAAAATAAATAAATAAAAAATAAAAAAAGGGGCGCGGGGCCCGTGTGGATGCGACGTGGCACGCAGGGCCACGTGGCAGCGCCACGCAGGCCCGCGCAGCGCCACGTGGCGCGTGAATATATTATATATATTTATAGATTATATATTATAAAATCGTTCTTTGTCCTCCCCTTATAAGGGAGGGTCATACCCCTATAAACGGTCGGGTATTATATACCCGACCGTTTCTCTTAATTAAGTCCGTGTGGGACTAATGTTTTAACGTGCTTACCTTGCAGGCGACGTGGCGCGACGACAGGCGTCGGATCGACGGCGCGTGTTGATCTCACGCGTCGATCGCGTGAGCTCGGACCATTGATCGCGATCAAGAACACGTGCTTAATTAAGGATATTATAACGGCTGTGATTGGTGCGACGTGGCGACATCACGCACGCCGATCGCGTGGAGCGTGGACCACGGCAGATTGATCAAGACACGTGTCTTTAAAGGAAAGTTATAACGGCCACGATTTAATCTCAAATGGGAGCATCTGACGCGTCGGATCAAGATCGAACGGCGCGGATTTAAGGCGTTTTATAACGCCTGATTTGAAAGCTGCATCGGGACCGTTCGATCGCGATCTAACGAACGGGATTCAAGCGTTTTTATAACACTTATCGACGGGAACATCCGAGCCGTCCGTTTTAAGATCCGACGATCGCGATTTAACGATAACGGTTCGTGATGAACCGTTTCATCACAGCCGTTCATCAATGCGATCGGACGGTTATCAATTTTCGCCCTATAAAAAGCCTTGTACTTCGACGTTCTTAAGCATCCAAGCAAAGATCAATCAAATTGACTGTCCAGACACCATCTTTGCCTGTTTCTCTCGAGTTCCTCCTCTTCCTCTTCAATTTCCGCGTCCGAGGAGTGGTAGAAATCGAGATTTGGTTGAGTATTGAGTGAGAAATGGCAGCTTGAAGTTCGTCGAGGCGTTCTTGATTTTCTCCGCGATTAATCGGCTTAATCACGGCGATTTGATCGCAAAACGAGTTTAGTGGAAGCGGTTTTGCATGATTTACCTCCCAATCATGTTTAATTTCTGTTTAGATTAGGATTTAGATGTTAATTTTATCGAAATTTAGCTAAAATCGCAAGTTCTTCGGTCCGAAATTTCTCTCCACTTCAATTCATGATTTCTCCGCGAAATCAAGTCCGATTTTGACGATTTTTGATTCCGTGGAATCGATTTGAAGTCTACTTTTATAAAATACCATTTTCCCCAATTTCTTCCATCAATTTCTCGTCCGATTTGATCAAATTTGAAGATTACATCGAAAAATTCCTAAATTCCCTGTGGATTCGACCCATATTTACCATTATACCCTTGAATTCGTGATTAATTCTCAAAATTGGTAAGTTTGGAAATATTTTTGACGCGATACCGCTTGAAATCGACGACCTCGCGGTCTCGTCTCGTCACGGATTGATGGCCACAATCGGTCGTGGGAGCGGATTTGTCACTTTGTGGTGATCGTGGCTTCAATTTCATGATAAATCAGCCCCGATCGTGAGTCTTGCGTCGTCGCTGCCGTCCGATGAAGATCCGGTGCTCCAAAGAGTCCCACACATCGCCTAGGTGAGATGAAGGTCTTGACCATCTGATGGAGATCGCACGAATGCAATGTGTCCATGCAACGCCTCCAATCGCAAAAGATCGCATTCGTCCACGCAATGCTTCCGATCGCGAAAGATCGCGACCATCCACGCCGTATCTCAATCATGAAAAATCACGTCCGTCTGATGAAGCGATCGAGTTATGATGAAGATTGGACGCTCCCGATGGATCCACTGAAGATCGCAGCCTTTCTTCAATTGTCATTCGTCCGATGAAGATCAGGCTCTCCTTGTGTATCCATGTGTCGCCAGGTGAGACGGTGATCCACCTCACTTAAGCCCCCTTTAAGCGCACTGATAACATGCAATCTTAACATGATAAAACATGATTATTAATGCAATTTAAGGCATAAAACATTACATTTATGTGCATGTTATCATACTTTGAGTGCATTTTTATCATTCTATGCATATTTATGTCATAATCTCAAAATACACTAAATTAGGGTTAATTATGATGAATTAAGGATAAATAATTTTATAACCCATCTTTACTTGAGATTATGAATGGTTTTTAGAGTTAAATAATAAGAGAAATCATTTTTATGAACATTCATTTAATTTTCTAAAGTTAAAATCTTTTATATATTTATTTAACATATATAAAATGGCTCTTTGTCCTCCCCTATATGGGGAGGGTCATACCCTTGTAGGTCGTCGGGTCTTATAAACCCGACGATATCGTTTTTATTTCTCCGTGTGGGACTAATTTCCACACGCTTCTTACCTTTCAGGTGACGTGGCGCGAGGAGGAGCGTCGGATCCGGTCGACGCGTCGATCGCACGCGTCGATCGCGTGAGCCTGGTCCATGATCAAAGATCAAGATCACGTGCTTTAAATACTCTGATTATAACGGTCATGATCTATGCGACGTGGCAGCATCCCATGGCATGATCGCGTGGAGCGCGGACCACGGGAGATCAATCAAAGACACGTGCATAAATCAAGGCGTTCTAACGGCCCAGATTAAAATCGGCGCTACTCATCTGGACCGTTGGATCGCAATCTAACGGACGAGCTCTCACGCGTTTTATAACGCATATCTCAAGACCAATCTGGAGCGTCCGTTTGAGATCGTACGACCCATCTTTAATCATAACGGTTCACCGCTACAAATGCATCGCGACCGTTGATAAAGCCTCAGTTACATCGATCGGACGGTTACGATTTTTCGCCCCTATAAATAGCCTTGTTCTTCGTCGTTCTATGTATTCGAGTGAGATTTCAATGAAATTGACTGTCTAGACATCTCTCTCACTCGTTTCTCTCGAGTTCTTCCTCCTCCTCTCTCAATTCCGCATCCATGGAGGGGTAGAAGTCGAGATTTGGTGGAAAATCGAGGGAGAAATCGACGCTTGAAGCTCGGCGTGACGATCTTCACGTTTTCGGTGATTAATCGGCTTAATCACCTCGTTTTGATCGCTAAACGGGTTTAGTGGAAGCAGTTTTACCTCAATTATCCTCCTATTATCTTTAATTTTCGTTTATATTAGGATTTAGATTTCAATTTCATAAAATTTAGCTTAAATCACGATTTTTAACGTCCGAAAATTTCTCTCCACTTCAAATTTCGATTTCTCCGCGAAATTAAGTCCAAATTCATCGATTCTTGATTCCGTGGAATCGATTTGAAGTCTTCTTTCCAAAAACAGCATTTTCCCTAATTTCTCACCTCAATTCATTGTCCAATTTGACCAAATTCTAAAAGATATCTCGAAAATACCTAAATTCCCTGTGGATTCGACCCGTATTTACCATTATACCCCTCAATTCTCTCTTAATTCCCCAAATTGGTAAGATCGGTATTATTTTTGACATGAGACCGTGTGAAATAGACGACCTCGCGGTCTCGTCTCCTCACGCACGTGTTGTAATTAAGATCTCGTGGATTCGGGTCCACGCGATCTCCGCCGTCTTGATCGAATCCAACGCCCGCCGTGCGTCCACATCGCTTGAAAAAGGTAAGAACCGTGTGGGACATAGTCCCACATAGAAGAAAATGTAGCGATATGTGAGGTTAAATAGTGGGGTGTGGTAACGCATTTGCGTTACCGCCCCCAATTCCTAACTAGGGCCTACTAACCCGTGGGCCCTGCAATCGCCAGCCCCTCTCGCCACGTGGCGCCCTCATGGGCGACGGCGTGGATACGCGTGGCCTCCTGCCTCGCGTGGGCCACCCGCGGCCCTGCCACGTGGCCTCAGTGCCACGTCGCATCCGTGCGGTGGTCCCGCGCGCCACATCAGCACGCTTGCGCCACCTCAGCCTCCGCGGGGTCTGTGGAATAAAAATATAAAAAACCCCCCTCTTTTCGCGATTTTAATAGGAAATTTAATCTAAAAATCAATTTGAAAAGCACATGAAAATCAGAAAAGGGCATAAACTTCATAATTTCATAACTTTAAATGTAGAACTTCTTTTTAATCCAAATTTTCTCCATTTGATCACAAATTCCTTCATTTTTAACATCATGTCATTTAAAATCTATTTTCAAAGAAGAAATCAAGATGAATTAGGATTTACTTAACTCATTTCTTAATAAATATTCTAAATCATAAATTCATCTTGAACTTATCCTTCAAAACATGCACTAAAGTCAAAATCATTCAATAAAAGAGATTAACTTTTATAACTTTAAACTTAACAAAAGATTAATCATCTATTAATCATGAAATTATCCCTAATTTATGCATAAATATAGACTTTAGTGAAATGACATACCAATGGAGAAAATTCCTAAAAATTATGATAACATGCATCATATTCACATAAAATAAGCATGAATATGAGTTAATTAGGATAAGAATTTGGGGTATAAATGCATGTTATCAGCGACGATTCACTTTAAAATGATTTAATCTCAGTCGTTCATCTAAAGAGTTATAATGGCTGAGATTAAATGTGCCTGATGGACTTCGATGGATGCGTAGCAACATCTTAGTCGTCGATTCCCGATCGGACAGACACAATCGTGCGACGTTTATTTTTCACGTGCATTGAGGAAAAATCTAAGCGCTCCATCTTCAATCGAATGGACGTGACTTAATGGTAATGATTCGCATCCAAGCATTTCATCTGTGCCGTTGATTGAAGATGAAGAGCCAAATCCATCAGCCACACCCAATTTAGCCTATAAATGCACATGTTCTTCGATGATGTATAGAATTTAGGGGTGCTTTGAGCAATCAAACTATTTAGACATCTCAGTCCTTGAATGTCTTATTTTCTTCGCCTTCTCGATCAATTTCCGCATCCAAGGAGTGTTTGAAAGTGAGATTTTGTGGAGAGAATAGGGAGAAGTCGCTTCTTGAATGTTGACGATTGTCTTCGTAATCGCGGAATGGAAAACCTTTGATCCGGCGATCAATTGGATCATTTCGAGCGCTATCTGATGGAATCTAAGGTCGATAACTTTCCGAAATTTGATCAAAACATCAAATGCAGTGGAAAAAATTGAATCAGACATTCAAAATACCCAGCCACCAAGAACAAATTATCTTATCATCTAGTATGAATGAAAAACATACTTACAGGGTTTCCTTGAAGGAGTTCTTGAAGCTATTCAAGTGTCTAGCCTCTAGCGGTATCCACACGGTCTCCAGATGGTTGGATCTCCTCTTCAAAGCTCTTCACCAAGAGAGAAAGAGAAGAAAGGAGAGAATTCTCACAAGGCTTGCATGGGCACCTTTAGTTGTGGTCGTCCTCCCCCTATTTATAGACATTTGGTATGAGGTTTTTTCATAAAAACTCTCATAATTATGTCTATATGCACCAACAGCCATAAACCTTATGTGTGTGACCCTTTAGGTCCATATATCTCACTAGTTAATAACTCTATAGACCAAATAACACCTTATTGGTCAACCTTAATTCATCATCCACATCCACATATAGATTAATTAATCAAGGATCGATTTAACCCAATCGATAGGTTGAGTTGCCAGCCCGTTGGGTGCCAAGCTACACCACGTACACTAGTGACGAGACTAAATCGTATGGTCGTTGAATGCACACGACTTAGTGTCAAAACAAAGTTCCAAACTTACCAATTTATGATTAATCAAAGTAATTAATTAGTATAATGGTAATTAAGGGTCGAATCCACAGAGAATTAGGGAAATTTGAGAGATATCTTTGAAATTAGGTCAAATTGGACGATGAAATGAGTTTAGAAATTGTGCGTTTTAGTTTATTAAGAAAGATAACTCAAAATCGAATCCACGGAATAAAAAATCAGGTGATTTGGATAAGAATTCGAAGAGAAATCGAAATTTGAAGTTTAGAGAGAAATTCGTTTCGAAAAATGATTTAAAACCGAAAATTAAACTAAATCTACGATTCTAAAATGAAAATTAACTTTAAATGATGAAAGATTAAGATGAAATCAACCAATCTAACCCAAATTAACCTTCGAAATGATCCAATTAATCACCGGATTCATGGCTTTTCATTCTGAAACTCCGAAGAGGAATATTGATGTTCAAGACTTGATTTCTCCCTTCTCTCTCAATCGAAATTGAAATTAATGCACTTAAATGGAGCAGAAATGAGTTAAGATCATACAAGAACAAACGGCACGCGAAAAGATTCTCTAAACAAGGAGAATTTTGCAAAAGATCGCGGGCAGTTTCTCTTGATGCAAAGAACGGTTTTTATAAAAACCGAAATGAATTTGAGCCGTCCGATGAAGCTTCATCGCGATGGACGATCGCGATCACGTGTCCCTTTAATCGAATCGCCGCTTGATTTTTAATCGTTGGATTTCCATCTTGTGGTTCAGATTTGATCGAAGATGATATGCGATGAACAACTCAGACGCGCGATCTTCATTGGACTTTGATCGAACGCTCCACGTTAACCTGAAAATCGGGTTTTAGTCCCACTTGGAAAAAATGAAAGGGAAGTTTCACTATATAATATACAACAGTTATATGCAATTAGAAATTTGTCTCCTTATACACGGGAGACCTATGTACTTATTGAACATATATATATATATATATATATATATATATATATATATAGTAAATATAATACGCGTCCACGTCAGCGCCACGTCACCTCCGCGCCACGTAGGCGCTCGCGGCCTGTCCACGTGGCGATGCCACGCATACACGTGCGATAAACCCAAAATTTTTTGTATTTTTTTAATTAAATTAAATATTAAAAAATCGAAATAAAAATTAAATTAAATTCAGAAAAATTCCTGAAAATTCCTAAAAGTTATAAAATTCATAACTTTCAAAATATAACTCCAAATTAAGTCAAATTTGTTTTGTTGGATTCAAAATTGAATAATCTATCATTATAAAGAGTAAAATTATAAAAATAATAATATAATTAATTTATATGAATTTTATACATTTATGTATGATATAAAATAAATTCATATAAATATATAAATATAAATAAGTCTTTTCTCTCATATTTTCACTCTTAAAACATGATTATGATCATAAATATAATTAGGATTAAAGATTATAATATTTAATTATGCATAATAACCCATAAATTGATGTATTTTAAGATCATAACATGAATTTACACAAAATGATAGAAATATGCTTAAAAGATGATAGCATGCATATATTTGTAATGATTAATGCATTAATATGCATTAATAACTATGTAATTACATGCATGAATAGCATGTTATCACACCCCCCAACTTGAATAACTGCTAGTCTCTTAGCAATTCACTAGGTAATCTCCTTAGAAAATCTTACCATCCTTTGATCCTGCAACTAAAGAAGTGAAGTGTATCAATGTGTGATCAACTTTTCATCATAGTGTGGACCATGACAATCTAGATTCCATAACTAGGTTGACTTTCTTTAGAGCATATTAGGGTAGTGCTCATCGGCTAATAGTCGAGTCATTTTCTCAATTGTGATCGAGGTGAGCATATCTAAGGTTTGATGCTCTTGGAATGAAAAGATTCTCACACTCTCATGAGCAGATGTAATCCTCACCTCTCTAATTCTCACATCACTCTTTCACTTATTTTGGAGGCTACTTGGTTCATTAGAATTCCCCTCAACTCTTCTTTCTCCTTTAAAAAGTGCATTGCAAAAGGATTTCCTATTTTGGGATGCATCGTTATAAGGTAGCTAAAAGAGTAAAAAGACACTATATCTAAAGGAATAACTTGGTTAAAAGCAAAATTTAGCATATAAACAAGTTGGATATTATATACAAATAAAGGTACCACTGATGTCTAATTATTCTCCCAAATGATGTGGATGATGATGGTAGAAAAGGATAGATAGATTTAGGTAGAGATGGTGTGGAGTGGTATACTTGATATAAACAATGTGGAAAATGGAATGGAATGGAAGTAATGGGTAGATATAGGTATTTACATGGTAAAAATAATTTTCCCATATTGTTCTCCTTCTTTTCACTTTCTTATTCCTCTCTTTCTTTTTCTCCTCCTTTTATTTCCTTCTTTCTTTTTGTCTTCTTCTTTTCTTCATTTCAAATTTTTCTTCTCTTTTTCTTCTTCTCTTCTTTCTTCTTTTTGGATATTGTAACTTTCTTAGAGAAGAAGAAGATAACATTTGAAGACTTTGCATAAAACAAGGATATGGAGGATGTCTTGATGTTTGAAGAGAGTATTCAAAATTTCTGAAGTGTAATATGAAGGAATATTTACTTGTAAGGGAAATTGTAAAGAAGATGGATGGTGGAAAATGTTTTTCACTTGGGAGTGTAATTATAATCAGTGAGGCTGAAATATGGGTGTCTAATTGACTGGTTTGGAAAAGGTAGAACTAAATGCCTAAAGGATAGAATAGGTGCATAAAAAATTATGGCACATTGCACTCTTCTAAGAGAAAGATCAGAAGTAAGGAATTCCCACACCAAATAGGTTCAGCTGATGTAAGGTAAGGGATAGGAATTTGCTTGGACTTCACTAAAAAATCTCTCCTTTTCAATCCAATAGCACTTCAACCTCTGATTACTCATTTCCTCGGTGCCTGTTAGATACCTAACCTTGAAGAAGTCAACCACTAAAAAGAATCCATGGTGTCTCTAGATCACTTGGCTTTATTACTCAAAATGTAATCACATGGGCTATGAGGCCCTCACTTCTACATCTCTAGGAATAGGATCTCTAAATGATAAGACTTATAAGGTGTTAAAACAGTACAAACTTGAAAAATAGGAGTTTTAAAATAGTAAAAAGTTTAAAATTTTTGAAAAAGGTTTGAAATTTTGAAAATTTTTAGTTTTTCTAAATCCTCATCCCCCAACTTAAATCTTTCATTGTCCTCAACGAAATAAACATGTCCATAAAACATGGCAAGCATATCATTCATTACATGAAAAGATTATAAATTAAAGTGAGAAGTAAAAATATTTAAAAAGGTTTAGAAAAACACATTAATGCGTATTTGAACGCATGTTGCTGGAATTTGTCCAAATTCGCTTCTTTGTTGGATTTCCTTATGTACATTGATATAAACTACAAACAAAAACAAAATAAAACAGTAATATAATCTTGGGGTGCCTCCCAAGAGCGGTAAGTTTAACATCTTCAGCCAGACGAAACTCAATGAACTACGCTGATCGATGAGATGAAGGTGTTATCGTTATCACGTCCTCATGTACCTCGGGGAGATGCAGATTTACCTTATCTGCAGGTGTGGGTGGCTCTGCTGTGAGGTAGGGCTTTAAAAGATGCCCATTTACCTTGAATTGTTTGCCGGATTTAAGATCAAAAATAAGCACTGATCCGTTGTCAAACGATTCCATAACCACGTAAGGACCGTCCCATCGTGAGCGCAGCTTACCTGGAAAAAGCTTAAGGCGAGAGTTATATAACCATACCTTTTCATTGACGTTGAAAGTTCTTCTTCTGATGTTTCGATCATGAAAAGCCTTGGTCTTTTCTTTGTAAATCTCCGCGTTCTCGTACGCGTCACTCCTTAACTCCTGTAATTCCTGCAGCTGGAGAAGTCTATGTTTACCTGCTTCGTTTAGAGATAGGTTGAGCTTCTTTATTGCCCAATAGGCTTGATGCTCAAGCTCAACCGAAAGGTGGCACGCCTTCCCAAATATGAGTTAGAACGGAGACATCCTGATGGGTGTCTTGTAAGCCGTTCGATACGCTCATAAAGCATCAAGAAGCTTGTGCGCCCAATCCTTACCGTCTAGTTGAATGATCTTCTTTAGAATATTCTTGACCTCTCGGTTGCTCACTTCAACTTGCCCATTAGCTTGGGGGTGGTACGGTGTGGTGACGCGATGATGTACTCCATATCTCTTCAATAATGCACGAAAGTGTGCATTGTTGAAGTGCGAGCCTCCGTCACTGATTATGGCCCTCGAACAACCATATCGGGAGAAGATGTTCCTCGTGACAAACATGAGTACTTCCTAATGAGTGTTTGTCCTAGTGGGAATAGCTTCCACCCACTTAGACACATAATCAACCGCTACCAAAATATATTCTTTCCTATCAGAAGGTGGAAAAGGTCCCATGAAGTCGATCCCCCATAAATCAAATATCCCCACTTCAACGATAGGCCTCATTGGCATTTCATCTCGCTTGGAGATGTTTAATGTTGTCGGGCATTGTAAGCACTCCGTATAGAAATGGTGGGCATCCTTGAAGATTGTGGGCCAATAAAAACCGCTTTGTAAAATCTTATCTGATGTCTTCCGCGCGGAAAAATGTTCTCCACACGCTGATGAGTGACACATCGATAATATGCTTCCTTGCTCTTCTTCCGCTACACATCGCCATATAATTTGATCGCATCCTACATGGAATAAAAGTGGTTCTTCCCAATAATAATATTTGAGTTCATGGAAGAACTTATCTTTACGATGCCGATTCCAATGATTTGGGATCGATCCGGTCACTATAAAATTGACGATATGCGTGAACCAAGGAGCATGACTAGATACTGCAAGAAGATGCTCATCAGGAAAAGAATCACTAATATCTCCCATACCTGAAATGTGAAGACGAGAGAGGTGATCCGCCACCGAATTTTCGTTGTCCTTCTTATCTCTAATCTCCAAGTCAAACTCTTGAAGAACCATCACCCATCGTATCAATCGTGGCTTCGCCTCCTTCTTGGAAAACAAGTACTTTAATGCTGCATGATCTGTATAAATAAAAATCTTGCTTCCCAAGATATAAGGCCTGAATTTCTCTACCGCGTAGACCACTGCTAATAGCTCCTTTTCCGTCGTCGTGTAGTTCATCTGAGCTTCAGCTAGGGTCTTACTCGCATACCAAATAGCGGTTGGCTTCTTATCTACCCGCTGTCCCAACACCGCTCCAACTGCATAATCTGAAGCATCGCACATGATCTCAAATGGTAAGTCCCAATTAGGACTTTGAAGAATTGGTGCCTCAATCAAGGCGAGCTTCAACATCTCAAATGCGCGCTCCCCTTCTTTGTCTATAAAAAATTCTTTATCCTTGCAAAGAAGAGTGGTTAGCGGTTTGGAAACTTTAGCAAAATCTCGTATAAATCTACGGTAGAAGCCAACATGTCCTAAAAAACTACGTAAATCTCGTAAAGTAGTGGGGAGAGGAAGGTTTTGAATGACCTCAATCTTGGCCTTATCAACCTCCAAACCTTTGCCCGAGACGAGATGCCTGAGCACTACTCCCTCTCGCACCATAAAATGGGATTTCTCCCAACTACATACCAGTCATTTCCTGACGTAGACCTCAAGGATCTTTGTTAGGTGAGCAAGACAGCTGTCGAAATCATCTCCAAAGACAGAGAAATCGTCCATGAAGACCTCGAGACTGTCGCCAAGGAATTCGGAAAATATCGTCGTCATACATCTCTGGAATGTCGCAGGGGCATTACACAATCCGAATGGCATTCGCCTAAATGCGAACGTGCCAAAGGGACATGTGAACGTTGTCTTTTCTTGATCGTCCGGATGAATCACAATTTGGTTGTATCATGAATAACCATCTAAGAAAAAAAAGTAAGTCTGACCTGCTAGTCGATCAAGGATTTGATCGATGAATGGCAGCGGAAAGTGATCTTTCTTCGTCGCTGCATTCAACTTCCGATAGTCGATACAAACTCGCCACTTCGTCGCAAGGCGTGTTTGAATCTCCTCTCCTTTGTCGTTTACGGTCACCGTCACTCCTGCCTTCTTGGGTACCACGTGCACGGGACTAACCGAGTGGCAATCCGATATGGGATAGATGATTTCTGCATTAAGCCACTTTAGAATTTCTTCTTTAACGGCTTCCCATACCTTAGGGTTAAGTCGGCGCTGGGCTTCCCTCACGGGTCTAGACTCGTCCTCTAAGAATATACGATGAGTGCAAAATGAAGGGTCTAATCCCCTCAAATCTGCTAAAGTCCAACCGATTGTTTGCTCATTCCGTCGTAATACGTCGAGTAATTGTTTCTCCTGCTCCTCATTGAGCTGGGAAGAAATGATCACCGGTTTAACTTGCTGAGAGTCAAGAAAAGCGTACTTGAGTGTAGATGGAAGAGGCTTGAGCTCCCCTATCGGATCGTCCAATGGTAGCTCCTCGAAATCAGCTCCCTCGTTGACCGTCATGACTTCTTCGATGCAAGTCTCTATATCTTGGTCATCAAATAGGTCAATGGCGCCCACATCCTCGAAAGCTTGTGAAGGATACTTCATCAACTTGTTGATGTTGACCTTCACCGTATGCTCTCCCACCTTAAGAATCACTTCTCCTTTTCCCCAATCTGTAACGGCTTTTGCGGTAGCTAAGAAAGGTCTTCCTAGGATAATTGGGGCTTGACTAAGCTCCTTAGTGATCTTCATATCTACAACTAGGAAGTCTACTGGAAAACAACATCCTTCTATTCTAACAATCACATCTTCTACTATGCGATGAGGTTTCCTTACCGACCCATCCGCTAAACACAACTCTATAAGGAAAGGCTGCAATTCCCCTACATGATGACGATCATATACGACTTTAGGGAGGATATTGATACTAGCTCCCGTATCTAACAAAGATCTAGTAAAAGTCATTCCTCCAATCTCACGCGTAATCATGGGACCTCTTGGATCTCTCTTTTTAATCGGAAGAGAATTCATCATAATAGAACTAAGATTCTCACTCAATTGGATCCTCTTGGGGCTTCTATGGGGTGTGCATATGCCTTTAAGAAATATAGCATAAGAAGGTATATGCCTAATTGCATCTACTAAAGGGATGGCAATGGTCACCTTTTGGAAGGCTTCTAATAAATGATCATTAGATTCACTAACCTTGGCCTTAGGCTTTCTTAATACTTGAGGGTAGGGCACAGGTGGTTTGTATGTATCGGGATTCGGCTCCGCTCGCCCCCGTTCCTCCTCATCATTAGAACTACTCTCTGGCTTTACTACGATTGTCGGTATATCATCATCAATCGAGCTCTTATGTAAGGGATGATCCTTATAAGGATCAGGTAAATCCTTGCCACTCCTAAGGCTCGATATCGCTAACGCAACTTCCACTGCCTCCTCGTCAACATGCACATGACTAAGGTTGTGCGTTTGACTCGATGAGGACCACTGATTCCTAGGGTTGATAGTCGCCTACGATGGTAATTGGTCAGAAAATGAAACTTGCTTACCCTTCTTATTATCCGTCGAGGTAGAGATATTGGTCTTCACGAAGTCTTGTATCTCGTCCACGTGCGAGTTCATCCTGCTCATTTGCTCCATCAACTGAGAGATCGCACCCAGAATCGGATCTGCAGATGGTGCGGTCGGTCGTGGGGCTTGATTGTATGACTGCTGTGGCGGGATATACATCGACTGTCTTGCATTCGCGTAGGGTTGCTGCTGCCAGTTTTGTTGCTGACCGGTGCTATATGGAGGATACGTGATGGAGAATTATTTTGAAACATGAACACTAGGGTTCTAAGTGAACCTATCCTCCTCCTCCTCCTCCTTATCTACCAATTTGAGAAATTATCCATTACTTAAATGGATGAAGAAGACCTCTCTAAATAAATAAAGAGAGTGTAGATCTTAAGGGAATTATCTTCCCTCATCTTTCTATTTTACATTGATCTAATGATTGACTTGGTCAAAAGAAATTAGCCTTAACCTTAGATAATTAGAATCCCTTGAATGGACCAAGTCAACCACCTTCTACCTTGATATAGGTTCCCTAATTTCCAAACCACATCCACTATATCATAGGTACCTTTATATAATTATAAGTAATGATCTCAAGAAAGAAAATCAATAGGAATCTATTTGTATTTTCCTTCTTTCTTGAAGACCACCTATAGTTAGAATTTTTTTTAGAAGAGATCTATTATTGATGGAAGAAACTATCTTCCTATCCTATTCAAGAAAAATCCCTTGCATGAATAAATCCATGCCTATAGTGACTCCAATCAGATTGAAGAGTTGAAGATGTTGGTAATAAGTTGAAGCAATCTACCATTAAAGAAGATCATTCTCTCCACTACTTCCGATTCAAGCAAGAATATAATGGTTAAAGATGAAGCTTGAAGAAACTCCTGAACTACCTCCTATCTTAAATGAGCCTTCCACGAAATTGCTTTGAATATTCATGAAGGACATCAACTTCAAAGCAGGTTCAAGAAGAAAAGAAGATAGATAAGAAAAGAGAATTTGAAAAGCTCTATGCTCTTGACAAGAACGGATATGAGTCCACGAGTCCCAGGGACAGGGAGCTACGAGGTTGAAGCATCTTAAAGAAGACTTCCAAAAACATCTTCAACGAGAACATCGGCCGGAACGAAGCACATAATAGTGTTATTGTGCAACGTGGACGCGGAGAATAACAACCGAAAGCACAAAAAATGCAAACGACAGGGAGTTTTTACGTGAGAAACACTTAGCGATGGCGAGAGGATTTTCCTCAGTCTTCTCCCCGTCGTCAATAAATTGGTTCCGAGCATCCATAAGGATCTCCCTCCCAAAGCTTTCTCCATGCTCAGCGGAATCTGAAGAGGACAAAATCTCTAGATTGAGATCCGGAAGGACTCCCGGGAACGCAAAGACATCTGGCGATCACAACAGTAATCTTGCCGTCAAGTTCTTTCCACCAGGACGCTATTCATTCTACTATGGAGTTTGGTTCTGCGTGCGTCTCCAACAACTTCACAGGAAATAGGACGACGACGCTACTAAATTGACTTCATGAAGAGAACCACTATCACCATCAGCTACTGATCTTTCATCATAGCGCGGAGCAAACATTGAGAATACGAAATCGGGTCAACCCGGTCAAACCTTCCCTACAACACACGAAGATCACGGAATTAAGGAGCTAACGCTTCTGCTGGGACAGCTTCGGAACCTATCTAACAACAGCAGTTATTCGTAAACAATAGCATCGCCGAATTTACCCAAGGCTTTAGAGGAAATTCTCGGTCGGTGGTTACCATGGAAGCAAGACTTAAATTATGAAATCCGTAAGGCGTTTCGCATGTTTCCACGTGCGTGATGATTACGTCGAATGAAGACGCTTGAAATTCACTCCCGAGGAGTCGTAACTATCCGTAACTGCCCCTACCATGACAACGCGCCCTTTCATTCTATTTCGCTCTTCTCCTGCTCTATAAAAGAGAAAATGTAAATGGAAAATGAGATGTTGTTTAAATGAAAAGTTTAGTTACCGGTTCGTTTTTACCCTGTGTTTCATGGTGTTCTTCCTCCGTATCTCCATCATCTCTTCCCGCATCATCCTTCTCTCCAAGATTCTATCCTCCTTTCCCTTTCTCCCTCCCTTTCTGTCCGCCTTTCATCCACTTCAAGTCGGAAGCCTATCGAGGATATTAAGGATCGTTGGGTGATTTCGGAAGCATCGTCTTCATCGTCGCAAGTCAGGTATCATCCTCACTCGTTGACCGTGAATATAGTTCGCAATCCTAAATCTAAAGTCCAACGTTCGATTCTCTGTCCTCTCTAATTCTCTCCCCGTCACCTTATTATTTTCCGACGCCCTCTCATCTATTCCCGATCTCCTCTCATCTTACACCCCTCTCCCTATTTCCTAAATATAATATATATCATATATTTTCATTCCTTCGCTCTCTTCCGCAACCTCCTATTACTATCCTTTCTCTCTTCCCCATCCACTATCTCATATTATACGATTTAATAATATCACTCTTCCTCTAAATTATATTCTCTATTATCTCATTATTATCATCCATTTATACTCCTATTATCCTCTGTCATCATAATTCCACATTACCCTATAATTCCTCTCTTCTCATTTACCATCCATCCAAAGTGATATCATTCATAGATCCTCCCCAATTTTTAGGAATATTAGTATTTCTAAATATCCTACATCAATACGTATGATCCGTATTCCTCCTAAATCATTGCTGCTGCTGCTGCTGCATAGTGCTGGGATCTGAGGCTCGAAAAGCACTCCAAATCTTTGTCCAAAATAATGATTGCAGCGGAAGGTGTTGAATCAAAACATTCAACATCGTAGAAGCACCAAGAATGGATGATCTCATCATCCATTCTAGGTGATCCTATCATCTAGTATAGAATAAAATTCATACTTACGTGGATCATTTGAAAGAGTTCTTCAACCGTTCAAGCGTCCAGCCTCTAGCGGTATCCACACAGTCTCCAGACGATCGGATCTCCTCTTGAACACTCGTCACCACGAGAGGAAGAGAAGAGGGAGGAGAAGTTCCACTAGGCTTGCATGGGCACCTCTATTATGGTCGTTCTCCCCCTATTTATAGACTTTGGGAATGTGAACTTTTCACAAAAACCCTTATTATTATGTCTATATCCACCGACGTCCATTGACCTTATGTGTGTGACCCTCCAGGTCCATATATCTCGCTAGTTAATGACTCTATCAACCCAATAACACTTATTGGTATTCCTTATCAATTAACTATATCAACATATAGATTAATTGACTAAGGATCGATTTAACCCAATCGACGAGGTTGAGTCGCCGGCCGGTGGGTGCCAAGCTACACCACGTGCTCTAGGAGATATGGAATATATTAGAACTCTTTCATGGAACCTTGCCGTCATTGGTTACCGTGTACGTATAATCCTTCATCCACACGAGACTCATGAATGACTTAGGGTATGGTTAATTGTCAAACCCTAATCGGTCACTCAATTTAGTACTGATGCGAGTAGGAAATCATTGAGAACAACTTCTCTAATATTTCCACTACCTTGGCCAAGGATTTCATCGCATCTCATTCCTTTGAGTCGATCTCCTCATATACTAAGGGTGGATGATCCCATCTTGACCACACAATCATCTTCGTAGACTTCATGTCGTATCCAATATATGACGTTTTAGATATCCCGTGACTATGGATTCGTAAGTCATAATCAAAACACGATCATCCATCCACAAGATGTCTTTGGTGTCTCAGGTCAAAGGACCACGTACACAACCGTGACATGAATAAACCTGATTGACAATTAGGTATATTACCATTCAGGGATTCATACGGATCAATTCAGTGAACTCTTTCTCCAAAGAGCACCCACTATCTATCCTTAGTGTCTCCACACCGATGGCTAAGGATCGGCCATACTCATCATATGAGATGGATGAGATAGTGCTATTCTTTCCAGATAATTCGATGTCCTTCTCGAATATCCCACGAATAGGAATGTTTAGAACATATGTTTAAAGACTAGCGATCACTATATTATGATCTCATCATAATTCACTTAGTCATTGCACATGCTCATGGACTTCATTGCAAACATCACACAAGAATGACAATGAATAAATTTCATTTCAACGAACATAAACAAGATTGATGAAAGTGTGATTGGCTTATAGGCCACATAATATCCATCACATAGGAGTATGATAAACAGGGTTATTAAAATAATTAGGATATGTACCTTGATAGCTCGGTCGTCCCTGTTGACTTTGCCCTCGCAGGCCTTGTCTATACATGCCCTGCCCTTGAATTGCCATGATCGGACAATCCATCTCGACGTCGTCGAGGCGTGAGCAATGGGCACATGGCGACGCTTCTTGTAGAGCGACGGGTGCGAGTCCTTCAGATCCGTTGCGGATGTGGAACCGATCTAATAAAAGATTCTGAACCTCCACCATCTTGTCAATCTTCTCTAGGAGCATGCCTGTCTCTACCGACTTTGCGTCGATCAATCCTCCCTTCGGCGTTGCACCTCTTCCGAATGGTTTTGTTGCGTTGTGGTGGCTATTTTCCGCCACAGTCTCGATCAAATCCATTGCTTCATCTTCAAATTTTCTCATGAAGGTGCCGCCGCTAGCTGCATCCAAAAGATATCTATCTTGCGGACCTAACCCATCATAAAATATCTGTGTAAGCTCATGGTTAGACACTCCATGGTGAGGGCACTATCTAGTGAGGTCTCTAAGTCTCTCCCAAGCTTCGTGAAACGTCTCACTCGGCCCTTGGGTAAACTCATGCATCGCCTTCCTAACAGAGGTGGTCTTTCCTACAGAATAGTATTTCCTAAGAAATTCCTCCTCCATCTTGGTCCAAGATGTGAACTCCTTTCCTAAATTATGAAACCAATCCTTAGCTCTATCTCTAAGGGTGGCGAGAAAGAGTTTCATCTTCATTACATCTGCCGACACATTATGAATCTGATTAATCTCACATACTTGACTAAGCTCGTCGACATGTCTATAAGAATCCTCGGAAGGTTTACCATGGAAGATAGGTAACATACTCATCACATGCAAATCTATCCTAAAATTCGCATTTCTAGCTAAAGGTGCATGAATACGAGTAACGGGTCTTTGAAGAACAGGCCTAGCATAATCACTAAGACGTCTCCTAACATTTCCCTCATCATTCAAGGCCATATCTAAGGTCCATGATGACGCAGAAGATAAAAGTGATTGCGAGGAACGTTCAAAAAGATCTAAATGTAAAGGATTATCCCTCGTTCTCCAATCAGACTCTCGTCTCATAAATATGCACTAATATACTAGTATATATAATAATAAGAAGAGATACTATAAAATTATTCAACAACGACAAATTAATCGTACCTGATTGTTCCTATTCGTGACAGTTACGCTCTCCCAATTCGATTATGATGCGATGATCGTCTGTTGTCCGTAGAGAGGGACTAATCACCTAATCTCGTCGAAATTGAGTATCTGAAAGATGTATTTCTTCTGCAAATAGCTCAGTGTAGGATCAATTTGGATTAAAATAAAAAAAAGAAACAGAAAAATCAGAGTTGACCGAGTCAAAATCGATGATTTTTCTCAAAAATACGCCTTAATTCCCCGGCAACGGTGCCATTTGACGAGACTAAATCGTATGGTCGTTGAATGCACATGACTTAGTGTCAAAACAAAGTTCCAAACTTACCAATTTATGATTAATCAAAGTAATTAACTTGTATAATGGTAATTAAGGGTCGAATCCACAGAGAATTAGGGAAATTTGAGAGATATCTTTAAAATTCGGTCAAATTGGACGATGAAATGAGTTTAGAAATTGTGCACTTTAGTATATTAAGAAAGATAACTCAAAATTGAATCCACGGAATAAAAAATCAGGTGATTTGGATAAGAATTCGAAGAGAAATCGAAATTTGAAGTTTAGAGAGAAATTCGTTTCGAAAAATGATTTAAAACTGAAAATTAAACTACATCTACGATTCTAAAATGAAAATTAACTTTAAATGATGAAAGATTAAGATGAAATCAACCAATCTAACCCAAATTAACCTTCGAAATGATCCAATTAATCGCTGGATTCATGGCTTTTCATTCTGAAACTCCGAAGATGATTATTGATGTTCAAGACTTGATTTCTCCCTTCTCTCTCGATCGAAATTGAAATTAATGCACTTAAATGGAGCGGAAATGAGTTAAGATCATACAAGAACAAACGGCACGTGAAAAGATTCTCTAAACAAGGAGAATTTTGCAAAAGATCGCGGGCAGTTTCTCTTGATGCAACGAACGGTTTTTATAAAAACCGAAATGAATTTGAGTCATCCGATGGAGCTTCATCGCGATGGACGATCGCGATCACGTGTCCCTTTAATCGAATCGTCGCCTTATTTTTAATCGTTGGATTTCCATCTTGTGGTTCAGATTTGATCGAAGATGATATGCGATGAACGGCTCAGATGCGTTCACTTATTCTCGATTTAACCCACGTGCCTGATCTTTGATCGGGTGGACTCTATGTCCACCCGATCGACGCGTGATCTTCATTGGACTTTGATCAAATGCTCCACGTTAACCTGAAAATCGGGTTTTAGTCCCACTTGGAAAAAATGAAAGGAAAGTTTCACTATATAATATACGATGGTTATAGCAATTAGAAATTTGTCTCCTTATACACGGGAGACCTATGTACTTATTGAACATATATATATATATATATATATATATATATATATATAGTAAATATAATACACGTCCACGTCAGCGCCACGTCACCTCCGCGCCACGTAGGCGCTCGCGGCCTGTCCACGTGGCGATGCCACGCGTACAAGCGCGATAAACCCAAATTTTTTTGTATTTTTTTAATTAAATTAAATATTAAAAAATCGAAATAAAAATTAAATTAAATTCAGAAAAATTCCTGAAAATTCCTAAAAGTTATAAAATTCATAACTTTCAAAATATAACTCCAAATTAAGTAAAATTTGTTTTTTTGGATTCAAATTGAATAATCTATCATTATAAAGTGTAAAATTAGAAAAATAATAAGAGAATTAATTTATATGAATTTTATACATTTATGTATTATATAAAATAAATTCATATAAATACATAAATATAAATAAGTCTTTTCTCTCATATTTTCACTCTTAAAACATGATTATGATCATAAATATAATTAGGATTAAAGATTATAATGTTTAATTATGCATAATAACCCATAAATTGATGTATTTTAACATCATAACATGAATTTACACAAAATGATAGAAATATGCTTAAAAGATGATAGCATGCATATATTTGTAATGATTAATGCATTAATATGCATTAATAACTATGTAATTACATGCATGAATAGCATGTTATCAACTAGGAGATATGGAGTATGTAAGAACTCTCTTATGGAACCTTCCCGTCATCGATTACCATGTATATATAATCCTTCATCCACATTAGACTCATGAATGACTTAGCGTATGGTCAACTGTCAAGCCCTAATCGGTCACTCAATTTAGTATTGATGCGTGTAGAAATCATCGAGAACTCCTTCTTCGATATTTCTACTACCTTGGCCAAGGATTTCATCGCATCTCATTCCTTTGAGTCAATCTCCTCAAATACCAAGGGTGGATGATCCCATCTTGACCACACAATCATCTTCGTGGACTTCATGGTGTATCCAATATATGACGTTTTAGATATCCCGTGGCTAGGGATTCGTAAGTCATAATCAAAACACGATCATCCATCCACAAGATGTCTTTGGTGTCTCAAGTCAAAGGACCACATACACAACCATGACATGAATCAACCTGATTGACAGCTAGGTATAATGCCATTCAGGGATTCATACGGATCAATTCAGTGAACTCTTTCTCTAAAGAGCACCCACTATCTATCTTTAGTGTATCCACACCGATGGCTATAGGATCAGCCATACTCATCATATGAGATGGATTTGATAGTGCTATTCTTTCTGGATAATTTGATGTCCTTCTCGAATATTCCACGAATAGGAATGTTTAGAACATATGTTTAAAGACTAGTGATCACTATATTATGATCTCATCATAATTCACTTAGTCATTGCACATGCTCATGGACTTCATTGCAAACATCACACAAGAATGACAATGAATAAATTTCATTTCAATGAACATAAACAAGATACATGAAAGTGTGATTGGCTTATAGGCCACATAATATCCATCACTATCTTGGGTTAGAATTTGTGTTTTCCACTTAATTTTTCTTCCTATAACATAACATTTTACATTTTATTTTCGAATCGTACACTAGGTTAATTTTAGATTTAATTTTGGTTTTTTCTCTCTTTGCATTAAAAAGTTCGACCTAACTTTTAATCTTTGATTTCTCCAAAAATCTTGATCCAAATAGAGTGATTTTTTATTCCGTGGATGTGTCTTTGAGTTATCTTTATATATTTATCAAATTCCCTAATTTTTTACCTCAATTCATCGTTCGATTTGATCGAATTTGAAGAAATATCTAAAAAATTCCTTAATTCTCTATAAATTCGACCCTTATTCACCACTATACTTTTTAATTCATGATTATAAATTTAAATTGTTGAGATTGGAATTATTTTTGACACTTATTGCCGTTTTTTCAACAACCCTGTGGATTCATCTCGTTAGTGGCCATGTTGGTGATCGATGTGGATGCTTGAGATTGGTTTGATGTTTCAATTTTTTATGGGGTGAAGATTTTATGGTAATTTTCCTTACTAGTGTTGTAGATTAACCAATGAGAATGAGGCTCATAGTAGTAGAAAAAAAAATATAGCTTGACCCCACTCATAATTTCTAAAATCCTTCTAGCGCTTCTCTAAAGCATGTGTGGTCTTGACACAATAAGTAAAAGGTAGAAATTTTTGTTTGCCCTTTGTAGAAGGCCTTCGTCACGGGAAGTAGTAGGCTTCAAGGATCCACACCCTCATCTTGACCAGAGTATTGGATGCTATTGAGGCAAACTAATATGGTAAAGTAGATGGTTTGGGAGATGAAGGGACTTCATTGCTAACCCTTAGAATTTAGGAGAACATAGAGGCCAAATCCATAACATCAGAAATGGAAAATACTTGACCAGTATTGCGTTGGTCCAAAATATTTTGTGGATGGCATTTTTTGCCTTGTTTCACACTATGGCAACCTTTAAAAACTATTGGCCACAAATTAGAGAAGAGTTAGTGATAGACTGAGGAGGGATAGCAACGCCTCAGGTAGGGGCAACATCCCTATTGAAGAGGGCAATGATGCCTATGATAACATGCATTTATAACTTAAATTCTTATCTTATTTCACTCATATTCATGCCTATTTTGTGTAATTATGATGTATGTTATCTTAATTTTATGAATTTTCTCCATTGGAATGCCATTCTACTAAAGTTCATATTTATGCATAAATTAGGGATAATTATATGCTTGATAGATGATTAATATTTTTTTAAGATTAAAATAATATGAACTACATATTTTCCCTGATGTACTTTGACTTTAGGAGATGATTACAAGAATTAATTACAAGGAAATAATGATTTGATGATTTAAAGAAGGAATTTCTAATGAAAGACTTGATATTATTCTCAATCCTTCTCATTTTCTTATTTTAAATTATATTTTAGATGGCATGATGCTAAAAAGGAAGAAAATTGTGATACAATGGAGAAAATTTGGAGCAAAATGAGTTGTATATTTAAAGTTATGAATTTCTGAAGTTTATGTCCTTTTTCCGATTTTTATCTGATTTTAAATTATATTTTAGATGGCATGATGCTAAAAAGGAAGAAAATTGTGATACAATGGAGAAAATTTGGAGCAAAATGAGTTGTATATTTAAAGTTATGAATTTCTGAAGTTTATGTCCTTTTTCCGATTTTTATCTGATTTTAAATTGATTTTTATTGAATTTATATCAATTTTTCTTACCTAAAATTGCGAAAGGGGGTATTTTTATTCCACAGACCCCGCGAGCTGGCGTGGCACGGACGTTGACCTGGAGCGCGGAGCTGACATGGCGCACGCGCTTACGTGGCGCACAGGACCAGCGCGCGGATGCAACGCGGCATTGAGGCAACGCGGCAGGGCCGCGCGTGGCCCACGCGAGGCGCAGGTGGCGCATGCACGTGGTAGGAGGCTACATGGGTCCACGCGGACGCCCGTGAGGGGCGCCACGTGGAAGGTGGGTCGGCAGTTGGAGGGCCCACAGGTTAGTGGGCCCTGGTAATATGATTGGGGCGGTAACGCAATAGCGTTCAACCGCCCCACATTTTATATAGGCGATCTCTGGTTTTTTCTTTCCTTTGGGACTATGTTCCCACACGTTTTTAATTTGCAGGCGACGTGGCGACATCACGAGCGATGGATCCTATCGCAAAGCGTCAACGCACGTGCGCTAAACCGGACTTAAGTGAGATGGAGCGACGGCTCACATGGCGACGCGTGGAAGCTTCCAAAGCATCAGATCATCATCTGACGCGCGATCGTGAGCTACCACACGATCTTCATTGGACGGTGGTTTGAGGAAGATCAAGAACCACGATCGACACGCGATCATGGCCCAATCGTCGCTCGATCGTCGCTCATTCATCGCGTAATCAGGAGCCACGATTGCCTCCAACTAATGAGCCACGATCATCGTGCGATCGTGGCCATTACTTCCACCAATCCACCGGATCAAACGGCCGCAATTTTTGGGCGGAAATCCCCCTTAAAACCGATGTTCTTTTCTTTTTTTTAACTCAACTTTTGATTGATTCGTGAAGAAATTAAGAAAATTTTGAGGAAGGTCTTAAGTTTTCATGATCCTCTGCTTCCAAGAGTTTAATTCCGCAGTCATTGAAGCATGATAATCACGAATTAATCACTGGATTTCATTGAATTTTCCCCTTAAATTCCGAACATCCGTGAGGAAGAAATTGAGCAAATTCGCTTTAATCCGCGTGAATTGAAGCCCCATTTTTGTGAAAATCAGGTTAGTAGTGAGATTCGATCGATTATCAAGAGGTAATTTGAGTTTTTATTAGGTTTAGATATTTAATTTTGCACATTAGTTCTTAAGGTTCTTCATTTTCCCCAAATTTTAGTCCAAATTTTTTCTGATTTTGAAAATAGGATATCTCTCTGTTTATAATTCCAAATCACTTGATTTTGGTTTCATTAGATTCTTCTTTTCATCAGCTTTCCGTGGATACCAAATTCTTCAAATTCCGAGTTCATTTGACACTTCAGTTTAACGTTTGACCAAGCACTATTCATTTTTCATCAGAATTTGAACGTTGGCTTTCGGGGTCAATTACTTTTAAAATAAAAATTTTAATTTGATCATTTTGGTCTCTTTAGATTCCTCTAATTCTTATCTTTCCATTGATACATAAATTTCAAGATTTGGATATCATTTAACCAGTTAATTTGAAGAGTTCCTCTGAGGTATTCATTTCATGGATTATCTGATATTTGATTTTCAATAATTCATAGTAAATCCATTTCTTATCAAAAAATCACGAATTCTATATCAATAAATTCCATTTTCTCTCTAGTTTTCAAATATATAATTTTCGTAATCTTCTGACACCTTTTGATTCTCTGATTTTACAGAACACAAATTGTTGGTCAAAGTCAACGCTTTAACTTTGAGTTTTGACTTTTCTCTGTCAAATTCGAGAATTCAAATCTTAAAACTTCTTATTTAGTCTATTTATATCATTTATATTTATCAAATATTATTTTTACTTTTTTAAAACCTCTTTTAAACCTAAGTTTGACCAAGTCAACTCTGCAATTAAAGTCAACCATGCTCTCTGTGGATCGACCCGATACTTACACCATACTTGATTTTACATCTTTATCTTTGTGAGTTCGGTTTTATAAATTTTGTTTGGCCAACGTTTTTGTGTTGTATCGACCGCTCAAAAATGCTTCGTCAGCCTACTCAAAGGGCATTGATGACTGCCTTGAGGGGCAGCAACGACATCCCAAAGTGATGCTAGTAGGGGCAGCTCACAAGGGTTTGTGGTATTTTGAAGAGGGGGAGAGGTGATACATTTGGCCCTTTGGGACTTCTGGAAGGTGGTGGTGCAAAGGTAGCTAAACGACAATTGCAGCATGTGAATGGCAAAGAAAGATGATGATTGATGAATTCAAGAAGAGATTACATGGCTCTATTTATCTAAGATAAAGAGAGACATGAAATATTTCATCAAGATGCTCTTGGATCCTACTGATTTTATTTTAGATGCATGAAAAATGATTTGAAGAACTTAGATCTTTTGCCTTTCCTTTTTTATTGAAAACTTTAGTGTAATTCAAAAGACTATTTCACATTTTTTAAAGAGAGAGGAGGTTTTTCCAGAATGCTACAACTTGTCTCTTCTTTGACTTTAGGTGAAGAAAATGATAATAATTTCCATGCAGAGAGAAAATCCATAAGGAAAGAGACAAACAGAGGAGATTTTTGGTTATTTGAATTTCTAATTTCTTGGATATCTAAAAGTCATGATTTGATCAACAATAACTTTTCACTTAAAGATCCTAGTGGGATGATCTTGGAGCGTTCAGATTCTATTTTAACTATGGAAGATCTCCTCTAAGGAACTAAGATATTTCAGCCTTTTCTTTTTATTGAAATGTGAAATGAAATTCAAAATGGTTGTTTCAGAAATTTGAAAGAGAGAGGAAGAGGTTATTCAAATATATATATATAATTTTCCCTTTTTATAATAGATATGAAAAATATAGTTTCTATGTATCACACATTAGCTGATTTATAATAAAAACCATATTTGGTGAAATACCATGTATTTAAATCCACATTCTTGAGTTTATTTGTGTTCTTCTATGAGATAGAAAAAAATAATAAATAATCCTCTATACATGCAACTATGTATAGATGATTTGTCTGTCAAGTTTATACTTATAACTATAAATGTATACTTATGTCTTCCTCTTTAACCCATGTCGTGCCAATTTTACTTGATTTCACAATAGTGTGCATTCAATAGGACCTAAAAATAATAAAAAAACTAAGCTTTGATCATACCCACAAGTTTAGAAAATAAAAATTAATTCATGAGAAAATGAATATAAAAAGAAACAAAATGATGCCTCACTCTAAGGGGAGAAATCAATTATTAAGAGGGAGAAAAAGAAAAAAAATGAGTGGGGGGACTAGGGACAAGGGATTATTGGATTAGTGAACTCCTTTTGGATCTTGAAATTTATGAACCAACCACTCATGCATCTATAACTAGCATAGATAAAAGAGCTTTCAACTTGTACATGAAAGAGAAAATTGATGCACACATTATCTACTCGAAACCTATCAAGGGTCAATTGAATTTCACATAAAAATCCCATAATATTTTTAATGCAACAAATGACATGATTAAGCTTTCCAACCACTAAAAAATCATAATGAGTAGGATACACTAGATAGTGCATGATAGAAATACACTTGTAACATCACATTTCACAAACACCTATGCATGTTTCATACCAAGACATAATTGGATTTGTAGAATTCAATTGCAATCAGGCCTTGT
The DNA here is from genome assembly GCA_024174645.1 of Lemna minuta. Lineage (NCBI taxonomy): Eukaryota > Viridiplantae > Streptophyta > Magnoliopsida > Alismatales > Araceae > Lemna > Lemna minuta. The sequence goes on from CM044107.1 coordinate 10,863,623, forward strand.
GATCTAAACATTTTTGGAGCTCACATTATTCCTTGCTAATGTGGATGAGATGAATTCATTTTTATGGTTTTAGACTATCAAGCACGAACCATATGCCAGATATTAGTAGGCATAAGTCACAGGTGGCCTGTGATTGGAGCACATGGTATTGACTAATTTCTAGAAACTTCTCTCCCATCATATTAATAAAATATTTTAGATTTCTATTATGCATCTCTGTTACTTTTACCTGTGTAACTGTGCACATTGTTCTTACTAATGGATGTCCTTGTGAGGACATGATTGGGCATGTATATATAGATAAACTAGAGAGATATAATGATAAAGTAGGGTAAAAATTTTGATATCCCTGTAGGGATAAATATTTTCTGAATCAAAGAAAAATATATATTGGGATTGATTAGAGAAGTTAAAACATCTTTTGACGTCAAATGACAATAAGGCTTTCCAATTAGATGCACTCTATTGAGAAAGAGGCACTCCGATGTCATATAAAAATTTAAGAAATATTTATAGGCTTGCTATATTGGAAAGGATATGATGATCCTAAATTATATATTGGATATCAATTTTCTTCATATAAACTTGAGGTGATGATGTGATGATGAGGCTGATTTCAAAACCTTCCTCCATCCCCAACTAATCATGATCAAATTCCAAGGATAGGATAAGAAGTAAACATAGAAAAAAGCATGTTATTCTAGAGAATTATCCAATAATGAGAGTCCATCCTCCACACCACAACGACAAAATAATTTTTAAGAGAAAATTTGACGCCCAATAATCGAAGGGCATGTATATGTCTAAGAGCTGTGAAGACATGAAGAGGATCAAGACCATAGCAATGGGGGAGCCACACCTCAATCCCTTGAACTTTTAAGACCTTCATTAACTTGGCCAATCCTTCCCTAACCCTAAAACCCTTATTTTTTAGCCTTTGACCAAGTCAAAATTACTTCCTAAAATATAGGAACCAATTGACCAAGTCTACCCTTATGGATATTATGTGGCCTATAAGCCAATCACACTTTCATTTATCCTATCAATGTTCATTAAATGAAATTTATTCATTTATCATTTTAGCGTGATATTTGTGTTAGAGAGGTAGTTTTGAAGGTATACATCGATTGAATGGATGTATGAGTGGTTAGGGAAGAATATATCATTCCTAGTTAGGTGTGTATCAGTATAGTTTCAGTTCTATTTATCATCAAAAGATTTCCTTAATGTTAAACTTAGTTATGGCATATTCCTCACTATTTCCATATCATCATTTTCCACTAACCTACTAATGCTTCCATGAATAGTTTTTATTGTTTTTTAGGAACTTATTACCTCAAGCAGCTTTATCACAGATGTAGTGTACATGAACTACATCAGTTTCTCTTGTGCAGCTAGGATATATAGATGTACATATACATATAAGTTTGACACTGATATTATATATATATATAGGGTAGTATCGTAATTATAGTTAGTATTACCGACCTACTTAAAGCCTTACCAGTCCCGTGTTTTAGGGTTACCGCTTTTCCTCTTTCGCGATATTCAAAATTGAAAAATCGTGAGAAAAGAAAAGGTCTAGAGATCGAAAGGGCGACAAAAGGCATTCTCAGAGATCTTGTGATCAAGACGACGAAAATCGGTGCATTCTCTTCTTTCTGATTTTACTGCAACAGATGGAAGACATTCTAGTTTTTCTTTGTCTTGTTTCGCACATTTGAAGAAAACATCGTATTCGCTACCTTATCTTGACTCATGAGTGATTTCATTTCGGGTTTCCTCTAATCCTTAAACGTTCGAAAAAAATTAACTCTCGTGTTTTCCCTATTTCATCATTGTTCCCTTTTATTTCTGTTTCTCGTGTTTCTTCGCTGATATTTTCAAATCTGCAGTACTTGCAATTTATTAGTGACATTCTACTCTTAAATTAATCATAGTATTAATCTGAGGTTTTGTTGGTTGTCCGAAGTATTTATTTTAGGTACATTCTGTGGATCGGGTAACTCGCGTTAAATCTACAGTTTGTTTCTCTAATACTTGCGATTTTGTAATTCCGATAAACATATATATATCTTAGATAATTGATATTCAGACTACTCAATCGTGGAATTAAGGTCAATATATTATGTTCAAATATTTAATCAGTGGTTGCAACTAATTTGGTTAAGCTTCAAATTTTTGGGTGTATTTGTTTTTTTTATTGCCTATATAAATCTGAGTAAAATTAGGTGCTGCTGATATAATCCAATTCACCACAGTGGTTCTACTTCCAGATTGGTGAGCATATAGACATATTTAGCAACAGTGAAGTTTCTACTGTTTATTAAATTAGATCGCATCAAAGTACATTAAATTTGTGTTTGGATAAATATCTACGTGGTGCGGTACTTTAATTCTCTGCAGTGAAGTAGTCTTGAAGTGGGTGAGCTCCTGTTTGGATAAACAGTGAAGGTTAAGTTGTTCCATTTATCTAACCTATTTCAAGGTAATTTAAATTAGTTTAATCATACGTCTATCTTCGTGTTCGTTTCCATTGGCTGCAGTGAAGTTTTTTTTTCTAATTATTTAATTCGAGTTATATACAGTTAGCCTTTTGGATCATAATTTTCATTAGCATTTTATTTCAAGTTAAACTTCAATTATACCAATTGTTTGTTTTCTCACAGCATCCCTCTTCTTGTATTAGGTTATTTCTTATATAGTTAGGAAAGTGCATTCTATAGTTTAACAGGAACGCAGACAGTGAGCTGTGATAGGTGAGTGAATTCTTAGTTTGAGCCTATCCTAGAGTCAACCCAAGTCAATAGAAGTCAACTTTAGGTCAACAGTCAACCCAAGTCAACAGAAGTCAACTTTAGGTCAACAGTCAACCCAAGTCAACAGAAGTCAACTTTAGGTCAACAGTCAACCCAAGTCAACAGAAGTCAACTTTAGGTCAACAGTCAACCCAAGTCAACAGAAGTCAACTTTAGGTCAACAGTCAACCCAAGTCAACAGAAGTCAACTTTAGGTCAACAGTCACCCCAAGTCAACAGAAGTCAACTTTAGGTCAACAGTCAACCCAAGTCAACTTTAGGTCAACAGTCAACCCAAGTCAACAGAAGTCAACTTTAGGTCAATAGTCAACCCAAGTCAACCTAAGTCAACTTTAGTAGAAAGTCAACTTTAAGTTAAGAATCAACCCAGAGTCAGCAGAAGCCAGAAAACTCACTTACTTATTTAGTACTAGGTACAGTCACACATACGTAGAGGACGGGAGCATCTCATTCGTTGAGACGAGAAGGAGTTTGGACGTGGGGAACGGGAAGACCGAGTGAAGCCAGAAGACGAGGTCTCAAATTACTAGTGGTCGGCGGCATTAGCAGAAGAGGCACGACAGGGCGTGAAGGGACGAGCGATCGCGTGGAGATCGGCCTGAGGGAGTCAGGGCGTCCAGGAGCCGAGGAGGTTGAGTCCTAGTGGGTAGTGCCGTAGGGACAGGTAAAGGTGAGTGTTAGGTTTGACGTAGGGGGAAAACCTATAACCTTGTATTTGAACATTGTCCTTCACCCTTTGAGTGGTGAGAGGATTAGGTTTTATTTGGTGAGGAGGAAGCTCCGAGTCTATAGTACTCGGGACTGGATTAAGGGACAGTAGGTCCCCCAACCAGTATAATAATATCTGGTGCAATCGAGAGGACAGGAAGTGAGTGACTAAGTCAACGAATCTAAGTAGAAATTAAAAGTTAGACAATCAAATTAAAAAATTTCATATAACCTAATTCAACCCCCCCTTCTTAGATTAAGCAACCACCCTAAAGGGATTTTCAATTTGTAATGAAGTCTACGAGCCTATGCAATGACTAAGTGAATCATAATGAGTTCAAAATACATGATCAATAGTCTTTAAACATATGTTCTTAAAATTCCTACTTGTGAGATATTTGATAAGGATATCAAATTATTTAGAAAGAATAATACCATATGATATGGCTCATATAATGAGTATGGCTGATCTTGTGGCCATCGGTGTGGAGACAATAAAGATATATAGTGGGTGCTCTTCAGAGAAAGAGTTCATTGAATTGTGTAAATCCTTGAATGGTATTATACCTAAGTGTAAATCATGTTGATGTATATCAAAGTTGTGTATGTAGTCCTTTGACTTGATATGCCAAAGATATCTTGTAAATGAATGACCAGATTTTGATTATGACTTACAAATCTCTAGCCACATGATTTTCTAAAATATCTTCTATTGGATATGACATGAAGTCTTTGAAGATGATTGTGTGGTCAATATGAGATTTTATGCCCTCAATATTTAAGAAGATTGACTCAAGGAATGAGATGCAATAAAATCCTTGGCCAAGATAGCGGAAATATTGGAGGAGTTATTAATGATTTCCTCTATGCATCAGTACTAACTTGAGTGACTGACTAGGGTTTGATAGTTGACCATACCCTAAGTCATTCACGAGTCTTGCATGAATGAAAGATTACACATACACGGTAACTAATGAAGGCAAGGTTCTATATGGTAGTTCTTATAGTATGTAGTGTAGCTTGGCACCCAATAGGCAGGCAACTCAACCTATTGATTGGGTTAAATTAATCCTTAATTAATTAATCTATATATTGATATAGATAATCAATAAAGGTTCACCAATAAGGTGTTATTAGGTTGATAGAGTTATTAAATAGTCAGATATATGGACCTAGAGGGTTAGACACATAAGGTTTTCTGATATTGATAGATATAGATTAATTATAAGGGTTTTTATAAAAAATTTACTTATTGAATGTTTGTTAATAGGAGGAGAACAAACACATTTCAAGATTCCCATGCAAGACTTGTGAGAATTCTCTTATCTCTTATCTTTCTCTCTTGGTGAAGAGCTTTGAAGAGGAGATCCAACCATCTGGAAATCGTGTGGATACCGCTAGAGGTTAGACAATTGAATAGCTTCAAGGACTCCTTTAAGTGAGCCCTATATGTATTTTTTTTCATATGTACTAGATGATAGCATTATCAATTCTTGGTGCATGGGTGTTATGAATATATGATTCACTATATTCCATTACATTCAATGTTTTGATCAAAATTTTGGAAGGCTTATCAACCTTACATCCCAAGATACTTAACTCTCCTAAATTTTAGAAACTCTTGCATATCCCCATCTCACCCTTAAAATCAAGTTATTTGTGTCCTTGACCTGATACAGCTATGTTATCTCCCTCCTCCACTACGAGCTTGCCATCCTTAGATGCTACTCCCTAAGCCCCTCCAAATGATCTTCACCATCCCATCGCCCTTCGCAAGGGTACATGCACTTGTACTCGCCATCCTATTTCTCACTTTCTTTACAATGATTGAATTTCTCCCTTTTTCCATGCCTTTGCCCTTTTAGTAGCCTCTGAGTTGATTCCATGATCCCATGTTGAGGTGACACATGTACTTGCATACAAAGTGGAGGTGGATGATGGATATTATGTGGCCTATAAGCCAATCACACTTTCATCAATCTTGTTTATGTTCGTTAAAATGAAATTTATTCATTGTCATTCTTGTGTGATGTTTGTAATGAAGTCCATGAGCACGTGCAATGACTAAGTGAATTATGATGAGTTCATAATACAGTGATCGCTAGTCTTTAAACATATGTTCTAAAAATTCCTATTCATGGGATATTCGAGAAGGACATCGAATTATCTGGAAAGAATAGCACTATCTGATACATCTCATATGATGAGTATGGCCGATCCTATAGCCATCGGTGTGGAGACACTAAGGATAGATAGTAGGTGCTCTTTGGAGAAAGAGTTCACTGAATTGATCCGTATGAATCCCTGAATGGTAATATACCTAATTGTCAATCAGGTTGATTCATGTCATGATTGTGTATGTTAGTAAGAACATGAAATGTACTTATAACCACCCATTTATTGCTCTTAATTAACTTCATTAAACTCTGAATACACCATCTCCTCTACCACTTTATCACTTGATATTGTACACTACTAGTGCATCAAAAAGAGTTTATTCTACATGCCTTTTGCTTTTCTGATTTTAGGAACTATACAAGAGGAATGAGTAACAAGACCCTCCAAAACAGAAAGTATAATGGGCTGTCCAAAGCAAGAAAATGAAGTACACAAGAGGAAGGGCAGCAAGATCCTCACAAATGGAAGTGCTTAATATGCTGTCCAAGGCAAGCAATTGCAAGCCCAGTCAAAGAAAATATGAGCCCACCCGAAGTGAAGACTCGGGAGCATAAAAAGGAAAAAGATGTTTTGGGAGCGCTTCTTCTTCTTTCCTCCTTCCTCGCTGTTATTTTCTCTCTCTTAGGGTTAACGATTGTTTTCTTACCGGGAGTTTTCCCATAGCAATGTAGTTGTAGAATCACAAAAATGGTAGTTTAGATTTTTTTTGTTTTTTTTACAATCTTCTCCATGATTCCCCTCTGATTCCCTCTCTCTCATTTCTATTTCCGTTCTTCTTCTCTACAAGCCGATTGAATCTTTTCTTTTCACCCCTCTTCCCTCTCTTGAAAAAGTACCTTCACGCTCCAGATTTCTCTCGCAATCTCTATCTTCTGCGTTTTCCTCTTCACTCCTATCTTGTTCTCTCATTCCCATTTCACTCTTCTGCCATCTTATCTTCTCTCTTTCAACCTCCTCTCTCACCTCTGCAATCCTTTCTTCCGACTTTCTGTCTTCCCCTCTCTCTTTCTCTTTGCCTCTCTCGAAATCCCCCCTCTCTCTCTCTCGTTTTATCGTTCTCTCTCTTTCTTTTCTTTTCCTCTATCGATCTTCCTGTGCCTCCGGTTTTCCATCTTCCGTATTTGCCTTCTCTCTTTTGAATCTCAAATTTCGTCTCCCTCTTCCAAATCCATTTTTTGTCTTCCTATCTCCCTCCATTCTCTCACTGGGTATCTTCTCACGTGCATGCTTTCTCTCCCTCTTTCGCGTTCTCTCTTCTTCCTACTCTTCTGATCTCTTGCAATCTCATTCTTTTTCGAATACCCGTCACACACTCTCCGTCACTTGCTTCCTCTCTCTTCCCCTCTCTTTTGATTTCTCTCTTCTCTCTCTTGCGTCCCTCTAAATTTCTGTCTCTCTCTCTCTATCCGTATTTTTTTCTATCTCTCGATTTCTTATTTTTTTTCCGCGTTCTTCCACTTTTTCGTTTGACATCTTTTTGGCATATTTACGTGTTTTGGTGTTTCCTTTCGTCTTTTGCATTTCTCGCCTCTTTTCATCACGGTTCTTTTGTCTATCTTCGTTTCTTCGTCTCGGTGTCTTCTCTCCTCTCTTTTGCGTCCCTTCTCTTATTTCTTTCCATCGCTATAATCCTCGATTCCTCTCTATCCATCGGGTGGCCTCTCCTACTTCCCCCTTCCACGTCCTCGTCCATCTCAGTCTTCCCAGCACTCTCTTTCTCTATCTCTCAATTTTGTCTTCTTCCGCCTAACCCTCTTTCACGTTCAAACCTCTCCTCCTTTGGTCAATATTCTCTTTTGGTGTTCTCTCTCTTGCTTCCGTCCCTTTCTATTAATGTATTTTATCAGTCTCTATCTCTATTTATTCTCCATAAAAAGGCCCTCTCTCTAGCTATTTGTTCCTTCCATTTCTCTCTCTGCCTTCCCCATCGTTCCTCTAATCCCTTCCCCTACTTTTAATTTTATTACATCTTATCACACATCACCTTTTCTAAGTCTTATCTTAACTTTAATATCCCTCTATTTTGCATACCTTCTAATTGTTTTTTTTTATATGACTTAATTCTGAGCCAGTCTCCTGTCTTCCCGCCTACATTGACATTCTCTCGCCCTAAAGTCCCTGTGGATCGACCTAGGAATCCTATACAACCCAAGTATCTCATTTGTTTCATAGTTTCCTAGTTTATAAATATTAGGTTTAATGGGCTTTAAAAATACGACGACTTTGAGCCTATCATATGTGGTCCTTTGACTTAAGACACCAAAGACATCTTGTGGATGGATGATCGTGTTTTGATTATGACTTACGAATCCCTAGTCATGGGATATCTAAAACGTCATATATTGGATACGACATGAAGTCCACGAAGATGATTATGTGGTCAAGATGGGATCATCCACCCTCGGTATATGAGGAGATCGACTCAAGGAATGAGATGCAGTTAAATCCTTGGCCAAGGTAGCGGAAATATTAGAGAAGTTGTTCTCAATGATTTCCTACTCGCATCAGTACTAAATTGAGTGACGGATTAGGGTTTGACATGTAACCATACCCTAAGTCATTCATGAGTCTCGTGTGGATGAAGGATTATACGTACACGGTAACCAATGACGATAGGGTTCCATGAAAGAGTTCTAATATACTCCATATCTCCTAGAGCACGTGGTGTAGCTTGGCACCCACCGGGCTGGCGACTCAACCTGTCGATTGGGTTAAATCGATCCTTAGTCAATTAATTTATATGTTGATATAGTTAATTGATAAGAAGGACCAATAAGTGTTATTGGGTTGATAGAGTCATTAACTGGCAAGATATATGGACCTAGAGGGTCACACACATAAGGTCAATGGACGTCGGTGGATATAGACATAATAATAAGGGTTTTGTGAAAATTTTACATTCCTAAAGTCTATAAATAGGGGGAGAACGATCATAATATAGGTGCCCATGCAAGCCTAGTGGAACTTCTCCTCCCTCTTCTCTTCCTCTCGTGGTGACGAGTGTTCAAGAGGAGATCCGATCGTCTGGAGACTGTGTGGATACCGCTAGAGACCGGACGCTTGAACTGTTGAAGAACTCTTTCAAATGATCCAAGTAAGTATGAATTTTATTCTATACTAGATGATAGGATCACCTAGAATGGATGATGAGATCATCTATTCTTGGTGCTTCAACGATGTTGAATGTTTTAATTCAACACCTTCCACTGCAATCATTATCTTGGACAAAGATTTGGAAAGCTTTTCGAGCCTCAGATCCCAGCAATGGACTCAGAGGTGGAGGCCTTAGTTTCTCAAGGGATTTGGACCTTAGTTCCCCATCTAGTATATGCCAACATTGTAATAAGCAAGTGGGTCTTCACTGTTAAATATCATCTTGATGGTACTATTGCACGTCACAAAGCTTGTTTGATTGCTCGTGGCTTCAACCAAGCATATGGCATTGATTACATCAAGGTATTCTCCCCTTTCGTCTATCTCAACTCTATACGTGTGCTCCTCTCTCTTGCCATCAATTAGGCTTGGTCTCTCCACCAGTTAGATGTTTCTAACGCCTTTCTTTATGATGATCTTCAAGAACATGTCTTCATGTAGCAACCTCCCAAGTATGCTGATCAAGGGGAGTCATTTAAGGTTTTCTTAAGATGAGCTATTTATATGTTCAAGAAAATTCCACACGCTTGGTTTGGAAAGTTTAGTGGTCTTCAATCTACTTTAGATTCATATATTACATTGTTGATCCTCATATTGGTTGCCCTTATTCTTAAACTTCCTTATCATGAAATCCTTGGCCAAGGTACTAGAAATATAGGAGTTCTCGACAATTTTCTCCACATCAATATTAAGTTGAGTGACCGATTAGGTTTCACAATTGACCATACCCTAATTCATTCATGAATATTACACAGACAAATGATTATACATATAAGGTAAACCTGATTTACGGAAAGGTTCCGCGAGAGTATTCGCCACACTTCATATTTTCTTTTGGGCATGTGTTGTAGCTCCGCACCAATGTGATAGTAACTGATTTGATGATTGCTAAATCAACTTTATTAATTAATCTGTATTTTGAAGTATATAATTAATAAGGTTGACTAATGATATGCATAAAATTGCATTAGTTGAAAGTGCAAGTTCATACATTAGATATTATACTCAACTCTTCAAATTTGATGTTAAAATTTAGAATGGTGATAAATCAAGGTCAAATCCACAAGATGATTAAAATATTGAAATGAAGTCATTTTTTGGGTATTTTTAGATTAAGAAAGCAAAAATGATGGTTGAAAAGAAGTGAGACATATGCAAAGATGTCATAGTTTGCTCAAACACTTCCGTTTTGCTTTCAAAGAAGGAAAATTTTTAATCAAATAGTGGAAATATGAAAATGTGGATGGAAAAGATTGAGAAAATAGAAAATATAAAAAATAATAAACCCTAATCTAAAGGTTCGTGATCAAAACTCACTCCAACAATGCTATGTGAGTACTCGCTACTTCAAGAGCTTGTACATCTTACTAGGACTTGGCAACTTGAATCTAACATAAGGAATGAATAGGGAAAAAAAGGAAACTCGATAAAAATGATGTTCAATACATGAAGAATGATTTATCGGTGCCCTCTTTTCTTCAAGTAGCCAATGCTAAAAACACACAATTAAAATGTAAAAAATCCTAGGTTATTAGCCTCCTTCAAGATATTCAGATGTTAAGCTTTTAATGCAAAGAAATTGAGACCATTGATTAGATTGCTCCCTCTTTGTTAGCCGCCTTGAATTTCATGCTAGCTAAGTGGAAGGAGAACAAGTTAAGGAAAGAAAGAGAGGAGACATTGTGAATGCAAGGGGAGTGGCAGAGAGGAAGAGAGAAGTGAGCGATTACGAGAGAGGTGTGAGAGTGGAAGAGATGGCATTAACAAGAGAGAAGCACACAAAGGGAAGTTAGAGATCAACATTGTAGAAGAGATTCTTTTGCTGCACGAGAGACTTTCTTTCACTGGAACGTGCAAGATAGAGAGAGACAACATGGAATAAGAGAGAGAGATGAAAGAGAGATGGGAGAGAGGCAGGATAGAGATAGACAGGAGACAGATGGGAGAGGGAGAGAGAGAGGAGAGAACAAAGAGCAGACAGGGAGAGATAATTCATTTTATGGAGAGTTGTTTCTCACGTGCAAGAAATTTCCTTTTGCCCATGTGTGAAACTTCCTTCCATGCACATGTGACGGATAGAGAGGAAGAGATGGCGAGAAGGAGATGAGAAAAGGGGAAGGAGAGAGAGAAGGAAGATTTAGTGGCAGAAGAAAATCTTCTCACCCGCGAGAAAACTATCTTACATGCTCGAGAGATAGAAGAGAGAAAGAAAGATATAGAAGAGAAGGAGATTCAAATGTGAGAGAGAAAGAGATTCTAGCGAGAGAGAGGAGGAAGAGAGCATGCAAGCATGAGGAAGAGTGGAGAGCATATGCAAGATAGAGATAGGATCAAAGATGAAGAGGTTAAGAGAGGAAAAAGAGGAGAAAGAAACGCTTCCTTTGGAGTGAGTGGAAGCAACTCAGATGAGAGGAATGGAGAAGCACTTTTGGGATGACTATGATAACATAAATAGCTTTTATTTATTTTAAATTAAAAATATTTTATGAGTTTAAAAATCTCATATTATGTTTAATCTGTCCAAAATTCCCCACGCCATAATTTCATCTCAACTTCCTGCTGTAGGAATAAATTTAGTCAATAAAAATCACGATAATATGTATTTCATAAATATTTTCATGTCAACGAGTGGTTTTAAATGGAAATAAATTGATATTTTATTTAATGATTATTTCTTTGATGAATCAATTGTTGATCCGAGGTCGATAAACTTTTCAAACTTTCGATCAAAACATCGGATGTGACAAAAACATTGAATCGGACAGACAAAATCACCAAGCCACCAAGAACGAGATGATCCTATCATCTAGTATGAATGAGAAACATACTTATAGGGTTTCCTTGAAGGAGTTCTTGAAGCTATTTAAGTGTCTAGCCTCTAGCGGTATTCACACGGTCTCCGGATGGTATGATCTCCTTTTCAAAGCTCTTCACCAAGAGAGAAAGACAAGAAAGGAGAGAATTTCCACAAGGCTTGCATGGGCACCTTTAGTTGTGGTCGCTCTCCCCCTATTTATAGACATTTGGAATGAGGTTTTTCACCACCCTCATAATTATGTTCATATATCCACCAACATCCATAAACCTTAGTGTGTGTGACCCTCTAAGAGTCCATATAATCTCACTGGTGATAACTCCATAGACCAAATAACACCTTATTGATCAACCTTAATTGAGTCATCCACATCCACATATAGAATTAGTGAGTGAGGATTGAAAGTTTAACCCAATCGATAGGTTGAGTTTCCAGCTCGTTGCTGCCACCACGACACTCAGAGATATGGACTATGTAATAACTCACTTATGGAACCTTCCCGTCATCGATTACCATGTATGTATAATCCCTCATTCACATTAGACTCATGAATGACTTACGGTATGCTCATTGTCAAACCTAATCGGTCACTCCAGGGTGAATACTGATCGTGCCAAGAAATCATCGGCACAACTCCTTCTCAATGGCTACTACCTTGGCCAAAGGATTTCATCGCATCTCATTCTTTTAGTCAATCTCCTCCAAATACAGTGCATGATCCCATCACCAGTCACACAATCATCTTCATAGATTTCATATTAAGTATCAATATATGACATTTTAGATATCTATTGACTAGGAAGGATTAGAAGTAAGTCATAATCAAAAACGATCGTCATCCTGGATGTCTTTAGTGTCTCTGTAGAATCCAATTATACTTTGAGTGCACCGTCCCATCATTTACGTGCAATTTTAAGTTCTAATATCAAAATTGATTTTAGAAGATAATCATATATAATTAAAAGAATATATTTAAGTAGATTATCGTCATATTTATTTTGTGTTAAATAATGAAAAAAATACTTTTGCACTCATTTATTTTTCTAAGTTTATTTTCTGAAATGAGTGTATTTTGCAAATGAAAATTTATGCTCTTGTTATTAATTAAATAGTAATATTAAGTAAATGGAATTATTTAATATTTGATCTAACAAATAAATTTAGAGTAATTTGTAGTTGTATTTTTAATTTTAGGTGTGTGAGAATATATTTATATTCTGTTTGCGAAGGTGATGTGGCGCGCTTAGAATTGTACGATCATTTTTGGTTAAGCGAGGGGTACGTGGCATCTATATAGTGGACGATGATTCATTTTATTAAATTGATCAATCTATTGTTCTGTCTGCTAGGATTGAGAGCTCAAACAAGCTCCGGGTTTCGACCAAATAATGGTGCGAGCGAAGATGTTGAATCCAAACATTCAACGAGAGTTGAAGCACCAGAATAGATGATCTCATCATCCATTCTAAGGTGATCCTGTCATCTGGTATAGAATAAAATTCATACTTAAATGGATCATTTGAAAAGTTCTTCAATTTGTTCGAAGCATTCGGCCTCTGGTATCCACCATCAGACAAATGGATCTCATCTTGAACACTCATCATCCCGAGAGGAAGAGAAGAGAGTGGAGAATTTGCAATTAGCTTACATGGGCACACCACTATTATGGTCGTTCTCCCCTATTTATGAGCTTCGGGAATGTGAAATTTTCACAAAAACCCCTTATTATTATGTCTATATCTCCCAACGTCAACAAACACATATTGTGTGACCTCACAAGTCCATATATCTCGCTAGTTATTGACTCTATCAACCCTAATAACACTTATTAGTCTTCTGAGGCAAGGACAGTGAGTCATCAATTTCACACGGTCTCGTGTAAAAAAAAGTCCAAACTTACCAACTTTATGAAATTAATTTGAATTGAGGGGTAAATGGTAAATAAGGGTCGAATCCACATGGAAATAAGGTATTTTTGAGAGATATTTTAGAAATTGATCAAATTAGACAATGAATTGGTGACAGAAAATAGGGAAAATGGTACATTTAGAAAGATAAATCAAAGACGTATCCACGGAATTAAAAATCACTCGATTTGGATTAGTAATCTCAGAGAAATCAAAGAGCAAAGTGGGATGAAACTTCTGAAAATTGTAAGAGCTAAAATCGAAATTGAAAACAAAATTAAACTAAATTACGATCCTAAATTACAAATTGATGATACATACGATAGATTAGAGGGAAAAACATGTTTCTAACCTGAGATAGTGATCGAAATGATCCAATTAATCGCCGGATCAAGGCTTTTCATTCGACGATTTCGAAAACGAGGTGTTCAAGAGATGAATTCTCCTTAATCAATCGACAAAAGCTCACTTTTAATCACTCTGTGGATGCAGAAACGAGTCTAGAAGAGATTAGAAGCGAGAGATTCAGATGTAGGATATTTCTTAATGTGATGCTATGTATGATGATGATAAGGAAGAAAGAGATGTGAAATATGAGAAGAATAATTAGTAGTATTAATTAAGAATTATCCTAGAATAGAAAGGAGGACCTATGAAGTGATCTCAAATTGAGAATATAAGCGGTAGAAGAATGAAAATAGATAATTTAAATATTGATCAGAAAAGAGATATTATAAAATAGAGATAATATAGAATATATGAAATAAGAATAGGGAAGATAGCGGGGACGATAAGAGAGAGAACGAGGATAGGGATGTGGTGAATATATTATATTATATAATATAAGAAAGTAAATGACGGGAAGAGAGAAAGGAAAGATGGTAGGGAGAGGATGGCGTTGAGAAAAGAGGGAAGCGGTAGAGATATGAAGACAACGGAGAGGAAGGAGGGAGGATGGCGGAAGGAAAATGGATGCAGTGAAGAGAGGAGAACTTTATTCGACTTACGAATCTTCTTAGCAAACTATTAGTCACGGTCAAAGGATAGAGAGGATGTTACCTGAAGAGGACGTGATGAGATGCTCTCGGATGACACCCACTGATCCGGAATATCCTCGAATGATTTTGGACATGATGTGGATCAAATGGGAAAGAAATGGGGGAAGAGAAGATAGGAGGGTAGAACTCGGGAGATGAAATGGAGGCGGAAGGAAGAAGATGGAGATACGGAGAAACACACAAACACAGGTAGCGAACCAAAGGTAACCAATTTCATTCAAAATATCATATCCGTTTTCGTTTACAATGTTCTATTTTATAGAGGAAGAAGAGGCCTTATGGCGAAGCGTAGCGACGGCTGTACGCGTATACGAATTTACGCAAGTTCGCGATATTCCCATCCTCCGTACGTGGACCTTTAGATGGCTGGTCTTCTTTGGGAATTTCGGATTATCGTGGAAATTCATGTCAGTTACGGCAACTTCTTCTGTTGTCTCTTCTCTGTTTCTGAGTCTGTACGAGCGTTGACTGGGTGGCTTGTTTGGCGTCCTTCGGCTTTCATTCAATAGGTCGACGACAAGGAGATATTGGAGAAGGTATTACTGGAGAAGATATGTCATGAGGCGCTCCTTCGAAATCAGCTTTATCCGGCGATAATGAATCTTGGGCGTTGACTTCCTTTGGGTCCTTCGGCAGAGAAGGTAAGGATAGATTTTCTTCTATATACTTAGGAGTCGTAATAGACCCGTCCGTGGAGTCGCGAAATCTTGTTTTCGCCATGGAGAGTCTGCGTTCTCCTATATTGTGTTTGGTTTGGATTTCCGTTAGGAGGCTGATAACATGCATTTATAACTTAAATTCTTATCCTAATTAACTCATATTCATGCTGATTTTATGTGAATATGATGCATGTTATCATACTTTTTAGGAATTTTCTCCATTGGCATATTATTTCACTAAATTTGATATTTATGAATAAATTAGGATAATTTCTTGCTTGATGGATGATTAGTCTTTTGCAAAGTTAAAATTGATAGAAATTAATCTCTTTTTGCATTGCTTTTGACTTTAGAGCATGACAATTTCAAGATGAAATTATAAGGAGAATTCTTAAGAAAGGAGTAAATGATTTTGAATTCATTTTAAATTCTTCTTTGAAAGTATATTTTCAATGGCATAATATTAAAAAGGAAGAAATTTGTGATCCAATGGAGAAAGTTTGAGATTAAAAGGAGTTGTATTTTGAGAAATATGAATTTCTTAACATTTTAGGAATTTCTAGATTTTTATTTGATTTTTATTTGATTTTTATTAAGTATTTTTATTAAAAAAATTGCAAAAAAGGGGGGTTGTTACCTGCAGGGTGACCTGGCGAGCGGCGGCTGACGTGGCGTGCGGGATAGCCTCGGGGTGCGACGCGGCACTAAGACCATGTGGCAGAGCCCAGGTGGCCCGCGCGAGGCGCAGGTGGCGCTGACGCGGCCACGTGGCAAGGAGGCCACGCGACCATGTGGGCGCCCGTGTGGGGCGCCACGTGTAGGCTGGTAATTGATAATATGCATTTATAACTTGAATTCCTATCTTAATTAACTCATATTCATGCTTATTTTATGTGAATATGATGCATGTTATCATACTTTTTAGGAATTTTCTCCATTGGCATGTCATTTCACTAAAGTTGATATTTATGCATAAATTAGTGATAATTTCATGTTTAATAGATGATTAATCTTTTGTTTAAATTAATAAAAGTTAATATCTGTTATGGAATGAGTTTTGACTTTAGTAAATGTTTGGAAGGATGATTTTAGGATGAATTTATGATTTAAAATGTTTAATGAGAAATGATTTAAGTAAATTATAAGTCATCTTGATTTCTTCTTTCTAAATATGTTTTTAATGGCATAATATTAAAAAGGAAAGAATTTATGATCCAATGGAGAAAATTTCGATTAAAAATGAGTTGTACTTTGAGAGATATGAATTTTTGAAGTTTTAGGCCTTTTTCCGAATTTTCTTTGATTTTTAATTTGATTTTTTTACGAATTTTTCCTATTTAAAATTACAAAAAAATTGGTTTCTTACCTGCAGGGCGCTGACGTGGCGAGCGGGCCCAGGTGGCGGGTGACGTGGCCCGCGGGACCGCCTCGGGGTGCGACGCGGCACTGAGGCCACGTGGCAGAACCCGAGCGGCCCACGCGAGGCGCGTGTGGCGCTGACGCGTGGCCGGGTGCCACGCGGACAGGCCACGCGGACGCCTGTGAGGGGCGCCACGTGGCGAGAGAGGCTGGTAAGTGGAGGGCCCACGGGTTAGTGGGCCCTGGTTAGTATTTAGGGGCGGTAACGCAATAGGCGTTTACCGCGCCCTAATTTATAGGGGCGCGTTTCGTTTTTTTCTTCCGTGTGGGACTATGTCCCACATGAGTCTTACCTTGCAGGTGACGTGGACGTGCGGCGAGCGTCCGATCTCCTCACGGATGGCTACGATCGCGTGGACCCGAGTCCACGCAATCATAGATCAAACACGTGCGTAATGCTTACCTTAAGTGACGGCGATCGGAGCGTTAATCAGTCACCACGTGGCGTCCTCAGGAGCGCTCGATTTTCATGGCGATTTGATCGTGGAATCAAGCTTCATCGGACGGATGTGATTCTTCCGCGATCGGAGGCACTGCGCGGACGGTCAGGATTTCTCGCGATCAGAGGAGATGTGAGGAGGCTTTCAGACCAGACGATTTTCATCGGAGGGCCCTCGATCACCCCGACCTCCTTCCATTGTGGAGACGCGCGGAACCCTTCAGACCGCTGGATCTCCATCGGACGGCCAGCAGTAGATTCACCTCACGATCGCGGCGCACGGGATCAGACCAATTGCGATCGTCCATCCAGTTAGAGCACAATCGGACGGCGGTGGAACTTCGTGGAAGAACTCCACGATCGCGGCGTGATCGAGCCGCGATCGCAGCGCGATCGAGCCGTGATCGCGGCGCGATCGAGCCGCGATCGAGGAGATTCTGGCGCGAGATTGGCGCGGATTTGTCTCCCATCGATCGGCAAGCGATCGACGAAGCTCGAGCATCATGATTGACGCTCGATCGCGGCCCAATCGTGGAGCGTTCGTGGCGAAAATTGCGGCGGAAATCGGGATCTCCTGGAGACCAAATTGAAGCTAATTCCAAGCGGATTTTTTGCGGAATTGAAGCCACGACGCCGCATCCAAAGACTCGTTCCCACGACGCCTTCAAACGACGCCCACGACCGCTTCCAATGGCCACGATTTCGGGCCTAATTCCCTCTTTAAAAGCATGTATTTCCCTTCTTTGTTCTTCAACTTTTGATCGACTCGTGAAGAAATTAAGCGAGTTTGGAGGAAGGTCTTAAGTTCTCGTGATCCTCTGCTTCCAAGAGTGTAGAGATGCAGCCATTGAAGCATGATAATCACGATTTCATCTCTTGATTTCATCGAATTTTCCCCTTCAATTCCGAACGTCCACGAGGAAGAATCCGAGCAAATTCGCTTCAATCCACGAGAATTGAGGCCCCATTCTTGCGGCAATCGGGTTAGTAGTGAGGTTCAATCGATTATCAAGAGGTAATTTGTATTTTTATTAGGTTTAGATCTTTAATTTTGCAAATTAGTTCATAGTGTTCTTCATTTTCCCCAATTTTAGGTCCGAAAAGTTGCTAATTTTGAAAATAGGATATCTCTTTGATTATAATTCCAAATCACTTGATTCTGATTTTATTCGATTTCTCTTTTCATCAGCTTTCCGTGGATAGCAAATTCATCAAATTCTGAGTTCATTTGACCCTTCAATTTAACGTTCGACCATGGACTGTTCATCTTTCATCAGAAGTCAAACGTTGACTTTCGGGGTCAATTACTTTTTATTGACAGATCAGAATTTGACAATTTCAGTCTTGTTAGATTCCTCTGGTTCTTAGCTTTCCATTGACATATAAATTGCAAGATTTGGATTTCATTTGTGCATTCAATTTGAAGATTTCCTCTGAGGTGTTAATTTCGGGGATTTTCTGATCATTGCTTTTCAATAATTCATAATAAATCCATTTATTATCCAAAAATTACGAAATATATATCAATAAATTCAATTGTCTCTAGTTTCCAAATATCTACTTTTTGTAATCTTCTGACTCTTTTTGATTCTCTGATTTTGCAGAACACCTACTGTGGGTCAAAGTCAACGCTTTGACTTTGACTTTTGACTTTTCTCTGTCAAATCCGAGATTTCAATTCTTAAAACTTCTTATTTACTTTATTTATATCATTTCCATATCTTACATCTTATTTTCTCTTATTTAAAACTCCTTCTAAACCTAAGTTTGACCAAGTCAACTCTTCGATTAAAGTCAATCCTGCTCTCTGTGGATCGACCCGATAATTACCCAATACTTGATTATTATATCTTGTCTTTGTGAGTTCGGTTTTATAAATTTTTTTTGACCATCGTCTTTGTGTTTTAGTGACGCACGAAAATGACTCGTCAATAATAGAGGGGGGTAGTGATGAAATTAATAGGGGAATCCACCCCCCTATTTAAGCGCAATAAATGCTGGCATTTTCTCTGTGTGGGACTGTCCCACACGGTTCTTACCTGTGCAAGACGCGTGGCAGCCCACCAGGCATTAGATTCAGTTGGAACGGTAGAGATCGCGTGGACTCGAGTCCACGCGATCAGCAATTAAGACACCTGCTAAAAATACGCATAAGTGACGGCTCACCTAATGACACGTGGATGCGCCACGAA